>CAWUFW010000178.1:1200000-1800000 GCA_963921515.1 Calotriton arnoldi | reverse complement strand
AGCAGCAACAATTCCTGGTCAGAAACTCCCTTCTGAGGTGCAGACTACTGAAACAGATATGGCTCCAGAGTTGTCAAGAATGGCCACGTACTGCATGGACTGTAGTATTGTTATAAGTGCTAGTGAGCACTGTGTTACAGGTATTCAAAATGCTGCCAAAAATCATACATGGCATTTCCCCCCCCCCTTTTATCTTTTTTGCACACTTTATAAGAGGAGTCCAAGAGAGGAGCAAGAAGGCAATGCAAAGCTGAAGGACCCTCGACTTCAATAGCAGCACAACAACACTGAAGCAGAGAGTCCATTCAAAAGTCCAATCTTGACTTAAAGATTTGGCTCCACAGTTTTCCCCGATGGCATCATACTGCATGGATTGTGGAGTTGTAGTTAGTGTAGGAGAGCAGTCCATAATGGCCCTTCGCAATGCTGGAAAGAATAATAAATGTTGATGTGTTTTTCAATTTTTGACATTCATAGTTTTTCTACATTAGCAGGTATTTTATTACCTTACAAAATGGGCATCTAATATCTATCTGTTGTTCATTTTATTATCTTCTAATTTATTGTAACACTACTTACATATAACATGCCATATTCACAAGTCAAACCATCCCTCTACAAATAAATACACAGCTACCTTTTGCCAGTATCATAATTTACTTTTTCACTTTTTAAATAAAAGTCAACAGTCTGTGTTTAAATGTTCTAATAAGGGCATCAACAACATATACAAACATATACAAATATACTCTGCTTTTTACAGAACACTCAGTCAGTCAAAATCACTTTATTCGGTTATTCAAAACCATAAAAGCATGTTAAAATACCCATCACATAAAAACCAAATATCACACAAAATCCATCATAGATAAAATACATGTCTAAAAATTTGACGATGAGATATAAAATACATGTTATAAGGGGGAGAATCTGTTACACATTAAAAATGAAAAAGTCCAACACCTAATGAGGAAAAGCAGTCTTACATTATAAAATACATATGGGATGAAGAAAAGACATTTCACAGTTAGGAGATAGGTATACATTTAGAAGATCGAAACCCGGGAACCCATACTCTTATTATTTCCTTTTTTTCCTTGCTCTGACTGCTGCTACTAAAAAGCTAGCGATATTAAAAATTTCCCAAGAGCTATTCAACATCTGCAGATATGTTAGGGCCGGCCTGACCTGCAGAAAGCCTTTGTCCTTTAAAATTGGAAAAATAAAACGCTTGCGAATCTGCAAATAGTGGTCGCAAAACATGGCAAAGTGCAAAGTATCTTGCATCGAAAAACTGTCGCAAGAGCAAGGTCCCAAATTCTCTATCTTACTCCAGCCCAAAGGTTCAGCCAATAACGAATGTAAAAGGTTAAACCTCAGTCTCGTCAAGAGAAAACGGTGTTGAGGCTTAGTGACTATGTCCAAATAGGGCTCCATAAAATAAGAGGTTTTTAAAATCTGGTGAGCACGGACAGTGGGTTTCAATAGTTCTGTGGCCTCTCTTTCTGCGGACGCTAAGCGTAAAAATGAAGTCTTAGCCCACACCAGGTCTTTTTTACATATTATTTCTGGGTTATCAAATACCTCTGGGTGGCCTAGCACCCTTGCTGTACTTTTCACATATCTTAGCCATGGGATACTACTAGCCTTATCTAGTGCAATACAGTCTCGAATGAGCTCTTGATTTAGCACTAATTCAGGGTTGCACCAGATCGAAATCCATTTAAGAAAAGGAGACACTTTAATTAAGTCAGTCACATAGTCGATACTCACTTCTTCATGGATTAAATACGAAGGTGTGGGTTGGAGGGCTGAGAGCAAACTTCTTAAAAATTTGTTTTCCACAATTTGGAGCTCTGTACTGTTTTTATAACCCCAAATTTTGGAACCATAGTTCGCAATGGCGATACACTTAGATTTATATATATTTAGCATTGCCTGCACGGGTTTGGCTCCCAACCTCCGTGCAAAATCAAGTACTGCACCTGTAGATCGTGCCATGGCGTTTCTCTTCGCCCTCCTTTGCGGGGCCCATGAACACTCACATTTTGTAATCTCTTTTTTAAAACTATCAACTGTAATATATGTGCCTTGTTCTGCAACTCCTCCTCTTAACAACTCTTCATTTTCCCAAGAATCCTGCTCAGGACCAAAGAAACGAAACTGCACATCACCAGAAACCTTTTCTACGTCTGCCACACTACCATGCAAAAGTGCTCTACTTATTTCTCCTAAACATAACGCAGGAGTTTTCACATAATACAGTCTCCTACCTAAAGTTCGCATTGTTGAGTGATATAACTTATTTTGTGTTTTAAACTTCGCCTTGAAAAGATACATCGGAATTTTCTTAATATTTCAATGGATTCCTGTCTAATACTAGAAACACTACTACAATTCCATGTGTATACAGTACTCTGACTATGCCTTCCTCGTACCTCTTCTGCAATACCTTCTTCTGCATTTCTAGATACCATCACCTCTTTTGCTATAGGACTACCATTCTTCATTTGATAACATTGTCCTCTTTAATCAATAGCATGAACTAATTTGTTGTCCTGGAGATAGCTTTCTTCATTAAAGAAAGCCTCTGTACAAGAAGAATGTATCCATTGACCACTAAAAACTGTACAACAGTTGCTTCTATTCACTAATCTTTTCTTCTGGTTTTGTCTCCTCATGCAAAACACTATTTTGTCAAGAGTCTTCATTCTATTTAGAATCAAAATGAAAAACTTCCTCTTCAAAGCAAAGGCCTTATCAACTACTCTCACAACTCATTCTTTCTGTTTTACTGCATCTCTCCTTCTTCTATACTTTTTTTTTTTTTTAAACTTTATTTGTAAGTTTTCACATCAAACTGAGCGGTCATATACAGATTCCTTCGAGATAATATCCATCAACTTGTTTTCAGTTTATACATTAGAGTTCCGAACCATAAACACAGTTGAATACACTTTACACTTTTCATGGCTTAGCAGTAGATACAGCATCATATATATTTAGGGTTGACACAGGCACCTTCGTTTACATACTATCATCACCATCAGACTCACCAGTCTGATCACTACCTGACCCCGTTGAATTCAACAATTCTCTGCATAGCTCTCTCCAACTAGCCATGTCCTCATCCAACCTTTCGTCCCTGCGGCAGGCTTTCATGTGCAGTTCCTCCGCCAAAGACCACTCCCACATGTCTCTCATCCAATTTACAAATGAGGGTGCCCGCTCACCCTTCCAGCAAATGGCAACCCTCCGTTTAGCCAATACCACCGCTAACTGTAGTAGCTTGTTGGCCATTTTCCTCTTCTTATGTTGCGGTACCAGCCCAATGAGGCACTGCTCAGGCGTAGCCTCCAGCGCTATGCCCACCCTTCCATAGCCGAGCTACTACCTCAAGCCAATACTGATGTATTTCTGGGCATTCCCACGCCAAATGCATGAACCAGTATGGGCTCCATGACATCTAGGACATTCGTGCGAACGGGAGGCATCAATACGATGGAGCCTCGCCGGGGTCATATACACCCGTTGCAAGAAGTTGTAGTGCAGCAACTTCAACCGGGCATTGCAAGACACCTTGCCTGTTAGCGTACATACTCTAACCCAGTCCCTCTCCAGTAACAGCACCTGCAAATCTCCGTTCCAAGCATCCCACGCCCTAAGCGCCAAAGACCCCGAGTCCACCCTCATGGCCTTGTACAACAAAGACACCAATCTACGCCCCCCCTCCACATGTTAGCAATATGTCCAAGGTCTCAGTGGTCCGGGGCATATCCGGATACATGGGCCATGTCACCTTAGCCACTTCCATCAGGCCAGCATACTGAAGATATTGCCCCTGCCCCAAACCGAACCCTTTACACGCCTGCTCAAACGTAATGTAGGTATTATTTACATATAAATCTGCCAATACCATGCAGCCACCCTCACTCCATGCCTGGAAAGACATGCTGTCCGCCATCTTGCGCACAGGGACCAACTGCCAGACGAACAACTCCGGATGGAAGGGAGCCCGCCCCAGCACTCGCTCCACAACTTTCTGCCACAAATAGGCCGTTTGCCTAACCACATATGGCAACTCCGCGCTCACCCCAGCACCCGCCATCAAAATCATAGGGAGATCCTCTGGCTGCACTCGTCCGGCTAGTAAACGCTTTTCCCAGTGATCACCCTCATCCAACCACTGCACCGCATACTGAAGGTGCGCCGCATAATAATAAAGATCAAATCTGGGTACTCCTAGACCACCCTCCTCATACCGTTTCTGGAGCACCTGCAGCGCAACCCTACATCGCTTTCCTGCCCAAAGCAGGGTCACCAGGAGAGAATTCAGTTGCCGAAACACTTTTGCAGGAATCAGGCACAACACATTCTGCAAAGCATATAGACATCTCGGCAGCATCACCATCTTTGCTACCGCTATTCTTCCCATTAAGGAAAGCAGCAGCGTATTCCAGAACTCTACGGAGTGCCTCAGCGACTCAACCACCCTGTTCATATTCAGCTGGATTATCTTAGCGTCCCCATGAGCCACCTGCACCCCTAGGTATCTAAAATGGTTCGTCTCCCATCTCAAGCCCAGGCTAGGCAACTCCCCTGCCTCACTCTCTCTCAGCACTGCTAGGGGAAACGCCAGGGATTTACGCCTATTTATGCGCAGTCCTGAATAATTCGCGAACTGGTCCATCAGCCTCAGTAAGTGCGGTATGGCCTCGTGCGGAGACGTAACATAGAACAGCGCATCATCCGCATAGAGTGAAATAAGGTGCGTACCATGCCCAATTTGTATGCCCCAGTGGCCCAGTTCCTGTCTTGCCCATATCGCCATGGGCTCAATGGCCAGAGCAAACAGCAGTGGCGACAGTGGGCACCCCTGACGCATGCCCCGCCCCAACAACCACTGCACCGACCTGGTTTGACCCATTCGCACACATACCGCCGGGTTTGTATATAGTATTTTAACCCATCTACGAAAGCCTGGTCCAATCCCCAGCTTCCCAAGGATTTCGAGCAAGTACCCCCAATCCACCGTGTCAAATGCCTTTTCAAGGTCGATGGACACCAACGCCATCTCCTCAGGGGCCTCCCGCGTCTCATGCAATACATGCGCTAGCTGCCTTACGTTCATTGATGTACTATGGCCTGGGATAAAACCGCACTGGTCCTCGTGAACTAAATGGGGCATGTGTGGTCCCAACCTTTTGGCCAGCACTTTACATAAAATTTTTATATCTGAATTAATCATCGTCAGGGGTCGGTATGCCGCCGGGTCCTGGACATCGCCGCCCAGCTTTGGAATCAGACAGATTTCACCCTCACGCATCGTAGGAGGCAATATTCCACTATACTTTTTAAAATTTAACACTAAAGTTACAAGGCTGTAACTATGCAATCATTATAACATTTGCGCAGAATCAATGCAGCCATCTAAACACCCACTTACAACCCATGCACGGATTGAAATATTGAGGCATACGCGTGCACTAATGAAACACTCAGGCTCTACTCATGCACTCATGTAATTACGTAGAGAGTACCATTGTAGTAAACCTATCACCCGTATTGTCTAAAGACGACATAACTTGTAAATACATGGGTTTGTGGTTGAATACATCAATACTCCCTGGATGATTGAATGAGTGCATAGGTAGTGCCTAGGTGATTCCCTGAGGACACACATAGTGCCTAGATGATTCCCTGACTATGTCATAACTCAATGGGTCATTCCATATCTGCATACTTACTGCCTGCATGTTTGCATGAGTATACCACTAGTATCTGGGTGTTTGGATGAGTGTATGAGTAGAGCCTGAATGATTCAACAAGTGCGTGACTAATGCTTCAATTATTCAGTACATGAATAGATACAGGTAAGATGATGAAATGAGTGCAACTCTAGTGCCTGGATGATTGCAAGAGTGCATACATAGTATATAGGTGATTTATGCAGTGCATGGATGGTGCATATGACATTTTTAAGCCCATGCATAGCACCTAGCGTATTGGATGAGTGGTTGAATAGTGTTTCAGTGATTGGATGCAGCCCATGTCTTTTTGGTTGAGTGAACAGGTAGTGCCTGGATGCTTACATAACTACATGGGTAGTGCCCGCAGAATTGAATAAGTGCATCAGTAGTGCCTACCAAATTAGATGAGTGCATGACTAGTGTCTGAGTGACTGCATAATTCCATTGTTAAAGCTTGAGAGATTGGATGAAAGTAAGTATACTGCTGGGGTGATTGTATTAGTGCAAGACTATTGGCTCAGTAATTAAATGTCTGCATAGGTACTGGATGGGTGATAGGTTTACTACAATGGCACTCGCTACGTAATTACATGAGTAGACCCTGAGTGTTTCATCAGTGCACACGTATGCCTCAGTATTTCAATGACTGCATGGGTTGTAAGTGGGTGTTTACAAGGCAGCATAGGTTCTGCACAAATGTTATAATTGCATAGTTACAGCCTTCTTAATTGCGTAAGTCAATAGATAGTACCTAGGTTATTAGATGAACGTATACGTAGTGCCTGCATACTTCAATTACTACACAATTTCTGCCTGCTCGATTGCAAGACTACATGTATAGTTTCTGGATAATTGATTAACTTCATGGATAGTGAATCACTGATTTGATGACTGCCTGAGTAGTGGCTGGGTGATTCCACGACTGCCTGAATACTGCCTGAGTGACTGACAAAGTACCTTCATTCCTGTTAGATATATAACAATTGTCACTATATCTCTGAATCATTGGTTATCTCCTTCTGTCAGTATCAAACTACCTGTTTTACTGTATACATGCTTTTTTTCTGAGCTATGTGTGAGTGAAATCTGGGTAGCAAACTTGATATATAATTGCATGCATGGCCCTCTAGAAACATGCATTGCTTTGCTACTGAGCGTGCACATGCATCAGTAAGTTTCTAAAACAAAAAATCAACATTTTGAAATTTTTCAAAGCACAAAACCTTTTGTGAATGGCATACCTACATAATTTCTCAAATACTTCTTCTGCTTCTAAAACATATATTCTGCATATCTCAAGCAAAAGTTACACTCGAAATGAAGCTAGCACAAGAACTCTGGAGGCATTCTGCACTATTAATCCTTCTCAATTTTAAACAAAGCATGTTTAAAGAAAAACACAACCCTCACCATATACATGAAATTTTCATCAGCCTTACTAAACATAGATCACCATGTAAACATATATGCGACTTCTTAATAGATGTACACCTTAAAGCCATCTTTCCCTCTCTGCATCTTTAAGCAAACTCAAAAGTCCCACCGTATATATAGCTATGTGCAAGCACAAAAACTATATCTCACCATCTAAGCATATGCAAAGTGGTCATATAAGTTAAAAACCACATTGACAAACACTTCCCAGTATGTACCTAACAAGTATTACTTCTTTCTAATTCACATACACACCGACAACATGTTCTCATCTTTTATTTCTCAATACACTTTTCCTGTTAAATAATGTTACTAAAAGTACTACAACTCCCAGAATGCAAATGACAAATATATCTATTCTGCACATGAGGTTTACACATTTAAAACATTCTTAGTTCCTCATTGCAACTTTCCACAAAACTATACTGTTATTTTTCAATAAATTACACAATGTAATAAACAGGCACTAATTCAATTTTCTCTTACTTCCCAAAACATTCACCACTAACCTCTTAAACACATACCCTCTAATAGATACAGTTCAACTCATACATTTTTTTCTCATCACTATGATACTCCTTTTAATCAAACTCCCATATACATCTTCATTTCTGATGTACATTCTTAAAATAATTACAAAGTTATATACCTACCACTGAATTCAGTTTGTAGATTATATTGTTGTTTTAGCTCTTTCTGCATTGTTTGGACACTGTTATGATTTGTAAAAACTAAGCACAAGAATGGTACACCACTCTCATACAAAGCAAGTCTAAAATGGCAACCTCTTTAACTTTCCACTCTATCATCAAGAGAATGGCAGCAAATGAAATCATGTCTTTTATTTTAGACTACTGCATCTCCACTTGTGAATGGTTAGCATCTGTTAACCCTTTACCTCTCTTTTGAAACCAGGTTTCTGCTGCCATGTTTTCGCGATCATCGCAGAATATTCGTGAAAAAAACGGGAGTTCAAACCGATATCTAGCTTCATTTTTCTGAAATTTAAATACTACACAACAGTTTATTACATAGTCCTGAGTTGGAAATTAAAACTTGCCATTGTGTCATCACTCCTCAACTTTTCAAACACCCTTCCCTCACTATAGTCTTAGCTCAGTGTAGCTAGCAACCCAGTGGAACCAGTAGGTCAAAAGTTCACAGCACATAGTAGAAAGAACATTGTGCTTTCAAATAAGAAACAGCAGGTGTGTAAATAATAATATGTAAAAAAAAATCCATTCTGAACATTGCCCTACACACATTACTATATACATACTTCTTTCAAAGCATGTTTAAACTAATATTTTTGTACTAAGTTTCTTTAAAAACCATCTTTCAGACCTATTTTTTGTTTTTGCTGTTATTCAGGACATTGCGATGATGTCATTAACTGCGATGATCGCGCCTTTCCCATAAAGTGAAAACACATATATGCACAGACATTACAGTATTCTACACACTAGAGGTTTATTACTGTACACCTCAAACTCATGTTTTTCTAGTGTATTTCTAGAACAACCATCTCTAAAACCTATTTTCCGTTTTCGAGGTGACTCCAGAGATCGCTATGACGATGCTCATCGCGATCCCCGTGGGTACGTCGCAAAAGCAGGATTTCAATAGCCACCACCACATTAAAAAATTATAACTATATAATTAATTCTAACCATCATAGTAGATAACTCACTATATAAATACCTCTATAAAAACATTTATCAGAATCTCAATATCTCGATAAGAATGCGCATTAATGATTCACCAATATTCGCGACGACGTTGATAGTTACGATCTCCCCGCGAAGGTACATGGGGGCCGCGCTGGTGGTCGCGGCATCATCACGAATATCGTGCGCAATAAAAAAATCAATTTTGGACACATAACTTGTGTCACTAACACCTCCATTTCTCAACCATGGGGTCAAAGTATCTCCACCCTGACCCCTTGTGTAGGCTTTCACACACATTTTCAGCCCCGGGAACCATTCCTGATAGATCAAATGGTGGCCGCAACATTCTATTCAATAAAAATATTTAATAAAAAATAAAGCGTAGGGCAAGTGAAAATGTCATGAGGCCAACTTGAGGAAAATCTAGATCTAAATCAGAAAAAAGCTGGAGGGAGATCAAAACAGTTAGATGAAATGAGAGCTCCCGATATAGAAGTAATTGGTGATAATGTTGTGTAAGGTAGTGTGTAGTTTTTGACAAAGTTTGTGCAAGATTGCAAGCTGGTTGCATTTTTATGAATCTGAAAGGAAGTTAAAGCCTTTTTTCAAACATTTCTCATGACTTTAAGAGATTCATAGTGAAAACATAACTTTTGTTGGTGATGATGTTTTCATAAAATCATTTGACTGAATTAAAAAAAAAAAAACAGATGTGTCCAGCCAATCAGAGCATTCCTGTTGGCGCGTGCATTTGCGATGCATCACAAAACCTTTACGAAATATCCGCAGAGATATCACTATAATTTTAAACCTAAATTTCTCAAAAACTATTGTACGGATTTACACCAAATAAGCAAAAGGCACTTCCTTGAACCGACATCTACCTCCATGCCAAATTTGGTGTAAGTCCGTTCAACGGTTCAGGCTGTAGAGTTGGCTAAAGGTTCCCATGGAAATTAACATTACAAACACAACCTTACTTTGCACCCCAAATTCTGATTCCTCACTGCACAGATCACCCCCAAACTTTCCCAATGAGTAGTACCCACCGTGACACTTTATCAAGACCACAGGCTTGTGGTCGAAACGCGTCGTCATGGCATGTTAAAGCAATAAACTTTTCATTGAATCTTCAACTGGAGTCTGTGCCCTTGTTTGACCCGGCGTGGTCGCTCGTTGGGATTTTGGTTTCATATATATATATATATATAAACACATTACTTAAACTCTGTTAAATATACGATACATGTGATACCAAAAATGTGTAGAAAATATTGTAGCACTGTAACATGTGAAATTATGTATTTTTTCTTTATAAAATGTGTATATCAACAATAGAAAATAAAAGTGTGCATAAAATAAAATTAATCAAATACATAAATAAAAAACATGTCAAACATGACATACATCCTTTGCTAGTTTAGAAAACCCATACTATACACAACACGATTTACTATTCCTATTCCAGTCTAAAGCATTTTGGGGAAGGTGTTGGACTATAAAGATTTATGATTTACTATTACCACTCCAATTGAAACCATTTTGGAGAAGGTGTTGGACATTAAAAGGGTCATATTTACTATTTCCACTCCAATGTAATCCGTTTTGGGAACAGAGTTGGACACTAAAGGGGGTCACATTTAGTATTTCCACTTCAATCTAAACAATTTTGGGGAAGTTGTTGGACACTGAATTGGACAGATTTGCTATTCCTATTCCAAGCTGAACTATTTTATGAAACGTGTTGGACACTAAAGGGGTCAGATTTACTATTCCCACTCCAATCTAATTTATTTTGGAGAAGCTGATGGCCAATAAAAGGGTCACATTTACTATTTCCACTCTGATCTAAAATATTTTGAGTAAGGTGTTGGACCATAAAGGGATCATGTTTACTATTCCCACTCCAATCTAAACTATTTTGGTGAAGGTGCTGGACTCTAAAGGAGTCAAATTTACTATCCCCATTCTAATCTAAACCGTTTTTGGAAGGTTTTGGACACTAAAAGGGGTACTGTACTATTATCGCTCCAATCTAAACCATTTTGAGAAAGGTGTTGGACACTAAAGGGGTCAGATTTGCTATTCCCCCTCTAATCTAAACCATACAATCTTAGGGAAAGGGGTCAGATTTACTATTCCCACTCCAATCGAATCCATTTTGGGGAAGGTGTTGGGCACTAAAGGGGTCAGATTTACTATTCACACTCCAATCTAAACCATTTCGGGGAAGGTGTTGGACACTGAGGGAATCAAATTTACTATTCCTACTCCAACCTAAGCCATATTGGGGAAGGTGTTGGACACAAAATAGGTAAGATTTACCATTCCGACTCCAACCTAATTTATTTTTGGGAAGGTCTTGCAAGCTAAAGGAGTCAAATGTACTATTCCCAATCCAAATAAATACTTTAAAAATCTCCCCACCCCAATCCCCTGTAAACTAAACATCCCACTAATAAAAATATTATTAAACATTTTTCCCCCAATACAATCTAAACATTGATTCATATAATTAAAATAATTAATGAAATATTTAATAAACATGTTTATAATTAACCAACCACATTTTTTAAAAACTCACAATTTATAAAAAGTACATTAATTTGAAAAGAAATTGTATGTTAAAGTGAAACTTAAATGAATATTTCAATAATACACAAATATTTGTTTTAATATTTTAATTTTATTAAATGTGAACACAAATTATACATAAAATAACTCTACATAACCATACAATACAATTAGTGAGAAATAGAATAAAACATTTAAAATATTTCAAAGAAACAAAATCTTAAACAGAAATCTTTAACTTAACTTACTAAACAATTGAAACATTATCAAAAATAACAAAACCATTTGGAATTTTACATATACATTTGTAAAATGTAACATTTATTAAGTTAATAATTCAAAAATTTACATTTTATTTAAAAATACATAAAATAATTATTTAAACTCACATTTTAAAATGTATTACAATAAATATTAGTATTACTTTTTAAAATAAATATACATACCAACAACCTATTTTTAAATGAACGAACGACATAAAATACATTTTAAACTAACACAACCCTTTAACAAAAATATCATAAAAAACAACATTATGTACACCAATATTTTAGTAAATGATACATTTTACAATATTATTAAAAGAAAAGCCTAAAAATGATATTCTTACCTTTGATATTTATGTCCACAATATTTTCGACACCACAATATTCCTGTAACAATATTTTGGTATCACAATGTTTTATTATATTCTGCCCAAAACCGAGCAAAAGAAAGAAAGGCAGAAAAAGGAGAAAAAAGGGGAAAATGAAAGAGGAAAACAGTGACAATGAAAAAAGCAGGTATAAAAAGACAATGATCTATAAAACATGAATTGAGCACTGGCAGTGCTAATGTAATTCTATTCCACCCGTTGTGGTTTGACTGGTGTCCTAATTAGCTGAATAGCTCGAGAAGCGGTATTTTACCACCTTACACTGTGGTAAATGAAAGTTTCGCAGTGGAACTTCAAAGGAATGTCTCACAGCACAGTAACATAGCACAAATATAAATAACACAAAATATTACCTGACACTGCCTAAAAAACAGTCAGAGCTCAACACAACAACAACGGTAGATAACACAATAAAATAGTGCAGCATGAAAACAAAAACAGCACAAAAAAATAACAAACTCATCACCATCACAACAGAATGCAACACAACACATATGCACAAACCTTTTAGTCAAATATTACCACCTCCAGTCGTCTACTTCCATAACATGGGTGTAAAAGGTGTTGCACCAGGCACTTTCTTAGAACCAAGGACATGTAGTAGCACTAGTTAAAAATGTTTCATAATAAGCAATCAGGAAGTATACAGTGGTGGAAGAAAGAGGCCCAAAAAAGAACCAAGAGTCGGCAACAAAGGTATTAACAACCCCAACATTTTGCAGCACAGTGGCAATCTCATAGGAAAAAAGTTGCTCTCTGCACATTTTTTCATTTTTTCTTTTACACTCTAAGCAGTGAATGGGAGATTAGAGAAGACATGCAACATGTAATGCAGATGGGAGTTCATGCTTGGTGAATAATAGGAGTCCATGGGTGACAGCCAATGGCGACAAAGATATCACTGGTGTAGAGTATTTTGGGAGTATAGCAATGAATTTGAGAAGCTGGCATGTCAGTGGAGAGATATCATACCAATGACATACCCTGATGAACATTTTATCTGTGAAAAACAACAGGAAATAGTGTGGTATGGCATTGTTTGGCAGGAAGATGGGGTATTTGAGGGCAAAATGGTTGGAGGAAAGTTGATGGAGGAGATTAAGTGACATGAAGATTGTGCTTTTGAAAGATAAGAAGTATAATGTGATGTTGACCAGTAGCATTGGTAGGGGAATGGGCTGTGAGACAGAGGGATGATATAAGGTAGTGTTTTGGTACAGATTGCCCTGAAGAGGAATGAACATTGCTCAATTTGTAAAATATTTAGTGCCGGTACCCAAAGTTGTGATCAGGAATATCGGGGTGCCAAATACCAAGGGTGCATTGTCTTGATTTCACTGCATACCTTTTTCATCCACCACCAGTTACTCCCTGCCTCTTTATTACACTCTTTAGGGTTCTTTTTCATCAGTGTTTCTCCCTTTATCACTGTTTTTCCATCTTTCTCTTCCTTCTTCTCTCCCATGTCTGTATTTTTTTCTCTCTTGCTCTGGGTGAAAGTCTGATGAGGAAAAGAAGTGCCTACCCCCATAAATAAGTGTCGGTGGGCCCCACCTTCAACCACCGGCACAAATTACCGACACATGCGCCATTGATTTTTGAGTTTAATATAAGGCAAAGATTGAAAAATGGAAGAGGTGCCTTTGGGAATAACATTTACTGGGCTAACCAACAAAGCTAACAAGCAATGGCAAAGCCAAGATGTTTCTCCAGGTAGCTTTTTAATAAAGAAATGGGCTAGGAGGAGGGAGCAGAGAATAAAAATAGTCCCTCGTATTCAATTAATGCAAGGTTTTACATCAGTAGTGGAAAGATGCATGCCATCCAGTCAGAATACTGTGCATCTGAAATGTTCCTGGGCAGGACAAACACAAGAATAGGGAGGAAAACAATTGAATTAGGAACATGGAAGTGAGATAGACAAGAAAGGCATCCAATCACCAGTAAAGGGTTGACCCAAAGTCCACTCTAGGTATTTTGTTTATAATAGGTCATTGACAACTCACCACTAAATTTAAAGCTGTCTGTATGCCAGGTATAAAAAGGTGTACTATGTCCCAAATCATTAGAATATATAGCGAGTAAATTAACATTCTGGGTTGTGATCTAACTGACTCTGCAACAGGTAGGGTGAATGGAAATCGAGCCTGTGCCTTTGAAGTGATCTATGAAGGAAAGAATGTGAAGTTTCTTAAGAAATGCTAGAAGTGTTGGTTAATGCAAATTCAGAGGAAATGGAATATTTGAAGATTTATTGGCTGGCCAACTGAATAATTCATTATAATATAGATATGCTTCCAAACCTTGCTAATTGTGCACTTTGAAACAGTTTTTATAATAAGTATTTTTGTATTTCATGTTTTAACATTAGAATGATGCTTGTGTGAAACTTCTAGCTAGCATTATGTACTTTATGCCTTCTAAGAAAAAAGTTGGAGTTTTACCTTGCTCATTTTGCACACTGCACCATCACCTACATGTGCTTCTATCCAAGAGTAAGGTACGCGTTTTTGTTTTCTGATTTTGCACACTTAATTTACCTTCAGATGATATGCTGATCATGCTTTAATGTAACAATGCAAGAAGTCATTTCCGTTTTTTCGTTTTTGTATTATTTCGTTTTTAGCTTCAGTATAATAATTTGACTAGTTTGATATAACAAACCAATGTTTGATGAAGTGTTTATTGAGCTTTTTGCTTTTTTTCCCTTTCTGAATCTGGCCTCAAAAGTCAGGGCCCACATTGCTCAAACATCTATAGGACATCCGGGGCAAAGTCGGAACAAGTGCGCGAGCAGAGAAATTAAAACACTCAAAAGGGAGGTCAACAGAGCCCTGAGAGCAGTACGACGGCACCCTCAAAGTGAAATTCTCTCATTTGATCTCAGGTGCAAGAAAAAGGAGCTAAAAGGGGCCATCTGGACCAAAATGAGGGAAATCGGAGACAGCTTCAGGGCCAAGCTCATCTGGGACACAAAGCGCCACAATGCAAATGCCTTCTGATGCTCTAAAAGATTCAGCGCTGCCACACCCAGGATCAAACCTGTCCAAAGAGGCCTGGGTTTCCTTCCTTTTCGCTCCCTTCAACAACTCCACAAACGTAGTAGGGACATCGGGTCATCCAGGAGGGCCTCGGTCGTCGAGCATCTCGCCCCAACCTCACCGTCCATCGTTCTAGAGGAGAAGCGAACCCTAGATGAGGGCACAGTGAAATGGCAAATAAATAAAGGAAGGCTCACAGGTGCTCCTGGCCCGAACTGTATCCCCAAGGCCATCTATAAGACCAACCGAGCCAAATGGGCCTGGTACATGGCCCCTCTATTCACCCACGCTCTTTCAGGTGCCATAATCCCAACTTCTTTGAAAGGGTCTATCATTTCACCATTCTTTAAGGGTGGCGACAAGCCAAACCCCAAAACTACAGATTGATAGCCCTCATCAATAATGAGACAAAGCACTATGTGGGTGTTCTATTGGAACGGCTCCTTGACTGTGCTAAAATGTCACCTCAATTATCCCAAACAACCAGACGGGGTTCACAAAAAAAGGGACTTTAACAAACATCATGGCACTGACCTTGCTGCTTGAAGCTTCAAAAACAGCCAAACAACCAATCTATCTATTCTACATAGATTACAAAGCAGCCTTTGACTGTGTCATACGAATCCTGCTCTGGAGCAAATTAAAGAACTGGGATGTACTGCCTGCGCTTCGAAGAGCAATTGAAAACCTAAACCCGGACACCTGGGTTAGAATAAAGCTGGGCAACGGGGCTAACCTTTCCAGAGCCACTCCAACATCCCCGGGGCTTAAGCAGGGGTGTGTCCTGGCCCAATGCTTTTTAATCTATTTCTGTCGGACCTCTCATTAACCTTAGCTTCGGTCAACTCCCGTGCCCCGAAGCTCGGCACTATTCCCCTGTCAAACTGGCTGTACGCCGATGACTTGGTGTTGAACAGCTGGACCAAGGTGGGGATGCAGCGTCTCCTGAATGCCACCCTTGACTACTCACATTGAAACGGTCTGAAAATCAACACCAAGAAAAACAAAATCATGAATTGCTCCAAAAAAACGAGTGGCAAAATCAGCTGGTTCCTTGATTCCAGAAAGGTTGAAGAAGTTATCAATTATAAATATCTCGGCCTCACATTCGACAACAAAGGAAATTTTAAGTTGCACAGGGAGGAAATAAAAAGAAAAGGGCTCACCCTGGCAGCAGGTCTCAGGGTACTTTTCAGGAACCTGAATGGGCTTTCGTACAGCCCTAGTTTATAAATTGCTAGGGCGAAGATAGTTCCAACTATAGTGTATAGAAGTGAAGCCCTACTAGGGAGGGCCTCAACCATTCTGGACAACGCTGTCATCAGAATCTACAGGGATATATTCCAATTACCCAGATATACCTCGGGCGCCCATATTAGGTTAAAATTTGGTCTAGCCAAACAATCAATAGCCATAAGTGCAGCATTCACCACCATGTGCTGCAGGCTCCAATCTGCCGAAAGGAACACCATAAATCACAATGTCTGGCTGGAGATTAATAAACCCCACTCAGCGGCCGTAAAATGTCTAAAATATTCAATTGACCTGCTTGGCCTAGCTCATCAATGTTCTGCAATGCCCACCCTTGATTCATTTCGAAGGACAACCAGCAAACTGTCGAAACTAATCTCATCCCTAGAGGACAAAGTTACCCTTGAGAACCACGCTCATGCAGGGATGGTACTAAATAGCTACACACTGCTAAAACCACAGCCATACCGGGGAAAAGCTTTTAGCAGCAGAACCAAGGGATCCTTTCTAAAATACCGCCTTGAAGTCCTCCCTAGCAATACTCATGCAGCACCCCGGCTAAGGGCAGAAGGAGAAGCTCCATGTAGGTTGTGCGGCCAACCAAAAGAAGATACAATTGACACTTGCTGCCTCTGCAGGCCCACCTTAAATCCGCACTGCCGCTGGCTCAGGGCCTTCTGGAATTAGCCTGGGGTGCTATCCTGCAGACAAGCAATAATAACATGTTTCAACTCTGGGGATCCATGAGCAATCTCCCAAACAGTAAAATACCTACAGGGAGTCGACCAGGCCTGGGTCAGGGGTAAAGTACCTCCCTCTTTAATCATAGCACTGGATTTGAATCTCCGGCTTGCTCACCGTACCTCAGTCACCACTTGTACAAAGCACTTTTCCTCCCGGAGAATATTAACCATTCGTGTCTCAGGCGAAACTAATCGCCAATCCTCCCACACATGCTAAGCCGCCGCCTGCTCATTTGCACAAAATAGGACTTGAACTTTTAACCTGGACACCCATTTATGAACATTGAGACCTTTCTGCCACTATGTGCCAAGTACTTTTTAACTGTTCTAATTAATTTTATACATCAATGTATTTTACATTGTAATGATTTTAATTAATCTAACAATAAAGTTTACTTGACTTGAATCTGGCATGTACTTTTAATATTGTTATGGGTTTAATTAACCAAGCAATAAAAGAAATTACCATACCTTACCTTCCATACATGTTAAAAAAGTTTGCTGTATCCTTATCTTCAGTTACATTGCCACTGGAAATGAGAAGGAAGTGAGGTTGGGCACTTTTCTACCCTCCTCTCAACTCTACACTGAAGTGCTGTTCTATTATCTTTTTGCAAGGCTTTCCTGGAATGGTTGATAGCTGTGGGTTGAAGTCACTTGGCTCCACTGTGTGCCTCCGAAGGTCGAGTGTGTACTTCGTTCCACCACTCATCTTAATCAGCTACAGCACACCGCCCATGTGACTCATTGAGTATGTTATGCCTTTTTGTTCTGAATCACTCATTCTCCGATGCTATTTGTAAACAAAAGAACTTGAAAACAACATAAACAAAAGTAGAAATCATGTGTTTGTCACTTCAAAATCGCGAAAGATTTGGTATGGCTAGTGGAAAGCTTTGCCAATGTGTTATTTACTTTATTTGTTTCAGATGCACTCTTTTCTTTACTCTTGAAGGGATATTCCACCACAATATTGACTACAGAATATGGTGGGGCCAACATATTGTGGAAAAATATCGAGGCCCAAACTGCTGAGAAGGTACGTTTATATAGGTAAGATTAGATTTGCTATACTTAACTCCATATATATGTGCCACAATATTATTGCTCTCAATATACTGTCATAAAACTGTTGAGGGTTGTCTTGACAATGACCCGATTCCATGTATTATACATTCACATTACACAGCAGTTACTTGCCCGTCACTTTTTATTTATTTTATTTGGGGTATTTATAAAGTGTGCCTGACTCCTAAGGGAAGCAAAGCAGTGTAAATTGTATTTATTTCCTGTTTTTATAACACACAACTCAAACAAAGAGGTTTTAGCATGCTGTACAACAGAACAAGAGTGGTTGGATTAAGTCCTTCCATTGAACCAACAAATAACCAATGAGGGCAGAAAGTCAAGGAAAATGTTAAGCCCAAAGTTCCAAACCAGTAGCAACATGGTGCAGAGATGGAACAAATAGTGGATAAAAGAAGAATGCATATAGTTATGTGCTATAGGGGAGTATTAGTGGCGTAAAATGGAAGAAGACAGAGGGTTGCATGGCTAAGAGAGGTCTATAAGGTAAAGGGTGAGGAAATTAGGGCAAAGTGAGAACATAAGAAGAAAGCATCCAAGAGTTTAGGTTAGGAGGCAGGCTAAAAATAAAGAAAAATACAAAAAAAGGGAGAGATGAAACAGTCGGATGGTGGTCGGTGGAATTCAAAGGTTATAGATGGGTGTAAAGGAAGACTGAGGTAGAGCGACAATAAGCAGGAAGTCAGTAAATGCAGAACGGAGTTAAAATATTACATGAGGAGAAAGGTCAGAGTATGATGAGAACAGGCAGAATTCTGATGGAAGAGGTAGGACTATGGTAGAAAGAGAGTGAGCAGGAGGTCAACAAAAAAACATAACCCGAATGGATTTTAAAGAGATGTGTTTTTAGAATTTAAAAAAAATATGTATTTATTTATTTTATTTATCTATATAATGTATTGTTTGTTATAGTACTGACTGGTGACCAGGAGCTTAATATGTATAACTTGTGTGCTATCGGAACTCACCCCATCCCTTCCTGGTGAGTGGATATTGTGAAAACCTGTTGAAAGTTTAGTTGAGCTGACTGGATTCCAACTATGATCCTCTCATATTATACAACAGTAACTTTCACATCACCTTTTGTTTTTATGTATTTCATTTGGATTATTTATAAAATGTGGCAAGCCTCCTAAGGACAGCAGTGCACTGTACATATGTATTTATTTTTTCATTTGTTTTTATCGTGCTGGCTTGCGACCAGGAGCCTTTATGTATCGCTGGGGTGTTATCAGAAATCCAGCTGTATTGTCCATTCCTTATTTGTGAGTAGATGTTGTGAAAACCTCCGATCTTTGAGGTCTGAGTTTTCAGAATGGCTGGACTGTGTTTACGGTCTCTATTCCTTATTAGGGGAGGGAAGTAATTTCAGTGGCTTGAATGTAGGCGATGCTCTTTCTGAAGAGGCTTATCTTTAGACTTTCTTTGAAGTTGTCAGGTTTGGTTGGTTCCTAAGGTCTTGGCAAAGTGGATTTCAGAAGCAGAGAGAGGAATCCAGAACATTGGGGCTGATTAGAATGGCGGTGAGACTGCCACCGACAGCCCGTCGGAGGAGGTCTCACCGCCATCCTAAGCATGTTTTCCGCTCGCCACAGTAGGATGGCGGGTGGTCTTTTGGTGGTGAGATCTCCTCCGACTCAGGCCACGCATCCGACGGGCTCCTTGAGCCCGCTGGTGTGGCTGAGGCAGAGTAATGCCTACAATGGTGGCGGTGCCTTCAGGCACCGCCGTAGGCATTGTTCCTTGATGTTCCTTTCCGCCGGCCCTTTCTTGGCGGTGAACCCGCCATAAAAAGGAAGGCGGAAAGGGCCATTGGGGGCCCGTAATGGGCCCCCCTTGCCCCTTTGGGCCTCAGTTTTGGTTTTTGTGGGCACCTATGGTGCCCCCCTACATATCCCTGCACCATGTGGCAGGCACCGCATGGTGCCTGCCACATAGTGCAGGCATATGCACAATGTGTGTTTTTTGGACTGCAGCGTGTGTTGCAGCCAGCAGCACACACCACAATACAGACAATACACTTTGCAACCGTCTTTTTTTTTTTTTAGAGTTTTATATAGCGCGAACTAGACCAGAGACATCGGGTATCAGAGCGCTTTACATAGCACCAGTTTCGTTACAGAAGGACACATTCATTTTTGTTAGGCACAGGGAGATTAAGTGATTTGCCCAGAATCACAGGATGTTGAGCGCCGCTGCCGAGACTCGAACCCGGTTCCCCAGCTTCGAGGTCGACCGCTCTAGCCGTAAGGCTACATCCTCTCTCCAAGTCTTGAAGGTGGTCGCATTGTAATTCAGGTTGCGTGACCGCCGACAGCTTGTCGGGCGGTCCCATCCCCGATACGATACCTCTGACCACCATTCTAATCAGCCCCTTAATTTGTGGGTATGGTTGTCAGTGGGCCTCACTGGCAGTTATGTAAGAGGATTGGGACTCTTTACTACCTCCCACACTGTCTCAGCCTCCCGGTCCCTTTCTGCAGATGCTTGAAGTCTCAGAGAAGGAGGAAACGGCTGAGAAGTCCTCCTTTTATTTTCACATGACCCACAGAAATAGCAGGACAGCCAACACAGTTATAATTTACCATTTGTGATGTTTGCTCTATGAAGAGTCCTCGATTTGTAGAGTAAAATATAGATTATTTAAGTACCTCAGCCCCAACTGCGGCCCCTGTGACAAGTCGGTTAATTTCAGAAAATTGCTAGAAAAAAATGTAGAATTTCATTGGAATGAAGCTTGTCAAAGTGATTTTGGTGATTTTGACATGTTAAAAAAGGATTTGTTAAATGCTCCGTGTCTACAAGCATTTGTGCCTGGGGAGGAAACAACAATAGTGACTGATGCCAGTACATAAGGAGTAGGGGCAAATCTTTTGCAAATGAGACAAGTTGTTAAAAGGTTGATTGCATGTGCCTCGAGGTGGTCAAAAGGTTGAGAGGTCAATTACTTGACAATAGAGAGAAAAGCTTTTGCTATATTTTGGGCACTACACAAGTTTCAAAACCTGATCTGGGGTTCACATTTTAAGGTGTGCACTCACCATAAGCCATTGATGGGCGTTTTTGTAAGAAAAGGTCATGACACCATTTCTTCTATAATTAGAAGATGGGTGGTATCTTTACAAGACTTTAATTTCGGTGTAGAATACATTTCAGGTGCTAATACCAAGTTGGCTGACTGTTAGTAGACGTTGGTGAGTGTAGAGGTTGAAAGTCAAAATGGGAATGAGTTTGAGGAAGAAGACCTTAATGTATGTGAGGTGACTCTTGGGGCAATTGTGTGTTGAAAATGGTAGTGGAAGCAGTAACTGCGGGTACAACACATAATTTAGAGAGAGCATGGAAAATGGAGAAGGATGAGTTAGCAGTGGATATATGTGTGCTTTTTAGGGGTCATGAAGAGCATTTACGAATTTTAAAGACAAAATAGAGGATCAGGAGAGACTTTTGGTGGCATGGAATGGATCTAGATATAGAAAGGTTAGTGAGGGATTGCATGGAATGTAACAACTCTGACAAGAATTTAAAAACAAGAACATTGCAATGGTGTGTCGGTAACTGCATAGATATGTGTAGTAGTAGTTGGCCAGAGATTTGGTCAGGTCATTAAGGGGGAAGCATTCAGCTCCCTACTTAAAAGGGCCAGACTGGCTGTAGCGGGCACCGGGCATTTCCCCGGTGGGCCGCCTGGGTGGGGGTCGGTTTTGGGGCCCTGGGCGGATGTTTTTGTTACAGGGCCGTTTTTGCAGCATAGCTGCAATATCGGCCCCGGTAACAAAATCGGCCGAAATCGGCCCTGGCAAACAGCTCGGCCGCACCTCCAGCCCCCAGGGGGGCCGGCCGAGCACTTTGCCAGGGCCGGTTTTGGCTCCCAGTCCGGCCCTGCTACTTAATAGTTGTGTTAGACCTGTATTCTAGATGAGTTGAAAGATCCAGTGTGCATGATATTTTGGTCAGTAGCGTGATTATATTTTCAGGGGGCGTTTTTAAGAGGGAAAGTTATCCAATCAGTATTCTTTTGGATAATGGGCCTCAATTTTGCTCAAATGAGTTGGAGGAATACTTGAAGGGGTGTGGTATAGAAAATAAGAAAAGTTCTGTAAATCATCCCGAAACTAATGGAGCACTGGAAAGAATGAACAAGACATTGGAAGAATATATATAGATGACTCCGACCCCTGGACCGCAGTCGCCGCAACAACTGCTACCTCGCATCTCCTCGATCAACGACAGGACTGTTCACCTGCCGCCACTGTCTCTTCACCTGCAACTCAGTACCTCCCGCCCTCACGGAAACCCACGACACTCCCACTTCACTGCCTAGCCTGGAACCACTCCGATGCCTCCTGCTCAACACCAGATCCCTCTGCAAACACGCTACCGAAATCTGGGACACCATCACAACCCTCGCCCAAGATTATCTTCATCACAGAGACCTGTTCAACCCCTCCTACACCACTGACATCACCAGTGCAATGCCCAACGGCTACAAGATGATGCATCAGGACCGCACCAACAAACACGGAGGAGGCATCGCCATCATTCACACAGAAACAATCTGTTGAACCACCACCGAAGATGACACGTGACCGATCATGGAACACCTCAACTTTCAACTCCACACCAAAGGCAGAACAACCATCAGAGGCACGATTGCCTACAGGCCCCCCAGGACCACGCCCCAGCTTCTGCGATGTTATTACCAACTTAATCGCCCCACTAGCTATCAACTCCAAGCACTACATTTTCCTCTGTGACCTCAACTTCCACCTCAATGACCCCACAGATACCAACTCCACCAACCTCCTGGAACGCATGAGCAACAACGGCCTCACCCAGCTGGTCACTGACCACACACATAGCGCAGGACATAAGCTTGACCCACTATTCACAGCCAGTGACAGAGTCAAATACAATCATGGCACAGAACTCACCTGACCGACCACACCATCGTCCACTTCACCATTGCAGGATCCCCATGCACTGCCACCAGGCCCACCAGCTCCTCCCTCCGCAGCTGGAACAAAGTGACACAGACCCAATGGATGGACGCCCTCAACACCACCCATCCCGATCCCACAACTAACCTGGAATTGGACATCCAAAACTTGCCCACCTGGATCACCGACTGCGCCAACAAAGTTGCACCATCAAGCCAGCGAAGTCCAGCAGTATGCACCAAACAAGCATGCTGGAACACATCAGAACTCAGGATAATGAAACGCAGCTGCAAAAGATCAGAGACAAGATGGCGCACCAGCAGAGACTCCACAGACCGAACCACCTTCAAATCAGCCCTCACCACATACCACCAACGCTTCAAAGACATGAAAAAAGATGCTTAATGAACCACATCGCAGCAAGCACCAACCACGCCAAGGAACTCTTCAGCATCGTCAGAGTGTTCTCCTGCCTGGCAGCCACCGAGAACACGATCTCCCCTTCCCTGAAACTCTGCGACACACTAGCAAACTATTTCCACAACAAGATATCTGCCATCTACAGGAACTTTGAACACTAACCCACCAACTTCAATAGACTCCCCACACAAATGGACGCCTCCCCTGACCATCAGCTCACCACCCAGAACACAACAGCCATCATGAACTCCATCCACTCATGAGTACCCAAGGACCCTTGCCCCCACCACCTCTTCATCCTCGGAAGCAAGGAAATCAGTTGGCAACTCACTACCATTCTCAACGCATTCATCACCACAGCTACCTTCCCCGACTCATTAAAGCACGCAGAAGTCAATCCCCTCCTCAAGAAACCCACCGCCGACTCTAGTGAATTCAAGAACTTCCACCCCATCTTGCTGCTCCCATTCCCCACCAAAGTTCTTGAGAAGGCCATCAACTATCAGCTCACTGAACACCTGGAGAGCAACAACTTGCTCAACACCTCTCAATCCAGTTTGCGCACCAACCACAGCACTGAGACCGCCCTGATTGCTGCCACTGATGTCATCTGTGACCTCCTAGACAGGGGAGAATCAGTGGCCCTGATCCTCCTCGACCTCTCAGCAGATTTTAGCAGCATAATCCATCACAAAGTCATCAAGATGCTTTACCACATTGGGATATAGGGTGACGCCCTCAGATGGATCGCATCCTTCCTCACAGGTCAAACCCAGAGAATCTGCCCGCCATCCTTCGCCTTCGAAGCAAAGAGCACCATCTGCAGCATCTCTCATGGGTCATCCCTAAGCCCCACCCTTTTCAACACATACATGATGCCCCTGGCCGACATCATCAGGATCCACAATTTTTAAATGGCCCCCAATCGGCAAAAGAAAAACTGTCACTCAAGCCCGAGTCAACAGCCAGCTGGACTACGGCAATGCACTGTATGCAGGAACCACCTCCCAATGCATGAAGAGACACCAGACAATACAGAACTAAGTGGCCAGACTAAACCTGCCCAAATGGATCCACATCATCCCCCACCTCAAGACCTCCACTGGCTCCCTGTCCAGAAGAGATGCCAATTCAAGATACTGACACACGCCTACAAAGCCCTCCACGATCAAGGACCAGCATACTTCAACCACCGCCTGAACTTCTACCAACACTTTAGAGACCTTTGCTCCGCCTCCCTCGCCCTCGCACAGACACCATGCATCCACCAAAGCTTCAGTGGAGGCCGTTCCTTCTCCTACCTTGCTTCCAAGTCCTGGAACGACCTCCCCCACTACCTTTGGTCAGCACCCTCTCTGGCAGAATTCAAGAAGAGACTCAAGACCTGGCTTTTCGACTGAGCCCAGCAGCATTGCGCCTGGGTACCCTTGCGGGTGAATAGCCATACTCTACAAATACATATTGATTGATTGATTGATTGATTGTTTGATTGATTGATTGATTGATTGACTGATTGATTGATTGACTGAGTTAAGCAAATTATTCAGATTGAATAAAAATGCTCCAAAAACGTATTACAGCTTATTGATTGGTGCCACATTCCACCATGGGCAAATCTCAATTAAGTTTTGTTTAAAGTAAGGTTGCTGGGCACAAAGATGTGTCCAGTGTGGATTTTTCGGAACAAGGAAATGGAAAAGGCTGCTGTGGAGAAATGGATGAAAAATGAACAAAAGAAGCAGATGAACTGGACGGATCATTTTGATAACAGTAACAAGGTAAAGGATGTGCAGGTGCAAATGGGAGACTGGGTAAAGGCTCCTGTAGTCTGTCAGAATTGGCCTAAGTTCACTAGGCCCATGAGAGTGATGAAAATATTTAAGAATTCTGTAAAAGCAAGTGATGGAAGAATCTAGAATAATGGATAGAAGGTTGGAGTCCCTGCTTCGAGTTTAATACTGGCAGCATGGCAGAACAGAAAGAAAGGAGGAGATGTAGTGAGAGTGGAAGGAATGTTTAGTGTGGAGATGAAAGTGAAAGGAATGTTGAGGGTAGAAGTGAAAGTTTCATGTCTTCCAGAAGAAGTGAGAGATTTCCCAGACATCCAAGGTACTTAGATGACGATATTAGCTAAGATATTTCAGTTTGCTTTTGCAGATGGCCAGGTTACTTAAATTTCTATATTGACTAAGATATTTCAGTTTGCTTTTATTATTTTATTACAATTTAAGAGGGTATACATGTTTCACATGAGGGGGTTTTACATTAAAATAAATCTCTATCTTCGTTTTTAAAGTTGATGAATTAATCATTATGTAATCATATTGTCAATGACTAGGAGTACGTTTTAGTAAGGTTACAAATGGTATAGAAAGTTTATATTGTTGTTTTCAAATGTAAAAAAGAGTGTAGTGTGACGTGTCTTCTAGGTCAGTGGCTATTGCGCCCACTCTGGAACGTCAATAGGAGATGGAATGTTGAAGGGGCGGCAGTTGGAGCTGGTGGTTGGAGCAAGTTGTGGTTGAGGTACTTAATGAAAAATCTACATTTTACTCTACAATTCAAGGACTCGTTGATGAGCAACCATCACCCCGTTATTGGCACTTCTTTGTACACAAACCTTAATGGCCCAGCCAGGCCCAATATAGAGGCAGGGAGATGCTATAGAGGACAAAGGTTTGGCCCAACAATCCCCACCCTTTCTACAGCTCACACCTGCTGCGTGATCAGCCTTGGGGAGCGCCACTTATATTGTTACAAGGTAAGCCCTGGAGCAATTGGTGCATGGTGGCAGAAAGATATTGAAGAGATGGACCATTGGCTTTTTACTCAAGTATGGCAAAGATGTTCTTGGGGTACACGAGGAGCCAGTGTGCTTCCGCGTGCATTTTATTCAAATTTCCTGTAATGGAGGAACAGGGGGTCACGAGATGCTCTATTTCTATAGTGCATCCCTCTTGAAGGCTACTGTTTGTGCGAATTCAATGTAAAGAAATTCAGGCTCAAAAGCTGATAAGCACGCTTTCAGTAATGTTAACTTCTGTATGTGTGAAAGACAACAGGGCAGATTTATAAGCCCCTTGCTACACTTTTTGCGCTGCCATTGCGTCACTTTTTGTGACGCAGCGGCAGCGTAAACAATGCGCAACGTTGCGGCCCATTTACAACGTGACGCATCTAGGGAGATGCATCACCTTGTAAAGCCCTGCGTCACATTATACCTGAATCAGGTATACTGTATGCAGGGTGGGCGTTCCCACGCGGGAAAGCCTCGTAGAAGTGACGCAGTGAAATCTACAAGATTTCACTGCGCCACTTCTAGGACACCACTGCGTCAAAACCCTACGCCTGCTTGAAGCAGGCGTAAGGAGTGACGCAGTATTTTAGGAACAGGCCTCCCCATGCATTGCTGGAGTTGCGTCATGCTTGCGACACTACTCCGGCAATGCGTGACTTCTGGGCCGACAGATGCGTCAACATTTCTGATGATCTGTCAATCCTTGCGCCATGGTGCACCGTATTGTAAATATGGCGCATCCATGGTGGCGCAAGGGTTTCACACGCTTGGCTGGGAAACTGACACATCTATACAGATGCGTCGGTTTCTTCTAAATAAGCCCCAAGGAGTTTTATGGGGCAATTTGCTTCCATTGTTCCCTTTAAGTAAGCCCAGTATGAAACACGGCGTACTTCATTGCATATGTAGCAATGACAGTCGCCTGGAGTAGTAGCCCACGGAGAACCGGTGCCAGGTAGGGAACTGTTTACCCGTGTAAGCTCCTTGGGAACCTTGCGTAGACTGCCCTCACCAGTAGCCACTAGATCTTATTGTGTCTCCGAAATGTACGCCAGCGACCGCGAGGAGCGCGCCATCCATCATAAAAAAGGGATAATGACAGCCCCAGCTGCAGCACTCCGCCAGATAAATGAAATGCGAGCCTTTGATTTGCATCACAATAAGAAGAAATATAATGAAAAGGGGCTTTTCTAAAAGTTTCATTTAGGGACGTGCTTTATTGAGGAAATGAAATTCACAGTTTCCAAAAGGAAAGCTTTTATCCCAGGGAGCAAGATTAATCTTGCAATACATTTGTTAGTCTATTAAGGATTTTCATCACAGATGCGGCACTATCTCGTTAAAATATTGCTCGGTGTTCAGCAGTATTTTGAGGAAAGTTGAAGGAGAAATGAAAAATATGGATGAGGCAAAGTGGCGCATGGAGGAAAAAGTGATAGCAATCTATAATAAGACAGCGTTAAATGATAGGGCGGTGAAGGCCATAAATAATAGAAATAGGTTTAAAGTGCAGTGTTGGGCAAAGAGCGACAGTGATACTGGTTCTCTTCCAGGGACACTAGCGACAGGAGCACAGGTTTCTTTGTGAGATGCCCCTTTGATTCAGTTAGTGTTGGGAAACCATCTTCCCAAAAACAAATCTGCCACCATCCTCAGACCCGGAAGCAGTTTGATTTCATACTAGAGGTCACATGCGAATTAATGCATCTCGCGTCGGTTACGTGCACAGTACAAAATGCAGGGCAGACTTGCCAAGACCCCAAGACCCCATGAAAAAGACCCACTTCATTAAATGAAGGTCAAATGTGTTTAGGTGTTTAGGTTAAATCATCCTTTGTTGTCTACAAGCTCGTTTACTTCATTTCAAAATGAACGCCATTCACGGTCAACATATGTATTTAGGACTATTTATAGGAAAATTATCTTTTAAAATATTCGTCATTTAACAATAAATATCAAAGGAACAAATCCCAGCGGTCAATAGAAACGTCATAACTTAGGTAAAGTATAAACAAAACTTATGCTTATGCAACAGACACAAGTTTTTGTTATTGCACATGCATATATGCCTATAAACCCGATTCAGGCGGGAGACTCCCGATACATACAGCCAAAATGGCTTTATTTTGGCTGTCTCCCACCTGATATTGCCTCTGCTTCAATAAAAGTCAATGGGGGGAAATATATTCTCATGATTACTTTTTTTTAAATCCACCACTTTCCTCTTCTAAAATGTTGGCATGTATGGAAGTGCATTGCTGACTAACTAATGCTTTATATATGCATTGCATACATTATATGCAGACACATCATGGCATTAGTGTACATTGGTGAGTTATTACTAGTTTCCTAACCCAAAGATCGTGATTATATGCAATGAATACATATTTTAACTTTGCAATTTGCTCTTTAAATATTATTTGACCCTTCAAGCCGTGCTTTTCTACACACGTTTTAGGACACCGCATTTATTGGTACATCTGCACAACGTATTGTTACACAAAATTGTGTGTGTGTGTGCGTTAGGTGCATTCCTCAGACTTTATGAATGCAAATGTGATTACAACTTTCTGATTGTGCCTCAAATTTCCACTCTTTGCCCCTTACCACTTTTTTGACACTGCAATGAGGCACTTTGCATTTTTACACATATCTGAAAAGTATGCACACATGGAACACATGCTTGTAGATTGTACCAGCACATAGTTTTAAAACTCATGCACAGTGTGTCCCTATATAGGGACAAATTCTGGATTTCTATGCCATAAATACATAATTTTGCAAAGAGCTGAATTGATCCTTGGATTTCACCTCACAGAACTATTTTCCTGTTATTTTTTAATCGGTATATTATTTTGTTCCTTTCCCTCAGGCATACCAACCCTGGAAGAGACCTTTGTGCCATTTTCATATAGGAGCATGTTGGGTCCAAATTGCCATCCAGAGGGTCTGACTTTGCTTCTACACCAAGCCTGTCTAGCTTGTATTTAAATCTCCTTTGTAGAACATTGTTTAAGACTGTAGTAGAGAACTCATACTACATCACACCCATTGACCTACCATGATCATTTTCCTTGGCCATCCACACAAAAATTTCAAATTGAGGAGTTCGGCATGATTTGTGACATGTTAAGACATTGAGGACATTTCATCAAGCATGTTTCATTGATCACGTTCTTATTGTCTTACATTTGTAACTTTACAGCTTTCATTTTCATCAATATATATTTTCTTAGAAAAATATGTAATAGTGTTTTCCCTGATAACATGGTCTAATCCCAGATGTAACTGACTATAAATGAGGGGGTGGGGATACAGTTAACAATTGTTTAAAATACATCATCTGAATCCACATAAGAAGGGGAAGTCCCGAAACACAGAAACTATACCCACCAGACTATGTTCCTGTATCACCCTAGATGCTATTGGGCAAAAATGCAAGTCCGCAATGGCCTCCAACCAAATCTGCAAAACAGAGCGGACCCCATAGAGTTAGCCAAAGCCTTTTATGAAGATATCAATTTTATCCTTGATGAGCTAGGCCCAAAGCAAACCAGAATAGTAAGTCATAAATATTAAGGCTGCAACTGGTACACCCCAGAAATGGAAGCAGAAAAATATGACATTGTGAAAGCTTGAAAACATATTATGTAGTAGATATAACTCTGTAGACAAAGAGAAGTATATCAACCAGTTACATAAATATAATTACCTAATGAGGAAAGCTAAAACACTGTACTATTCATATAAAATCATCAATGACTATAACATTTTTAACTAATTGCTTGCAGCGGTTAACTTGTTAAAATAACAGCTGCTGATAAGGACAACATCCCCTCACAAAACCTGGTGGATAATCTAGGTTTTTTTATCGATATAATTAAGAATCTCAGAGATCAGCTGTCCATTAGTCAAAACCCTGTTTCACCTATCCTTGCAATTTAGAAACTCACACCACCACTTACAGATTTTCAGCTCCTTACTAATAACAATTGGGAAAACCCGATTGCAAAAAGCTGCCCCTCAAGTGATCCTCTCCCGGATTCCTATTGGAAACAAATCAAACAAAAAATTAGCCCTAGCATTTGTCCCTGTCTTAACTACTCCTAAGTCAGTGGACTGCACCCAATCACTTTTAAACAGTCTATTGTCAAACCTGTTCTTAAAAAACTCTTCTTAGACCTGACAATCTGGCTAATTATGGGCATATTTCACTCTTACAATGTGTTGCAAAATTCTTAGGTTAATTCACAGCTTTAAGAACTTGTAGTGTCTAACAACATCCTTCATTCAAGTAGGTTTTAGACGAGAGCAAAGTGCTGAACTTGTCGTGGCTTCGGTACCTGATGATTTATATATGATGATTGACAATGGCAGCAAGGGGATCTTGATTTTTATAGACATGTTTGCCGCCTTCAGCACCACTGCCCACTGCATTCTTTTGTAAACACTTTTTAAAATGGATCTCCTCTTTTTGTCTGGCAGGCATCATTCTGTTTCATTGTCAAATTTCACTTCCTAGTCAAGATCCCTTCTATGGTGTGTACCACAAGGATCAATTTTGTCACAGCTTCTTTTTAACCTTCATTTCTGTCCACTTCCGTATATGCTGCAAACGTTTCACATTAAACATTTTATTAAGCAGTTATTATTCAAAAAATATTTTTCTTCTTGTTACGCCATCCTCTGGAAGGCGTACCGATTTGACCCAATTCCAGGTTTACAAACTTTCGTAAATCTGGAATTGCATCAAATCCATGGGTGAATGCACAGAAACACCAATGTTCCACCCATGGCTCCTAGCTTGAAATGTAAAGTAACGCTGTGCAAGCCGTTCCATTGCATTACATTTCTATACAAAGCCACGCTTTGTGAATATTACTGAAGCCTTTGCATTGTCCTTGAGTTGCCGTACACTAAGGCTTGATAAATCAGGGCCCACATGTCTGAAAGTCCCTTTGGGATTCTTCTAATGGGAACAGTTCTTTGAGTCTAATAAGTCTCTCTTAACTATCTTTGCTCTTTTTTGTTTTAAAACATTCTTTTCTGCTACAAAGTACATCTACGAGAACACAGCAAGACATATTTAAAATTATGAACAAGTGCAATGTAAAAATATATGGAAAACACCTTGAAAAATAATATCATATCCTAACACTTAGGCGTCATTAAAAGGATATCCCTGGGGTTGGACACAGCTCCACCAGATCACAAGTGGCTTGGTGTTTTTGTGTCCTCACTATCCCTACACCTAAATCCAACCCTAATAATAGCCTTAAAAGAATTTACACATTATTCTATAACCATCTTTATGAATGTTTTCTCTAGCATCCACAGTGTTCTACGAATGCAAAAATGAAGGAACTGCATTTTCTTTACTGGTATAATTGGTTTTAATATGTTTGTCAATAATATTTATTGGTTTTATTACAATAAGAGAAACATGTAATGATAATAAATTTTGAATCTTTGCAAAGAATGGTAACCAAATAACGATCATACACTTGCATTCACATAACTTGAAAATTACTGTGAAACCATGGATCACAGAAACACCAGCTCTAGGAATAAAATCAACCATAATTACTACACCAAACATCAGAGCAGCCTCGTCACACGAATCTAATGTGATTTAAATAACAGGGTTCCAATGAACAATCTTAGCAAGAAAGAACAGAGGAACAAAGGGAAAACATTGGCAAGTTCAGTCTAATGTTTAGTGTAAATCTGAAGGTCTCAATTCACAAAGGTAAACTTACACCTAACGTATAAGTTTAGACCTGAAGTCTAAGAACCCAATTTACAAAGGTAAACTTAGACTTCAGGACTAGTGTTTTTACGAGAAGACTGTAGAGGCAGGCAGAGTCCCCCGTCTTTATACACAAGAAATAGAGCAGGATGAACTTTAAGCTATCACAATGTTAGACGCACTGCACTGAAGGACATAAGCAGGAGAGTAATGGAGGATGTAACTATATGTTGAACATGAGCTCTTTAGTCACGTGTTACAATCACTAACAGGATTAGAGAGTAATTCAAGGATGTCTGGTATTGTCTTTAAATTCATCTTAAAAATAAAAGTATAGTGCACGATGGAAAGGCCAGTTAATATTATCTCTCTTGCGATCCAATCTTTAACAAACTGGGTCAAGTGGCCACCCTCCTGGCCCTCCAAGAGTCCCACTATGTGGATTTTACTGTGCGGGAACGACCTTCAGCATCTTCTGCCTTGTTCTTCAGGAGACTGACCTGATCAGTTAAGTCAGCCTTCTGGTTGTGCAATTCCAGAGGGCAGAGCTCCTGTAATGTAGAATCATTGATCCTGATCCTCATGTAAGGGGCCAAGATCAACTGCAACAGCGTCCAAATTAGCTTAAAGGGCAGTACTAGTGTCTATTATGTCTTGCAGGATCATGCTCAACTTGACAGAGGATGGATGATCTGTGGTCGATGCAGTATTGGGCAACACCGGAAAATGAGACTTAGCAATATTCTCACTACAACCCTTGGGGTGAGGGTCTTGGCAGGCCTTGTGTGCCCGATCGGTGTACATAGTGATTGTGCTGTGAGATTTAATGTGGCATTCAATTGCTGGCCCACCTTCCCAGCGCTAGAAAATTAATGTCTCACTAGAATTCTGCAGAGCAGGCGAGGCACAAGCAGGCCACACTAGAAGCAGCTCACAAGGCTATCGATCAATAAGCTTCTAATCATGGAGTGCTCTCAGCTGTTAGGATGCAATACTGATATAAAGAAGGGGCTACATTTTCTAGCTTCTCTGCAGGTCACACGTAGGAGCATCCACAGGCCCCATCACCAAGGTGGTAGAAGTAGAAATGAACGGTGGTGATTTCCCTGTAATCTAAAGTTTTCCCCAGTGGGTAGTGATTCATTGTCTAGTCGGTGGAAGCTGGAAGCATTATGCCATCAAATGTGATCAGGCTCAATTAGACCAAGTAGGATAACTTTAAAAGACAGCAAATTGCATGGCCCATCAGCAGCTTAGATCCCCAGTTGAACAGGGCCTATGTATGTTGCAATGTGTCAAAAGCCCTGTCCTTTTCATTCAGATGTAATGAGCAGGAGAAAGGAAAATGGCTGCTCACCAGTGGGAAAGGAGCTTCAAATGATATCCCACCAGTCATTCATTTCTCCTCAGTCCATGGCACAAGCGTGACCAGTACAAGTTTCTCAGGGTAGCGTGTGTTCTCCGAAGACCTTCAAGACAGTGCCTTGCCCTTTAAAGGTCGAAGGAACACCCTGACGATAAGGTCGGACCCCCAACCTCTCACCACCTCACAAACGCCATTACATGAATCTCACCCCATGTGGCCACTTCAGGAGCATCATTCAGCTAATCAGGGCCGCAGGGAAGAAGCACCCAGAAAACAGGGGCCAAGGGCAGTGCCACAAAACCAGCAGCTGTCCTTCCTGCCCTCCAGCAGTCATCAAGTGACACCGGAGGGAGCGTAAGTCCAGGCAATTTGCTTGAGGTGCCATCTAGCAAGCCATGAGGAGTCTACTGGAAAGGGTGCTGCAGGCCGGCTCCGATCTGATGGCCAAGCAATCACATGGACCCGCTGGTCGAGAGGAAAAATCTGATCTCTCGGGATGGGAGATGGGATCAAACAAACCCCCAGGCCATCTTTGCTCAAACCAAATGGTACAGGAAGGGATTTGTCCATCTTGCACTGTAAGTCACGACCCCATGTTTTCAATATGTTTATACAGATTTTAGGTCAAGGTTTACCTTTCAATGCACGTTCAAGACCATCTTCCAATGAACTTTGAATTCTAAATATGTTTTATTTACTTATGCATTTGACAGTTTTATAAAATGCAGTCCATACTCTGAAGACTGTTTTGAAGAAAGAGAAGTGCCAATGGACAAATAACAGACCTTCCAACCTTAAAAAAATATTTCTGTGTGAGAGGATGGGAAGGAACCTTGGAGGGGACATGGCCATGAAGAGAGGATGGGGCTTTGAGCATGTCACTTCCTCACCTACTGCTGAGGTGCCATTGAGGGGTTAGGGCCAGGAAAAGGAAGTGGGCTTACATTAGACCATCTTACTCTTCCTCAAAAACACTAACAGAGGCTTCTAAAGCTGCCACTCGTAAGCTGGTAATGTTTAAAAACCCATAATTTGTGTAACCTGTGCAGAGCCTCCACACAAGCCGTAAACCCTCTTGATGCACAGATTTCCAGCTCGTCCTCTTTTTCATGTGTGATATCATGTCTTTACGTGGACAGCATGTGAGAAGAGCCAATGCCATGTGACACACAGCATCACTGTGCATGTATGGGTTTGAAACAATACAACTGTAGAATTCTTGAGGTAGTATAAGGAGACTCTACCTTAAAAAATATTAACGTAAACATTTTGCAGATGTATTTTCAAACTCTGTACAAGATGAGAAAGAGAGAGGGTAAGAATATACTTTATGGGGAGCAATGTCGGATATTCTGTCAGCGGAAGGAATGGGTAAAGGACAAAGCACCTATGTAAGCATTGAAGAAAACAGGAGACAGAGAAGGAGGGCATTTGCTCAATGAATTTGGAAGCAATTTATTTTCATTTTAGAGAACAGAGCAGGCAGATATGTTTGTCATCATTATCTTGTTTTATTAGTTTTAATTCATCAAAATCTATGTTTTTGACATAGGGGCTGATTTAAACTTTGGTGGATGGAGGGTACATTGCCTACCATCTTGAGGGACTGCTGCCTGCCAAATCTAATGTTTTCCGGCACCTCTGTAGACAACTCTTAACATTGCCAGCAGTTCCTGTCAGTGTTGTAGAAGTTTAACTGACAGCTCTGTAAAATGGGACGGCCGCCCCTCAACATTTACACAGTTTTTCCTTTTTCAAAAACAAACTCTCAAAGCTGGAGTCTGTGTTTGAATAAATGAAAATCTATTTTTAAAAAAATGAAAAACTAATAATCATTATATTTTTTTACTAGCATGTTTCTTTTTTGTTTCATGGAGGAGTGCCCCCATTTACCCCACTCATCATTGGACAAAGCTAACTTTTCTCTGTTGTTTTCCAGCCTACGTAGGGCTGGCCCTCCTCCTCCTCCAATACCTTTACTTTCTTCCTGAGTTTCTCCTCTTCCTGCTTCCTACGCTCTCTATATATTCCTCTGACAAGAGAAGTAAAATAAGTCTTATTTGAAATAGTGGAAAGACTAGCCTGTCAAATTATCTCTTTTGATACCTTTTTGGTGTCTGCTTGGTCTGATTAAGGTCTTTCAATTTTGCAAGTGGGTGTTCTCATGGTCAGGCAAGCTGACTTGAGCGAATTTTGCTTGTGTTAATTCGCTTGAAAATTCCATTGAACTTCCCACATTTCTCTGTTTCCAGCCACAATTTTTATGTTAAAAATTATGGCATCTCACGGTGTGGTAAAAAATGCCCAGCATCATTTTGTCAAGGACCCTCTCAGTATTCTCTCACATGCCCTGCTTCTTGAGCACTTTCCGATTGACTAGAGGTATTTGGAGGCTCACAGAACACAGCTGGATTTCTGGTGCACTTTGTGCATTTTTGTGCAACTGTTAGTGTTAAGACAATCTGCTGAATGCCACTCCTTAGATGGTATTTGTTCATATGAACTACTCTGAGTGGGAAATGTATGCATTAAAAAAGTGACGCAAACCCAGTGCAAAATATTGTGTTGGGATTTGCTTCCAACACAAATGCTGATTTGCATTGGAAAGTTGCCTAAAATAATACAAAGTAGCACTGTGCGATACTTGCACTACTTTGTATCAAAGTACTATGGGTGTACATAGGATTTCCCAGGCAACACCTCATGGGTTTTGACACAAATACCTTTCTTACGTAGTCAGGGATTTGCACTACAAAATTACATCTATTTGAGGCTGGCGTAATGGTGGAGTAACTTTGGTTGCTGCGCGGTGCATGTTTAATATGTATGTTTATTTATTTATTTATTTTGTTGCTTGTGTTCTTTGGTCTGTAAGGATCAGAGTAGTAGCAAGGGTATATAAATATGTACAAGCAATGTCAAAATTGACTTAAAACCCCGTGCGGCATATTTAACTTTCTTATAAGGCCATTTATATGGTGAAAGAACTTCACCTATGGCATGTACAATTAAATGTCTAAATGAATGTTAGAATGCACTTGCAGGGAAAAAATCAACAAAACTATTTTCAATGTATTATGTTTAGCTTTCCTCATGGGAAATACTGGTAAAGCAGATTAAATCACTAATTCTGCATTATGCTGCACTGGAAACAGCTACAGAAAAAGTTCAATCATTTTTCCTGTTTTTAAAAACCCAATTCATTGATAAATTCGGGTTAAGTTAAGAAATAAAACTTTCAGAAAAGTTATATTTAGTTGACTGAGCCACTATAGGCTAATTAGTTTTAGTCTGCGGCTGCTGACCACCCTTGCCCCGTCTGTAATGAGGTATGAAAATCCTTGCAGGAGCTGTAAAAATAGACTACTTTAATTGACAGGTCCCCCTGAATGGACAGGGATGACCCATCTGAGCTCAGCAGAATTTTCAAGGTGGGGGCTGCTGCCTCTCTTGTTGGCACAATAGTGTCACATCCTGCATGACAGGCATGTTTGATGCACATGCAAAACTTTTCTTCCTTGAAAAGGATCAAAGAGGCCTAGATCATATTTTTTGTGTACACCCTGTTTGGTGATTTAAGGGCCCTGCTTTGTCGTACCAGACTTCTGTCTTATATACTGTTGGGGGTCCAAGGCCTCAGTGGCAGCTGGTGATCTTTGAAAGGGGTGAGGCGTAATGCCTGTCCTGAATTTCTTCAAATCTGCCAGAGTGGTGGAGTGGTGGCTATCCCGCAGAAATCTTTTTCTTTACAATAAAAAATGAGGTGACTTTATGCATTTTCCTGTACAATTTTCATAGAAAAAAGCTACCAGGCAATAGGCACTACAACAGCATGAACTAGGGGCCAACACATATTAATGCTAACCCAGGACCTAGAATGAGCAATACTTTCTTCAATAGGAGTCCTTAGTGCATATTTCCAAGATGGAAAAGATTCTCCAACTTAATAGATGAAAAATAAGCTTAAACAAGATCACACAGGTGGTGGCTAGGTGTCACACCATTGGTCATAGAATAGTGTTTTTCACTCATATTGATTTTAACTTTAAGACTGCAAATGTATGCAGCTGTCGTATCCCTGTGGCAGGCCAAACTGTTCTGGGCAAAACTGCATGCATACTGATTGACTGTGCACTCTGTATACAGAGTTATGTGACAGGAAAATCTCCAATATGCACAATTTCTGTTGGTTAATTTTTTTTGCCTATTCACTAACACAGGTCTCCTTCTGAATGAAATGGTTTTGCCCTTTAACCATTTACAGGATGTACTCTGTACAGTTCCTGTGCATGTCACTATATTTCTGAAATAGCCTGTCTTCTGTCATAAGTACAAAAATGCACAAGTCCAGCCCATATGGGCGGTACTGGCACATGAGTAATTTTTAGTAAAAAACTGTCCCCATTCAGGAAATCCTGCAGGCATGCTTCATCATAAGGTTTTACGGTGGAGTCAAATACTTCTACCGTGGGCTTCAACCTAATCTCTTTCAGGGCGCGCTTACAGATATTTCAAGGGATCCTAGCAGTAAATGGTTAAAAGGCTGCCTAAGGAATACCTGCCTTGCCTTGGAAGTGTTAAAAACAAATGCGGACACTATGTGGGTTTAATTACCCAAGTATCCTTCCTCGCGGTCTACATGTTTAAGCCTTCCTAGAAAATACTGAGGCTTTCGTTAGGACCAGAATTTTAGGGATCCCTTTGGATTGCCTAATCCTTTCTAGGTCAAACAAGTGGGGAATTACCCCTACTCACACTTCATACTGCCAGTCATACCATGCATAGACTTTATGCTTGCATCCCAAATAGCTAAATGATTGGTGGGTATCTTTGTAGAGATAAGAAAAATCACCACACCATTTTATGCTATTTTACTTAGTATACATCTGCCACTTGTCTCTTACTTACACCTTCCACTAAACATCTGTTTATAGGGTTATATTGCATGCACCCTAGGTGAATATAGCTACGGGCTCCTAATGAGTCCTGATACTTGCCCACTCTCCTAGATGGTTCTAGGTCACCACTGCGTCTCGCTGTATTCATATCATTAGTAAGGTGGTTCTGAATCCCTAACGTGGTCTCCAGACACAGTCCTTACTGATATATTTAGCTCTTCACTCTCTTTCTATTGACGAGGGAGGGTCAACATTCTTATAGTCACACTCTTATTTGGTGTCAGAGGAAAGGAGAAAAGAAAAAGAAAAACAGGGTTTTATATTGGTTTATCACTACTTTTCTCTGTAATACACAACTATGCCTTCTTGGAGATAGAGTTGTTTTCTCCATCACATGTGTCTGTAATCTCTGCCCAAGCTCCCTACTACCCACAAATATACATTCTTATTACTAGCAATCCTTTACCAATGGAAGGCCATATTCCACTCCCCCCTTCTTCAAAGAAACATTGGGCTCAATCACCTAAGGGTCCTCACTCGCACATGCACACATTGCCTGCGCAAACACACATATCTGTCTTTATAGTATCTGTGATGACAGGCCAGAACAAACCAAATAAAACAGGTCGTGCAGAGCTTCGGGACATGCCACCCAACACTACATATACCCTCCCTTGAACACAATATATGCTCAAAACAAAACAAGTGATCTAAGGTGTGAAGAAAAACTTGAGTGTGTCTACAGTGTATGCCTGTCCTTCCAATAGTGTTATTTAATGACATTTTAAACCCTTTTGTTTATTGGACTGAAGGTCCTCAACCACCCATGGCATTAGGTCTAGAAAGCACATCCAAAGTAAATTCACTATTCTTTTCAGTTGCTCAGGTTCTGCTTCTGTCTCTGCATCCCAATGAAAAATAAGATGCTACACCGGCTTCACCCGTCGCCTCACTGAGGGTGAAAGCAAGTCCTACCAACCATAGAATACTGAAAAAATGAACACTTTTGTGGATGATAGGGCTTGTTTTCCACTTCAATCAGAAGATGGGAGGAGACAACTTACTGTAGCAGAGCGTCACGCCTTTCATCGAAACGTTGGGAAAGACAAAGGTGCTGTGGCTGAAATGAAAAGCTGCTCTCAGTTTGAACTGAAAGGAAGAGGAGTTAAAAAACATAAAAGGAGCAGTTTCCTAGTAGATGCCAGTGAAACAGTGCATAGCATCAACTAGTGTAACTGGGAACTTGAGCCCTGGAATTAGTAGCCGTAGCAAGGATGCCATAGGCCCTGGTGCAAGCAAGGAAAAAGGCCTCCTGACTGCTGTAGTAAAATACATCAATTATCAGGGTTCAATGGATCCCTCAGGGCTCTGGGCCATGGTGCCTCTGCACCTGCTGCACCAATGGTAGGACCCCCCTGCCTGGAATGGTACCCAACCATGCCTGTAATGCTGGACATAAACAGCAAAGGGAGCATTCTGATTGACTGTCCAGCTCCCAAAATTCCACTCTGGGCGCTAATATATTATGTTGAACTGTTTTTGTTTAGTTTAACTTCCTCTCTTTGAGTCATTTTATAGTGTGGCGGCAACTTTGAGGTCCTGGTTTTGATGACAACATCACAGTTGTAGACTTGTTCTGCCGCCTCATGTGCAGGGCTGATTATCAGCGTGGAAAGAGGACAATAATGTACCTTTGGGCTGTCATCAGAAAAAACAATGCCCAGAAAATGTCGGGCTTGCATGAATACTCAAAGGTATATATGTAAGAACTTTACGGTGATCAAAATCAAGCAAAAATAGGTTAATACTTCACATTTTCTGCCAAGTTTAGCACCCCGTTAAAACATTAAAACAAAACATTTCTAAAATTAAAATACTGCCACCACTCTCCAAGAGAAAGACCACCTCTAGCACACATTTAAGCACCAAAAGATCAATGACTTTCCACATAAATTTAAAACACGTTCTTCTGTACTCATCAATATTCAAAGCATAACACTTCATGCACAATACTGACGCAACTTATTTAAAAAAACAAGTACTTTTGGATTGAAAAGAAAATGTAAAACGAACGCAGGGTGAAAAAGAACATTGTTTGCATATCATGGAAATTAATCTACATTGCAAACTGTAAGAGCACACCATTCAGAAGCAGAGAATTAGGACAGCTCAGCTGAGAATAGTTTTCCAGGCAGTTAATTTCATTGCATAAATCATTCCTTTGTTAGCAATAAAGAGATATAATTAAAATAAGATTGCTTCTATTTTCTATTCTCCAGGAACGAAAAAAGGAATTGATTTTGGGATGTGTTCTCTCCAAACAGAGATCAGCAAATTGCATTTGCTATTTTTTCTGTCCTACTTCTTCAGACAAGATTACATAATTTTGCACAAATGCACCGCCACGGTGGGTTTAATTAATTATAGATCTGCCATATGATTTTAAGGAAACAATAATTTATACCAGGCACTTGTAGCAGAAGATCGCAATTATATGTGGATCCTCTTGTGTCGCTGACGTGCTAAGATTGACAAACAGTTCAGGACTTTAAAGGGATGTACTTCTCTAACAATGTAAGCACTTCTGAAGGAAAACAAACATTTTCTTCTCTATGATCTCAGTTGTGTCATAAATTTGGCCAAACTTATCGGTAAGCACAAAGGTGATGGGTGCAATGCTTGCAAAAGTGTCAAGGACTGGCAATTGCCCAGGCCACATCCAGTCCATCTTTTTCATGCTGTATGCCACTTCAGACAGAGACTAACCATATGCAAATCAGTCTCATTCCTGCTCCAATAAGAAGAGCCAAGCCTGAAGTGCCTGGCCAGGTCCCCTCTGAACTGGAACTCTAGCAACTTTCATCCTAGTTAGGCCTCATCAGTGAGATCTAGTCGAACCTGTGGGACAGCAAGCAAAGGACCACGTCTAGGCATACCTATTGCAATTAGGCCATCACACTTAGGAACACACAAGGATGATGGGTGGAACGCTTGCAAAACTCTCAATCACCGGCAATCCCTTGCGCCATATTATGGAGTCCTCTCCTACCTGGCAGGGTTTTTACTGATTCTGTGCCATATTTTAGTTGCACTGAGTTCAGAGAAAGTTTCCAAACAGGCTCCATGTGTTATTGGCTTCGCTCTGGAAAACGTTTTTGCTTTCAGACACAGACCCCCTCAAGTAAACATAAAAACAAACGGGCCTGTATACCTGGGGTTTTCTGTCTACTTATTGAGTCCATGGGAAGGCAGGCTGCAGCTTTTGGGAACATTTAGAGAGTGCGGATAAGAAAAGAAGGAAGGCCCAGATGAATACGAGCCTCATAGTCAAGCCTACATGCATGTAACATTGTTGGCTTTGAATCACAATAAGCAAAGCTTTTATCAAGCAGGCAGAAAGGAAACATCCCACTGCCCAGCTAAAGAATATATCTATAGCAAAGATAATTGCAGTTATCAGCATCATATTGTTCTTTTCCCTAATACTCTGAATTAATAGCAGGTTACTAATACCAATGCAATGGTACAATGGACAATGGTAAGTCTTTATTGTATGATTACTTAAAATCATTTACAAGGAACAATATCTATATTGCAACATAAAAACAAAGGTCAAGTATAAAACCAGGTAGTTAAAACCCTTGCGAGAGTCGTTTATAAAATCAGTTTAAAAGACAATATTAAAAGGCATGGGTTTTAAAGTCCAAACGAGATTAGCAGCTGGTGTGTGTGCGACATAAAAGCGGAGGTTAAATGTGTGAAACCAGGTAACTAGAGCTCGTGTGAGAATCGTTTGTAAAATCGATTTAAGACAGACATTCTAAGCCAAATATTTCGTGCTTGCCGTAGCCAGGCATACATAAAGCCATAAAGTGCAAGGACGTGCATAGGCCATGGAGCAAAAAGAGCACAAACGTGCAAGAAACCATAAAGTGCATAATACCAATACCTCCCTGCTCCTTAGATACATAGGGCCTGCTTCGCAAAACCATTCAAGGCAGTAAACCTACGTTTACGGCCAGGTGTAGTAATGGTGAAATTCGTACAATTACCAGAGGTAAACCCAAAGTTAGAGGTGAGCAGTGGGGTGTTTATAGGATGATCTGTTTTGAGAGTTTGTTAGCACCCACAAGCTCATGAGCAGGCACGGGCCAAAGTTGAACTATGCTGGCATAATTTGCACAATTTCGGGAATTTCATATTACGCAAAATTCCCAAAGTTAGGCCGTTATGTCACATAATTATGCACTGGTTGTGCAAAATTAACAGTGAGCGAGCGCAGATTAAGCAAATGCCCAGAATGCAAGCGACTGTCCCTCGCCCCACCTGGGTTTTCATGCTTTTTTTACTGCAAATATGTGCCCTCACATCAAAAATTGACACAAGGACACATTTTGTGTTAAAATAGAGATCGAATTGACAGAAGACAGATTTGTATTTTGCATAATTACGTGTAATAGAGCTAAATGACAGATTTGTATTATGCATAATTATGTGTAATTTCACATAATTTTCCCTAAAAGTTGTGTAATTGCACAAAAGCAAATTTTGCAAATTTCCCACACCCGGACTCATGAGTTTGTTGGTATTCACAGACTCCTTTTTGACCCTTTCGATACGTAAAACAGTTGGAAATTTACTCCAGCAAAGGGCTGGAATAACCCCCTTTTCAGAGTGGGTAGGATATTGGTACATCTCCAAACCTCATTGAGGTTTACGGAAAAGTGTTTTGCTTTGGGGAAACATGTTTTCCCTGTGGACAAAAAAAAGAAACAAATGTGCATTTGTACAGGGGGATTCCTTTTTCCAAAACAGTTTTGCTGTGTGAGTAGTCATCTTTGGGAAAATAACTACTTAAAGGGGTTGGAAAGTAGTGCTTAGGAGTTTTAAGCAGCAGAGGTAATTATTGTCAGGGGCATAACACCCCTTTACTCTGGTCAGAGGCGAGCCCTCCAAATATGTAGGGGGGGCCTCAATTTGTCTATGCTGCAGTGATGTTTGTGGTTGTTTACTGTCTAAGCCTCTGAAAGTCTCAGAGCTTGCTCAGAACAGGCCCAAGCCCAGTGTGGTGCATACTTGACAAGAACGTCTTCCACAGACCATGCACTTCTCATCTGAGAGTAAGAGGAAAAATAGCAAAACTAACTAGGCCAAGGGACTCTGCTATCATAGGGATTTTGGGAGTGGTTGAAACATATTTTAGGGCTCCCCGTTCAGGACAACGTTCAATTTATTAGCCATTTTCAGCTTATTCAAGCAGTCATGATGCCAAACAATACTGAATTATACACAAAGCTTTCTGAAATGGAGGCACCAGTGCTTAATATGTAAAATATTAAGTGCCAGGGCACTGACCAGGAGGCCACTGCAGCTTGCACCACCCATCGCCATTGTCATCGCTGCCAAAACAACTACTAACCATCTCTCTCGCCTACAAGTGCGACAGTTCAGATTATTCCAGGTCCCCAAAGCTAAAGGAATGGCTGGGGAGGCAGGTATTAGCAATTTTAATGTATATTGTATTCCTAAACAACCCTTGTTCTGCTCATCTCTAAATTAGATGAGCAGCGCCGCCATGTGGTAGACTGTTCCAAGTATGGTGTTGACAATTAGGTGCCGAGCACCGGAAACCAATTAAGTGCCGGTGCTGAGCACCGGAAAGCACCGGATCAAATTAAGCACTGGGAGGCATGCAAAAACAGCCAATAAAGTCGAGCTGCTAACATGCGCAAGACAAATAGTCCCAAAAGAAAGTTTGAAAAAGCATTGATGAAGTAGTTTTTTCATGGGTCCCTGTTTTTGTTTCTTGCAAAAGCAGTATTTTATATAGAATTTATTGTGTCTAACCTGCCTGTTCCTCTCTGCGGGTAAGACATGGTAAGGTTGCCTTGGTGGACATTTAGTTTCCTAGTGTATACATTTAAAATACGACATATGGACATAGAGGTTGAAATTGTAAGTTTAATTTCTGGAATTTTGTAATCATAAACATATTCCCTGACACATCTGGTATTGTCACTGTAAGAGTGAAAAAGAGAACATTGTTCTGATGATTTTCACCATTCACTGCATGAAATCTGATGATTTTCTCCTTATTTCTCTTCCCTGCTTTGTTCCTCCTCTGCTCTTGCAAAATACATATTGCTCTGGCTCAGGGACCTCTGACTCTGCTGAGTAAGACAAATGGTAGAGACAAGAGGCAGTAGAAAGACCGAGAGGTGGTGAGAACATCATAGCAAGATCAGTGAATTGGCAGGAGAAAGGAAGTAGAGGTATAGATGCTGTAGAGAGCTACATAAGGTAGGGAGTGATATAAGGTAAAGGGAGAAAGGGAAGGAAACCAGAAAGAAAGATATGTAGAGTTAGAACAAGAAAGGAGTAGGCAGAGAAAGAGATGGAGAGAGGTAGACAAAGATTTAGAGTGGGGTATAGTGGCAGAAATAGATACATGGAAAAGGAAACATGGCAGGAAGGAGAGGGGTGGAGTACACAAAGGTGTGGAAGAGAAAGAGGTATGGTAGAAAGAGAAGTGAGTTAGAGGGAGCTAGAGGCAGAGCTGTGAGTGAAACAATAATGAGCAATGCAAGGTAGAGAGAGAACGGTGTGGTTAGAGAAATGGGCAAAATGAGACGTGAGGTATAGAAAAATACGTCAGGTAAAGAGAATAGTGAGTTAGAGCGAAAGTTAAAGCAAGGGAGGTAAAGGGCAGAAATTGAGATAAATTCAAGAGAAAAAGGTTGAAGTAGAGATATAGAGGTGAGAGAAAGAGCAGTGAGGTTGATATAGAGGTAGAGAGAGAGAGAGAATATGCTAGAGTGGCGAGGTAGAGACACAGAAGTAAGTTAGAAAGATGTAGAATGAGAGGTGGGATAGAGTGTGTGAGATGAAACAGAGAAGGAGGTACAGGAAGAGATAAGTGTGAGAGGGAGAGGAGGTAATAGAAAAAAGAGGTAGAGGAAAAGAAAAAGATAGTGAGAAATGACTATGGTAATTAAAGAGATGTGGTAGAGGGAACAGAGGTAAATTGATAGTGGAGGTACAGAGGTGAGGTAGAGAATGAATGGCTATTGAGAGGTCACATGATAAGAGATTGCCGCCACTTCTGATATTAACCCTAAGATTCATGCAATGGCTGAGATAACTGCAGGGAATGAATCTGGTTCAATTTGCATCAAAAGAGCGCTTGATGTGGTTTCTTGAAACTAAAAATACATCCCTTGATGCAACAGACCTTCTGAGCCCTGGTTTTCTGAAAACATGTTAAAAGCTAGAAAGAATTTAGTGTAAGCACTACAGCTTAGTAAGTAAGCTGGCGTACAAAAAAAACCAGGATATGATTAGGCAGGCTAAGCGAACTTATTTTAAAGAGCATATTCAATCAGTCAATCCCTCCGCAGACATTTATAACATTAACTCACTCATCCACTTTAAATGTCTTGCTTTTGACTTTCTTAGTCCTCAAAAGACCTGTGACGACTTAGCTCTATACTGTTACAACAAAACTGAAAAGAAAGGACCCAATTCTAGCCTCAATAAAGCATCTGTTTTTTCTGAAGGGGCCCCTAGCACACTACTCACTTCCCCTTCCGTTCAGTAGCTATTGACATTTGATCATTTCTCCTTTTCTGTCCCATTCTCCATCAAATCGGGAACACCATGAGAACCATGTTCTGTTCACACCTTACGGCTATTTCCTTCCTTGCCCCTCTTTTTACATTACTATGTAATACTTCCCTTTTGACTGCTGAGGTTCCCCTTCTGGAATCATGCAATTGTTTCCCCTATTTTGGAAAAGTCTGATGCTGATCTCCCAATTACCAGAAATTTCCTTGCTACCAGTCCAAATCATGATTCTGGAAATGCATCTGAATAACTGCTTGTCATCTTATATTACACAATAATCAGTCTTAAATGCATCTTAATTAGTAGTTAGATTCTTACATACCAATGAGTCTGCTCCTATTGCTGTGGTTGATGAAATACGCTGGCTCCTTGGCCAAGGAGATAGTGCTGCTTTGATTCTTCTGGGTCTGTCTGCCATCTTTGACAACATCTCCCGTGAGGTCCCCATACAGTGGCTTCGGGGTATTGGTGTTGGAAAAATGACTCTGAAGTGGTTATCTTCAGTGGTGGCTGGTATTTAACGGCGGTAGGGGGGCAGGTCACGGGGCCGGGGGGAATGAAGAAAAGAAAAATAAACACTTACCCGTCTGCCGCCGCCGCCTCCTCTCCCCTCTTCGCCCGCTTCCAGGGCAGGAAGCACCAGGCTCCCAGCCTCCCAATAGCCAATGCAGTGTTGTGATTGTTCTGAGCGCCGTGTATCGACGCTCAGCCAGAGAATGGGAGGCTGGGCATGTTCTGCATGCAGGCTGTAATGCAGCCTGCATGGAGAACATGCAAAGTACGCATGACGGTTTAACTGGCCTGAGACTGCCGGCAAAAGCGTCCTGCGCACTTGGAGTCGGCAAACCATCATCCCCTGCCCTACTCTTTGAGCAGAGCAGTCCCGACCCTACCCAGCTGAGCAAGGGGGAAAATAAAATGATAATAACAATGAGTTATTATCATTTTATTTTTTCCTCTTTGACCTGCTCAGTGGGGCGATGCTCCTCCGCCTTAGCGGAGGAGCTGCCACTGGTTATCTTACTAGCTCCATGACCACACACAATTGGTTAACATCAATACCTTCTTTTCAGAACCATTTGCATTCACTTGTGTCCTTCAGGGCTCTTCATTGAGCCCAACACTTTTTAATATCTATGTGGCTCCTTTTGCACTGCTGATCCATTTGTATGGTCATTTTTAGGTCTCGCCTACGCAGCGCGCATGCGCTGCATAGGAAAAAGACCTGTAGCAATCGCTTCGGTTTTTGTCCCAAAAACGTGCACGCGTTGCATTGCCTTCAATGGCAACGAGTGCACGTTTGGCGATTCCCTTGCGGGAGCGAGCTTGACACCATATGTTTGTAATTAACTTGCAAACACATGGTGCCCGTGGCTCGCTCCCGCAAGGGAAACGCTTTGTGTGCTCTCGGCCGCAGGGTCTCTCCACCGCTTCACCCAGGTGCAGCAGTTCGCCATCAGGCTGAACATTCCTCCTCCGCCCGGCACGTCGAGGGCCAGGTAAAACTGCGGCTGCCGATCCCCGGGAGAAAAGCAGGCTTCTTGTTGTCACTAGCAATGGGAAAAGAAACAAAGTCAGCACACAGGCTGTAACCAAAACACAGTCACCTCGGGCACGGCTCTCGAGACAGCATCAAGAATGTAAACACAGGACAAGACGATGCATCCGTACCTCATGGTAAACTTGAAAGGTGAGGGAGAAACACGGGGCTCTTCATTTGTCAAGAGTGAACAAGTCACCGAGTTGTGCTTTTATAATTGCATTCAGATACTTGCAGTTTCTCATCCCTATCTGAAAGCAGGACTAACTAAAACCAGATTAATCATAAATATTCTTCAACTCTCATTGCCCTGAGTCGCTGGGAGTGTCATAGTCTTAAAGCCGCACATTCCCGTCTTCAAATAACACGATAAAGTGGATTCGATATTTCGTCGCTTTCCATTGCCAACCGATCGTGACTAAAACAGTAATGGCCTCGTCTGTTCGGAGCCACACAAAACGTAGATATCTTAGGCGACTCAATACCCTTACGGTATCGTGCAATTCTACACGAATGATGTCATTTCCGTTTATAATATGCATGCAGAAAAAAATAAACAGAACCCTCTCTAATTATTTTATTCTCGGACTTTGCTCTAGGCGCAACTTATACTTTCTCTGAAAAAGCAGCCATTCAAAAGTCAGTTGCTATCCTTCAAAGTGACTCCAGTACATTCTGATACATGTAATCTCCCAATTTTTATTTTAATATTTCAATCACTCAATTGTGAACATAAACCTGGAGTAATTTAAGGAAACGTTTTTTCAGAGCTCCAGTTGGGTCGCCATGCTGTTTCATAATCAAATAAACAAACAGTAATCGTATTTGTTTCAAATACCTGAAAACGTTTTCCTTTACTGGGTACTTGGCGACAGTTTTATTCTTTCTTGTACAAATCCTACTCCTTTGGGGAACAACGGACGAAAGGCTTCAACTGCAGAAAGCCGTGTGTTACGGGTGGGATTTTAGCCTTTTAAACTGCAGCATTTACTGTCAGCGGTGGCAAAATAAGTCAAATGTGTTTTTTTCCACTGGCCTAACTAACAGTCACTCAAACTTTGAGGACATTTCCGGGATTTCCATTATACAGGGCTTTAAGTGGGATGAAAAATCAGGGGGCGGGGTTTCTCTCAAAGGGCGTGGCTGATGTCATTAAGGGCGTGGCTTACAAACATATAAGGTATAAATCTGTGCTTAGCATAATGTGCAACCCGACTGGTATTTTGCTATATCTGTCATTGCATCCAGATATATGACACAACAAGTAACATTATACCTACAACAAGCCAGAACTACTGGCATTGTCAATGGTTGTTAGTTGCATAAGATAAATAAGCAACAACTATGGCTTTGTTATATATAATATTGAAAAGGCTTCAGTTCTGAAATGAGACTGTGAAAGAACTAAAACAAGTCTCTTTGAAGTTGCATCAAAGGCTTTGAGCAGTGAAATGCTGCAGAGTTAAGATTTTTTTTTCCACCCGGAGGAATCAGGATCACGTGGATCAGGTTACTAATTATTAAACACAGCGCGGTCACTTTCGCGGCCGCGCTTGTTGTTTTGTGTGGGCTTGTTTACTTTCTCGTGCTTCATTCATTCATTGCTTTTATTAACCTGCCCTTTAACCCTGGCAACCGATTCCCTCAGGTTCCTAATGAAACCATTTTCACCTCAAGTGCGGGGGGCAATGCTCGACTGCTGACCGCAGAGCGCCCTGCATTGCTACACACGTGAAATGCTGCTTCACAAACCAGCCGTGTTGCCATGGTACCTACAGTTATACCGCTGGAATACTTTCTTTTGATTTTCGGAAAGACACCCACTTCGGGGCAGTTAGGACTAGTGGGGGTTATAGTCATTAGGTCACGAGAATTCTCATCCTTGCCAGCTGACCCCTTATTCCCTTGTTGTACACGGTGGACCACACTGCCGCATCTATTCCAGCGAGCAGGACATTGGTATTTTACTCGCTTTGGGGTGGGGTTGGGGATATTTATGGCAAGTAATGAAATGTGAAACATGGCTACGTTTTAGGGAGATAGTCTTGCAGCCTCAAATCTGATAAAAAAATTATTTTGTGGTACTGTTGCTTTAAACTTGGTCCCATGTGTAAATGGTGTACGTTACGCCACCTGCTACATTTCGAAATGACTTTATTACATGATTTATACCTATGTCAAATTATTTTTAGTAGTATGTTTCTTTTCATAGCATTAACTACTGCACTTCTGCTATTTCTAAGTAGTGACTATTACACAATCAATTGTACTCAATTTACCCATCTTGGGAGCATGTGCCGGACGTCCCCGGCTGCCGCACTTTTATTAATCTTAGCGCCACGAGCCCAGCAACGTAGTTACAGCTTATGTAAGTAGTGATTTGCTTCGTTTTGCCATGTACAGCATGCTGGGTGCCTTTTTCTTCCTTTCACGATGTAGTGATTATGTACATACAGCTGCTCCCAAGGTGTACTGGCAATAAGCCACAGCTGGTTTGCACAATGCACTTAAGATATTTGGGCTACTCAGGCCCAAGCTATCCTAACATCTTCATGGTGAGCTATGGGGTCTTATCTATTAACGTTTGTGTGATTCTGCATGTAACACTGCTGTTTGATACTCACATCGTTTTTACAAGGTAGCTTCATACCTCATTGGGTGCCCCGCGGCAGTAGTTTACCACAAACTTTGATGTATTAAATGGCTAATGTAATGTAAAGGATGATGTGCTGCATGGCTAAACACTTAGAAGGTCCCAAAGGCGAGACCTATTGGCTATGCCAATGCTTGTTTACGATGTATGCTGATGACATACAACTTAACGTCTGTCTTGACTGCTTCATAGGGCTCCCGGTTTTATGGTATTTAATTTTTTAACACTTCTGTCTGTATTTATCCATATTTATTTTGTGCTTCGTGAATAAATGAAACAGTAACAAGTATATTTCCACATTTATTTAGCGAGTAATGTGCACTCATACTTTGATACCTGTCCAATTTTAGCACTTTAGGCGGCCACAAATAATAAAACAATAAACCCACATGAAAACATTTGTGTAATAGCACAAATATATGTTGAGATATGCAGTTACTGAAGGAAATCTCATGCCTTTTTGTAATTCCACGTCATCTCAATCTGCACGACTGACTATTGGCTGGGAATTCATGAACAACATGTGCAGTCACTGAAAAGATGCTACATTTTCTGTATTTTACCACTTTTAAAAATGAATACAGACAGGAAACACATTGTTCTCAGTCCATATTTATCTGTAAAAATCAGTAAAAATGGAAAACGTGGAGCCTTAATCATAATATTTTATTGGATGGACTGTAATGGCTTTGAAATTAATACCGTGAAGACCGAAATTCTAGCCCTGGGGGGCTCCATTTCAATCTGGATGGATAGCTAGTGACCCTCTAATTTAGGAATCCCCTAAACCATGCAAAGGTACCTATAAATTTAGATTTTCACATCGACAACAAACTTTCTCTATCTTTTCCGATCAATAAGGCCATCTCTTCTTGTTTGTTTAGGTTAAAAGTTTAATTTTTTTCTGTACGTGTTCTTCGATAGTTGAAAATTATTTGCTGTTGCTCTTATCATTTCAAGGCTTGATTACTGTAATAACCTTTTTATGGGCACTCTTAAACAGCTGATTGCCAAAATACAATCCCTCTAGAACATGGATGTGCATTGAATTTTCGGCCTCAAAAGGAGGAGGAATGCTACTCCATCCAGAATTCTCTTCACTAGCTTTCGTGTAGTCCATAGAGATGTAAACAACGTTGGCCCAGTCGATCAGAAAAGTATTTTTATAAATATCTTTCTGTTGGGTCACTTTGTTCTGCCTTTGGAAACAAGTTAAAACTACCAGTTTTTAAGAGATGCGGTTTTGGAGGCTGTACCTTTAGTTGACTAGCCACTAGAATATGGAATGATCCTCCTTGTTCTCTCTCTCAGGAAAATGCAAAAAATGTTCCTCCGTAATTAACCTCACAAGTTAATAATAATAACATAACATTACATTAAAATAACATCACAAAATGTAGCATAACATAACATGAAGGTGGGGTAGAGAGAAATGGGGTAGTTAATGCGATGTGAGGGACAGAGATAAATGAGGCAGAGAGGAAATAAAGGGGCTCATTACGATGTCGGGCGGAAGCACAACCGCCGTGCTGGCGGATGCAAAAACCACCAGTTACCGCCGGCACGCAGCAGTCCACACGCCCGCCCAATTACGATGCGAAAAGTAGGCCAAACACCGCCGGCAAGCCAGCAACACCGTCCGCCATCAAAGTGCGCCCGTACACGTAGCGGCGCAGCCCAATTGACACACACCGTCCAACGAAACACGTCCCGCCCGGCGTATAAATTACGATGCCGCAAACAAACGGCTCCCACGGCCAAGAGATACCGTACGACAAACCGAAGCGGTAACACGGACGCCGAGCACGGACAACGAAGAAGCGGCTCCCCGAGCATGAATCCAGCACTGCAGGCCCTCCCCATGCTCCTGCTGATGCACCACCAAGGACGCAACGTACCGCGGAGACGCAGGTAGGCACACACACAACAAGTGCACGCAAACAGCGCACACAGTGCAAGGGCGGAAAAAGCGGACAACCCCCCACCAGCGCGTGTACACTACACATCCACCATTGCATCCACATATGACACACAGGCCAAATCGTAACATCGCGTAACACATGTGTACACACCACCTGGGACTAGGAACCAACCACCCCGTCACGGCCCCAAAGCGCCGATGACGCCGCCACACATGCGCACAACGCAGAGGCCAACCGCAGCGCCATGCATGCGTCGCACACAGACACAGGGACACAACCAAGCAGCACACACATCAGCCCCACCCCGAACGCACATGACACGTGACAGGCCTGCCACAGACATGTCCCCAACGCCCAATTCACGGACAACACCCAACGCCACACAACCGACGCACACATGTCAGTGAAGTCACGCAACAGCAGGACACACCCCAGTGTAACAAACATGGCGTAGCACACAGCGGCGGCAACACCAACTAGGAGAAGCAGGGCCCCTTCGGGAAGAGGAACGCCAGTACCACACTGAAACACCCATACCACCCTGCACATATGAACAAGACATATAAAACGGAACACCAAAGAGCCCGGGGACCGACAACAGGTGGCCCAAGAATAACATCCACACACAAGGCCCAACGCAGAGCGGAAAGGCAGCCTGCCGCCCACACAAGGGAGAGCAGACAGCACTGAATGACCTTCCATTCCAACTCCGAAACCACAGCCCTACGACAGAAGCCGGTGAATACAGCCATTGTCCAAGAATAGACCAACACAGGCATGCCGAGGAGACCGACCACAGGGCAGATAGCGCATATCACAGAAGCACACAACGGACGGGGAAGAAAAAAATAACACTCCCCCATGTCGGCCACATGCAAGTTAATTGGAAGGAGTCACACATCACTGACCTTGAACTGTCTGAGAAGCATGTGGGATGAGGGCCCGTGTCCTCCAAACAAGCCAACAGAACACAAGTCCTGTCTCCCTACGACTACACAGAGCTCACAGCAACCTCGGAGCGTGCACATTGCAGACTGCACACACAGCCGGAGCACGCCACCACAACGCACCGCTGCGAAATGGCAACCGCAACACACCTACCCAACTACGCCGGACAGCTCAAGCTGTACAAAACCAACCTGTTACATACATTGGGATGCGATCTCCTGTCCCTGCTGAACGTAAGTTACCGACTGACTTACCGCATCACATTGTTCAGCTGCGTCATGCCCGTCTTCTACTGTCGGAGGTGTCCCTACCAGCATCCAGTGGAGATATGCCTCTCCAACCCGGCATGTCTGAAGGCGGACCTGCTACCACTACTCCTCCCTCTGGACGCACACGACAGGGCCTGCTCTGCCTATGGGGGCATGGCGTATGTGGCCAACATCGCACCCGCACTGAAATGGGACCACTGTGCCTCCACACGACGGATCATCGAGAACAGCTACATCGAATGTCACCCAGCATGCCCCATCATGGTCCTCCAAGGGACAACTTACGAACAACACCTTGACAGCCACCATCCGCTACATTGGCTGGCAAACATGTACACCACCAATGACATGGAAGCCCTGCTGGACGGCATCGCATACCTGACAACCTGTAAATTCGTCGGACCACAACGCAGGTTCCCCGATTGACCTATGATGTCCAACCCCGCACCCATGCTTAGCTTCCGCACGGACTGGCCAGTCACCACCACAACAGCCATACCAAACGACCGGCAACTGTAACCACACCATCAACGACATCGCCATGACATCGGATATGACCGGGACATGCACACTGTTCCCCATCACATCCAGGAACACCGCATGCATCGTGGGAGGCAGTGGCATGGGGTCTGTGTATCGCACCCACATGGACGGAACTGCACGAACATCCAGGACACGACATGGATCCAGCGCCCATGGACACACACACCGCTCAGTGGACATGAATAGGTCGCCTGGAGTCTGTGGGTGCTGCACCCCTCCCACCCCCGCCCCGGGAAACCCATACCAGGACCTTTGCATGGAAGACAAGTGCATACAACAACAACACGACCCCAGTGACTGTGACATGTCCAGTAACCACCACATTGCAACAACAAGTGGCACGCCGCTGCATGCACGCAAGCCCATGCCCTGATGTCATCTCACATGCACGCGTGCATGAGGAACAACCGCAGCAAACCTGTCACATGGAACTGAGATGGACTGTGCCCATGATGCCAAGCGGTCTGGTAGGCTACATGTATACCGTCTGTGTCAAAGTCCGCAGCTCCGCAGCTATACGTAAATGTACATTAGCACAGCCTTGGCCAAGCAGATGTAACTCTGAAGCCCACATCCCACATGCAACAGCCAATCACATGTAACCCCACACCCTATCCCATTTGCAATCATGCTCAGTATATCCTCAACATGTATTCCGCTGCCAGTAGTGTCCACTATACTGCATCACAGAGGACAGAAGACTCAATATAATGTTTGAAACCAAAACTGTCTCCGCTGACTCATTTCACAAGTACGAATGAGAGAGGATGGGAGTATGTGAAGTACACGGCAGTCGTGACATGACCATGTAGTCCACTGGTATTGGATGTCAACGCAAATGAGTAGCACAACTGTGGAAGACACACATGTGTCGTGTGAAGTCGTATGGACGCAGTGCTCAGGTGGGTGGGTGTGACGGGTAGATGCGCACATGCCAAGTTGGAGCACGCCGTGTTGGGAGGGGTCATGAACAGTACACCACCGCTTCCCTGGGCATTGTGAGAGGACACCTGTCGGGGGGAGTGAACACGTGTGTGCACAGCAGCCGGGCACACGTACAAAGCGGTACCAGGCGCACCTCAGCCCACCCTCTGTGGACAAGCTGGATCCTGTTATGCGCCCGCCATGCCCCTTGACAAGGCACACACAGCCCCAGTCGACCAGGTGTAACCCCAACATAGTCAATCCGCACAGGCGATACAGGGCACGGGATGGCAGTGGAGCATGGTGTGTGAGAGGTCTCCTCGCGCTCCTCCTGGTCATATCACGCAGGCAATAGAACCTCAACGTCTAGCATGGCACAAGTCAGATGGAAGTGTAGGGGGACGCACCACAGCACGAGCAGCACTGACGTCACGGGAGGTGGCTCGCACCATCCCATCCATTGCCCATCATACCAACCACGACACATGCCATTGCGACTAAGTGCAAGCGCGTGCGCCACCACCCCCGAGCCCTCCCCAGAGAGGCCAAAGAGTGAATGTGTGGGCCATCAGTCACAGACGGACGCGGCCTGGCCGCAAGGGCAGCCACAGCCACTGGGTGTCGCAGGTGGCGGATCCGGAAGGCGAAGACTGTGATGCATAGTCCATGCAGGCCGGGTCTCCATTTGGGGCACCACGCAGGTGGACGGCGTCCCGTAACACATCATACCCTGAGACAGCCCACTTGTGCAACTGGACCCACACATACACTCCTTGCCCTCTCTGGTGCGAGCTTGGGGCTGCCTGTGCAAGCGCTAGCCTCGCAGGTGCACATGCATATTGGGGGAGCGAGGGAGGACATGAGGGCTGGGGCGAAGATGACTGTATCACTGTCAGTGAGTACAAGGGATGACCCAGATGTGGAAAGGAAGAGACGTGTCCCGTGTGTACTGCAACTAGTCGCCAATCCAACTACCCCCCATGTCCGGAATGTAAGCCCGCACCTAGGCCCGCCCATCCGCCACATCGAATATACCACCAGCACGACAACCTTCCCATTCGGAACACTGACTGGGGGTGGCGACCAGTGAACAATCATGTGTAGCCTACCCACGCGTACATGTGGGCCCTCCATGATCCATGTCACCTGCGGCAAAGTCATGACATGCGCAATGAGGGAAGTGAGGAGAGCTGTCCGCCCCACGCACAGAAGGTGCATCAGCTCCACAGACCCAGCAGCGAGTCCAGCAGGGGTCACATGTGCAGGGGCAGCTGTGCCTGGTGTGAAGGCACATGCATATAGACAGCACATCGACCAATGTGTAGTCTGCCCACATCTACAGTCCATCATCATGCGGACATAGGAATTGAACACAGGGCAACACATCTTAGTGGGTGCACCCACCGTGACCAACAATGCGCAATCATCGACGTACCCGCCCTGTGCATGGCCCCCCACCCAACGGAGGCACATCCAGTGCCACCATCCCACACACAAGCCTTCCACGGAACATGCTGTGTCCAATGCTCAGTACAGAGTCAGCGCCCATCTGGTGGATCCTGAACAGGAGACACATGCACACACATGCCAGCTCCCACTATGTACGTCTGCCACCTGGCACGTGCAATGTAACCTCTCACCTGTGACGTGTGACTGCAAGCACACAGCCGTCTTGGCATGGGGCTGTCAATGTGGACACCTGTCAATGTTTCGGGAGGTGTGATCCGTACAGTGCTGTACATAGGGTGCAGTGCTGACACCTACTACTGTCTCATATCCCCTCGTGCCACAGGTCCCACTTGTTTTGGCCGCTCAGCCTGTGCCCACATCGTCGTCGTCGTGTGCCATACTCATCCAGCCTCGGAAGCAGTTCCATGCTCAGCAGACATTCATGTTGCCGTGGCGTTGCCGCTTGACGAATATGCAGTCAGTCGCCATCAGCACGCCCCGCAAGTCATTGGGGCCTAGATCCCCATGTGCATGCACATGGCAGTGGTCTGTATCACTAGCCATTGCCATTGTTGGGAGACCTGTGTAAGTGTATTGTGGCCGTGCCGTCCCAGCTTGACAGCTGGGCTGTGGCTCATGTGCTTGCTCAGTCATGTCAGTGATGTGTATGCGAAATTGCTATGTGTCGTGTTGCTTTGACATGTGTCCACTGCCATTTTCCCTAGGCGGAGACCGAACATTGACCGCCCATACCAATTGCTGGCGGACATGGACGATACAGAGGTCATTAGGAAGTTTCGGCTGGACAGGCCAACCCTGCATCGACTGTGTGCCATGTTAGAACCCCATCTCCGTCCCCACAGGGTGTATCCGACAGCTGTCACCCCCACGGCTAAGGTGATGGCCGCCATGCATTTCTTCGGCACTGGGTCATTCCAGCACACAGTGGGCAGTGAAGGAGGGATGTCCCAGCCCATGTTCAGCAAGGTGCTGAGGGATGTACTGGCAGCCATGATGCTGTACCGAAACAGGTACATCCGCTTCCCCAGGGCTCGTGAATTGGCGGCAGTGAAGGGTGCATTCTATGCCCTTGGCAGAATCCCACACGTCGTTGGAGCCATTGACTGCACACATGTTGGCCTTGTTCCACCACAGGCCACTGAGCACCTGTACCGCAACAGGAAGCACACGCACTCCCTGAATGTGCAAGTGGTGTGCCTTGCGGACATGGTGATCACCCACGTGTGTGCAAAGTTCCCAGGCTCGGCCCATGACGCACACATAATGCGCAACAGCATCTTGCCACGACTGATGTCCAATCTGCAACAGGATCGTGGCTGTATTGTCGGTGAGTATGTGGAGTGGTGTAGCGTGCTGGTTGTGCGATGCTGTCCCCTGTCCAGTTGGAATAGCAACGGTTCTCTGTGTCCCTCACACCCAGGTGACTCTGCGTACCCGAATGGGGCATGGCTGCTCAGTCCATTGAGGAATCCTCGCACCCCAGCAGACGATCGCTACAATGAGGCACATGGGAGGACCAGACGTGTGGTCGAGCGTACCTTTGGCCTCCTCAAGTCCAGGTTCAGGTGCCTGGACCGCACCGGGAGTGCGCTGGCGTACTCCCCACAGAAGGTGTGCCAGATAGTGGTGGCGTGCTGCATGCTGCACAATCTGGCCATTCGGAAGCAGATCCCCTCATCGTGGATGACGGAGATCAACCAGGGCCCCAGCCCGCAGACCAGGACAGCTCGAGTGAGGAGGACAGCGGAGAGGAGGAAGCTGGGAATGTGCGGCAGCAGCTCATCGCCCGCTACTTCACTTGACGGTGAGTGTCCATGTACGACGGCTGATGTGGCTGTATCTGTGCAGGTGTGTGTGTGCTGTGTCAGGGTGGCCGTTTGTTCACTGCGTGCTGTGTGTCAACGCTCCATGGCCAGGGTAGTATGCCACTGTTGGTGGCTGTGGCATTGTGCCCTATTGCTCTGTGCGATGTGTGTACATTGCTTGTAGTTGTTGACATGTACTGTGTGATGGGTGTGTGACACACTCATTGAATGTGCTCCTGTTCTGTCTCCCACCCCTAGGTCCCTACAGACCCTCCGGTTCCATTGCCATGCCACGCATCAGGTGCCTTTCCGCCCAAGGTGGCCGTTGTATTCCGTACAAATAAAACACAGGGCACAAACAGCAGTTTGTGTAAGAGGTGCATTTATTTCAAACTGTGACATGTGATTGTGTGTAAGGTGATGACAAAAGTGGTGCGTGCAGTGACAATGAGCTGTCGGTCATGGCTGCGTGATGCTCAGGGTGTACCCACTGGTTCTATGTCCATAGTCCAACACACACATGCCATCCAGATGGCTGTGTGGAGTGGGATCGTAGTCCAAGTCAATGCAGTGGGTGGTCAAGGAAGGCTGGCTGGCTGCCTCACTTGCGTCTGGAGCGTGCGAAGTCCTCCCGGGAGATCTGTTTCCACTTCGGACGGCCCCTTCCACGTTTGCGAGGGGGGTGCCTGCTTGCGACATGCTGGTGGTTGAGGTGTGCTCACTGGCTGTGGACGCAGGGGAACTGGACACTGCTGCTCGACCCTGCACCCCGGCAGGTGGTGGCGGAGGGGGAGCTGCTGTCCCTGGCTGTGACCTCACCGCCACCACCAGCTGGCCCATGAGGTCCACGAGTTGGCCCATACGGGCGTCCATGGACCTCAGCACCCCCAGCACCTCACGCGTGTCTGTAGCTGACCTGGCCCATTGTCCTTGGGCCTCTTCATAGGCCCCAAGGACTCTGGCCATTTGAGGCAGGGCATGGCTCCCAGGGGAGGCTGGCGTTTGCCTGACCCTGCTCCTCCTACCAGTCCTGCTGCCACTGGCCTGCCCACTAGCCACATTGCTCACCACGGTCCTCGCTGTGGCTCCCAGGGTGGATCCAGTCGGCCGGGCCACCACCTGCGCTGGGGCTGGTGCCAGCGAAGACGTGGTGGTGGTGGCGGCGGTGGTGGTCGGTGCGGCGATGGTGGCGGTTGCGGCAGTGGTAGTGGCCGCAATGACCGTGGGTGTGGCCGCAATGACCGTGGGTGTGGCCGCAATGACCGTGGGTGTGGCCGCAACGACAGTGGCAGCAGGGGGCTGGGAATGTTCAGCAGCCCTGGATGATGGGTTGGTGGGTAGGAGGAGTCCTGGGGAGCGGCTGGGCCCTGCCACACCAGATGGGCCTGCTTGGTGGTCCGTGTCCGAAGAGGAGGACAGATCCTCCACATCCGTGTGTCCTCGTTGGGGGCTTGTAGGCTGGCTGTGCTGGCTGCTGGCTCCATCCCCAGCATCCAGCAGTTCGTCACCTGTGGAGAGAATGAGATTTGTTATTGTGTTGCACCTTGCGAAGTATGTATTTGTCGTCTGACATTAACAGTTCGTGCAATCTCGTACATGGGTTTCCCGGAGGCGTGTGTGTGGCTGTACCATTTGTAGTTGTGTGTGCTTGGCAATGGGACTGTGTGCTGTGCACATGTGGCATGGGACGGATTGGCCATGCCGATGGGTGTGTTGCTGTGCCCCTACTTATTGTGACTCTGGTGTATGCGGGCTCCTGGCCCATCCTGGGTCTGGTTTGTACTTTGCTTTTGGGGTTCAAATGGAACGCTTAGGAACGCATATGGCAACATGGGGCCATGCCCCAGATTCGCATTTGGGAGGGAATATGCTTTTGGGGTTCAAATGGAACGCTTAGGAACGCATATGGCAACATGGGGGCCATGCCCCAGATTCGCATTTGGGATGGAATATGCTTTTGGGGTTCAAATGGAACGCTTAGGAACGCATATGGCAACATGGGGGCCATGCCCCAGATTCGCATTTGGGATGGAATATGCTTTTGGGGTTCAAATGGAACGCTTAGGAACGCATATGGCAACATGGGGGCCATGCCCCAGATTCACATTTGGGAGGGAATATGCTTTTGGGGTTCAAATGGAACGCTTAGGAACGCATATGGCAACATGGGGGCCATGCCCCAGATTCGCATTTGGGAGGGAATATGCTTTTGGGGTACATGCTGTGAGCCATGGGTGCCGAACGTGACATGTGTTGTGGCAGCATGACAGTGCATGGTCTGAGGTGTGTGCATGCCTGACATGGCCTGCATATTTGCTGTCTGTTGTGATTACTGGACATGGCATTGGACGCATCGTTATGAGTGAGTGTTGGTTGTGTGCCAGCCAACGTATTGCAGTCGTCCCATCTCCTTGGTGTGCGTGCTGCCCTGTGCCATGTGCATCACTGCAGTGCTCGTGGGGGGTGTGGCCCATGTTGTGTGTTGTTGCTCACAGTGTGGCGTGCGCTTCATTGACTTCTGGCACATGGTTGGTCATGGGCATGTATCTTAGCATGACTGCTGTATGTGTGGCAGCTGTGCGGATGACATGCCTTTCATGAGACTGGGGCTGACGGATGGGATGGATGGTATGTTGTATGTGCATGGTGTGTCTGTGTGTTTGATGGGTTCAGTGGTGTTCGTGTGCATTTCTGTTGTTCCGCTCTGTTGCGTCTAGTGTTGTTTGTCTTACATAGGCGTAGTTGTGGGGTGTGTGGTTGACAGGCAGTAGGGGCTACATGGACAGGACTTCAATGGTGTTTCGGTTGTGTGTGATGAGTTGCACAGTGGCTGCCGTGTGGTACTATATTCAGTGTGGCTTGTGCATGCAGACGTGGCTCCTTGGGTGTTGCTGTGTCTGTGATGGGTCATGTGAGGTGTGAGTCTGTGGTTCATGTCCGTGTGCACATTGTTCACTTGTTCGTGACGGTGGGCGGTGCTGCGTGTTCGTCTGCTACGTGACATGTCCCATGTGTTGGTCGTGTTACGGTCCTCATGCCTCCAGTAATCCAGCCCTGTCCAGTTTCCCACCTGCAGGTTGTTCGTGCGTGCACTGTACTGGATGCCACATGGTTCTAAGCGGGGGTGCTCCATGTTGCAGGTCTGTGGGGGTGGGGGGTGTTGTGGGTCGTGGTGGTGGCTGGACACCCACTGACACCGATTGCTGTGGACCGTGATGTCTACCTTTCGGCTGTCGTTGTGCACTGCGGTGGCTGACACGTGGCTGTGGGGTGGGGGATGCTCCTCCTTGCTGTGCTGTGGGACTAGGGGCCTGGTGTGTGTTGTACTTGGGCTGTCCACCCTCCCACCCACTGCACTTTGTGTTCCTGCCACTTACCTGTTACTTGTCGGTTAGTGCAGCTGTGGCGGACACCTGGGTGTGGTGGGTGCTCGTTGTGGCGCTTCTGGCATATTTGGGGACCTGTTGGTGGTTACGTGGCTAGCTGAGTGTACACATGTCCCCACGCATCTTACAGTTGTTCTGTTTGGGCTGTGTGTGGTGGTGTCTGTTGCATGTGTGTGTGATGTGTTGTGTATTGTGTGCTGGACATGGGGGTGTTTGTCCCTGGGAGCTGTGGCATGGTGGTAGTGCATGTGAGTACATAGCGGTGTGCTGGTATACATTAGTTTGTACTTACCAGCCTCCACTCCCCTGCTAATCCGGCGAGGATCTCGGGATGTATGATGACTCGCACCTTCTCCTCCCACGCTTTGAAGGTCTTGAAGAGCGCGGGATTCCCTCCGCCAGTGACGGCTGCCAGCTCTCTGTTCTTGGTCTCCTTCTTCTTGACCAGGCTCTTGACGTCATTCCACCGTTTGTTTATTTCGACTCTGTTCCTGGGCAGGGTCCCGACTGCATTGACCTGGTCTACGATCCGGTTCCACATTCTGTTTCTGGTGGCTAGTGGTGTGTGCTGGACCATGTTCCCATAGATTTGTGGGTGCACCTTGATGATCTCGTCGACCATGACCGTCAGCTCAATGGGCGTGAACTTGGGCATTCTTTGTGGTGCCATGGTGTTTGTGGTGCTGGTGCGGTGTGTGTTGTGTAATGTGCAGGGGGTTTGTGGTGGTGGTGGTGGTGGTGGTGGGTGATGTGTGCGTTTCTGTGGTGTGCTGCTGTCCTTGCTGTGTCACTGTGTCCTCTCCTCTCCTCTCTGGTTTGCAATGTTGCAAGGGGTTGTGGTCTGTGGGAGTGCTGCTTTTGTACTTATCTATGTGGGTGTGTCCTCATGGTCTGTTGTTTTCAGGTGTGTTGTGTCTGGGGTTCTGGCCTTTGTAGTTTTTGTTTGTCCAGGGGGTGTTTTCGGGATGTGTACTGTGCTTGTGTATTTGTGCGTGCCTTGCTGTGTGGACTTGTTGGCCATGTTGTGTGCGATTGGTTTTGTGAGCGGATGGTTTCTGTGCAGGGACGTGGGCGCCATGGCTTCTGCTGTGTCGATTCTCATCGGCGTTGTTTGCGCTGGCGGGCGGTATATTTGTAGTTTTCCTGCGCTCATGGCGGTGCGATCGTAATCTCACATGCGGTGTGTCGGCCGTGAGGGCGGGCGGTTTTGTGTTGTCGGGCGTGTTTCCGTCCGTGGCGGGCGGTTTGACTCCGACTCGGACGATGGCGGGCGGTATTTTGTGTGATTTTTCCGCCGATGGCGGTTTTCGGTTTGTGTAATCGTAATGGCGTGGTCGGTGTTCAGACGGTGTGTGCGGGCGGATTTTTGCCGCTTCCATGCCTGGCGGATTTTTTTACGCCGGGTATCGTAATGGGCCCCAAAGAGAGTAGTGAGGTAGAGAAAGAAGTGACAAAGGGAGAGAGAAGTCAGATATATACAGATAGAGAGAGCTAGAGAGGTGACATTAAAAGAGAAAGGAGGTTGAGGAAGAGGTGAAGTAAATAAAGGAGAGGTAGAGTGAGATGAGATGGCAACATAGTAGTGAAGAGGAGGTGAGATAGGAATTAAACAGGTAGAGGGGTTGTGTTGACGCTCTAATTAACTAATTAAATGGGTCACTGCACAAGATTGGGACTGTCTGCCTAAGACCTCTTGTGAGTCATCACAATACTAGTTTAAAGCTAATGAACAAACCTGCACAAAACAAGATTTCCAGGTTTAATCTTCATGGGTTTATCAAAAAATATAATGATTACAAAAAGCAAAAGTATTGAGTTAGTCAATTAGCAATCAGCATCATCAAAAAACAGTCATAGCAATACTTTGTGAGAGGATTAACATAAGGTCTGCTACGGAAGAAAACCCAGGGGAGGAACTACGTGTAAAGTAAATAGAAGAATAAATAAAAAAAACTGACTAACACAGAGTCTGCCTTCTAAGAAAACCCAGGGAAACTGGCTCATGTCGGAAATACAGCACTTTTTATAGTGTTTCAGAATACAGAAGCCTCACATATTTCATGCATGGTTCGTTATAGCATGACAAGGGTGAGCTAACAATGTATCAACTAGCGAACCAACCATTATTCTAGTAAATAAGATACTTTCAGAGAGATCTAATTCCTAAAACATACTGCTGGTTATGCTATGCATAACTAATTAGGGAGGTTAATTTGCGTTTTATGCTATACAGAAATACAATAGTCCATTCAGTTAATGAGTAACACACATAGAGCTTCAGCAAGAAATCTTGAAAAGTTCCAGAATAGAGGAAAGTCCTGTACATGGCTTCCTCGATAAGGCAATATTAATACATTACAAACTTATCAATGACATAATATCATGAAAAACAGTACTGACTCACAAACATATCACCCAAAAAATCTCACTTACAAAAAAACCACCATCCCATACCTAATTAACACAAATGCAAATATCAATGACCAAAAGTTCTTCATTAAAAAACCTATTTTTAACAATATTGAAAACACAAATATCAGAAACAAAAATATTGTTGCCTTTTAATAACTATATAAAATAACCAAACTATTGAAAAACACAATACAAACTACAATAATATCTTGAAAAACTAGTAAGCAGATTGGAAAATAATATTTTAAAAAATCCTAATTATATTATATATATGGCAAACAAAATCAAACAACATAAGTAATTATGTCATCAAAATATAATATTAAAATAGTATAATATCAAAATTATCTTTAAACACATAAAAATACTGTACAATAAATAAACTAATTACAAACATAATACAAACATAAGAAAATAAATAATATAAAATTTTAAAACATTAATAATATATTGCCAATAACACAAAACAACACAAACATATGTTTCACATTAAAAAAGGAACACTAGTTAGGGTCCACCATAAAAGGTAATAACTAAAACAACCACTAACCAATAAAATTCAAAATAAAGCAAACTAACCAATAAAAGTACTTAATTAATTAACAAAACAATATAAAAGGAACATAAAAATTCTCCTCTTCTTATACAAAAAATACTAAACCTGCATGAGAACGACCCTCTGCTGGATTCCCAACAGAACACCAAAGAAGAAAACTGGGAAAAAACTACAAGTACCATAACAAGTGAGTTATAAAATTTAAATTACCACAATGTAAACTAACTTAATTTAAAAATGGTAAAGCAGAAATAATTAACCAAACTTTCTATTTTTCACATCTCTTCCAATCGTTAGATACTAAACAACAAGTGCAGCAAAATCAATGACCTACAGAACCAACAATTAAATTCCACACACAAACAACTGAACAAAAGCATGTTATTAGTAAGTAAATTCAGGTAACTTCTAAACATAAAGTAAACCTTAAATGGAAAAAATAACACTAAAAGTCCATAGACAAACAAACAAAAAAGAAATGTTTAAAATGTAACTAAAACAACCTCCCCCCCAAACAGAAAACAAACCACCAGACGCACATTTCAACAGCTTCAATGGAAAACTGAAAAAAAAGATCAGCAATTATAGTTAAAAACACATATATGTTAGAAATGTGGTTGTTGGTTGAATAGGGGGTGACCCCTGTGCAAGCAACAGCCACAATCCTTGTCAGGGTGAAGCACAAAAGTTACTAAATTAACCTGTGATTAACCCTTTGGTAGCTTGGGACAAAAAATCATCAGACTTAACTTAGAGGCAATGTGTAAAGTATTTATGCAGCACAAAAGCAGTAATAAAGTGAGAACAAAACACAAGAAAATCTCACACAAATTTAGAATAATTCAGTAAAATGTAATAAATTATTTGACAGGAAACAGCAAAAAAAATCCAATCAGTAGAACCGGCTTCAAGACTTTTGAACTTTTAAGGTAAGAAATAGCACCTAAAAGATCAAAAGCGCCAATCTTGGACTTCTAGTCGTGCGAGACAGGGTCAAAGCTGAATAATATGGCTGACAGAGATGGAGCATGGGTCGGATACAAGAAGCAGACTGGGCCCGATCAGTGCTTGCCTTTGAACTCAGAAGAAACTTTGAAGAAAATGTTCTGAGAAGGTAAAGTTCTGCAGGACAAGGCTGCAGGCGGTGCCCGAGGAGGTGTCATTGTCATCATCGGGGAGCCACTGGATGAAGTTGCAGTGCAGATTTCTATGTCCAGACTTAGGGGCCCATTACGATGGCGGGCGGAAGCACAACCGCCGTGCTGGCGGATGCAAAAACCACCAGTTACCGCCGGCACGCAGCAGTCCACACGCCCGCCCAATTACGATGCGAAAAGTAGGCCAAACACCGCCGGCAAGCCAGCAACACCGTCCGCCATCAAAGTGCGCCCGTACACGTAGCAGCGCAGCACAACTGACACACACCGTCCGACGAAACACGTACCGCCCGGCGCATAAATTACGATGCCGCAAACAAACGGCTCCCACGGCCAAGAGATACTGTACGACAAACCGAAGCGGTAACACGGACGCCGAGCACGGACAACGAAGAAGCGGCTCCCCGAGCATGAATCCAGCACTGCAGGCCCTCCCCATGCTCCTGCTGATGCACCACCAAGGACGCAACGTACCGCGGAGACGCAGGTAGGCACACACACAACAAGTGCACGCAAACAGCGCACACAGTGCAAGGGCGGAAAAGCGGACAACCCCCACCAGCGCGTGTACACTACACATCCACCATTGCATCCACATATGACACACAGGCCAAATCGTAACATCGCGTAACACATGTGTACACACCACCTGGGACTAGGAACCAACCACCCCGTCACGGCCCCAAAGCGGCGATGACGCCGCCACACATGCGCACAACGCAGAGGCCAACCGCAGCGCCATGCATGCGTCGCACACAGACACAGGGACACAACCAAGCAGCACACACATCAGCCCCACCCGAACGCACATGACACGTGACAGGCCTGCCACAGACATGTCCCCAACGCCCAATTCACGGACAACACCCAACGCCACACAACCGACGCACACATGTCAGTGAAGACACGCAACTGCAGGACACACCCCAGTGTAACAAACATGGCGTAGCACACAGCGGCGGCAACACCAACTAGGAGAAGCAGGGCCCCTTCGGGAAGAGGAACGCCAGTACCACACTGAAACACCCATACCACCCTGCACATATGAACAAGACATATAAAACGGAACACCAAAGAGCCCGGGGACCGACAACAGGTGGCCCAAGAATAACATTCACACACAAGGCCCAACGCAGAGCGGAAAGGCAGCCTGCCGCCCACACAAGGGAGAGCAGACAGCACTGAATGACCTTCCATTCCAACTCCGAAACCACAGCCCTACGACAGAAGCCGGTGAATACAGCCATTGTCCAAGAATAGACCAACACAGGCATGCCGAGGAGACCGACCACAGGGCAGATAGCGCATATCACAGAAGCACACAACGGACGGGGAAGAAAGAAGAAAACACTCCCCCATGTCGGCCACATGCAAGTTAATTGGAAGGAGTCACACATCACTGACCTTGAACTGTCTGAGAAGCATGTGGGAAGAGGGCCCGTGTCCTCCAAACAAGCCAACAGAACACAAGTCCTGTCTCCCTACGACTACACAGAGCTCACAGCAACCTCGGAGCGTGCACATTGCAGACTGCACACACAGCCGGAGCACGCCACCACAACGCACCGCTGCGAAATGTCAACCGCAACACACCTACCCAACTACGCCGAACAGCTCAAGCTGTACAAAACCAACCTGTTTCATACATTGGGATGCGATCTCCTGTCCCTGCTGAACGTAAGTTACCGACTGACTTACCGCATCACATTGTTCAGCTGCGTCATGCCCGTCTTCTACTGTCGGAGGTGTCCCTACCAGCATCCCGTGGAGATATGCCTCTCCAACCCGGCATGTCTGAAGGCGGACCTGCTACCACTACTCCTCCCTCTGGACGCACACGACAGGGCCTGCTCTGCCTATGGGGGCATGGCGTATGTGGCCAACATCGCACCCGCACTGAAACGGGACCACTGTGCCTCCACACGACGGATCATCGAGAACAGCTACATCGAATGTCACCCAGCATGCCCCATCATGGTCCTCCAAGGGACAACTTACGAACAACACCTTGACAGCCACCATCCGCTACATTGGCTGGCAAACATGTACACCACCAATGACATGGAAGCCCTGCTGGACGGCATCGCATACCTGACAACCTGTAAATTCGTCGGACCACAACGCAGGTTCCCCGATTGACCTATGATGTCCAACTCCGCACCCATGCTTAGCTTCCGCACGGACTGGCCAGTCACCACCACAACAGCCATACCAAACGACCGGCAACTGTAACCACACCATCAACGACATCGCCATGACATCGGATATGACCGGGACATGCACACTGTTCCCCATCACATCCAGGAACACCGCATGCATCGTGGGAGGCAGTGGCATGGGCTCTGTGTATCGCACCCACATGGACGGAACTGCACGAACAACCAGGACACGACATGGATCCAGCGCCCATGGACACACACACCGCTCAGTGGACATGAATAGGTCGCCTGGAGTCTGTGGGTGCTGCACCCTCCCACCCCCGCCCCGGGAATCCCATACCAGGACCTTTGCATGGACGACAAGTGCATACAACAACAACACGACCCCAGTGACTGTGACATGTCCAGTAACCACCACAGTGCAACAACAAGTGGCACGCCGCTGCATGCACGCAAGCACATGCCCTGATGTCATCTCACATGCACGCGTGCATGAGGAACAACCGCAGCAAACCTGTCACATGGAACTGAGATGGACTGTGCCCATGATGCCAAGCGGTCTGGTAGGCTACATGTATACCGTCTGTGTCAAAGTCCGCAGCTCCGCAGCTATACGTAAATGTACATTAGCACAGCCTTGGCCAAGCAGATGTCACTCTGAAGCCCACATCCCACATGCAACAGCCAATCACATGTAACCCCACACCCTATCCCATTTGCAATCATGCTCAGTATATCCTCAACATGTATTCCGCTGCCAGTAGTGTCCACTATACTGCATCACAGAGGACAGAAGACTCAATATAATGTTTGAAACCAAAACTGTCTCCGCTGACTCATTTCACAAGTACGAATGAGAGAGGATGAGAGTATGTGAAGTACACGGCAGTCGTGACATGACCATGTAGTCCACTGGTATTGGATGTCAACGCAAATGAGTAGCACTACTGTGGAAGACACACATGTGTCGTGTGAAGTCGTATGGACGCAGTGCTCAGTTGGGTGGGTGCGACGGGTAGATGCGCACATGCCAAGTTGGAGCACGCCGTGTCGGGAGGGGTCATGAACAGTACACCACCGCTTCCCTGGGCATTGTGAGAGGACACCTGTCGGGGGGGAGTGAACACGTGTGTGCACAGCAGCCGGGCACACATACAAAGCGGTACCAGGCGCACCTCAGCCCACCCTCTGTGGACAAGCTGGATCCTGTTGTGCGCCCGCCATGCCCCTTGACAAGGCACACACAGCCCCAGTCGACCAGGTGTAACCCCAACATAGTCAATCCGCACAGGCGATACAGGGCACGGGATGGCAGTGGAGCATGGTGTGTGAGAGGTCTCCTCGTGCTCCTCCTGGTCATATCACGCAGGCAATAGAACCTCAACGTCTAGCATGGCACAAGTCAAATGGAAGTGTAGGGGGACGCACCACAGCACGAGCAGCACTGACGTCACGGGAGGTGGCTCGCACCATCCCATCCATTGCCCATCATACCAACCACGCCACATGCCATTGCGACTAAGTGCAAGCGCGTGCGCCACCACCCCCGAGCCCTCCCCAGAGAGGCCAAAGAGTGAATGTGTGGGCCATCAGCCACAGACGGACGCGGCCTGGCCGCAAGGGCAGCCACAGCCACTGGGTGTCGCAGGTGGCGGATCCGGAAGGCGAAGACTGTGATGCATAGTCCATGCAGGCCGGGTCTCCATTTGGGGCACCACGCAGGTGGACGGCGTCCCGCCACACATCATACCCTGAGACAGCCCACTCGTGCAACTGGACCCACACATACACTCCTTGCCCTCTCTGGTGCGAGCTTGGGGCTGCCTGTGCAGGCGCTAGCCTCGCAGGTGAGCATGCATATTGGGGGAGCGAGGGGAGGACATGAGGGCTGGGGCGAAGATGACTGTATCACTGTCAGTAAGTACAAGGGATGACCCAGATGTGGAAAGGAAGAGACGTGTCCCGTGTGTACTGCAACTAGTCGCCAATCCAACTACCCCCATGTCCGGAATGTAAGCCCGCACCTAGGCCCGCCCATCCGCCACATCGAACATACCACCAGCACGACAACCTTCCCATTCGAAACACTGACTGGGGGTGGCGACCAGTGTACAATCATGTGTAGCCTACCCACGCGTACATGTGGGCCCTCCATGATCCATGTCACCTGCGGCAAAGTCATGACATGCGCAATGAGGGAAGTGAGGAGAGCTGTCCGCCCCACGCGCAGAAGGTGCATCAGCTCCACAGACCCAGCAGCGAGTCCAGCAGGGGTCACATGTGCAGGGGCAGCTGTGCCTGGTGTGAAGGCACATGCATATAGACAGCACATCGACCAATGTGTAGTCTGCCCACATCTACAGTCCATCATCATGCGGACATAGGAATTGAACACAGGGCAACACATCTTCAGTTGGTGCACCCACCGTGACCAACAATGCGCAATCATCGACGTACCCGCCCTGTGCATGGCCCCCCACCCAACGGAGGCACATCCAGTGCCACCATCCCACACACACAAGCCTTCCACGGAACATGCTGTGTCCAATGGTCAGTACAGAGTCAGCGCCCATCTGGTGGATCCTGAACAGGAGACACATGCACACACATGCCAGCTCCCACTATGTACGTCTGCCACCTGGCACGTGCAATGTAACCTCTCACCTGTGACGTGTGACTGCAAGCACACAGCCGTCTTGGCATGGGGCTGTCAATGCGGACACCTGTCAATGTTTCGGGAGGTGTGATCCGTACAGTGCTGTACATAGGGTGCAGTGCTGACACCTACTACTGTCTCATATCCCCTCGTGCCACAGGTCCCACTTGTTTTGGCCGCTCAGCCTGTGCCCACATCGTCGTCGTCGTGTGCCATACTCATCCAGCCGCGGAAGCAGTTCCATGCTCAGCAGACATTCATGTTGCCGTGGCGTTGCCGCTTGACGGATATGCAGTCAGTCCCCATCAGCACGCCCCGCAAGTCATTGGGGCCTAGATCCCCATGTGCATGCACATGGCAGTGGTTTGTATCACTAGCCATTGCCATTGTTGGGAGACCTGTGTAAGTGTATTGTGGCCGTGCCGTCCCAGCTTGACAGCTGGGCTGTGGCTCATGTGCTTGCTCAGTCATGTCAGTGATGTGTATGCGAAATTGCTATGTGTCGTGTTGCTTTGACATGTGTCCTCTGCCATTGTCCCTAGGCGGAGACCGAACATTGACCGCCCATACCAATTGCTGGCGGACATGGACGATACAGAGGTTATTAGGAAGTTTCGGCTGGACAGGCCAACCCTGCATCGACTGTGTGCCATGTTAGAACCCCATCTCCGTCCCCGCAGGGTGTATCCGACTGCTGTCACCCCCACGGCTAAGGTGATGGCCGCCATGCATTTCTTCGCCACTGGGTCATTCCAGCACACAGTGGGCATTGGAGGAGGGATGTCCCAGCCCATGTTCAGCAAGGTGCTGAGGGATGTACTGGCAGCCATGATGCTGTGCCGAAACAGGTACATCCGCTTCCCCAGGGCTCGTGAATTGGCGGCAGTGAAGGGTGCATTCTATGCCCTTGGCAGAATCCCACACGTCGTTGGAGCCATTGACTGCACACATGTCGGCCTTGTTCCACCACAGGCCACTGAGCACCTGTACCGCAACAGGAAGCACACGCACTCCCTGAATGTGCAAGTGGTGTGCCTTGCGGACATGGTGATCACCCACGTGTGTGCAAAGTTCCCAGGCTCGGCCCATGACGCACACATAATGCGCAACAGCATCTTGCCACGACTGATGTCCAATATGCAACAGGATCGTGCCTGTATTGTCGGTGAGTATGTGGAGTGGTGTAGCGTGCTGGTTGTGCGATGCTGTCCCCTGTCCAGTTGGAATTGCAACGGTTCTCTGTGTCCCTCACACCCAGGTGACTCTGCGTACCCGAATGGGGCATGGCTGCTCAGTCCATTGAGGAATCCTCGCACCCCAGCAGACGATCGCTACAATGAGGCACATGGGAGGACCAGACGTGTGGTCGAGCGTACCTTTGGCCTCCTCAAGTCCAGGTTCAGGTGCCTGGACGCACCGAGGGTGCGCTGGCGTACTCCCCACAGAAGGTGTGCCGGATAGTGGTGGCGTGCTGCATGCTGCACAATCTGGCCATTCGGAAGCAGATCCCCCTCATCGTGGATGACGGAGATCAACCAGGGCCCCAGCCCGCAGACCAGGACAGCTCGAGTGAGGAGGACAGCGGAGAGGAGGAAGCTGGTAATGTGCGGCAGCAGCTCATCGCCCGCTACTTCACTTGACGGTGAGTGTCCATGTACGACGGCTGATGTGGCTGTATCTGTGCAGGTGTGTGTGTGCTGTGTCAGGGTGGCCGTTTGTTCACTGCGTGCTGTGTGTCAACGCTCCATGGCCAGGGTAGTATGCCACTGTTGGTGGCTGTGGCATTGTGCCCTATTGCTCTGTGCGATGTGTGTACATTGCTTGTAGTTGTTGACATGTACTGTGTGATGGGTGTGTGACACACTCATTGAATGTGCTCCTGTTCTGTCTCCCACCCCTAGGTCCCTACAGGCCCTCCGGATTCAATTGCCATGCCACGCATCAGGTGCCTTTCCGCCCAAGGTGGCCGTTGTATTCCGTACAAATAAAACACAGGGCACAAACAGCAGTTAGTGTAAAAGGTGCATTTATTACAAACTGTGACATGTGATTGTGTGTAAGGTGATGACAAAAGTGGTGCGTGCAGTGACAATGAGCTGTCGGTCATGGCTGCGTGATGCTCAGGGTGTACCCACTGGTTCTATGTCCATAGTCCAACACACACATGCCATCCAGATGGCTGTGTGGAGTGGGATCGTAGTCCAAGTCAATGCAGTGGCTGGTCAAGGAAGGCTGGCGGAAGGCTGGCTGGCTGCCTCACTTGCGTTTGGAGCGTGCGAAGTCCTCCCGGGAGATCTGTTTCCACTTCGGACGGCCCCTTCCACGTATGCGAGGGGGGTGCCTGCTTGCGACATGCTGGTGGTTGAGGTGTGCTCACTGGCTGTGGACGCAGGGGAACTGGACACTGCTGCTCCACCCTGCGCCCCGGCAGGTGGTGGCGGAGGGGGAGCTGCTGTCCCTGGCTGTGACCTCACCGCCACCACCAGCTGGCCCATGAGATCCACGATTTGGCCCATACGGGCGTCCATGGACCTCAGCACCCCCAGCACCTCACGCGTGTCTGAAGCAGACCGGACCCATTGTCCTTGGGCCTCTTCATAGGCCCCAAGGACTCTGGCCATTTGAGGCAGGGCATGGCTCCCAGGGGAGGCTGGCGTTTCCCTGACCCTGCTCCTCCTACCAGTCCTGCTGCCACCGGCCTGCCCACTAGCCACATTGCTCACCACGGTCCTCGCTGTGGCTCCCAGGGTGGATCCAGTCGGCCGGGCCACCACCTGCGCTGGGGCTGGTGCCAGCGAAGACGTGGTGGTGGTGGCGGCGGTGGTGGTCGGTGCGGCGATGGTGGCGGTTGCGGCAGTGGTAGTGGCCACAATGACCGTGGGTGTGGCCGCAACGACAGTGGCAGCAGGGGGCTGGGAATGTTCAGCAGCCCTGGATGATGGGTTGGTGGGTAGGAGGGGTCCTGGGGAGCGGCTGGGCCCTGCCACACCAGATGGGCCTGCTTGGTGGTCCGTGTCCGAAGAGGAGGACAGATCCTCCAGATCCGTGTGTCCTCGTTGGGGGCTTGTAGGCTGGCTGTGCTGGCTGCTGGCTCCATCCCCAGCATCCAGCAGTTCGTCACCTGTGGAGAGAATGAGATTTGTTATTGTGTTGCACCTGGCGAAGTATGTATTTGTCGTCTGACATTAACAGTTCGTGCAATCTCGTACATGGGTTTCCCGGAGGCGTGTGTGTGGCTGTAGCATCTGTAGTTGTGTGTGCTTGGCAATGGGACTGTGTGCTGTGCACATGTGGCATGGGACGGATTGGCCATGCCGATGGGTGTGTTGCTGTGCCCCTACTTATTGTGACTCTGGTGTATGCGGGCTCCTGGCCCATCCTGGGTCTGGTTTGTACTTTGCTTTTGGGGTTCAAATGGAACGCTTAGGAATGCATATGGCAACATGGGGGCCATGCCCCAGATTCGCATTTGGGAGGGAATATGCTTTTGGGGTTCAAATGGAACGCTTAGGAACGCATATGGCAACATGGGGGCCATGCCCCAGATTCGCATTTGGGAGGGGATATGCTTTTGGGGTTCAAATGGAACGCTTAGGAACGCATATGGCAACATGGGGGCCATGCCCCAGAATCGCATTTGGGAGGGAATATGCTTTTGGGGTTCAAATGGAACGCTTAGGAACGCATATGGCAACATGGGGGCCATGCCCCAGATTCGCATTTGGGAGGGAATATGCTTTTGGGGTTCAAATGGAACGCTTAGGAACGCATATGGCAACATGGGGGCCATGCCCCAGATTCGCATTTGGGAGGGAATATGCTTTTGGGGTTCAAATGGAACGCTTAGGAACGCATATGGCAACATGGGGGCCATGCCCCAGATTCGCATTTGGGAGGGAATTTGCTTTTGGGGTTCAAATGGAACGCTTAGGAACGCATATGGCAACATGGGGGCCATGCCCCAGATTCGCATTTGGGAGGGAATATGCTTTTGGGGTTCAAATGGAACGCTTAGGAACGCATATGGCAACATGGGGGCCATGCCCCAGATTCGCATTTGGGAGGGGATATGCTTTTGGGGTTCAAATGGAACGCTTAGGAACGCATATGGCAACATGGGGGCCATGCCCCAGATTCGCATTTGGGAGGGGATATGCTTTTGGGGTACATGCTGTGAGCCATGGGTGCCGGACGTGACATGTGTTGTGGCAGCATGACAGTGCATGGTTTGAGGTGTGTGCATGCTTGACATGGCCTGCATATTTGCTGTCTGTTGTGATTACTGGACATGGCATTGGACGCATCGTTATGAGTGAGTGATGGTTGTGTGCCAGCCAACGTATTGCAGTTGTCCCATCTCCTTGGTGTGCGTGCTGCCCTGTGCCATGTGCATCACTGCAGTGCTCGGGGGTGTGGCCCATGTTGTGTGTTGTTGCTCACAGTGTGTTGTGCGCTTCATTGACTTCTGGCACATGGTTGGTCATGGGCATGTATCTTAGCGTGACTGCTGTATGTGTGGCAGCTGTGCGGATGACATGCCTTTCATGAGACTGGGGCTGACGGATTGGATGGATGGTATGTTGTATGTGCATGGTGTGTCTGTGTGTTTGATGGGTTCAGTGGTGTTCGTGTGCATTTATGTTGTTCCGCTCTGTTGCGTCTAGTGTTGTTTGTCTTACATAGGCGTAGTTGTGGGGTGTGTGGTTGACAGGCAGTAGGGGCTACATGGACAGGACTTCAATGGTGTTTCGGTTGTGTGTGATGAGTTGCACAGTGGCTGCCGTGTGGTACTATATTCAGTGTGGCTTGTGCATGCAGACGTGGCTCCTTGGGTGTTGCTATGTCTGTGATGGTCATGTGGGGTGTGAGTCTGTTGTTCATGTCCGTGTGCACATTGTTCACTTGTTCGTGACGGTGGGCGGTGCTGCGTGTTCGTCTGCTACGTGACATGTCCCATGTGTTGGTCGTGTTATGGTCCTCATGCCTCCAGTAATCCAGCCCTGTCCAGTTTCCCACCTGCAAGTTGTTCGTGCGTGCACTGTACTGGATGCCACATGGCTCTAAGCGGGGGTGCTCCATGTTGCAGGTCTGTGGGGGTGGGGGGGTGTTGTGGGTCGTGGGGGTGGCTGGACACCCACTGACACCAATTGCTGTGGACCGTGATGTCTGCCTTTCGGCTGTCGTTGTGCACTGCGGTGGCTGACACGTGGCTGTGGGGTGTGGGGGATGCTCCTCCTTGCTGTGCTGTGGGACTAGGGGCCTGGTGTGTGTTGTACTTGGGCTGTCCACCGTCCCACCCACTGCACTTTGTGTTCCTGCCACTTACCTGTTACTTGTCGGTTAGTGCAGCTGTGGCGGACACATGGGTGTGGTGGGTGCTCGTTGTGGCGCTTCTGGCATATTTGGGGACCTGTTGGTGGTTACGTGGCTGGCTGTGTGTACACATGTCCCCACGTATGTTACAGTTGTTCGGTTTGGGCTGTGTGTGGTGGTGTCTGTTGCATGTGTGTGTGATGTGTTGTGTATTGTGTGCTGGACATGGGGGTGTTTGTCCCTGGGAGCTGTGGCATGGTGGTAGTGCATGTGAGTACATAGCGGTGTGCTGGTATACATTAGTTTGTACTTACCAGCCTCCACTACCCCTGCTAATCCGGCGAGGATCTCCGGATGTATTATGACTCGCACCTTCTCCTCCCACGCTTTGAAGGTCTTGAAGAGCGCGGGATTCCCTCCGCCAGTGACGGCAGCCAGCTCTCTGTTTTTGCCCTCCTTCTTCTTGACCAGGCTCTTTACGTCATTCCAACGTTTGTTTATTTCTCCTCTGTTCCTGGGCAGGGTCCCGACTGCATTGACCTGGTCTACGATCCGGTTCCACATTCTGTTTCTGGTGGCTAGTGGTGTGTGCTGGACCATGTTCCCATAGATTTGTGGGTACACCTTGATGATCTCGTCGACCATGACCGTCAGCTCAATGGGCGTGTACTTGGGCATCCTTTGTGGTGCCATGGTGTTTGTGGTGCTGGTGCGGTGTGTGTTGTGTAATGTGCAGGGGGTTTGTGGTGCAGGTGTTTGGTGGTGGTGGTGGTGGTGGTGGTGGTTGTGATGTGTGCGTTTCTGTGGTGTGCTGCTGTCCTTGCTGTGTCACTGTGTCCTCTCCTCTCCTCTCTGGTTTGCAATGTAGCAAGGGGTTGTGGTCTGTGGGAGTGCTGCTTTTGTACTCACCTATGTGGGTGTGTCCTCATGGTCTGTTGTTTTCAGGTGTGTTGTGTCTGGGGTTCTGGCCTTTGTATTTTTTGTTTGTCCGGGGGGTGTTTTCGGGATGTGTACTGTGCTTGTGTATTTGTGCGTGCCTTGCTGTGTGGACTTGTTGGCCATGTTGTGTGCTATTGGTTTTGTGAGCGGATGGTTTCTGTGCAGGTACGTGGGCGCCATGGCTTCTGCCGTGTCGATTCTCATCAGCGTTGTTTGCGCTAGCGGGCGGTATATTTGTGGTTTTTCCGCGCTCATGGCGGTGCGATCGTAATTTCACGTGCGGTGTGTCGGCCGTGAGGGCGGGCGGTTTTGTGTTGTCGTGCGTGTTTCCGTCCGTGGCGGGCGGTTTGACTCCGACTCGGACGTTGGCGGGCGGTATTTTGTGTGATTTTTCCGCCGATGGCGGTTTCGGTTTGTGTAATCGTAATGGCGTGGTCGGTGTTCAGACGGTGTGTGCGGGCGGATTTTTGCCGCTTCCATGCCTGGTGGATTTTTTTACGCCGGGTATCGTAATGGGCCCCTTAGTCTCTTTTTTGAAAGCCAAAAATCTGCAGTGAGCCGAGGCAGACGGCTGTAGCTGACAAGAGTTCCAGGAGGCCGACTACCCTTTTGGCGAAGGACCGTTGAACAGGATTTGCTGCTACAGAGAAGAAAAGTTCAAGATGGTGGGAAACTTTTATGTACCTGAGGCCAGCAAACTCGCTCTTGGAGTCACTCTGGTAGTCCTTGGTTCAAGTGATGACGCAGGGCTCAAGCAGCAGGGCAGACCTCTAAGGGATCAAGGCAGGCTCCAGGCAGCAAAGCAGTCCTTCCAGGTGCAGCACAGCAGTCCTGTGGCGTACAGAGCAGGCCACAGCTGAAGGCGGTCCTCTGAGAGTACTTTCACAGGTCCAGAAAGTGAACTGAAAAGTTGATCTAAAGGTCCCCTTTTTATACATGTTGCCTTCTTTAAAGTATAGGTTTCTAGAGAATTCCCTTTAAAGGGCTTGAAGTTTCCTGACTCCCCTGCCCCTGGCTCCAAGCCAGCGGCAGGGACAATGCAGTGGTGACAAGTCCTTTGTGTGAAGGCAGAGTACAGCCTATTCAGTTTCAAGAGGGGCTGTGCCCAGCTCCGCCCCACTCCCATCCTGCCAGTTGATGGGACATCTAGGCACACCTAATCCCTCTATTGAGTGGCTATCTGGGAGGAATAAACCAGGTCCACCTGCCAACTACACCCAGTCATGTGACCCAGGAGAGGCTGCAGGCATGAAATAAGTTTGGGCAGGAAAATGTCAACTTTCTAAAAGTTGCATTTTCAAAACTGTAACTAAAAATCCGACTTTACCATTAAAGAGGATTTTCAATTGCAAATTCACAGATACCAAACATGAAATGCTCACCTGTTCCCAATCAAAAGTTAGCACTTATTAGATGTACTAAGGCAAACCAATGTTATCTCATGGGAGAGTAGGCCTCTCAGTAATGATAAATGAATTTATGGGTTTTTTACTACCAGAACATGTAAAGTACATGTCCAACCTTTTAATTACAATACACCCTGCCATATGTGCTGCCTAGGGTCTACCTTACGGGTGACTTATATGCAATAGAAGGGGAGTTTACGGCTTGGCAAGGGAGTTATATTGCCAAGTCAAATTGGCAGTATAAAACTGCATTCAGGCTGTAATGCAGGCCTGTGATATGTTTTAAGGGGCTACTTAAGTGGGTGGCACAATAACTGCAACAGGCTCACTAGTAGCATTTAATTTATGGACACTGGGTATATGGTATACGACTAAACAAGGGACTTATAAGTAAATTAGATATGCCAATCAGGTGTAAGCCAATTTCACCATGTTTAGTGGAGAGAGCACAAGCACCTTAGCACTGGAGAGCAGTGGTAAAGTGCACAGAGTCCTAAGGCCAACAAAAATGAATTTCAGCAGAAAAATGGAGCTAAGTAGGCAGACGGTTTGGCGGAAGAGCACCCTAAGGCTGACAGGTCTGACACCGACTATCTCCGCTGACCTTGTGGAAGTCCTGAGGTAAGCTCTCAAGGCACATGACCCTAACCTACTTGCAGATTTACTCACTGATCAAATTTCATTTATCTTCAATCCCTTCATTCTATGAAATCAGATAATAGTGGGAAATGTTGTAGAAATAACAAGTGATCCCCGTCATGGAGAAAATTATCTTACTGAACACTTTGAACTTTGATTGTGGCACTCCTAACTGGTAGAAACACAATGAAGCCATTAAGCCTTCAAACTCCATAGAAGGAAAGAAATATGTATTAGTTCAGGAGAAGGCTGCCATCTTTCTCTACAAGATTAGGGTTCTTCCAATCGCACTTGTGAGGTTTCCTTAGTCTGGAAAGGTGTATTTCTTTATAACTTTGAACCTTGCTCTGTGTTGACATTACTGGCACTCTGACAGGATCAAGCACTAAAATCTGTGAAAGCATTCTTATTTCACCTACATGACCAATCTCACTGTTTTCTGCAGCCCAACCTTCCCATCAACACCGACTCGGAGGCCTATTATCTGCATTCCCTTTTGAAATACATTTTCCTGAACAATCTCTACAACCAATCTGCTTTGCATAGGCTTGTTCCTATGGCATTCATTTCTCAATACTTCCATGAACATGGAAAAGTTTGATAGACTCTCTTTTGGTAAATGTTACATTTCATTATTTGGCACTCTTTAAACTTTAGGTCGAACTCTATCCCAGCCACAGCAAGACTGTCTACAAAAGTAATGTTTAATTCGCAGTTCAACCATTTGGTACCCACAGACCTACTGGACCCACAACAGTCTGACGCCAAGCCTGCCAGGAGTACAGAGTTTATGCTGTCCTAGATGGTCTTTGCTTTATACTAGACTCTGCTAATGAAGCTGTTCTGATGCTCTGCACAGATCTGATGCGCTTTACATTTTCAGCCAATCCATACTGACTGAGAGGCTAGTATTGATAGACATATCAGAACAGCTTTAACCTGGAATAGCTCTTTCCTGAGTGACTGGCCATAGGATTTCTCCCAATCCCCTTTTAAGCCTTGACACTTTACGATCATTAATATGGCACACAGGGCTCTGCCCTCTCCACCATACTGTTCATTGTGTTTCTCCGATCGTACAGTTTCAGATTATTTTCCTATAAAACCGATATGCAAATCATTATCTACCATGATTGAAGTATGAGCCACACCATTCACAGTTTTTCTGATTGCCTGTCTGCATTGCAATCATAAGTCAAAATGACTTTAATATGAACTCCAACTATATCTACATATGCAGCTAGTGATGACGTGTATTCTCACAAAGAATTATGACAATACATTTCCTGGTCCGAACAGCATAGTCTCTTAGAAAACTCCAATGTATCCAGAATGTCGTGGTCATACTTAACTGCAACCTTTGAAAATGTGACCATGTCACCCAGGGCAGATAAAGGCTACATCATGCATCTTACCACACTTTCCTCAAAGCTAAAGGCCTATTTGTAAGGTTTTGTTCAGTCACCGGCACTTATGACGATTGCCAGGGTTAAGTGCAGTGGTGTTGAGGCGCATGCACTGCCTACCACTTGCTTTGCACTTTGCTTCATATCATGTATCTTCAGGAAAGACTTAAAACCTCCTTTGATAATCTCTCCTTTGGTTGGTTTCTTCTTCTGGTTAAGCTCTATTGCCCTACAGCCTTGGGCTTAAGTGTACTATGTAAGGTCTGTATTGCATAGTAGTTGCTTGGACTCTGCATTGTAAAATTCTGTTGTACTGTCAAACTAAACTGAAGATTTTTTTCAGGGTCACTAAGCGACTGACGTGTGCTTTGTAATAAAGCTGCTACTGTTTCCTGAACCTGACTTTACTTCTAAAGCATTCTGGTGATCATTGCTATTTTATACTAGGGACCAGCACTGAAGAACAGTTCCTTAACACACTATATCATGAAAATAATTATAATTACTGTCACCACTGGGAATGAACTGCATTGACGTGGAGTGCTCAATGGCAGTGATTACACTGGAAACTGGCAGAGGTGGACAATTGAATTGTCACATAAGGGAGTTTGATAAATCAAAGATTGAAGTTTCAGTTATATAATGCACCCCAGTTTTTTGTGCAAAACTCCTGTGAGCAATCACTATTAGGTTGTGGCACACGGTGAGAATCTGCACTTCAAGGAAGAGTGTAAGAAATCCTCTGATTTGTATGAGGCATGAGCAAAGTAGAGGAGCAGGGGAGGAGAGTACATTGCTGTACACCACAGGATGAAGAAGAGTCGGTGACGCCTTCCTCGCAATGCTCAAAATGACATCCATCTTGTACACAACTTGCAATGGGAACTCTATTTGGTAACAAGGAAGAGTGAACCAAACAAGATGAGGTGAAGTCCTCATGCATGTCATCACACTGGAGGTGTCAACAACTACTTTTATTGTTGACATTGGTGAAATGGTGTTATAACGGCAGCATAATCAGAATATTTGGAGTTTGAAGAAATGAAGAAAGCTGCTAGATAAACGGAGACATAATCTGGTAGGATGTGTTGAGTGTGAAAGTGGTAACCATTGACGACATTTGGTAAGAAAAAAGTTCTAACCGGTAATTAACATTAAGACAAGGTTTTCATGGGTGTTCGGCATCTAAACTTGAAAAAGTGAAACACATTGGTATTTCAACTGATGCCCAATGCAAAGAATTTTCAATGTGAACATTGTAGTAATGATTTTGTCCACAATGCAATTTCCCAGTAATTTTCATATATGTTGTGTTATTGAACATTATTGGAAAATAATACATTCAAAGAGTTTAGTTTGCCAAAGGTTGTGATAGCTGTTCAGTTTCTTCTTTTAAGGATAAGAACCCAGTGTTACATTGAACACCTGTGCAAAGTGTAGGGCCAAGATTTGTTCACTTGTATGGGTGTTGGTGTACACTGATGGATTTTATATGTGATTTTGCGCTCTGTTGGGTTCTGGCTTATGTGGTGTATTGTTTATGTGTTGACATTATACATATTGACCACATTTTTGTCACAATTTAGATTTTTAAAAAGTGAGAAATGTAACAGCTCATCTATTTCTGTGAGTTTTTTTGGAGATCCCATTTTGAAATGGAGAAAATGAAAGAAAGTATTAACCATTATGCCAGTGTTGTGGGGTAAATGTAATTGTAGATTGTAAATTGTAATTTATTGAAGATTTGCCTAGTAGTAGAAAGACAAGAGGCCTTTTGAAAATGTACACAAATTAGATGAAAAAGGAAGGTGAGGACTGAGTACATTTGAAATATGCTTAAAAATGGGGCAACCGTTATGTAACAAAAGTTAGTACTATCCATAAGAGATACCATTTGGAATGACAGTACAAAGACAGGTTAAATCAGTGGAAGAGTTTATAACTGAGTAGTTTACATTTAGCGTCATTGAGCAACTTTGGTGAGCAAATAGATGAGAGAATCAGATATCAATTTAGGGGGAAGTGTATTACTGATAAGGTAGTAGACGAGCTTTGGATAAAAGAGGAGTTACTATAACTTGAGGAAATGGTTGTAGCAAAAAGAGTGGAATATGTTATGACGTGAGGAAGCAATAAAGAGGGACAGCATGAGGAATGTCAGGTTGCAACCAGTGACAACAAGAAGGGTGAAATGATATTCTAAGAAAATCAACAAAAGTCCATGTTTCGCATATGGAAATTTGGAACCTATACCCAGTTAAAACGAATGCCTTGCAGTGAGATCTGCATATAAAAATGTAGGTGGAAAGGACACCTTGAGAAATGTTGTAGAAGTGCAAAGAAAAATAGGAATGTCAGTGAAATAAAAGAGGAATGTAATTATATTCTTTTAAAAGAAGTGGGTAGTAACATAGGGAATCCAACTGATTGAGGGAACAAATGGTAAGGAACCTCAAATGATTGCTTGTTTGTGCTTGATACTGACAATACTCTGTGGTGAAGCTTTTGAAGAGAAGATCAAGAACAGGTTTTCCCTAAAACAGCTTGACATAGGCCCGAGGGTTATGGGGATGTAGCAATACAATGAGACGTTTTTTAGTTTTCTGTTTAGTTTACTGATAGATGTGTAATTGGTAAAGGTTTTGTATCAATAAAAGATGATAGTATCCTTGGTTGGCCACATGAGAAAGAAATAGGTGTCTTTTTGTGTCCCATTTCCTAACCATCACACCTTACAAGTGTGACAATTCAGAATATTCCAAGCCCCCAACGCCATAAGAATGGCTTGGGCGGCAGGTATTAGTCATTTTTAATGTCTATTGAATGAATAAACAACAGTTGTTGTGTTCATCCCTATTTCAGACAAAGATCGCCACCATATGGCAGACTGCGAAAAGTGCCGGTGTTGACAATTGAGTGCTGGTGCCGAGCACCGGAAAACACCGGCTCAAATTGAACACTGCTCAAGGACTATGTTCTCAAATGATTACTTTTCTTACCACAAGGATTAGGTTCTCAAATTAATATATTTATATTAACATCAGTTAAACCTTGTATATTGTTTTATTATATTTTTGCATTATCCTATATACCTTATACATATCACATATTACTTTCTTTTCTATTATATACCTATTAATTTTGTAGTTGTGCTTTAATTATTTTATGAAGAGGGAGATTTGTAGCATAGTAGTTACTTGGAATCTCCGGGAAGGAAAATTCTGGTGTACTGTCAAACTGAAGACTCTATTCAGAGTCAGTTGGTGACTGACCAGTGAACGGTGTACTGTTATAAAGAAACTTACTAATGTCTCATGAACTTGAGTTTCCTTTTACTGCATTTGGGCGATCATTGTTATTTTATATTCTGCTCAGCCATTTAATCAGTCAACCAAGTGAAGTGTGGTCCTCCATTTCTGGTTTAAACCAATGCAAATTCATGGTTTATACACTATTGTAATGTAGTGTGGCAATATGTTGGGATAATCTGCAAAACAGCATTGGAGCTATATCTGTAACATCAGGGATACACATGCTTACAAAGAAGGCAAAGCGATACCAAAGGGGATGATGGACGGAGCGTTAGAGCAAATCAAACACTCACCCCCAGTCAACTGATCTGGGTTTAATCCATCATCATTCTTTAGCTCACTCCACCACCCCAGTTCAGACATGGCCATATGCAAATCAGTCTGACCCTGTGCCTCATGGGAACAGTCCAGCCCGAACTGCCAAGCCATGTCTTCCCTGGACCGGAAACAAGCATCCTGGGACCTGTTTCGGGTTCAAAACCCTCATCAGCCAGGCTATCTTGAATCCAGTGGCAAAGTGAGCAAGGGACCCAAGTCTGGGCATACCCTGCCAACTTAGGGCGAACAAAGCGATACCAAAGTGGATGATGGACGGAGCCTTAGAGCAAATCAAACACTCACCCCCAGTCAACTGATCTGGGTTTAATCCATCATCATTCTTTAGCTCACTCCACCACCCCAGTTCAGACATGGCCATATGCAAATCAGTCTGACCCTGTGCCTCATGGGAACAGTCCAGCCCGAACTGCCAAGCCATGTCTTCCCTGGACCGGAAACAAGCATCCTGGGACCGGTTTCGGGTTCAAAACCCTCATCAGCCAGGCTATTTTGAATCCAGTGGCAAAGTGAGCAAGGGACCCACGTCTGGGCATACCCTGCCAACTTAGGGCGAACAAAGCAATACCAAAGGGGATGATGGACGGAGCGTTAGAGCAAATCAAACACTCACCCCCAGTCAACTGATCTGGGTTTAATCCATCATCATTCTTTAGCTCACTCCACCACCCCAGTTCAGACATGGCCATATGCAAATCAGTCTGACCCTGTGCCTCATGGGAACAGTCCAGCCCGAACTGCCAAGCCATGTCTTCCCTGGACCGGAAACAAGCATCCTGGGACCGGTTTCGGGTTCAAAACCCTCATCAGCCAGGCTATCTTGAATCCAGTTGCAAAGTGAGCAAGGGACCCACGTCTGGGCATACCCTGCCAACTTAGGGCGAACAAAGCGATACCAAAGGGGATGATGGACGGAGCCTTAGAGCAAATCAAACACTCACCCCCAGTCAACTGATCTGGGTTTAATCCATCATCATTCTTTAGCTCACTCCACCACCCCAGTTCAGACATGGCCATATGCAAATCAGTCTGACCCTGTGCCTCATGGGAACAGTCCAGCCCGAACTGCCAAGCCATGTCTTCCCTGGACCGGAAACAAGCATCCTGGGACCGGTTTCGGGTTCAAAACCCTCATCAGCCAGGCTATCTTGAATCCAGTGGCAAAGTGAGCAAGGGACCCACGTCTGGGCACACCCTGCCAACTTAGGGCGAACAAAGCGATACCAAAGGGGATGATGGACGGAGCGTTAGAGCAAATCAAACACTCACCCCCAGTCAACTGATCTGGGTTTAATCCATCATCATTCTTTAGCTCACTCCACCACCCCAGTTCAGACATGGCCATATGCAAATCAGTCTGACCCTGTGCCTCATGGGAACAGTCCAGCCCGAACTGCCAAGCCATGTCTTCCCTGGACCGGAAACAAGCATCCTGGGACCGGTTTCGGGTTCAAAACCCTCATCAGCCAGGCTATCTTGAATCCAGTGGCAAAGTGAGCAAGGGACCCACGTCTGGGCATACCCTGCCAACTTAGGTGCGAACAAAGCGATACCAAAGGGGATGATGGACGGAGCGTTAGAGCAAATCAAACACTCACCCCCAGTCAACTGATCTGGGTTTAATCCATCATCATTCTTTAGCTCACTCCACCACCCCAGTTCAGACATGGCCATATGCAAATCAGTCTGATCCTGTGCCTCATGGGAACAGTCCAGCCCGAACTGCCAAGCCATGTCTTCCCTGGACCGGAAACAAGCATCCTGGGATCGGTTTCGGGTTCAAAACCCTCATCAGCCAGGCTATCTTGAATCCAGTGGCAAAGTGAGCAAGGGACCCACGTCTGGGCATACCCTGCCAACTTAGGGCGAACAAAGCGATACCAAAGGGGATGATGGACGGAGCGTTAGAGCAAATCAAACACTCAACCCAGTCAACTGATCTGGGTTTAATCCATCATCATTCTTTAGCTCACTCCACCACCCCAGTTCAGACATGGCCATATGCAAATCAGTCTGACCCTGTGCCTCATGGGAACAGTACTGCCCGAACTGCCAAGCCATGTCTTCCCTGGACTGGAAACAAGCATCCTGGGACCGGGATGGTGAGCAAAAAAACGATGGATTTAGGCCCAGATCTCTGTACTGGGGTGAATGTATGACATTGTTCTGCATTCTGTCCATCAATTGTTGTTTTTGCATTTGTCAACCCGAGTGGGATGGGTGTGCCCAGACGTGGGTCCCGTGCTCTCTATGCCACTGGAGTCAAGCTATCCTGGCTGAAGAGGGGTGAAACCCCGAAACCGGTCCTAGGATGCTTGTTTCCAGTCCAGGGAGAACCTGGCCTGGCAGTTCGGGCTGGACTGTTCCCATTGGGCACAGGGTCAAGACTGATTTGCAATGGCTGGGTTCAAACTGGAATGGCATGGTGAGCAAAAAAACGATGGATTTAGGCCCAGATCTCTGTACTGGGGTGAATGTATGACATTGTTCTGCATTCTGTTCATCAATTGTTGTTTTTGCATTTGTCACCCCGAGTGGGATGGGTATGCCCAGACGTGGGTCCCGTGCTCTCCATGCCACTGGAGTCAAGCTATCCTGGCTGAAGAGGGTGAAACCCCGAAACCGGTCCTAGGATGCTTGTTTCCAGTCCAGGGAGGACCTGGCCTGGCAGTTCGGGCTGGACTGTTCCCATTGGGCACAGGGTCAAGACTGATTTGCATATGGCTGGGTTCAAACTGGAATGGCATGGTGAGCAAAAAACGATGGATTTAGGCCCAGATCTCTGTACTGGGGTGAATGTATGACATTGTTCTGCATTCTGTCCATCAATTGTTGTTTTTGCATTTGTCACCCCGAGTGGGATGGGTATGCCCAGACGTGGGTCCCGTGCTCTCCATGCCACTGGAGTCAAGCTATCCTGGCTGAAGAGGGTGAAACCCCGAAACCGGTCCTAGGATGCTTGTTTCCAGTCCAGGGAGGACCTGGCCTGGCAGTTCGGGCTGGACTGTTCCCATTGGGCACAGGGTCAAGACTGATTTGCATATGGCTGGGTTCAAACTGGAATGGCATGGTGAGCAAAAAACGATGGATTTAGGCCCAGATCTCTGTACTGGGGTGAATGTATGACATTGTTCTGCATTCTGTTCATCAATTGTTGTTTTTGCATTTGTCACCCCGAGTGAGATGGGTATGCCCAGACGTGGGTCCCGTGCTCTCCATGTCACTGGAGTCAAGCTATCCTGGCTGAAGAGGGGTGAAACCCTGAAACCGGTCCTAGGATGCTTGTTTCCAGTCCAGGGAGGACCTGGCCTGGCAGTTCGGGCTGGACTGTTCCCATTGGGCACAGGGTCAAGACTGATTTGCATATGGCTGGGTTCATACTGGAATGGCATGGTGAGCAAAAAAACGATGGATTTAGGCCCAGATCTCTGTATTGGGGTGAATGTATGACATTGTTCTGCATTCTGTCCATCAATTGTTGTTTTTGCATTTGTCACCCTGAGTGGGATGGGTATGCCCAGACGTGGGTCCCGTGCTCTCTATGCCACTGGAGTCAAGCTATCCTGGCTGAAGAGGGGTGAAACCCCGAAACCGGTCCTAGGATGCTTGTTTCCAGTCCAGGGAGGACCTGGCCTGGCAGTTCGGACTGGACTGTTCCCATTGGGCACAGGGTCAAGACTGATTTGCATATGGCTGGGTTCAAACTGGAATGGCATGGTGAGCAAAAAAACGATAGATTTAGGCCCAGATCTCTGTACTGGGGTGAATGTATGACATTGTTCTGCATTCTGTCCATCAATTGTTGTTTTTGCATTTGTCACCCCGAGTGGGATGGGTATGCCCAGACGTGGGTCCCGTGCTCTCCACGCCACTGGAGTCAAGCTATCCTGGCTGAAGAGGGGTGAAACCCCGAAACCGGTCCTAGGATGCTTGTTTCCAGTCCAGGGAGGACCTGGCCTGGCAGTTCGGGCTGGACTGTTCCCATTGGGCACAGGGTCAAGACTGATTTGCATATGGCTGGGTTCAAACTGAATGGCATGGTGAGCAAAAACGATGGATTTAGGCCCAGATCTCTGTACTGGGGTGAATGTATGACATTGTTCTGCATTCTGTCCATCAATTGTTGTTTTTGCATTTGTCACCCGAGTGGGATGGGTATGCCCAGACGTGGGTCCCGTGCTCTCCATGCCACTGGAGTCAAGCTATCCTGGCTGAAGAGGGGTGAAACCTCGAAACCGGTCCTAGGATGCTTGTTTCCAGTCCAGGGAGGACCTGGCCTGGCAGTTCGGGCTGGACTGTTCCCATTGGGCACAGGGTCAAGACTGATTTGCATATGGCTGGGTTCAAACTGGAATGGCATGGTGAGCAAAAAACGATGGATTTAGGCCCAGATCTCTGTACTGGGGTGAATGTATGACATTGTTCTGCATTCTGTCCATCAATTGTTGTTTTTACAAAGAAGGCAAGGTCTATAACATGACATTGGGCTTTCTGTAACCATCCGAAGGTCTGATGCCCTGTGCTTCCCTAATGCAATAACAAGCTGTCAGAGTGGAATATTATGGCCTTAGAGCCTGTCGTAGGGGGCGCTACCGGCCATTAAAGGCCCGCTCCAGCATTAAAAGCCTGAATCGAAGGCGAGGGCCTTTAACAAGGGAGCAGGCCTTTAATGGCAGTAGAGCCTGCTACAGAGGGCTCTAAGGCTATTAGAACGTTCAGCCCCTAGAGGGCAGAATGTTCTAATTTGTAAAACAAAGGCCTCATGGAGCCCGAGGGGGTTGAAATCCCCTCTGGCTCTGTGAGGCCTTTTTTCATAGATATTGCTGTGAACAGCCATTGGAATGTTGATGCTCCTGGCTTCTACCAGCCATTAAAAGCCCGGGGCACTCCACCATAGATGCCACATCCACAATTGGCATATGATAAAACATTTTAAAAGTAGAATCAGAAGACCAATCCGCCGCAGTCATAATGTCCTCTAATCGGGAACCTGTAGAAAAAGCTTTAGAAGCCATAGCTCCTCTCACAGAATGGGCTCCAAAAGCCGAAGTATCAATACCTGCCAGACTTAACAACCAAGTGACCCACCTGGCTAAAGCTGCGGCAGTGACTGGGCGAAAAGGTCTCTGTAAGGAAATCAATAACCATCCTGCAACGTCATTTCTAAATTCTCTAGTACAATCTTCATAACATTTTAAACATTGTACAACACACAGTTTGCTATGATGTGGAAATGCAGGATAAGAAACACATTTAGAATTTGTTTTAGTTCTTTTCGAGATATTAAATGTTACGCCCGACGGAGTGAAAACCCTACCTGCTAAATCCAGTGCTCGCACATCAGACACTCTTCTACATGAAATCAAACATAACAAAAGTGTCAGTTTCGCAGATATCTGTTTACGCGACAGGCCCTCATTTGCCGGCCAATTCCTGAGAAAACGTAGAACTATGTCAACATCCCACAATTGTGAGTATCGTGGTCTTGGAGGGTTCACCAATCTGATGCTTCTCATCACTTTACATACCAGTGGATGTTCTCCCACCAGTTTTCCATCCACATGAGGATGACCTGCCGAAATTGCGGCGCGGAAATTGTTAACTGTCCGATAGGCCAAACCTTTACTCGCCATCTCTGACAGGAAATTAACTATCATATGGATTCCGGATCCCACGGGATCCCCCTGTCGTTCAGCACACCAACCAACCCACTTACGCCAAGCTGACTCATATCGCTTATGCGTAGCAGGAGCCCAAGATTGAGACAGAAAAAACATTGCGTCCTCTGAAACTCCCGGAATTTGCCAACGTATCCTGAAAGTTTCCATGCCATGAGGGACAACTGTTCCTGAATTACTAACGGGTGAGGTTGACCCATAGGGTCCGTCAAAATCTCTGGGAACGATGGCAGACGTATTGGAGGAGCACACGACAAGGCCAGCGCTGCTGGGAACCACGCTTGTGCTCTCCAACACGGGGATACCAACATCACCTCCACCTTCTGCCTGCGGATCTGGGCCAATACTCTCTGGATCATGACGAACGGAGGAAATGCATACAGCATACCCGTCGTCCAGATTGAAGAAATGCGTCCGAGTTGATCGCTGGAGGATCCGGTCGCCAACTGTAAAACTGAGGCCGTTGCGTATTCAGCCTGGACGCAAACAGATCTATCGAACAAGGACCCCACCTGTCGTTCAGTTGTTGGAATATTCTGGGGTGCAGCTTCCAATCGCTGGAATCTCGAAGGAAACGTGAGTTCCAATCCGCCACCATATTGGAGCTGCCCGGAATGTACTCCGCCGTCACCGAGATGTGGTGTACGAGGCAATAGTGCCAAAAATCCTTGGCTATTTCCACTAAAAGCCGGGATCTCGTGCCACCCAGATGGTTGATGTATCTCACTGCCGAGACATTGTCCATCCGCAGGAGTATACAACAACTCGCCTTCTGTGGAGAAAGCGTCCTGATTGCAAATGAGCCCGCCAACAGTTCCAGACAATTTATATAGAGTTTCAATTCCTCCGCGGACCATCTGCCCCCCGTCTCCAAGGAGCCGCAATGGGCTCCCCAGCCTCATCTGCTGGCATCCGATTCTATCACTACTTCCAGGACTGACACGAATATGGCCTTGCCATTCCATGCGTCCATGTGTTCCAATCACCAAGAAATTTCTGTCCTGGCTTCCGCGTTTAACAGAATCTGTTCCGTGTAGCTCAGGCCTTTGCGTAAATGCATAATTTTCAGCCTCTGCAGTGCCCTGTAATGAAGGGGACCCGGGAAGATAGCCTGAATCGATGAGGCTAAAAGGCCTACTAACCTGGCTAACATCCTCAAGGATCCTTGCCCAGTGTCCGTGATCAAACTAGTTCCAGAACTTATTGGCGCGACACTTACCCCACTGCTTAACGCTATGCTCGAGTCTGGCCAGTTTCCCAAAAGATGGAAAACTGCATCCATTCTTCCGCTGCTTTAAAAACATAATCTTGATCCTAAGGATCCAAATAACTACAGACCAATCTCTCGTCTCCCCCTACCGGCCAAAATAGGCGAAAAAGTAATGAATACTCAACTCAGCAAGTTCCTCCAAACAAATAATATATTAGATCCAACGCAATATGGATTCAGAACAGAGCACAGCACAGCACAGAGCTGGCTTTGATAAAATCCACAAAGGAAGTGAGAGAAGCCTTGGATCAAGGGGGTTACGCAGCCATGATTATGTTGGATCGCTCGGCGGCCTTCGATACAGTCCATCATGAAATTTTGATGAACCGTTTATCAGAAGGCGGGGTACAAGGTAACGCCTGGAACCTCCTTAAATCTTTCCTCACAGAAAGGATCCAAATTGTGGACTTAGATAAAGTCCGCTCGAAACCCTTTTCCCTTCCGTGTGGAGTACCACAGGGCTCGTCCCTTAGCCCCACACTTTTTCATGTCTATGTTACACCCCTGGCAGCCTTGATAAGATCCTTTGGGTTCCAGCTGACATCATACGCACATGATTCCCAGATAGTGATGTCACTTCGGCTGGGGCAGGAGGCTGAGACAGGAAAAAGATTTCACGACTGCATGAAAGCGGTCAGGTTGTGGATGACTACGAACTGTTTGAAGCTCAAGTCGAGCGAAATGGAGGTCATTATTTTTGGCAATAATGCCAATTTCTGGGCGCCAGACTGGTGGCCTGGAGAATTAGGGACCGTCCCTGAACCAACTAAGAAAGCAAAGAATCTGGGGGTCATAGTTGACAACAAGCTTACCTTTGGGGACCAGGTAAATGCGGTCGTCTCAGCTAGCTTTCATCTTCTCAGAATGATAAGGAAGATACTGTCATTCTTACCGGCGGATAGCCACAGGACAGTGGTTACGTCTCTTATCCTGTCGCGGCTGGACTACTGCAATAGACTATACCTTAATATCCAAAGGAAGCATCTAAATAGGCTCCAACTCATGCAAAATGCGGCAGCCAGATTACTGACTGGGACACCCACGTTTGTCTCAGTTAAAAAAGAAATAAAACAGTTACACTGGCTCCCAGTTAAACAAAGGATTCAATTCAAAGCCCTGTGCACGGTTCTTAAGGCCCTCCAAGGAGCTGGCCCTGACCATCTGAAACAGCATTTTCAATGGTACGTTCCAAGAAGGGCCCTCCGCTCAATGGGAGCAATAGGAGTGATTATAACCCCAGCTAAAAAAGCTAGCTGGGGTGGCAGAAGCTTCATTACAGGGGCCGCAAGGGCCTGGAATGAACTTTCATTCCATCTCAGGAACACCACCGAGCTCATTAATTTTAGGAAGGGACTGAAAACATGGCTTTTCACCCCTTAGGGCACCACACACCTCAGCAATCAATAGGCAGTGACCAGCGCCAGGACACCCCAGGGTAACCGCTGCGCTTAAGAAATTAAATTAACATAACATAACATAACATACAGTCTGAGAGGCAAGTGCTCTCCTCAATTCCTTCTTGATCGCAATTCTTTTCTTCAATGGCAGTAGTAACTGTGCCACTATCGAGTTCACCTGGAACCCCAAAAACTCCATTGATTGCGCCGGAGTTAGCATAGATTTGTCTGAGTTGATGACGAACACCATATCCTGTAGGAGTTGAGTCGTCCATGCTAGATGCCGAAGAACTGTACTCACACTTTGTGCCATGATAAGGATGTCGTCCAAATAAATGATGAGTCTCACCCCTCTCTCCCTCAAGAATTGTACCACTGGTTTGTGGAGATTGGTAAAACACCAAGGGGCGGACGAAAGTCCGAACGGCATGGCGGAGAATTCGTACCATTTGGTTCTCCATTGGAACTGTAGGAACCTCTGGTGTGGAGGGAAAATAGGTACCGCTAGATACGCGTCTTTTAAATCGAGATGCACCATCCAATCTCTTTCTAAGAGCAGATCTCGAAGCAAATGTATGCCCTCCATCTTGAAATGGCGATACACTACCCAAGAGTTGAACTCCCTGAGATTTAACAGCCCTGATCCTTCTTTGGAAATAGAAACACAGTGCTGATAAAACCGTGATTGTGAGGCTCTGTCTCTACAATTGCCCCTTTTTGCACCAGAGATGCCACTTCGTTGTCTATGAAAGACCTCTCTACATGGGAAAAATGTAGCGGGTGAGGTCTGTGTGTCTGTTGTGGAGTTGCATAAAAGTCTATCTGAAAACCCTGTACTGTCTGAAGTACCCAAGGGTCGCGCGTTAGGCTCTCCCACTTGTGTATAAACCAGGCAATCTGACCCCCCACTTTGACATCCCCACACTGAATCAGGTTTACCTGAATAGGAGGTGTCTCTGTCGTTACTCTGTCCTCGATAGCCTCCCTTCTGATGTCTGCCTCTACCACCGCAGTTTCTGGTGGGGTGGAAATTGGACCGCTGGGCTCCCCCACGTCCTCTCTGGTCAAAGCCTCTGGAGGTCTGATTGAATCCACGGCCGGTCGCTTGACCCCTGAAGCGTCCGGCCCTGGTAAAAAGACCAGTGTGGAAATCCTTCTTGATATTACTTTCGGCCTTGTCCAGTGCCGAGAATGTCGCCACATATTTCCCCAACTCTTTTACAAATTTGTCACCAAATAATAACCCGTTCACCAGGGTTCCAGCTTCGGTCGTGGCCATGTCCGCAAGTTGCGGGTCAATCCTCATTAGGAATGATCGTCTCCACTCGGTTGATAGTGCACAATTTGCATTGCCTAGAAAACAGAGTGCCCTCTGTGCCCATTCCAATATCTCTGTTGCATCTAATGGGGTGTTGGAGTATTTGGCTTGCACGGCCGAATCGAGGATTTTCGTGAGAGGGCCAGAGACATCTAGTAGTTTATCCTGGCAGCCTCTCCATGCCTTGTCTAACCCCTTTTTTGGGTCCATAGAAAACTTTTTCAGAAACGTGGCCATATTAGGGTCCAACTCTGGCGGGTCTGCCACTTTGCCCAGTAAGGCTGGCCTAGGGCATTCAGACCTCAAAGTAGCGCGCACCTCGCGCTCAAATCCATGTCAGAGATTCTCCTGTACATAGTGTGCTACCTCAACACATGGCACCCATTCAGTAGATCTTGGGTGTACGATATTTCTGCTGTCAAAGAGCAGGTTTCTATTAGTTGAGACACTGCTCACATTATGCGTTTTGCACTTCCTTTTAGTCGCCTTTTTAGGCTCTTCTGTGTCCTGCTCAGAATCAGAGGTGTCCGGAGCGGCCGGAGAAGACTCCTCCGCCTCCCCTGGAGTCAAAAGGGATGAGTTTCCAGAAGGGAGGGAACCGCCAAAACCATGGTCTCTAATGACACTGGACGCCACCTGGCAAAGGACCTCCGCTGAGAGTGTAATGATGGCTCACCCAGTGATGCCTTAAATTTGCGCTTTCCATAGTTTTTCAGGGGCTTTGTAAATGGCTGTAAAGCCTTGATCAGCGCCCTGTTCACAGAGCCCTGGACGTGGGTATCCAGGGCTTCCACTAGTTGCTCCTCCATCTGGTGCTCATAGGGTACCTCTTCAAATTCCGCATAATCATCATACTCTGCCCACTGGTCAACCTCCTCGGCGTAATACGCCATCGTGCTAATGGAGGTGTGGAGGAGATTCAGGGGGGGGAGAAACCCAGGGGTGTCACTGAGTCCAAAAGGAACAATAAGGATTATCAGTATTAATGTGTAACAATGGTGCCCTGACTAATCTGTCCCTAACTTTAGAAAACTGGACACTTACTTGAAAATTGTCAAAATCCACCAAATTTGCCAGAATTCAGTTCTATTTCCAGTGGAGGGAGTCACCCCTCAATCTCCCCTAAGGCAGTGCCCTTGAACGCTTATTCGCCCCGTCGGGCGTTCAGTAGGGACCGAGGACTTGTGCAGGGAGACTCGCGTATGCGCGGGGAGCCGATCGGTAATGGAAATCCGATTTGGCTACTCGCGCAAGCGCGAACCACGTGGCAATCAAAATAGGACTGCTCCTCGAGCACGCAATCCGCGTCTGTCCCGCTCCTGCTTTACACCAATACAATGCGACTACGAGCACCGCTAATCAATCAATCAAATAAACGTGTACCATTGCATCAATGATGCCTAAAATAACACCCATTAACCAATTAACACAGTAATTAGTCCAAAAGATAATGTAATGGAAAAGCACTTAACTCGCTGCTGCAGCAGCAAAGAAAGAGGAAGCAGTATTGTGTTAGAGACATTTATACCTGTGGGTGCTATGTGATTGGTACATACTATGGAGGGGCAGTCCTTCCGGGTTATGCTAGTTAAAGTTTTATTGGCTGCTGTTATTATTCCAGTAAAGAAAGAGAAGCATAATCCGAAGCCTCCGTGGACTGCCATAGAATTGGCAGAATGCCTCTTGATGTTTGCTACAATGTGCTATGGCGTGAGTTCAGAGGTCATTGTATCCATTTGACCCGGTTTCTCTTAACTCAAGTAAGAGGGGTCCCAGCATCTGGTGATGTCAGTCCTAGTCTTCACGTCCATTACACTGAATCTTCGAGATCAGCTTCAGACGCTGAAATAATTAAAACGCTTCTGAAAGGGTGAAAAAGATCACTCTGGGCCCGAGGTGATGATAGCGTTCCTCAAGACCGTGAAATTAAATTTACTTTAATTAGCACGGCTGTCTTTGAAATGGGTAAATTAGTGCACCCTAGAGGATTCATCTCTAAATTATGGGTGGAATTGTCAGATTTGTTTTAAATGTAAAACGTACTCAGAAAATTGTAGGGTTCAATGCGTCACTGCTTTAATGGTGGCTATGTTCAGATGGTTAGATGCCTGTAGTTTCTTCCTCATTACATGAGTCCGACTTTTTTTTAAATAAACAAATGCATTATAAATTGTGGTTAAAAACTATTGTTGATTGCCGTGTTTATCGTTGTAACTTTTCACATTCTTTTGCTTGTTTGTAGCTCATCAGTTCACTAACTGAACACCGTGGGATGGGAGGAAAATGCTTGGAATAATGTTTCATTACTTCTAATTCCCGAATAAGCTAAAAACACAGCTTCATAGGACTCATGACGGGGGGCTGAGTGGGACAAAGAAACGATGAAGAACAGCAGATAAATTGCAACAATTTGTGTAAGGGACTGGAGAGGGTGTGCTTTTACAAACTCCTGTTACCTAAGGCCCTGGCTGCTGTAATTACGGTGATCCTGATTGGCATGATCATGTTTTTATGGCTAAACGGCATTGCAAAGTGTGTAGGAACACATGACTTCTGAGCTCCTTTCCCAGCGCACAATTCTTCTAGAAAAACCCGTAAAAATGTGCTTTGACGAAAAAGCAGAGGATAAATGGAATTACATGTATGATTAAGTGCACAAACAACACTTCCAGCTGTTATTCCCATTCTAGGGTTTAAACCTCGGAATACTGTGGTTATATCGCCTCCTGAAGTTGCGATTTCCAAAACATAGGAGTGCGATATAATTGCTGTGGTATTCCCACTCATGTCAATATGTGGGTCGTAGAGTTAAGCGGCAAACCATCTCATCTCGCTAAAGCTGTCAAATCCATTGAATTTATTGGTAATTGCAGTAAACAATAAAGTTCAGAAGAAACAGTGAATTTCTCTTTCTTTTTATTCTTGTGTAAATACTTTAAAAATTCATGCAAAACGAGTTGAAAAAATTATCTAATTCTTGCCACAGCTCCTTTAGATTTACTGAGTTAGCAAGTGGACTAGAATGTCCAAGGCTATGTGAGGATGCTTTCCACTTAGATTAATTCAATGCAACTTTAACTCGTGGATATCCTGACAAACTAACATGGACCAGGCCTCGCTAACCAACTATGGATGCCCGTACGCTACAGCATCCCCTAAAATGGAAGTGATGGGCAGAGAAAGAAACCGTCCATCGGTAAGGCCTCTGCAGCAACCCGTCATACAGACCGGCGCAAGGTGCGCTTGTGAAATGCCAGTGTGGGCGAAGGGACTGCCCTTGCAGTGAAGTGGCCAACATACCCGCCGGAACAGCTCCCCCTACAGCGAGCCGAGATTGAACCTCCCCAGCGTGAGGGAAGCCTACACTGGCATTCTCGGCTCTGCACTGCCTGTTGGTTTCCCCCAGTGAAAAGGGCAGAGAGAGGCAGGCCGTGTGGCCCAGGTGAGAGATGTCCCATCGCGTGAGCCTGCAGCTGGATGTGGCATCCACGCGGGTGTGAGGTGAGTGGCTGGAACTGTGGCTGCACCCACCCTGAGTACTACCCTTCCTGCATCTGTCCTTGCAGCGCTAAAGAGGGGCAACACACCAAGAGCAGTGAGGCTGTAATTACCGTGATCGTGGCACTGGGGCGAAGGGAGAAGCAGGGGCGGCTCCTCCACTAAGGCGGGGGAGCGTCGCCCCACTGCCTTAAAGCACAGCAAAAATGGAAAAATAAAGTGATAATAACGAGATGTTATTATCATTTTATTTTTCTGTGCTGGGGCAGTTTTGTGGGGCGGGGCTAGGCTTCGCAAGGGGAGGAGTGGTGGCACCCTCCTAAGTGCGCATGAATGTTTGGCCGGCCCTCTGGGGGCGGAAGGTAAGTGTTTTTTTTTTATTTTCTCCCCTCTGCCCCACTCCCTGCCCCACTACTGATTCGCAGGAGCAGCTGCGACTGGGGAGAAGTCGCTCCTTCAGTAAGCAAGACTGGTGCAGCAATGGGAAGAGTGCCGCAGCCTCAGGCATGAGAAGCAGCAGTGCCAACTAGTGCCTGTTGAATACACTGCACCTACACAGTCCTGCATTGGTAGCTCCAGCCCAGGGTAGCTCGCCGTACAGAAGGTAGCTCCCTCTGCACAGAATGCCCCACATTTGTTCTGCAGTGCCCGCGGTAAAGGCATGGCCCGCAGCACCAGGAAAATGGCCATGGCCTCCTGAAAGACTGCAGCACCACCTAGTGGCTGTTCACCTCTCACTGGCACCCCAGCGCCCGTGAGGCAAGCGGCAGAAGGAAGCCTGCCTAGCAAGATTTTCACTTTCACCTGCAATGGCTGGCGGAATCCCAGCGAAGCGCAGGGTCTCTGGACATGCCCTAATCAGCCCCTGATCCCCCGCACTCACATCTGTGCTCAGCAAGGCCCGCAGTGCAAGACAGGCTGCTGTGGCCTCCAAAGTTAAAGTGGCAGCACCACTTACCAGGGAAAGTCGTGTGAGGCCGCCCTGAGGGGGCATAGCATTGAGGGAAGCGTGAAGCGCTGGCACGGCCCCGCATCTGCATCTCTGCCCCAGCGTAGCTCCCAGCTTCAGCCAAGCATGCAGCACACCTGAGAGGCAGCCTCAGTGCCCCTATGCGGTGACTCAATTCGCCACATCCGGGCCGGAAGATGAGCGCGGATCTTGCTAGGCAAGCCCCACAGGAGAGACTAACTGGGCAGGATATGGTGTCCCAGCCGCCTGTGGGGAAAAAAAATAATAGACACCTGCTGTGCCCTCGCACAAGACAGCACACTCAGAGACAGTACAAGGGAGAAACCAGTCGGGTGTGGAGCAAATACAGCACCCCCTAGTGCAACAGGCGACTACAGCAAGAAGACTTAACTGACTTTGCCTTAGAGGAGAAAGTAGAGACTGCCCATGAGAGCAGCACAGCCCGTAGTGGCTGCCAGTCATTTGCTGCAAAGCGGGGAGAGACTGTGAACCCCCAATGTACCCCAGGAAGCCCAAGGCCTGCCCCAGCAGAGAAAAGTCCAGCCATGGTAATGAAGCCAGAGGCCAGCAAGCCCAAATGCCAGCAAAGCAACAAGGCAGTAGATCTCACAGTGTTAGTAAGGGTGCTGCACCACGTTTTTAGTACAAATGTGATGTCCCTTTGGCATCTGCTAGCGGCACAGTGTAGAACATTTGTATCCCAGCAAATTGAAGGCTGCATGCATATGGGACAGAGAGCAGATGACACACATGAAGAAGTCCTAACTTACCTGACAGTGCAAGACTAAACCAGAGAGTCCATGAGAGAAGAGGCCACCTGCAGAGGGAATCTGTGCACCAGACCTGGAAGTGAAGAAGCTCTGAGAGAAAAGACAAGGAAAGGATAAGGAATGTGATTGCATCAGTCGGCCACCCCAGTAGCGTATGGCTACCATTGGCCCCCCAAGCATGTCACACGGAGTGACTGACCGTGCCAAGCATGCCCGCCCTTGGGCAGGACCAAGTGCCACGATGGCGTAGCCTCGAGGCTCAAGCAGTGCGTCATCAAGTGAAGAAGAGGTGAAGGAAGAAAGGTGACCCTCCAGCCAGGGAGTAGAGCACCAAGAAGATCCCGGAGGGAAGGGACAAGACCTGTGAGAGGTCCGTAAGGAGAAAGGTGACCTGTGAGAGGTTCATGTGGAGAAGAGAATCAGTCCTAGGGGTAGGATGTGACCAGGGAGGTCCATGTGAAGTGCATGTTACATCGAGAGACCTGGTCAAAAAGAAAAAGAGCATGACAAGATGGCACAAGGCCACTTCTTGAAGAGGAAGAGAAAAGAGGTGAAGCAGAGTGTAGCACGATGCCCTGTCTTGGAAGAATCAAGGTGAAGAGTGTGGCAAGATGTCACATTGCCACGTCGCGAAGAAGGCAAAAAAGGAGGAGAAGAGAATGGCATGAGGCCACAGAACTACATCGCAAAGAAGAACATGAAAGAAGAGGAGAGAAAAGGTGTAACAGACTCGTCACACGGAAGATCACTGACCGTTATCAGTAAGTGTAATCAATATCAAGCGCATCACTTAAGTCACCTGAGGAGTACTGCACATCCAGTGTGGAGTGCTATGTCTGAGAAACACCTGGAGAGTAACAAGGCGTTCCTGGCGCCTTGGGAGGTTGGCCACCCAGAAACCTTCTGTTATACCCAGTGAACCTGAAGCCTGCTGAAGAGAGCATACTCAACCATTAGGAACATCCACGTTTGGGATTGCATGAGAGACTTGGTCATGGTCCTGTTCAGACTTCCGCAGTGACCTCGGTCGTGGGACCTACAAGAGGCTCCGAAGAATCTACACAGGCCTGTGGCAATCCTGGGGCAAGGGCCTCAGGGAATTCCAGTGAGAGGGGAATCCTGACACGAGAGATGCGCCTGCAGGAGCTCCACAACAGGCACCACGCAGCACTGAGGTCATGGACTGAGAATGGTCACCCAAAGACTATCTGATGAAGGCATGTGTACCATAGTCTTGACCGTCAGAGCACACAGACCCAGGGACAACCACCCTTTGTGGCTGCACGAGCGACTTGGATGTGGTCCTGTTGGCATTTCCTGAGCGACGCCTTTCACATAGCCTACGAGAGGCCCCGCACAGTCCACACAGTCCTGTGGCAGCCCGGCAGAAAGGACCTCAAGGAAGTTCCTTTGAGAGAGGAGTCCTGGCACAAGAGGGAAGTCTGAAACTCATCCACCAGCGGGTACCGCTAAGCACCACTCCATCGAGAAAGACTCTCAACCACTGCGCTGTCGTCCTCCATCTTTGCAGGTTGGCCATCCATGGAGACAGGGCGTCTTCAAAGATATCTCTGCAGCAGACTCCACCACTGCTCCTGATGCACCCTCAGGCTGATCTGTGTAATTAGACTCCAACACCGTGAGACCAGGCAGGACAGAGCAACAGTGCCACGGTGAAGCCCCACGGACAGGTGATCGAAAGTTCTGGACTCTCTCCACACTGCATTTCGTGCCCAGAGTTCACTGGTTAAACTATGAATGCATGCCGTGAAGCTGGATGCTCCCAGCTGCACCTGTCCGCCCATCCTGTCCTATGGACCACCGAAATAGACTCAGTGGTGCTTTTGTTTTGTTCTCTCCCACAGGTTTGGTCTCGTGGTCTATTTTCAATAAAGTTTGGGAGGGATGTAGTGACCAGCTGGTCACGGTCTAGTGTTTCTACAATAATGTGTTTCCACCAGCCACTCCTTGAGGGCTGGCTTCCACACTCACCCTACACCCATCCATCATGGTTATCACTGGCCAGGTGACCCTGCTAACAAAAGGGGACGGGCGCACGTGCCCTTGGCCAATTCCAGTTCCAGTAATGCAGTGTCTGTGTCTTTATTCCTGTTGCATGTGGGCCTAGGGCCCTAACCATTACAGGCACTTCCTCCATTTTTGTCAGGTGCGTTAATCACCTATTGGTAAGTATTTTAAAAAATGTACTTTAAGGAAAAAGGAAACATGGCATCTGCTACCACCTAGAAGTCTGGCCATTTAAGCAACTTAATTATTAATAGAGATGACAGGCTTGCTTGCAACTAAAAATAAATGTTGCTGAAGGAGAGCGTGCCCTGGAAACTGGGCCTGCAACATATTGCCCCCTCTGCTTGCCAATTGTGACTCTCCCACCTGCAACAGAGTTGTAGGATCAAATCGCTCAATTTCGAGAGAGAATGGAAATAATGATATATTCTGAGAAAATATAGTGATGGAATTTCCTCCTTCATAGGGAAAGTCGGGTGAGGAAATTCAGCCAGAGGATTCTTTTCTGGATTTAGCATTTCTCAATAAATATGAATCATTTCTTTTATTATTACCCAAATCTCAATCATGTCCCATGCGTGTTCTGACTCCAATGACATTCATAAAGGAAGTGTTCCAGCGATATCCTGTTGTACGAGTCACCTGCACAAATAATGTGCCATTTTCCTTTACAAGCTAAGAGGTAGATACATTGGAATCATGTGTAAAGTATTGAGGAAGCTTGCCCACAATGATGTTTATCACCATCACAGGCACTTGTAACAGCATTACCATGCATTTTCTGAGAATTGGATTGGTGCTTCTTGGCAACATCACACTTTGAGGATGAAATGTTAGCTTCTAAATATTTAGATATATTTTAGAGGACGTGCTAAAGCACGAGTCAAATAGTCAATTCTCCTCTAAATTTGGCACTTCCTGCAAACAACAGAGGACCTTCGATTACCACTGAGCTCTAACTTTTGGCACTATGTTTCTTTAACAAGTAACATCATAAGTAGCCACAAAGAAATACAGTATATTATTTTGCACTACTAGTTAGTTATTCATCACTACAGTTGTGCTAGATGTTATTGGAGTAAAGTTATCCTATTAAAGGTTAGAAGGATTTTATCCTGAGTTTGAGAAGTAGTGTTCTCCAGAGTAAAAAAAACACACAATAATATTCCTGTTTTTGTGAGTTGCCCTTAGAAGATTAATATTGATATGTAAGAGAGCGGATAAAGAGGCAAACAGAAAAAGATGGTCTCTTCCAAACTAGGCTGCAAGCTAGAAGATCGTCTCTTCCAAACTAGGCTGCAAAATATTGTGTGGATTTCGCTGCTCTGCGCGCTACCCACGCAGCCCTGAAAATGGAACAATCCTATCAGCAGAAGTGCCTACTTGTGCCACAGCCTAGCACCTCTGTGGGCCAACTCAGCTGTCTTTTCTAAGCAAGATCCTTAGTCTCTAAATCTGGGGTGTTGGAGGTGCACATAGAACCAAAAATGGGTGTGGGTTGGAGACTTACTCCCAAGTGCTGTAATGAGCAGGGTCGGCTCTCCTACAGGGCAATCTGGCAGTGCAGGAAGGGCTGTTCTGACAGGTCAGTGTGTGGGGAGGTGTTTTGGCTGCTTCTGGGACTATTTTATGGTCTGGTGGATTAGTATTTACTATTGATTTCTGTGGTGTTACCACAAACATTGCCAGCAGCAAGCACAAATGCTTAGTCTCCCAAACATTGCAAAATAACTATACAGCATGTCATTACAAGTTCAAAACTGCCCCGATTTGGAAATGTGGGCCACTTTTTAAGCAATTTGATACGCTAATGGAGACTTTTAATTTTGTGCCTGGACCTATTTGCTGGTCCAGGCCTATGCTAGTCATGAGTGTGCAGGCTCAGCAGGGTTGATGTTCACTTGTGAATGACCCTTGCACTAGAGTGAAGGACCGCTGCATCTTCAAGGGTATTCAGACAAAATATCACAAAAATATATTGAGGAGCAGAAATTTTGAGTTTGTAATATCGTGATGCAGAAATATCATCTGCAAAAATATTGTTGACAAGAATATCGAGTTTAAGGTAAGACATATTGATGTTAAAAATATCTATGGGGCTGATTACGATGGCGGTCGTAGGTACCTCCACGGTGCTGGAAAACGTCCATTTAGTTACTTCGGAAGCGGCGTGCGCGACCGCCATATTACAATGGGCAAAGAGAGCCCATTTTCCGTCCGGCACGGTGTTTCCGGATCCGCCAGAAATTTCGTTACGCAACGGTGCTGGAGGGAGCCAGTAGAGAAAGCCCGCCGTGCGGAATGACATCCCGACCGCCAGCCAGATCACGATGCATCAAACATGCCCATCAGTACGCAGCGGAAAAACAAGCTCATCTGAGATGGTGAAAGCACAACGGCGGAGAGCGAAACTCGAGTCACACACACCTCTACACGTTCCTGCCGTCATGGATCCTGCTCTACAAGCCCTTCCACTGATGTACCTGATCCACTACCAGCAGATAAGATGTTGTTGCGGTCAACAGCAGAGGCAAGTGCAAAACATTTCCCCGCATGCAACCCCTGTACAACAACAACACACAACTTTCGCGCCGAGATATGTATCCTGCCTACATCGGACACCCTGGTGGACACTGGAACATACACCATACTCAAAGTACCCATGTCTTGCACGTAGGCACATTGTCACCTCAGCATCGGGGGGACCCATTCCCATAGAAATGATGGCATCTAGCCCGGTTGTGGCGGTCACGTCACAGCAGCGGCGGAAAAACTTGACCACATTGTTGCTGAAGTCCAGCACATTGTCCCAGGCTAGCAAGTTCCTTATAACAACCTCCATCCCACAAAAAATATAAAAGAGCCTCAAGTTAGCACAACATATCTGCTGCTAGGAGTCATGTGCAGGCACACTGTCTATAGTGACATCTCAGTAGGATCATTAATAAATTTATAGCAACAGGAGTGACGGATGAGGCTAGAGTCTCTTTAAAGGGACAATATACATCATTGCAGTCAAATAAGGGGCAGGCCACAAACAAGGTGGAACAGAGGAGGGCAGAGCAAACAGGGTGTGTATGGGGAGTACACAGTAGTCCAACAAGGTGTTGGATGAGTCAGAGAGACATGGTAGATGACATATGAAGATAGCCACCACTGCTACATATTCACAGTTCAGCACACACCCTAAGCAAGTAAGTAATAGTTTATTGTTTGATTAATTAAAACCTTTACAATTTCTCATTAAAAAAAAGTTATAGCAGCAATGTTCATGATTTAAGACAAATTTAAAAATAACATTCCATAAAAACTTCCGTGCATTATACTAACATCAATGATGCAATTATCAATAATTGTTGTCAAGTACAGTACTGACTTAAAATTTGATAAAACAAATACTCAGTTCTCAGTGAAGGGGTAAATGTACAATAATCATTTACTTTATGACCAGAGGCAGTAGTAGATTGCTGTTGACTGTTATGCTGGAGCGTATGTCATCCGGGTGAGGGGCAACCTAAATGAGTGTTTTTGCTGTAATCGACTGAGTTTCTCCTCTACCGCTTCCTTAAATTGCACGAAGCGACATGCTAGCTGAACGTCTCCTCCTCCGAAGCATGCCGTCACAGCTTGTCTACAGGTTCTTATCCCCTTACTTACAAAGAATTGCTTTAGTAGTTGACATCGTTCAGCTTGTAGTTCTCCGCAGAAGCACAAACGATGTAATACACTTGTGCTTGCTTCCTCACATAAACGACATGTTGTTTGACCCGGCGATCGTTTCCAAGGGGGAAGGTGCGGCAATGATGGTAAGATGCCCATTCGAAAATGAAGATATTTTTCTTTCTTCCTCCTGTTGAAACCTGTGCCTAGGTAAGGTTGCGGAGAGGGCTTAGCGTAACTTTGCACAACAAACCATCCGTGGGTTCTTTCTGTAAGTGCCGCCTTGTCTTCTACTAGGGATAGTTTTTTCACTGTCTTATTTATGATTTGTTTGAAGCAATGGTAGGACCCTGAGGCTGCCCAGAGTTTCTCCAGCCCAGGCGCTCATTTGAAGCCAATAGCTGCGCAATCCCTCTTTTGATGTATTTCGTTCCAACGGTAGGAATTCAGTGTTCCTGCTTCGGCCCTTTTGATCCTGTACCAGCTCTTGACATAAGCTCCTTTGCGGGCTATTTCTTGGCTTTGTAGGCCGAATTCTAACCTTATTTGGGCTGGCGAAACATACTTAGGTAGATTGAAAATCATTCTGGCCGCTCTTGAGACAGTGCTATCTAATATGGCCGCATCTCTTCCCCTCAGGCACGCACTCCCATAAGTGATTGCCGGGATGAGCTCTGCTTGCCAGACTTGTAGAAGGGAAGTAAGACTTGGGCCAGTAGTTTTATGTTTGATAGATTTTAGTGCTGCCGCAATAGAGTTGCCTCTTCTTTTGATGACTTCTTTTTGTGAGTTGAATGTGCCTCTATTGTCTATTATCACTCCTAAGTATTTGTAGTGGTCAACTACTTCTATTTTTGAGTAAGCCAAGTGCCAGCGGAAATTAGAGGTTTCCTTTCTTGGATGAATCCTCATTACCTTCGTTTTATCGTAGTTGATGGTTAAACCATTGTTTACTGAATATCTACTGGTTGTGTCTAATAGATGTTGAAGGCCAATGGGGGTTCGACTGACCAGCATGAGGTCATCTGCATACAGGAGGTTGGAGAGTAGCAACCCTCCTATGTTTGGCTCATGCGAGTTACAAGTGTCCAGTTCAGACGATAGATCAGACATGTACAAGTTAAAAAGTGTCGGCGCCAAGACGAACCCCTACTTGAGCCCCTTGGTTGTTGGAATTTTCCGGGACAGGAACTTACCATCTCCTAGCTTGACTTGAACCCACGTATTTGTGTGGAGAAGTATTAACTGGTTCAGGAGAGCAGGTGATATTTTTTTATCCTTGAGCTTGTGCCAGAGGTTGCTCCTGTCAATTTTATCAAACGCTGATGAATAGTCAATGAAACACATAAATAGAGTGTGTTTTGCTAATTTCGCCCCATGTACCAATAGGGACAGGGCAAGTATGTTTGTAGTTGTTCCCATGCCCTTGCAAAAGCCCGTTTGATTGATGGGTATAATTGACTTTTCGTCTGTCCAGGCGATGAGGTCTTCCAAAAGTAGGCCAGCGTAATATTTCGCTTCGATATCGATTAAAGCCACAAGCCTGTAGCTATTTGCTCAGTTCTTGTCCCCTTTCTTGTATATTGGGGATATGATTGACCCCTCCAAGATTCCGGGATGGTGTTTCCTCCTGCGATTTGTGCAAACAACCGTAGCAGTTTGGAAGCCCAATATTCCGGGTCTTTTTTGAATAGGCTTGGTGGAATCCCATTAGGGCCCGGGGCGCCCTCCCGTTTGCCTTTAGCTATCCTGTCCTTGATCTGTCGAGTTGTGAACGAGAGATTCTCGTTTCCTGATATAACATTTTGATTGGAAGGGATTGCCTCAAAGATATAGCGTGTGCTCTGCTTCTGATCAGAATTAAAGTGGTGAAGCAGATGCGCGGCCCAAGCTTCCTCTGTCAGGTGTGAGTTGACTTTTTGAGCATTCGGGTTGGCTAGGCTGTTTATTGTGTGCCAGAATCTTGCACTGTTGTTTGATTTTGAGTCGTGTAACAGTCTAGCCCACAACTTTTTGTCCGAATCCCTTTTTACCTGCCTGATTATTTTTTTATTTTCCGCTTTGAGTTGGGCTAGATCCCTTCGTAAACTCGGATCCTGCCCTGTACGCCGAAGCCTGCGTAATGTTTTGTTTATTGCTTTCTTGAGATTACGGAGATTTGAAGTTTTAGTGATAAGAAAGTGTTTGTCTAAAGACCTGTTTGTCATTAAAGCTGGAGGTACGCTTGCCATGTGCTTTGCTCCTAGTGTTTTAATAAAGTGTTCCCAGTGTGTTATCTCATTTATATCAGTCTCGTCCCTTTGTTCCCATAATGACTTCGCTGAGGCCAGTAGTTCATCTGGTTGATTGGTTTTAAATTTGATCCTCCTGAAATTATCTGTGTATATAGACTTGGGGTCCTCCACTGGCTGATCTAGTGGAGATCCAATTATTCTTGTGGATATTTCCTGTGGCAGATGGTCACTTTGATCTTGGGTCCCTACCTGGAAGCCTGTGATCTTGCTGAAGAAAGATAAGGATACAAAGGTGTAGTGTATTAGCGTGCTTGAAATGAAATGAATGAAATGAAATGAAATTTGTACTTGTAAAGCGCACTTATACCCCCAAAGGGGTGTCCTGGCGCTGTACGCATACCGCTGTGGAACCCTTCCTGGTTTTTCCCTGTGAAATGTCCACTCCTGGGCACCCCCAGGGTGAAGCCAGGCATCTCAGCGCTGTTGGGGCCGTTGTGGAGATTAAGCAAGCTATTGCCCAGAGTTGCAGAGTGGGACCCATGATTAGAATAGGCACTGAGGCGAGAATTATCAGGTCCGAGGAAATTGAGCCCAAGACCCGCCGAGGCGGGAATTGAACCCTGGTCCCGGGCCAGATCTCTGCATCAGGGTCTGCCGCTCTAACCATTGAGCCACACTTCTCCACTGCTTGAGGTTGCGCTGTGAAATGTTGCCGCCGGGGGCTGATCTCCCGGGAAGCGCCCATTTAGTGCCACAAAGCTTAGGTGTTCCAGATCCTTGACGAAGTTCCTGGTGAGTACTGATTGTTGCTTCTTGGTACTCAGCTCCTGACACGGGATATTCCAGGCAGTGTGTTGTTCCTCGAGTAGCTCGTCCCTCGTCTGTGGCCCCATTAGGTGCATGTTGAAGTCACCTGTCAGCAGTAGATTTGAAGTTGGTTCTTCCGAGAGGAGCCTAACAATTTCTGCCTCCACCATTTTGACTCCTTTAATTTTGTCACGAGGATGTATGTAGGTGTTTAGGAGTAGTATTTGTTGTATAGTGTTCCCATCCCGTATACTCACTCTGAGTGCTTTAATTGCGTTGGTGGAAGATATGAAGGTGTCAACATCTTCAGTCGCTGTTATTGTTTTTATTGATGAATACATTGTTAGACCACCCTTTAGATGTCCAAATTTGGCACCTTTCACTGCTGGAGTATGATGGGTTTTGAAACCAAATAAATGGTAGGGTGCTTCTAGCCATGTTTCCTGTAACAGGATGAGATCGAAGCCTTGAAAGTAGTCCAGAAGGTCTTTGTCCGATGTTTTATTGCCCAGACCGTTTATATTTCAGGAGCAAATTCGTAGGTGGCGATCGCTCAAAGAGGTTTGTTTTATCCTAAGTCAAGTACTCTCCTCTTGTTGGTTTATCATCCTCGCTAGCCAGGACCAATCATCCGACCTGGTTGTTCGGTGTTGATCATTCCTTTCTGATGATCGTGCGTCCGTACTGCACGCGCCTTTAAGCACTGATTGTGGCTGCAAGCCCGCTAAGGAGTTAGCTGCATTTGCTTGCTCTCTTTTGTATGGAATCAGAGGATCCGGGTAGCCAGGCCTTTGATAGAGTTGTATTTTTATTCCCCATGCTTTTAGTTGGGGTTCTTCATCCAGAATCCTCCTCACTATATCTTCTGAGGACCAGGTTGTCTTTGTTATTTCTCTATCAGAAATTTCTTTGATGTTTTTAAATGCTATTCTTTCCAGATTGTGCGTACCTATGTCCGCCAAGTTTCTAATTGCTTGGATTAAATGTAAAATGTTCCCTCTGTTAAGGATATCCCCACAACCTCTGGATTTATATTCAGGGATAAACAGAATTGAGTTGTTTTTGAGTTGTGGTTGGCTGGCGGTTGGCAGTTTTGCCTGGATGGCTAATTCCTCTTCGGGTTGAGGGTTGGAGTCTGCAGTCTTTCCTGGTGGTAATGGTTGGTTTCCTTGAGGAGGCTGCCTCTCCAGGTTTTTTCTTGATAGAGTGTGCTGGAGCTCTCTTGCCTTCATGCTTTCTGGTTTTAACTGATGTATTTATAGGTGACTCTGTTAATTCATCCGCTGTCTTAACCGGTTTAGTATCTAAAATCCCCTAACATTGAAGTGGTCAAAGGGCTTAGTTTGTTGTCTCTTTCCATTTTCCTGTGATTGGTTACCTCTGCAGATCTTTTTTTGGATGAAAATGCTGAAGCTCTAGTGCTTGCATTCTTTGTGCTTCCATCTGATGTTTTTATAGATTGCCCTGTTGATTCATCCGCTATCGAGTCCACTTTGTTATCTGAATCCCCTAGTATTGAAGTGGTCAAGTGGCTCAATTTATTGTCTCCTTCTTGGATCATTGGTTCCGTTGTTTTGCTAGCAGCTTGTCCTTTTGCCCCAGGTCTTACGCTACCTGTATGGAAGTAATCCAGTAGGTTATTTTTCTTCTTTCTTCCCCTTCTCCTTTGCTTGCGGCTGTGTGTTGGTTCTTCTTTCCCCCATCATGGGGCTTTTCTGAAGCATCTTGTTCAAGCTTTATTTGTGATGGTTCCTCCAGGTGGTTGTCATGGCTATGTTCTGGGCCCCTTCTGTTCTCTAGTTTGTTGTGGTAGCCAGGATCCTCGCTTTTTTGATTGGCGGTTTCTGTGGCAGTGCTGAACAGTCTGACGATTGGGTCCTTGGCTGATCGTGTTTCATTGTAAGAATCCTTTGGAGGACCCTTTACCCCTTCTATGTTGTCCGTGTCCTCATGACAGCAGGTTGATCCCATTAGGGGGCCATTTGTTTGGACCTCCTGAGGTGGTGTGCTGGGGCTTTTTGATGTTTTCCTAATATCTGCCAGGATATCACCCATTACCTCTGGGAGGGTGGAGAGTTTATCGACATTAGCAAAGCAGGTGCAGTGCGTTGGGAGAAGTTGCGTGGCTGCCTGGGCCCTTTTGATCAAATTATTCATGTCTGCTAGTCTGCTGTCAATATTTGAGATATGAATGGCCACTGAATTAAGGATCGATAATTGAACATCCATCTTGTCAGAATGATACTGCATTGACTTGATGGAGAGCTGCATGGTGTCCAGTAAAGATTCCTAGAGCTTGTCTGAGTCTAGTTGAATAAATCCTTTTGTGTCAGTTTGCTGGGCAGGGATGGCCTTTGCCTGCCAGGCGGCAGAAGAATGGAAAAGCTCTTGCTGATCTTGGTTGTAAGTTGTTTGGGCTAATTTGCCAGATATTGCACTTTGTAGGTCCTTTGAGGTTCCCAATTCCCTGTCCCTAGTTTTTTGGTCTGAGCTATCAAAAGAATTGGTAGGTTGTGTGTTAGGCAGGAGGGGGAAGTTATTGCAGGAACAGTTGGTTGCAGCTGAGTTGTCCCGTTTTGGTGTTCCGTTGTCATTTCTCCTTAGGCTCTTTGCCCCGCTGGGGCTGATCTCGGTGTGCCGTACTTCCCTACCTGACTCTGGGCTGGTATAGTTTAAGTCCTTTTGACCCAGAGGTTTTTGCAACTGTGGCGCCAGAGGATCAGTACGCTTCTCTTCCTCAATGTACATGACTTCATTGTATGTTGGCGTGGGACCATATGCCAAGCTTTCTGGGTTCCCTACGAGCGCCTCGTTGTGGGTTGGGGGTGACGGGGTTGGGCTAGAGGCAGTTGTAGGCGCTTTTCCAGTATTTTGAGAATTGATCTCGTAAGTGAAATTTGTTTTCCCAGAAAAGATTTCGATAATTGGTTCAAGTGGTATACCTGTGCCAGGCTCAATCCTAGTAGAAAGTGCTCCTGCTATTATTGTCCGGTTCTCCCCAGAAGCTGTTTCCATTTTTGGTGCTTGGCAAGATCCAATGTGGTCTCTCTTTGTTAGGGCACTGGTTTTTGGGGTGGGCGCTAACACCCCTTGCTGTCCTCCCCAATGTGGGGTGCTTGTGACTATGGGCTTGTTTTCCCTGTTGCCTTCTGTATCTTCGCTGCCTTGCTCAGGCGTGTCTGCCTTGGAACATAGTTGGTCTGTTTTCACCGGGCACAAGGGAGAGGGGAGGTCGTTTAGACTCTCGTTGCTTGTGCAGAGGGCTGCCCCTGCGTCCCTCAGAAATGCAAATTTAATAGATCTTTGACTGATAGCTGGTTGTTTTAGTTTTTGTGTTCGGTTCGTGGCCTGCAACATCTACCAGGATCTGGTTGGGGTTTTCTCCCATCATTGAGTTCTCCTTGCTGGCTATGTCAGTTAAACCCTTGCTCTTTTTTTTCCTTTTATTCAGTATGGATGTGACAGTTCGTCTTTCCCTGCCTGATCTCATCTCATCAAAATCCTTGTGCACCTGTTGTTCCTGTGGTTCCTGTGATTCTTATGGTTCCTGTTATTTTTAAGGTCCTTTAGGCTATTTTGTTATGGGTAGGTCCGTAATATTTTCGGATAAGGATCCTATTTTCAATTGTTTCCGCCCTTTTGGTGTTTAAGTTCAGCCCTTTTATTATTTGATGTTTGTTGTTTGTTTGTTTGTTGTTTATTGTTTGTTTTGTATTGTTTGTTGTTCGTTCTTTGTTTGTTTATTTGACACTTCATGGTTTATGGTTTTTTATTTAATTTGTTTTCTAATTTTTTGGTTTCCTCTGGTTTTTCCTAGAGAAATTCTCTTCACCTTTGGTTTTCTTTTGATTTATTGTAGTTTTTTCTCGCCTTTAATCTTGCCTTTTATCTTGCCTTAATCTTGCCTTTTTTCTTGCCGTTACCATGTTACTAACGGTGTTACCATCTTGAAGTGGCTAAGAAAGATCATCTGGATGCTGCCAGAGTACATGCAGAAAACAGTAGTCCAGGCCCTTATCACCTCGAGACTGGACTACTGTAATGTCCTCTACCTCGGTTCTAACAAGGCGGTGACGCGCAGGCTTCAGCTGGTCCAGACCTCTGCCGCACGACTACTTTGCAGGGTACCTAGAACGACCTCGGTCTCTGGCCACTTGAGAGACTTGCACTGGCTCAGGGTGGAGAACCGTATTAAGTTCAAAGCCCTGAGCTACATGTTCAAAATTAAAACTGGTGTTGCCCCCAAATATCTTCAAGCCATGGTCAACCCTTACGTGCCCTCTAGGTGCCTCCGCTCATCGACTCAAGGGAACTTTACTGTGCCTAGAATAAAGTTATCCCGGATGGGAGGAAGGTCTTTTTCCTACCTCGGCCCCTTGTTATGGAACTCACTTCCTAAAGCCATCCGTAACGAAACGGCATACATCCAGTTTCGGAAATCTTTGAAGACTTGGCTCTTCAACCAGTAATTATTTAGCTGCCTTTTGTTCTTCTGTCTCGTTTCGGCGCCGGGAAACCCTTTTTGGATAGCTGCTGCGCCTTACAAGTTTAATAAATAAATAAATTGCTGGTAGTTGCTAATGGATGCTAGTAGTTACTGGTGAGTGATGGTTTTTGTAGATTTGTAATTTGTAAGCTGTAGTCTTTTGACTGTAGTCTTTTGAACTTGAGGGCAGCTTCAAGGGCAGCAGTTTTGGCAGTCTAGCGGGCTAACGTTTGCCCCTCTCTACAAAGAAACTCGCTGTGTGGCAGCTTCTGTGGATCAAAGCAAAATAAGTATCCAACCCAATTGAAATACCAGAAAACAATCATACGGTGGTGGCCTAATTTATACAAGATCCACTGGTTTGCTACTACCACTAATGGGAGCACAACCTCTTTGTTAAATTCCCCTCACACAGTCTAATAGTGTCATGCTTCATCATAGGGGCACCCTGGCTCCTAAAGGCCAGGGTGGGCTCAACCGTTTTTCAGGGAGCTCTTGTGAGAAAAAGGCAGGGGGGTTCTAAAGATTAAAAAACCACTATCACCTCCAGGTATCCCTTTAATATGGAGAGGTAGTGGTTATTAAAAACAAGAACAAGGGTGTCTGTAGGATTCAATGGTCCTATGACCCTATGCATGCCAACATGTTTCAGCCACTCTACGGCCCTAAGGGTCCATGGCTTTCATCAGGGCACAGGTGAATTTATTGTCCCTCCCTACAATTTAAAATCAGAACTGTAATGTGAATAATATTCAAATTCTCAATAGAACATATGTTGGATATACTTATCCTAATTTGTACGTTATCAGAACATGGTGTTCAACCTACAATAAGAGAAAAAAGAGAAAAAAATACATTGTATCTTGCTCATTATTTTTACTCAATGAATCCAAATTAGTGCCACTGTATTATAATTTTCAAAGTAAAGCGCAAATGTTACATAGTCTCAAATGCGCATTGTATATTCATAATAAAGACAGTATCACTGTCCGTAATGTGTAGTATTATTATAGTGCATCAAATCATTCATCTCAACCTCATATGTAAATCTAACCCACTCTCTGGGTCACAAGTGGGAAAAAACAACGATAACTCCATATCAGTGTGTATGCACCCGTAAGGCTGCAGGGTGCATACATCAGGATATACACGTAAGACGTACACAGATCCGGACTCACAAGGACACACTCTCACTAAAGGTACCGGAAAGTGCGCATATATATGTTTTTAAGTGCAGCCCCGTGCGTAAGCATATTCATGCCCAGGTGCCTACCAGAGCACGGAGGACTGCACGCTTCCCAAGGGGACTGGAAAGAAAGGGCCGGTCTTGTAGTCACACACTACAAGACAAAAATCATAATGAAATTAACATCAGCAAACCGAATTATCGGCAGTGCGTAGAGTGATAGAAATCAAGAAGTACTCCACATCACTCACAAAATAGTACATCCAACCACCCTGACTTACGCAAACTTACTTCATCAAAGACCCGGTCCCGCTTCACCACCTAGTCGGTTCCGTCCCCCCGGCGTGAGTGACGAGGTACGGATACTGATCGGGATTTAAAGGAGTTTTCGAGTCAATAACTCATTTCAGGTGTGTGGCGCTCGCTGTGGCCTGCATACTCGGATGTCATCATGTCCTGCATAGGAAGAACCGACCGCGATGGTTCCACTTACTGGGAATCGTAGTCCACCTCTCGGCAGAGTCCGGAAGTGGTCTACTGATGCCGGCTGACGCAAATACCGTCGCGGACGCTCAGAATGTCAAGTGGCTGCGGCGCAATGTTCCAAAAGCTGAAGATTGTAGTTACATGCTTCTGTCTGAAGCGTGGATGTAAAATGCTCGCATCCCGAAGCTGCTCAGGATTGTGGGGCACCTCCCATGGGCCTAGTGTTGAATATTTCAAACTTTATTCATCCTGGCAGTATTCCCATCCACTCAACTCAATGATATTGGAACTTATAGCTAGTTCTATAATAAAGACTTATATATTTTTTTTTATATATATATAGTCTGGACACTTCTTACAATTTTAAAACGTATGACTCATCTGGTGACCGATATAGTTAATGCTATAAATCTACGCAATATTGTGTCGAATATTTCTAAATGTATAGTGTGTTCGGTAGGTTATACATTCCTCACTAAATCTGTTCCTGCTGTTAGGTTAAATCATAAATATATGCCACTCCCTTACATAGGTCTTTTAGTTGGACAGTACAACATGGAATGCTGGGACGTACATTATACCTATTAATTACGAGGACACTGTCAACAAGTGTAATATCCTCGTCCCAAATCTGATGTTGCCGGGGAGAATGATCCTACCCCCTCTTATTTATATAACCCAATTTATCAATTACAGGAGGATCCCCCTAAATAGGGTGGATCCCCAGAGCACTCTCCAACAAACTACTTCGAGGCCCCCTGCGTGACTCCGGGATGCGGCACCGGCGCCGCCCCGGCACAGCCCCGGCACAGCCCAACTGCTGTGCTCAGCTCCCGCCCCCCCCAACAGAAGCATCAACCAGAGCGGCAAGGCGGGAAGCAGGGAACAAGGTAGGTGGGTGGGAGGGAGGGAGGCAGAGAGTCGCGCTGGAGAACCGCAGGGCTAGCTGGAAAAGCACGCCGCGGTCGTGCACGCTTACCCTTCTGCCGCCACTTCTCCCCCCAAGGTCTGTGTCCAGCAATTGTCCTGCTATCATCCTGCAGGCCTGCATCTCCTGCCACTTGCCGCCGACTGTAGCCCGGGGGAACTCACCCGCGGCTCGGCTCGACTCTGCTGCAGTGTCTCGGTTTCTCGGCGTAACACAGCGTATTGCCCTTACCAATCAAAGATTATAGCGGGCGCTCGTCATCACACACATCTCTACACGTTCCTGCCATCATGGATCCTGCTCTACAAGCCCTTCCGCTGCTGTACCTGATCCACTACCAGCAGATAAGATATTGTTGCGGTCAACAGCAGAGGCAAGTGCAAAACATTTCCCCGCATGCAACCCCTGTACAACAACAACACACAACTTTCGCGCTGAGATATGTGTCCTGCCCACATCGGACACCCTGGTGGACACTGGAACATATACCATACTCAAAGTACCCATGTCTTGCACGTAGGCACATTGTCACCTCAGCATCAGGGGCACCCATCCCCATAGAAATGATGGCATCTAGCCCGGTTGTGGCGGTCACGTCAAAGCAGCGGCAGAAAAACTTGACCACATTGTTGCTGAAGTCCAGCACATTGTCCCAGGCTAGCAAGTTCCTTATAACAACCTCCACCCCACAAAAAATATAAAGGAGCCTCAAGTTAGCACAACATATCTGCTGCTAGGAGTCATGTGCAGGCACACTGTCTATAGTGACATCTCAGTAGGATCATTAACAAATGTATAGCAACAGGAGTGACGGATGAGGCTAGAGTCTCTTTAAAGGGACAATATACATCATTGCAGTCAAATAAGGTCAGGCCACATACAAGGTGGAACAGAGGAGGGCAGAGCAAACAGGGTGTGTATGGGGAGTACACAGTAGTCCAACAAGGTGTTGGATGAGTCAGAGAGACATGGTAGATGACATATGAAGATAGCCACCACTGCCACATATTCACAGTTCAGCACACACCCTAAGCAGACATTGGTAGGCTCATCACATACAATGCCAGACCATACCACATAATGACAGCCCAGAACATGCAACACTGTAGAATTTTACAGACTCAAACAGCAAACTCCAAGTAAGCACCAGTGTGCATTTGAATATGTCCTGTACATCATGTTATGTTATGTTAATTGATTTTGTAATGCGCGTAGCTACCCAAAAGGGTTTCCCAGCGCAGACCGAGAGGAACCAACAAATAAAAAGAGTAAGTACTATTGATTAAACAGCCAAGCTTTCACTAATTTACGAAATTTTAAGTGAAGTGTTTCTTTGCGGATCGCTATGGGAAGAGAGTTCCACAAGAGAGGACCAAGATAGGAAAAAGAACGGCCACCCATTCTTGTGAGTTTGATCCTGGGAACCATGAATAATTCCTGTGTCGTAGAGCGTAACAGTCATCAACACTGACTACACTGCCAGCTTCCCAGAACACCTCCACACCATAACTCAACCTCAACAAAGGTAGCACCAACTATAAAGTATTGAATGCATGCCAAAGTTTCAGGAAGAGTCCATCTTGATAGCAGTAAACTCTGACCTGAGACTCATGACAACCCTCCTCTTCCTCACACCTGCCTTCCACTCATGTGAATAAATGTGAGTAATTGAAGAAATGAAGAGTCACTGTGTAGATTACCAACCTTGGAACAGGTCAGTCTGCATGTTAAGTCCTTGATACAGCTCACACACTCTTACAATGCCTCATACACAAACTATAAGTCAGCAGCACTGTATGATAACAAGTAAACTATCCAAAAGTGGAGGGCACAGTGCAGGAAATGCATGGAGAAATGACTGGTACCACATGTACATTGAATTTAAGAGGTAACACGTATGACACTACACCTAGGACATCAATTAATACTAGTGTGGCACAGAGATTAGAAATGTATGAAAGTTATCATCTGTGCAGTATCACTGTGAACCAGCAATGCAAGTAATGCATTGGACCAGAATGAGATGACCTTTCATAAGCCATACAGTGACCTGCCCCTCATCTGTATTAACTAATATGACATGTGTATACCACCAGCATAACACTCATGGCTCACGGTGACACTCCCTGACTGTCAAACTTAACAATAACTTTCACACATACCCCTCACCTACCCATCTTCCCCCTCACTGCTCTACACCTGGGACTATCTCTGATAAAGGTGAAAATAAGCTCCTACGAGTTCCCTGGTACCCAATGCTACACCATAGTTTGTATCTAGAAATGTCTGAGTCCACTCAAGGATGTATGATTGAATAATGAACTCAACGCAATTGCTAAATACATGTATCACAAACCATACCAAAAGAAGTCCAACAAGCATGGCCATGTGCAGCAAAAGAGTGGATAGGCAATGTGATCCCAGACCACCCTGGAACAGATAAAAATTCTCCTCTGGCAAACCTCACAGACAGCATAATCCAACCTAAAGAAACAGAAACAAATGACACATATAACCCCAAAGTGTGTGCATCCAGACACATTGGCCAATACAGCCATAGACTCTCCACCGGTTACAAAGTGAGCATGGTGTCAGTGTGTTGCACAAGCATTCCCACGCACAATCTTGACAAGTCACTGTTCAAAGATAGGAGGCCATAGCACAATGGTGCACACAAAACAAGCTAATAAAAAACACTCCACATTGGAATATGTGACATGCACACAAGAAATGCACAGTACAAATACAACAACCATCTGAATGCATCCAAATACACACACAATGTCCAGCAAAAACAACATCACACACACACATGGACCTGTCAGTAGAAAGAGCCAACACAAGCCAAACACTGCATCCCTCAACAACAAATTCTTAACATATGCACATCCAAACACATCCCATAGCAATCTCATTTGGACATCAGGGGGACTCACACCTGGCAAGGACAATGCAACATCCACTGACAGCAGTGCATGCGTAGTAAGCAGTGTGTGAACACCACTAAAACCAGTATCAGATATATCTGATTACACCACTCTGAACTTTAACATCACAAATCATCACAGCACACAGATCACTTCACACTCAGGATGGGTAGCAGTACCTCAGCAAACAGATACACACTTCTGCTATCACCTACTGCTGCACAACTCAGGCAAACACATATGCATGGAACAAGACTAGAGGACTGTGCTGGAAACTCATCTGTACTGTACATGAGCAACCATTACTGCAATCAAGTAGACTCAAATAGCACATGATAACTTGTTAAACAGTGCTGAGGGGAACAATGGTTCTGGACACAGATCATACTCCCACAGTATAATGTCACACAATGGAGTGGTGGGGAGGGTCAAACACTGGCATGGCATGGAGGGGAACAGTTTTTGACTGAAGTGGTGTATACATTAGTATTGTAAAGGTGAGGAGTGTACAGAGCAAAAACACATAGAGGAGTAACTCACAATGTCTAGGCCTCAAAAGGTCTTCTTGGGGCTGGTATGACTTTGAATACCACATAGTGGAGTAGATAAAGTGTAAAGTGACATCAATGTATGTAAAAAGTCACATATAATGTTTGTTTGCCAGAGCCAGTCAGCACAGTGAGAACAAAGGTAAGCAAGTGCCATGGCTAATCACAAAACTCACAACACAGACATTGCAGTGACACACTCTGCATACTCACAGATGATGTGGACAAAAAGTAGGTGTACCCTAGGACTGCGAGGTCACACCGACAGACTGCACATTGCTCTGGAAACAACTCATAAATGTGCACAAAACCTCCAGCAGGTGTCTGATCATGTAAACAAACAGGCACTCATCAACTGGATCATACATGTGTGAAAGGGGCATGCTCAAGGGCACATACACATCAATACTTCAGCTAATGACAGGACAATCACACTGTATGAGTACATAAGTGCACACATTCAAATGTACCCATGCGACTATGAAGCCAGACCTACACAAGATGACTACACATCTACACTGGTATGTACACATCAAGATAGATTCCACAGATATGATGGACCCTGTCCACCAGTCAAGTCATCATGTAAATAGAATTTGCTGCTGTTGTGGTACAGCATCCAAACATGACGTGTACAAAAGTAGAGCCCCGACAAATGAATGATTAGGACAAGAGTAGACCATCACAGACAAGCATCATGGCACCATGAATCCTCTGCGTCAATAAGCACAATAGTTGCTGTAACCTCTGGCAACCTCTGCAAAAGCAAATCAAGTAGATGCCAATTTGATTGTGGCATACAGAGCATGGAACAGATGAACATATACACATACATTGCACTGCATCATTAGCAAGGCCAGCGACAAAGCTCCGAACATAAATAACCTTTTTATTACATAAACTCTGTATCAGCATCAAAAGTGCAAAACATTAAGGCCAACGGCCAGTCTAAATTTCAAGTCCGCACATGTGTGCATGAAAACTTGCACAACAAACTTGCAACACAGTCCACTGCCATGGGAATCACCCCAGGGGTAGGAGCATCAAATGGGCAGTCCAGGCACTGCTCAGGGAGGAATGGGGTGGGAAGGGGAACTTGGCTTCAAAATTGGGTGGAAGTGAACTGGGAGGGGGATGACTGTCTGGGCTAGTCGGAGTACTGGACCTGGGAGGGGGAGAACTGGCTGAGGTAGAGGGATCCGTGGATGTGGGAGCTTGAGGGCTGGGTGGACCGGGTGGAGTCGTGGCACGGGGAGGCGGAGACATGCTGTGTGGAGGCTCAGTGGCTGATGGTGTATGTGGAGGGCTGGGTCTCAATTGTTTGGGGATCTGATATCCACCAAGTGTCTTGCCACAAGTGACAAGTGAGGTGCCCCAACAGCCTCCCTCTTCCCCGAAAGTGTAGCAGGTGGTGGTGGATCTTCCCGTGGGAATTTCCCGGACCTGGTGGTATGCTGGGGTGGGGGTGGCCTATTCCCCTGCCTCCCCTGTTGTGGAGGTACTCTCCCCTCTTTCCTCTCATGTCCACGCTTCACAGGGGGTGAGTGGGAGTGGAGGTTTTGGGCGAAACAGCCCTCTGAAGGGGCTTGGGGGCAGTTGTGGGAGGCACCAGGTCCACGGCAGACAGGGCAAGTGTTTGTGCGGATTTGGGATCAGGTGTGGGGATGGGAGGTTGCTTGGAGGGCAAGGAATGTGAGGTATGCAATGTGGATGCATGTTTTTTTTCCTTATGTTTCTGAGTGTCCTGTGATGGGCTTGTTGTTGTGCGGTCATGTGTGCTCTTTGTGTGCTGTGGTGATGGTGTATGGTGTCTGGTTCGCTTGGAGTGCTGTTGTTGTGTGCTGCATGTGGATGAATGGGTGCCTGCGTGCTCTGGTGTGTGTTTGCTCTGGTCAGGTGGGGGCACTGGGAGTGTGGTTGGGGAAGGGACAGTAGCTGGACTGGGAGCTTGGGACAGCAGAATGGCTGCCGTCACTGTGGAGGACAAAGACTGGATAGTTCTGTGCAGGCCACCCACATCCGAATGAATGCCCTCCATGAACGCAACAACATGTGACAACTTGTTGCCATGATCCTGGAGGGCATTCAGGAGCGCAGTCTGACCCACACACAGCTGCCACAAAATGTTTATGGCCTCCACACTGAGGGCAGCAGGGGAGACAGGGGCAGGGGCAGGGGCAGCGGTGCCTGGGGGGAAGGAGACTCTATCCTTCTTAGGGCAGCGGGTCTGGATAGCACTTTGGGGAGCATCAGGGAGGGTGGACACAGGACGGGGTGTGGCGAACGAAGAAGCAGATCTTGAACTTCTTGTGCCCACCAACACCGAGGAATCACCACTGGAGTTTGAAGATGTGGAGGTTGGTGTTTCCGGACGGGACTCCTCCAGGCCACTTCTGTCCCCTCTGAGGCGCTGGTCCCCTCAGTGTCGCTGTACTCCCGTGGACCAGTTGTGCCAGTAGCTTCCCCTACGTGTCGGGCCCCTCTCCTTCCCTGCCCTCGGTAGATGCTGCAAGAGACAGAGACATAGGTTCATTAAAGTGGCATGCTCACAAACATTATATGCAATAGAAATACTTGGACTGAAAGTCCCACATTTAACTTCTCCATGTACTGTCTGCATATTCCCAATTTCTGGCATGATCAACTGATGCATGGAAACATGCTTAGTGGATAGTCATGCTCCATGTTGCGTTGACACAGCCAAATTGCTGTGCATGTGTGTACATTTCAACATCACATACTATCGTCTGTAGGCACACCTACATGCCTGCAGGTGAGAGAGGTACACATCCAAATATGTTGTGTTTCTCACACTTGAAGTATGAGTTCACTGAACCCCACAGATACAAAGTGAAACCTATCCATTGTTGAATGACATTACCTCCTTAAATCCACTATGTTGGGCACTGATGCACAACTACAGTTGTACATTGGTGTCAACTTTGTAGATGTATCAATTACATGGAAGTGCACAGCACAAATCTCTAAATGCACCCTAGCACGATGCTCACTGCTGTTCACTGCCAGTTGATGTCTCTGAGACTCACACTGCTGCATATGTCACATGGACACATATTTTGTGGTGATGAAGTAAAACTAAGCCCCATGTACCAATGTAGTCACATAGACAATGCAAAATAGCATGATAAGGGCAAAGTAATGAAAGGCCTTTATGTGTTGTGACATGTCACATACCAACACCATTCCAATTGCCTGACAGGCCGTCATTGATCCAAGGCATGAGAGTGCCTTCTGTAGATGAAGTTGCAAGTGGCCTCCATGAGGACAGCTAATGTGTGCCAATACCTAGGGTCTGGCATCTGACATCCCTATGTTGTGCTGACTGATGACATCCATTACACATCAATGTGACAAGAATTCACTCACTTATTGAAAGCAGTAGCCACAACATCACCATGCACTGATGCATATGGACACCCCTCCACAATGCACACATACTGAGGACTGACACTGAGTAACATTTGCCTCTTTCAAAATAAAATTACAGTCCAACACCTCACTCACATCACAATTTGCCATACCCACTGATCACATCTAACCATGTTCAGCCCTAATGCCAAACCAATCTCACAATAGCCAGGTTTACCTAAATTGCAACAAGCTTCCATTGTCTAACTATCCCAGACATGTTGCCATGTGCACAATTGGCAAATGCAGATCAGCCAATGCATCACTGCAATCATCACCATCTACCCCATCAGCGCCTGTGTGCACTTGCTGTCACTGTGGCAGGGAATTACATCATGTGATGTCATGCTGCTGATTTTTGGCTAAATGTTTCGCAGTGATGCTGTCATCAGTGACATTTAGAAAAACACAACCCATGGGACAGGTGTTACCTCTACCAACTCACTGCTCCCTGAGTCCACATCTGTGCATGTCTCTCGCCACTTACACATCATCACATGAGCACACTATTGTGTGAGCCACACAGCACACACAAGCCTGACAAGTGTACTGGGCTACACACTTCACACAACGTCTTTTCCTGTGTAGGAAGGTCTCAGTTCAGACAACATTCACCAGATGGTAGATGAAAACATGTCAAGATGAATTGCTATGACACCGTTCATGATTTTCCCACATGAGAATCCAAACGTTGTACACATGCTGAACCTCTGCACTCACCACTGAGGCTACTTAGAATCGATGGCATCACACAAGAGACATCTCAGAGGTCCTGCCTTGCTCTGGTCTGGGATTAATGCAGTCACTCATACACAAATTCACACTTTGCACAATACTCACCCCCAACGTGCTGCTGTTGGGTCCTCAAGCATCCATCCAGCTCTGGCTGTGTCACTGCCAGGATGCGGGCCAATAGTGGGGTCACGCTCCGGCGCGCCAACCGGCCACTTCGAGGGACCAGCCCCAGTGTCATTTCCGCGACGTTTTTGCTGAGACGGCAGATGTCATCCCACCTCTTGTGGCAGTGAGTATGGGATCGGTTTGAGACCACCAGGGCCCGCACCTTGCGGGCGATGGCCCTCCATATTGCCTTACGCTGATGGACCTTGAGATGTAGGCATGAGAGACAAGATGAGGACATTTTTTAACACTGTGTTGTGGACCATTGTGTGCCAGTCCAGGAGCATATATACACATACCACACACATACATCAATGGACAGCAGAGGCCATAGACCATGTCACACACTACACTTGGAGCAAGCTTGCAGATTGAAATGAAAACATCTATGAGGATGGACAGACTACCTGTCCATCTCATACACATGCAGAGTGCCAGCACAGAGATTAAGGTGAAACAGGGCCTCATCTGTGATGCACTATGTGAGTGAGCATGACAGACAATACACTGGAAATTATATGTAGTGGTCAGACTCACTGTGTCTTACACTAAACAACCCATAATGTCCTGGACCATTGCATAGCTACACGTGTCATGGAGGTCACAATTTGGTACCTGATTGTACATTCTCTCCCTCTTGTCACAAGGTGCAGGCCTGTCTTGTGTACTCCTCAGACCTCTAATTGCTTCTTCATATCTAGGAGGGTGGACTACACATATGTCTTTCTAAGTCATTTTAGTGATGGGGCCATGATACATTGTGCATTTTCTAGACAGGCCTGAGGGCTTTTCACTGATGCAAATAGTGGTCCATCACAAGAATCACATGCATGTACAATGAGAATGATGACACAGTGCATACACATGTGAGACTCTACACCCAATGGCACCAAAAGAAGGATGACATGTCCACTGTACATTTAGCATATGTGTGAGAGGTGAGTGACACGAATCTAGACAGATACAGGCCTTGTACTCTTGTGCAGACTGGGCACATCTCCATAGGGTCACTGTCAAAGCAGTACACACATTAATCAGTACCCTCTGCCAAATTGACAGGTAGCATCTCACTAATGATCATATGTACACTTGATGAACTATTGCATGACAGGTCACAGGGAATGTGTGTACAGAGTGAGATTTCCTCAAGTCAGCAGTGTAACTGTACTACTGCAAAACCACTTTAGGTCCATATCATCATTGCAAGCAGTCAGGGATCAGGGGGAATAAGGCTAGACACCCCATTGATGTGAAGTCATTCTGCTAGGCAGTGTCTCACACATTTACATTACCCATTCTGAGAACAACATGTGTGATGTTTGTCTTTCATGGAGCTGCACCAGTGTCTATGGTGCTATCCCCCACACATACTCAAGTGCAACAACTTGTACCTCATGTATGGCTCATGCTGATAGCAAAACTCTGAATACATTACCATTGGCTTGCACTCAGAGGCACATACTGGTGTACAGTCACGTAGTGTGAGCATTCTGAGCAGTCAAAACTTTTTTTACATTCACTTACCAGTACCTCTGGAGCACCATATAGCCGCCCGTACTGGCCAAGGACCTCGTCCACCAGGACATCCAGCTCCTCTGTGGTGAAGGGACGGGCCTGAGATTCTCAGTACGAGCCATTACTGGGTCCAGAGATGATGCTCTATTACTTACCGGTAATCTTCATTACTCCGGGTCCCGTTGTCCTCGTCCCATTCATTACTAAGTGGAGATAACCATCTCCCGACAGAAAAAAACAAGAGGAATGCTGGGACCCTAATACTGCCCCTCCCACCGGGAGTACATAAGCAGTACTTACCCAGCATCCCGCCTGTACAACCAAGCCCAGACAGGAAGGCCGGCCGCCCGGGAGGGAGGGAGGGGCGTATGAATGGGACGAGGACAACGGGACCCGGAGTAATGAAGATTACCGGTAAGTAATAGAGCATTACCCCCAGGTCCCTTATGTCCTCGTCCCATTCATTACTAAGTGGAGAATACCAAAGCAGAAAACCGGCCTTCCGAACCCACAAGCACACCCAGGAACCCACCACAAAAGCAGCAACCCAAGGGAGCACCGAGAAGGGAGGAGAAGGGGGACTGCAGGAAGCAACCGGCCCGCAACCCAGAACAGGACAACAGGGACCAAACAAGGACCGGAGACAACCAAGAAAAAAACAGAAGACCAGGGCCCGAAAAGGAGGCCGCCAACCAGAGAAACCGGAGACAGGGCAACCAAGACCAAGACCCAAAGGACACGGCCAAGAAACCCACCGGACAAGGCCGCCCAGCCCAGAACCACCAGGAAGGCACCCAGGACCTGGCAGCCACACAGACACAGAGCGAACCCCGACCGCCCCGAAGAAGGCCAAAGAAAGAAGCCAAAACCGGCCAACAGAGCGCAGGCACAAGCACCAAGTCCAACAAGGAAGGAGGAAAGCACAGGCCAGAAACCGGCCCAACCCACCAAACCGAACGACCCGGCCCCAGAGAGCCCAGAGGAGAAGGCCAACCAAACCCCGCCGAGGAGGCCCAGGAACCAGGAAAGAAAAAAACAGCACCCCCAGGGCCACCAAACGACAAGCACCCAGCCCAGAGGGAGGAGCCGCAGCAAGAGCCCAGGGGCCGAACAGGAGCGAGACCCCAACCAAACCGAGAAGGACAGGGAAGGAGACAGAGACCCGAAACCCCAGGAGGCCAAAAACCCCACAGGGAAGGAGGCCGCAAACCAAACCAGGAAGCCCACCAAACCCAGAACAGCAGGGGCAGAGGAGGAGGCCAACCCAAAGACCACAGGCCAGAGATTCCCCCAGAAAGAACCAGCCGAAAGCCGACCAACAAAGGAGAGGCCAACAAAGACCGGAAACCAACAACGAACAAGCCCAACAAGAGAGGGGACAGGGCCACCGGCCACAACCCCCAAAACCCCCAACCCCAAAAGGGAGGGAAAACAAGGCAGGACGGGAGCCCAGAGCAACCAGGAACTCCCAGCAGCCCCCAACCCAGGAAACAACCAGGCAGGAAACCAGCGAACCACAGAGGGCAGAAGAAAACAGGCGCCAATAGGGCGGAGGACCGCCCAGGCACCCCACACCCAGGCCAAGCACACAGCAAGGGCAGGAGCAGCGGAAAAAAAAAAAAAACTGCTCCAGGGCGCACAGCACCCAGACCAAAAGCCCACAAGGCCCGACCCCAGCAACGCCAGAGAGGAACCAAGAAAACAGCACAAACCAGGGCAACAAACGCAAAAGGAACCAGGAAGCCAGGAACAGAGCCAAGCAACCCACCAATGCAGGAGGACCCGCAGGCCCAACAAACCCCGGAAGGAGCCCACGCAGCGCCCAGGCAAAAGCAAAGGGCAGGGAGGAGCAGGGACCCCCAGCACACCACCTCCGGACCACACACCGAAGACCGGAAAAAGAAACTGGGGAAACCGCCAAAGCGGAAACCGAAGGAAGCAGAGAAGGCAGAGGGCAAAGCAGCAGCAAAACCCCAGACAACCCTCAGCCAGGAGGTCAGACCCCACAGAGGCAAGAGGAACACCACAGAACCGCACCCGAACCAGAGAAGGGAGGGGGGAAGGCCCCCAAACAGACACACACCGGTAACAGAGACCGGGGAAGCACGAGAAGACAGGAGCGAGCCAGGATACCAGAACCAGGAAAGCACCAGGAACGAGCCAGGACACCAGAACCAGGAAAGCACCAGGAACGCCCAGCAAAACACACCCCAGAGCCGGCCGAAAGCGACAGCACAGCCAGCAAGCCAAGGAGGCACAGCCCCAGGCCACCCGGAACCAGCAGGAAGCCCGTAGACCCAGAGCAACAGGAGGCAAGCAGGACCCCACACAGGCACGCCAGGAGGAAGGGCCAACGAGGAAGGAGCACCGGGGCAAAGGGAAACCCGAAGCCCAACAGCATCCAGCGGAAACCCCAGGACCAGGCAAAAAAACGGACTCCCAACCAGAGGTGAACCAAGCCCGGGAAGAGATCCGCGGCAGGAGCAGGCCCAGAAGGACCCACCAGGACACGGCCACAAACCAGCAGAGTGCCCAGCCAGGACACACAAAGAGAGCACAGGCAAGGACCCAGAGCCGAAAAGGAGACCAACGGGCGCACAAAACCCGCAGGAGCCGGAAAGCCCCAGCAGACACCCAGCCAGCCCTCCACGACAGGAACCAGACGAGAGCAGGACCCCACAGGGAGCAAAGCACCCGGAGCCCAGACGGACCCCCAACCGGGAGAACCGCAGAACAGAAGAGGGGAAAAGGCGCCACGCCAATGACACGGCAGCCGGGAAAGACAGCCAGGTCCAAACAGCAGCCGCCGGCAGAGCCAGGAGGGGCGGCCAGGGCCCACCGAAGCGAGCCAAAGGCAAGCACAGGGAGCGCCAGGGCAGGAGCAACCAAAGACAGAAGCACCCAGCCAGGAGGAGGCAAGCAGCCAGAGACAGAACCAACCAGCCAGACCCCGAAGCAACCGAAGCTCACAGAAGGCCCCGGGACAAACACCCGAAGACCCAGGCTGGAGCAAAGGAGAACAGAACAGCCGCACATGAGGCAGCACGAGGGAAAGAAGCAGCCCAGCGCAAGGCAGGCCAACCCACAGAACGGGACGGAAGCGGGCAAAATGCAAACAGGACCCACAGGCAGCAGGGGCAGAGCGCCGCAGAGAGCACCAGGCACGACACCAGGAAGCCCCCAAGAGGAACCAGGCAGAGCCAAGGGACGGGAGGGTCCAAGCCAAGAACCAGGAGCCCCCGATCACCAACCCCGACCAGCCAAGCAGAAGCCAGGAAGTGAACACACGCACACCCAAGCGGAGCAGAAGCCACAACCGAACAGGCCGCCCGCAGCGGAGGCAAGGAAGCCCGAGAAAGGGTGGGCCAGACAGACGGACCCAGCACATCCAAGGCCAGGCCAAAAGACCCGCACCCGCCATACCCCGAGAAACAGGGACGCACAGGGGCAGCAAAGAAAGCGAGGCAGCAAGAAAAAAATGGGGCAGACCCCGGCAGGGCAACAAGAACCCAGGGGAGCCAACAGGAACCCGCACATAGCAGCCAAAGGAGCAGGAACACAGACCCCCCCCCCCAGGGGGCAGGGAGCCGCGAAGGAGCCCGGAGCAGGGAGGGCCAGAAAAGCACCCCAAGAGTACGCATCCGGGAACGCCAAGCAGCAGGGGGCAGAACACAAGGGCACGAGGCCCCGGGACAACACCCGCACCCCCACGAGCCACAGCCGCCCAAGGGAGCACAGCCCACAGCACCAGGACCCCAGCACAGTGCACAGCCCCCCGGAGCACCCCCAAAAGGAAGCACCCACAAGGCCCACGCTGAGAAGAATCCAGCAGAGAAGTAAGGCACAAAGCCCCACTCCCAGGGGGACACAAGGCAAACACTCCCAAAAAGGAGAACAAGGGAGGCCAGGTGGAAAAGGAAACAAAGCCCCCAGTGAGCGCACAAGCACAGAAGTCCGTGCCAGGAGACAGCGACACCAACCCCCCCGCAAGAAACAAGGGAGGACAGGACAGTGGAGCCGCACCCCAACTGCAGAGAAAGCGGGGCACACCGCCACACCACGGAGCACCACCAGCAGGGCAACCGGACGCTGCAAACAGCGACAGAAAACACCAGAGCCAGCACACCAAAAAGGTGCAAAGTCCCACAGCAGGCGGGAGCAGTGCACGACAGCCCGCACCAACAGGGGCCTGCCGGACGGGCACAGGAACCCCGCCGACACCGCCAGGGTAGAGCACCGCCGTGAGGAACCCGGAAAGGACTGTGACCCAAGGCAGAGTCCAACAAACCGCGGGGCGAGCCCCCCTCCTGGGGGGTCGTGGCAGCAGCCTCAGGGGGGGGGCAAAAGGCACACAAAGCACATGCCCGAACCGGGCCACACAGTGCCAAAAGACAGATGCGCCAGCCCCCTCGCAGCACCACCAAGCACCGGAAAGAGGCAGCAACGGCCACAGCAGGCCGGGGAAGGAAGCCGCCAAGCGGAAATGGGGGCCACCAGACAACAAGGCCCCCACCGCCAGCGTACAGCAACAGTGAAGGATGTCAGCTTCACCCACTACAGTCCCCCGCTCTACCAACCGAGCTATCGAAGGCTCAGTCGGGTCACACCAAAGCCCCGCAGCACACACCCCAGCAGTGCCGAAGCACCGCAGAACAGCGCACAGGGGGCAGCAACAGTAGGGAAACAGGCATTTTAGAAGGAAGCAAGGAAACCGGCAAGCGGTACTCACCCGGAGTGGGGGCCAACCCCAGGAACAAGGCCCCCACTCCAAACGCCAACACACCAGGAGACCGGCAGGATCCCATCCAGCGCAGCACGCCTCACCCGGCCAAGAACAGGAAGGCGAGCCCGCGACCCGGAAGAAACCGGGAAATCCAGCCCCAGCCGCAAAGGGCCGGGAGGACATGCAGAGCATGTAGGACACCGGCTCCAACAGTGACTGACTCCCTCCAATCTGTCGACAGACAGAAAAAAAGAACAGGCGGGATGCTGGGTAAGTACTGCTTATGTACTCCCGGTGGGAGGGGCAGTATTAGGGTCCCAGCATTCCTCTTGTTTTTTTCTGTCGGGAGATGGTTATCTCCACTTAGTAATGAATGGGACGAGGACATAAGGGACCTGGGGGTAATGTACAGCAGCAGTTGGTGGGGATGAATGGCAGGCAGCAGTGTCTGTAGGCAAGTGGCAGGTGTGGCTATTCCACAGACATATATAGTCCCCTAGAGTTGTGCCAGTGGTACTCTGCTGATGCAATTGGTCCGCCTGGTTTGCATCATTCAATTGTGGCAATGCCAGTGACCGCAGTGGCGGAGCACGCCTACCGCAATGTTAAAAAATGAAAGGCACTACTGCGATGGCAGTTCCCATTGGCTGCAATGTCATTCGCATAGGCGGTGTCACACTGCGGGGGTCAGGATGTCTCTACCGCTATCCTGCATCATTTAATTGTGGCCAATGCCTGTGACCGCAGTGGCAGAGCACGCCTACCGCGATGTTCAAAAATAAAAGGCACTACCGTGATGGCAGTTCCCTTTGGCTGCGATGTTATACGCATAGGCGGTGTCACATCGCGGGGGTCAGGATGTCTCTACCGCTATCCTGCATCATTCAATTGTGGCCAATGCCTATGACCGCAGTGGCGGAGCACGCCTACCGCAATGTTAAAAAATGAAAGGCACTACCACAATGGCGGTTCCCATTGGCTGCAATTTTATTCGCATAGGCGGTGTCACACCGCGGGGGTCAGGATGCCTCTACCGCTATCCTGCATCAATCAATTGTGGCCAACACCTGTGACCGCAGTGGCGGAGCTTGCCTACCGCGCCTGTTCAAACATTGTGCATTTCCATTCTCGCTTTGCGGATTGCATCACTGATCCCAACACATTTCCCAGAACTAATTTCAGCACCTTGTGAAGGCTTTGGAGAGTGTGACATTCAACTTAAGTCTGCCCACACATGTCGTAGCACTACACATGTGATGAAATGCATTGGTCTGACCGTACTCACATGTAATTTTCATTTATGTGGGCATGTAAACAGATTTCATGTTGATTTGCCTATCAATTTTGTGAGCATGCCAATGTGTGTAATGCATACTCCTTATACAATCATGATGGACTGACCACGTATTATGCATTTATGTCTGTACACAGTGCTGTATTTATATGGATAGTTTTCCAGCTTACACTCACTGGGATCATTTTGTAATGATGCTGTGCTTAGTGGGACTCAAGGTTGAGGTTGTGCAGTGACATCAGCTCCGTACCACTCAGCATTGATGCTGTTAGCCACATGTGGTGTGTCAGCTACACACTGGTCTGGCGACACCTGATGTAGCAGTGTACCATATGCCATACACATAGTCTTATATTGATTTGACAGTAGTTAGTATGTACACCCTGGCTACCGGAATGACTACAGTAGATGAAGGGGTCTATGCATTTCATTTGTGCATTAAGCGGGTTCAACAGTCCTGTCAATGTTGTGGTTGTCTGAGTTAATCTGTAAGGTGTTACCACCATCTCATCTTTGACTCATTTTTACATGTGTCCCCTGCCACAATACGTAGGAGAAGACCACCTGTGCATCGACCTTTCCCAGACCTGGTGACAATGGAGGATATCGACATCATCAAGAAATTCCGTCTGAATCGGCTTACCCTTCATGAGCTATGCGCTCAGTTGGAGCCACATTTGATTCCTCACAGAACATATCCAACAGCTTTGACACCAACAGTAAAGGTGATGGCCGCCCTGCATTTCTTTTCCACTGGCTCCTTTCAGTACACGGGGGCCATCGCAGATGGGATGTCTCAACCTATGTTCAGCATGGTGTTGCATGATGTCCCTTCCGCATTGTTGACCTACAAGGACAGCTACATTCACTTTCCCAGGAGACATGAATTGGCAGATGTGAAGGGGGAATTTTATGACCTTGGTCACATACCTAATGTTGTTGGAGCCATTGACTGCACCCACATTGGCCTTGTTCCACCACAGGCACGTAAGCACATCTACCATAACAGGAAGCATTACCATTCAATAAAAATGCAAGTGGTATGCCAAGCGGATCTGATTATCTCCCACGTGTGTGCCAAATTTCCCGGTTCTGCACATGACTCCTACATACTGCATAACAGCATCATCCCACAATTGATGGGAAATCTGCATCCAGAGCGGGGGTGGCTTGTTCGTAAGTGAGCTGTGTCAAGTAGTGTGGTGTATGTGTGACATGCTGGTCTCCTCAACTAGTTCCATTACATAGTTGTTCTGTGTTTCTCACAACTAGGTGACTCAGCGCATCCCAACCAGCCTTGGTTGCTGAGCCCACTGAGGAAACCAAGGACGCCTGGGGAAGTCCGCTTCAATGATGCCCATGGGAGGACAAGTCGTGTAGTGGAGCGAGCTTTTGGACTTCTGAAGCCTAGATTTCGGTGTCTGGACAAGAGTGGTGGTGCACTACTCTACTCTCCCTGAAAGGTTGTCAGATCATAGTCGCATGCTGCATGGTCCACAACCTGGCCTTGCGCAAGGAGATCCCCCTGATTCTGGACGATGATGATCAGCAGGAGCCCCCCGCTGCAAATCCACACATGTCCAGTGACGATGATAGTGGTGAGGAGGAAGGTCTTGACCTGCGTCAACAGCTCATCACCAACTACTTTCCTTGAGTGTAAGTTAGCATTCAGCAACTATGACTGTCTCTGTTTGCTTTGCTGTTAGGGCCGAAGCATTGATGATGTTTTGGGATGCTGCCTGTTGTTAGCACACTACTGTGGGGTACTTTGTGCATCACTGTATTTGTATTTCCACTTAACTGATGTCTATGTTGATGCTGTTGGTTAGTGTTATCTGATATGAATCTTGTACAGTGTTGAACAGTAGTGTATTGTTGCTGTAGTGACATCATATGACGACTCAATGTTATCTTCTCGTTGTGTCGTTCTAGGTCCCTCCGCCCCATCAATGGATTGTCACAATCTCATCTAGTGGTACATTAAAATTTAAGTTTACATTGTACTTACTCTGCTGAACATATAACCTACTCAAAGGCATGGGTGTTATTTGTGTTTATTTTCATGCATATGGTGTTTAAAGAAAAAGTGGCTAACATATTGATTGTGAATACCGAGTGGTTCAGTTGTCAGTGATGGTAACAGAGAAAATTAGAGTAGTAACCACAATAGTGTAATTCCACAGTCCAACAGACTCCTGCCATCAACATGGCAATGTGGGATTGGATGATCAACAAAGTCAATGTTCAGTGCAACACTGGTAACTTCATGGCTGGCTCAGTGACCTGGCTTGTGTTGGTGCTTGCCACATGATCCTCCTGTGGTGTTTCTCGGACGTCCCCTCTTGCATTTGGCAGGGTGGCCTTCGCTTCAGGCTCAGAGGTGTCTGAGGAGTCATTGTCTTGCAGCTCACCCCTCCCTCAGGCCACAGCTGAGGTGGTGGGAGTATCAGCGGACTGGCCACTGGAGGGCGGGGGGTACCGTTATTTGAGCAGCATGTATGTCCCTCACAACACCCACAAGCTGGCCCATGAGATCCACAAGTTGTTCCATTCGGGTTTCCATGGACCTCTGCAGCAGGCGGAGCTCACGCAGTTCCTCTACAACCTGACCCATCTGCCCCTAGTTCTGTTGGTACGCACCAAGGACTCTTGCGACGGTGGCCAGGGCTTCAGTCTCAGTGTCCTCCTGCGATTGTCTCCCAGTTGCCCTCCCACCTGCCCTGCTGACACGGACCTGTGGCGTTGGCTGTCCACGCACCCGCACACTGTCCCAGGCATCCTCAGCGTGGGTGTTGGTGTTGGTTACCACTGAGCTAGGGACAATGTTGCAGGCAGTGGTGGTGATGGTGGAAGTGGTTGCTGCACAGGCCATTGTAGCAGGGGTCAGCATAGTTGTTTTTGCTGCGGTGTTGAGGGTGGTGGTGGTGGTGGGGACAATGAGGCCCTGAGACGGAGTGTGCCCTGGCAGTCCTGAGAGGCCAGGTTGGTGCTCCTCATCAGAGAAACGTAGAGAATCTGCATCTGAGAGTTCAAGTTCCGGGGGGGGAGACTGGCTCTGCTGGTTGGTGGTGGTCTCGCCAGCTGTTGATTGTGAATCTCCTGTTGAACAGAGGTTAGATTGTCAGCATGTTACAAACACTCCACAACTTTGGTGACCCTGTTTAGGATGTTTTAGTTGAGAAAACCAAACTTTTTACATTGCAATTACTTGGTATTTGTACAAGTTTTTCAGCATTATGACATGATGTAGAGGTACATACATTACTTGTTAGTAGGGTGACATGTAAATACCAACCATTTGACATGTACAGATAGTGTGTTTACAAGCACATGTCATCATCTACCAACTTGGCACTCATTCATTTTGGTTTAGGCTGGGATATTTTCGATTTTGCTGAGATTCAGTTTCATCTATGCTGAAACTTCCTAATTTCTGTTGGTAATTTTGCATTGACATCATGTGGCTTGTTTCGTTTGATGTGTGTCCATGCATGTTTAGTGTTCATATGTGCCTTCATGCTTTAATACAACAGTACTTACACATTGCATTGTGTGCATTGCGTGGTTGGGCACAGCATTGATTCGCAGTGGACTTTGTGCTTCTAAATTAAATTTATGTGACATTTAAGTGGGCTTAGCTGTGTGTGCACTGGATGTGACATATGGAGCTGTACAGAGTTGGCTACCAAGTGAGGGATGTGGTGGTCATATAGCTCCATGCAGTCTGAGAAGGAGCACAGGGTGCATGAAGTGACTACCTACCTGTTAGGAGGTACTGTGTAGGGAGATGGCTGCCACATGGCTCTGGGGTGGGGAGTGTGCTCCATTCTGTTTGGGAGGGAGGCAAGAGGGCCTTGTGGGAGTTGTGGTGTTGTTGTCAGGTCCCAACAACCCCCTCCCTAGTGAGCTGACTACCTACCTGTTAGGAGGCACTGTGGAGTGAGATGGCTGCCACATGGCTTCTGGGGTGGGGGAGTGTTCCATCCTGTTCAGGTGTGAGGCAAGGGGGCCTGGTGGGAGTTGTAGTGCTGCCTGCCTGTTCCCAACCCCCCCCCCCCCGGTGAGAAGGCTACCTCCCCGCGAGGCAAAGAAGAAGAATGAAATGCCTGCTACATGGCTTCTAGTGTGGGAGAGTGTTCCATCCTGTTCAGCGATGAGGCCAGAGAGCATGAGATGGCTACCTCCCTGTCAGGTGAAGCAGAGGAATGAAATGGCTGTCACATGGCTTCTGGGGTGGGGGAGTGTTCCATCCTGTTCAGAGGTGAGGCAAGGGGGCCTGGAGGGAGTTGTAGTGCTGGCGGCCTGTCCCCATCCCCCCTCCCTGGTGAGATGGCTACCTACCTGTGAGATGAAGCAGAGGAATGAAATGGCTGCCACATGGCTTCTGGGGTGGGAGAGTGTTCCATCCTGTTCAGAGGTGAGGCAAGGGGGCCTGGAGGGAGTTGTAGTGCTGGCTGCCTGTCCCCATCCCCCCTCCCTGGTGAGATGGCTACCTACCTGTAAGGTGAAGCAGAAGAATGAAATGGCTGCCACATGGCTTCTGGGGTGGGGGAGTGTTCCATCCTGTTCAGGGGTGAGGCAAGGGGGCCTGGTGGGAGTTGTAGTGCTGGCTGCCTATCCTCCCCGGTGAGATGGCTACCTACCTGTAAGGTGAAGCAGAAGAATGAAATGGCTGCCACATGGCTTCTGGGGTGGGGGAGTGTTCCATCCTGTTCAGGGGTGAGTCAAGGGGGCCTGGTGGGAGTTGTAGTGCTGCCTGCCTGTCCCCCCCCCCCCCTGGTGAGAAGGCTATCTACCTGTAAGGTGAAGCAGAGGAATGAAATGGCTGTCACATGGCTTCTGGGGTGGGGAAGTGTTCCATCCTGTTCAGGGGTGAGGCGCGGGGCCTGGTGGGAGTTGAAGTGCTGGCTGCCTTTACCCATACCCCCATAGAAATATGGCTACCTACCTTTGAGGTGAATCAGAGGAAGGAAATGGTAGATAAGTGAGAAATGTGCTGGAAAGAGTGTGTTGTACATAAGTGCATTTGGGTCTTGAAAGTGTGGCTCTATGGGGGTGCAAGACAGTACATGGCAGTGTGATGGGATACATTTGTTAGTGCTTACCAGCCTCCACTCCCCTAGCTATTCCTGTGAGACTCTCTGGATGCAGGATGGCAAGCACCTTCTCCTCCCATTCAGTGAATGTTAGTGGTGGAATGGGAGGGCCACTGCCAGTTCTCTGAGCAGCCTTATGGTTCCTGTTTGCACGGTATTTGACCCTGGTCTTGAGGTCATGCCACCTCTTCTTGATGTCACGCAGCGTGCGCAGGGTGGTCCCTACTGCATTGACTTTGTTGACAATCCTTTCCCACATTTGATTTTTTCTTACAAGTGGGGTCTGTTGGACCAAGGTTTCAAACAAATGTGGTTCTACTCTAATTATCTCGTCTACCATCACTGACAACTCATTGTCTGTGAATGTAGGCATTTTTTTCGGTGACATGGTGTATGCTGTGAAAATGAGAGAGAAGTGCAGGGAGCAAGGTGCTGGTGGAGATGTCTAAGGTGTGTCAGGTGTGTGTGTTGGAAGTGTTGGTGTGTGTTGATTTAGGTTGGTTTGATGGTGTGCTGTGCAATATTTTGCCTCTACTAACAGCTGTGGTGTATGGCCCTTCAATGCTGTAGTTGTGCAAAGAATGATGGTCAGGGAAGGGGTTGGCTTTATACTCTGCTATGTGGGTGTGTCAAAATGAGGAATGACCGTCAGGTGTATTTTCCATGATGACCAGGGATTTCATTGGTTTTTAATGACTTGGGGGTGTATCATTGGGGCGTGTCAGATGTGATTGAGGGCAGTGGCGAGGACCAGCACATTTGGCAGGCCTGGTTCTGGAGTTGCATTCAACCGCCATTTATCTTTTCACGTAACCGCAGCGGTCGTAACGCAATGATCGTTACGCCTGCTCCGCCATCTCATTCAAATTTCCCGTGCGGTCATACCGTGGGAGAATCGGCCTTTTTAATGCATTTCCCTGCTTTTCCGTCCGCCGCGATCGGCTTTTACATGCATCGCATCGTAATGAGACCGCCGGATTTCCCGCGGAACATGTGGGCATTTTTTTTCCGGGACCACGGCGGTCGGAGGCATTTTCCATCCGCCATCGTAATGACCCCCTATGTTGTTAATATCGTTGACAAAAATATAGTTGTTAATAATATTGTTTTTTTTATTATTTTTATGCATTTTGGCATATATTTTAAGTGTATATGTTATAAATTGTTTGTATCATTATTGCTAATGTTTTTTAATTTAGTTTATACATTTTTAGTTGTTTTTAAATTTAATTTATTCATTTATTTCATTTTTAGTGCTGTAGTGGGTTGTAAGGTTTATAGGGGTACAGGGTGGGAAGTTTTTTAATTATAATTAAGAATGAATTATTAATTAACATAATTTATTTAATTCATAATTCATTATGTTAATTGTGTAATTAATTTTTGTAATTGACTGACGTTTCAGGTGCAATTGTGGAGTTTGTAGGGGTGTAGGGTGGGAACTAATTTAATTATAATTAATAATTTTTAATTCATATTAATTATGTTAATTATGTAATTTATTTTTTGTTGCATTAAGATTTTGGTGTGGGCTGTGGGGTTTGTAGGGGTATAGGTTGGGAAGCAATTTAATAATAATTAATAACGAATTATTAATTAATATTAATTATGTAATTATAATTCATTATGTTAATCGTACAATTCATTTTTTTAATTGCGTTAAGTTTTAGGTGTGGGTTGTGGGGTTTGTAGGGGTATAGGGTGGGATGTAATTTATTTATAATTATTTAATAATTACAGTTGAATTATTATTAATTATTTAATTGTTAATTAATTATGCAAATTGTATACCTAACTTTTTATTCATATTTTTGATGTGTGTTGTGGTTTTTGTAAGGGTAAATGGTGTGAAGGAAATTAATTATAATAGTTATTAATCAATGTTAATTTATCATCATTATTTAATTGATAATTAATTCTGAAAATTGTGTAGACTTTTTAAAGTTATATATGAGGAGCAGGTTGTTTGTAGGGTTAAAGGGTAGGAAGTTAAATAATTATGATTAGTTTATCCTTTCTTCATTGTTATTAATTGTTTGATAACTAATTATGTAAATTTTGAAATTAAGATGTTTAAAATATATATTAGGTGTACACTGTTAGGTTTGTCGGGATAAACGGTGGGAAGTTAATTAAATGTCATTATTTGATTATTTAATAATTAATGTTAATTGTTTAATTGATAATTAATTATGTAAATGTTTTAATTATTATAATTGAAAGATATATTTTAGATGTGTGTTGTTTACTTTGTAGAGGTATAGGGAAGGAAGCTATTTAAGTAATAATAAATAGTTATGTATTGTTTAAAAAATTTGCTATTTATTATGCTATGTGTTCATTGTGTTATAGTTTTTAACTGTAAATAAAATAATTTTTGTTGGTTATTATAATTGTAAAAAAATTGTGCGGTATTTTAATTATATTATTATTTGTTTTAATTGAAAATATTTATTAAACATTGTAATAAATATGTAATTATTTGTATTTAAAATTATATCTATATATATTTTAGATTTAAATGTTTATATTGTTATTTAATGTAGTTGTTAAAATATTGTATTTGTTTGAAGTGAACTACTCTCTATCTCTACTGTTGCACAAACTGGAGTGGGAATAGTAAATTTTACCCCTCCGCTATCCAACGATTTGTCTACTGTTGCACAGGCTGGAGTGGGAATAGTACATTTTAACCCTCCTGAGACCAACCCTTTCCCTACTGTTGCACAGACTGGAGTGTGAATTACCCCTCCACAATCCACCACTTTCCCTACTGTTGCACCGACTGGAGTGGGAATAGTACATTGTCACCCTTCCTGAGTCCAACCCTTTCCCTACTGACTGGAGTGGGAATAGTACATTTTACCCCTCTGCAATCCAACACTTTCCCTACAAGTGTAGTGACTGGAGTGGGACTAGTACTTCGTACCCATCCTGCGTCCAACGCTTTCCCTAGTGCTTCACCGACTGGAGTAGGAATAGTGCATTTTACCCCTCCGCAACCCAACACTTTCCCTACTGTTGCATAGACTGAAGTGGGGATAGCAAATTGTTATCCTTCCTCAGTTCAACGTTTTACCTACTGTTGCACTGACTGGAGTGGTAATAGTACATTTTACCCCTCCCTAATCCAACACTTTACCTACTGATGTAGCGACTGGAGTGGGAATAGTAATCTGTACCCCTCCTGAGTCCAACACTTTCCCTACTATTGCACTGAGTGGAGTGGGAATAGTACATTTGATCCCTCTGCAATCCAGCACTTTCCATTCTGTTGCACAGACTGGAGTGTGAATAGTACATTTTACTCCTCCTGAGCCCAACGCTTTCTGTACTGTTGCAATGACTGGAGTGGGAATAGTACATTTTACCCCTCTGCAACCCAAAACTTTCCCTTCTGTTACAGTGATTGGAGTAGGAATACTAATTTTGTACCCTTCCTGAGTCCAACACTTTCCCTACTGTTTCACAGACTGGAGTGGGAATAGTACATTTTACCCCTCTGAGTCCAACGATTTCCCTACTGTTGCAGAAATTGGAGTGGGAATAGTATATGTATATTGTTTATATTGTTTAAATTTATATCATGATGATGTTTTTGTATGTTTAACATTACATCATTTTTATTTATTAATATTTGTAATATGTAATATATTTTTAATAAAATAAAAAAAATTTATTTTGTTATGTGTAATAAAATGTATGTGTTTTTTAGTTTGTAATTTAATGTGTGTATATATATATATATATATATATATATATATTCCAAAGAAGTCGAATCACAAATGCTCTCAGGAACCACAGACTCACGGAAAATCCAAGGGTGTTTAATCAAACAACGCGTTTCAGCCTCACAGGAAGCCTTGTTCACGTATGATTATGTGCACACGAAGCCATACTGATAAGTAAAACAGCTAAACATTGTTGTAGGACTATAGATACTCAAGTCTCAAATTGCACTAAATAACGGCAGACATCTTGGAATGAACTAATGGCAATAGTGCAATGTTACAATATAATGATATAATGCAATTCATTCCAACCCAGATGCATAAAGCTCGTACAAATTATAATTCAAACAGTGGTCATGGTAAAAGGGAAGCGAAAATAAATGGTAAGTTAAGTACAACAAACTTCCAAATTCATGCTGTCCTGTCCATAGCTATAGCAATATAAATGCCCAAATATTAATGATGAATACAAAATCGTTGGGGATAAAATAGCCCCGCTGAACAAATGTAAGCAGTAACCATTTTGTATGTAAGCATAATCGGGCTCATGATCACACTGAAAAATAAAAGAAGAAATAATAGAAGAAATATACAGACTCATGTGAGTCTATGCATAGGTCATGCTGTTAATGAGAAAGACTGTATCAGGGCAAGTGCCCAGGTCCTAATAATGAACTGAAGTTGGCTGTATATACAATACCCATCAGTAGAATTTTGAAGGTGTAAAAAGGAAGAAGGGGAAAAGGGTAGGATGCCCGTGCACGGTGAATGTGGAAATCTGGGCTCCTTCCTTTCCTCCTGTAAAAAAATATATAAAGAAATAACAGTAAAATTTATGCAACGAAATTTGAAAAAATGTATAAAGAAGAATATACATATTCCAATCACACAACAGTTCAAAATTGAGCACTGATGGAAACATGGAAGAGGAGGGGGCGAAAGGGAGCTAAATCACTTTAGACCTTTGTAAGAACAAGTGGAGAGATACAGAAAATTAATAATAATATATACATTGAGCATGCACAATCACTCTCTTAAATGGAATGCCATTTCTTCATCATGATTCAATCCCCGGGGTGTTTGGTCTGAAAATCTAAGATGTATCTCGATTCTTTTTGTCTTAAAGTCAATACCCGGTTGCCACCCCTGGGCTTGCTCTCAATATGTTCAAGAATGAAAAATTTCAGAAGTGAAGGATTGCTGTAATGTACATCTCTAAAATGACGTGCAACTGGATATTTTTCATCTACGTGAGTGACTGCTCTGCAATGCTCCAGTATACGTTTCTTGGCCATAGCGGTGGTACTCCCTATATACCAGAGCTTGCATGGGCATTCAATCACGTATACCACAAAAGTTGTGCTGCACGTAAGGAATTGATTAATCTTCTTATCGATTCCCTTGTAACTGGCCATATTGCAAAAAGTACTGTTTTTGCAGGCCTTGCAGTGGCCACACTGAAAAAATCCTCTAAGACCATGATCCTGTTTCTTGGGATAAACAGTGATATCGCTGCGTACCAGCATATCCCTGATATTCCTGCCCTTTTTGTAAGTAATGTTGGGCCTATTGGGTATACTGTCACCTATAGTGTGGTCACATTTTAAAATGCCCCAATTTTGAGTTAGGATCTTGCGAATGTTGTTAGAGTCAGAGCTGTATGTCATAATCATCCGGGTAGTGTCATCCTCCTTGCCCTCAGTATCAATGACCATCTTCTCAGCAATGGTAAGTGTCCTGGGTATACCATCTGCCCTGATCTTGGCTCTACGTAGTACCCAGTCAGGATACCCTCTGGCTCTAAACCGGTCTAGCATTTCTCCGCACTCCAGCTGGTACGCCTCTTCCGTGTTACAGTTCCTTTTAGCCCTCAACAGTTCTCCAAAGGGAATACTCCACTTTAGGGTCTCTGGATGGCTGCTGAGGGCATGGAGGATACTGTTGCCAGCCGTAGATTTGCGGAACAGAGAAGTGTGGATACAATTGTCCCTAATTTCCAAACTGACATCTAGATATTCTGCCCTGGTCTCACTGATATTGCTGGTGAGTACAATGTTGTACACGTTGTTGTTTAGATCCGCCACAAATGTGTCTGCCTCCTGTCTGGAACCTTTCCAGACAATCAACAGATCATCTATGTAGCGCATCCATGCAACCACATGTGCCAACTGTCTGGTATATGATGGGTCTGCAAATACCTCTTGCTCCCAGCGCCCCATAAAGAGGTTCGCAAAACTGGGAGCAAAGCAAGAACCCATAGCAGTCCCGGTGATTTGTCTATAAAGGACCCCATTGAATGAAAAGATGTTATTGGACAAGCAGTATCCTATCATTTCTACAATCATCCTGCTGTGTTCCCTGAATCTGATGGATCTGGTTGTCAGAAAATGTTCACACGCTCCCAATCCATGTTGATGTTCTATGATAGTGTACAGTGATTGGACATCAAGCGTAATGAACATACAACCTGCCTCCCATTGTATGTTTTGAATTTTATTAAGGAAATCCTTGATGTCCCTGATGTAACTGGGCAACCCGGTAACAAATTCCCTGAGGAAGTGGTCTGCATATTTGGAGACATGTTCTGTTACGCTGCCCCTTGATGAAACTATGGGGCGCCCCGGTGGATTGATGGGATCCTTGTGAATCTTGGGCAGGAGATACAATACAGGAAGTATGGGATAGTCATTTTTGAGATATTGATATTCTTCCCATTCAAGAATACCTTTATCCCTCCAATCACTCAGTTTGTCCCAAATGCCAGTGATGCTTTCATTGTAGATCTCTCTGGTAATGGGCACATAGAATCTACTGTCCGATAATTGTCTGAGAGCTTCCTCAATGTACCTATCTCTGTCCAAAATGACAACATTGCCCCCTTTGTCAGCTGGTCGAATGACAATGTTGTCATCGTCCATGAGTGTCTTGATGGCCTGTCTCTGGGCATATGATAAGTTGTTGTTAATCATATGCTTGCGGTTGTTTTTTTGCCTATATGTACTAAGTGATTTGCTTACACTCTCGTGAAAGGTGTCAATGCTGTCATGAGGAAGAGCAGGAAAGAAAGTGGACTTAGGTTTAAAACCTGAGGCCGGACAACTATCTGTGATGATGTTCATGTTGTCTAGAACCTGTGTGACACTGGTACCGCTATTAATTAGCATGTTTGAACTACCCATAGGTGTATCAGAGGGTTCGATCCCCTCCTGTTCTAGCTGTGCCATGGTGATTAAAACATCAATGTCAGCAATATTGATGTTGTCAGATTGCCTATTCATTCTCTCCCCGATGTTGCTATGGTCCCCTAACCTTTTAAGTTTATGCCATTTTTTAATTTCAATTTTCTGACAAATTTGAATAAGTCAATTCTTGCATCAGTGTATCTAAAGGTTTGTGATGGACAAAAGGAGAGGCCCAAACATAAGGTTAGTTTTTCACAGTCACTCATATGTCTCTTAGAGAGGTTCACAATGGTTTTATTCACCATTTCTGGATCCATTATTGTCCCTTTTTGGAGCGTGTTCTGTTTCCCATGTAGCCCCTTCCTCTGCCTCTTCTGCCATCGTTGTTTAGTTCTTTGTTTTCTATTCCTGCGCTTCCTCGACCTTTTCCTCGTCCCCGGCCCATCTGACCCTGTGCTCTTGGTATTGGGGCTTCCTTCGTTATGCGTCGGCTCCGCCGTATTTGTTGGTACTCCTCTAAAAAATTCACCGGGCGAATGGGCCTTTCTGCGCTGGAGATGTTGTCAGTTGAAATGTCTGATTCAGTTTCGCTTGTAGTCGATGTGCCTGCCATTTGCATTGTTGTTTCTTCGTTGGTCGTTCTTTCAGTGGTGACATGTTGACTATACAAGTGGTCATATTTACGACTGAAAGTAAGAATTCTGCCACATTCGTAATCATTATAGTCTCGATTCAGTTTCCTCTCTTTGCGTGCTTTGATGTCTTCTTCGTGTTTTTTTAGGCGAGTTTTCATGGCATCCACCGCCTTGACCACTGTGTCCATCTCCGCCAGTTTCTTAAGTTCTTCCATAGTTGTTTCTATTTCTTTCAGGATGGTGTCTCTGTCTATCCAGGCATACTTGACCAATATCTCTAACATTCTTTTGGAACTCATTGCAGAGTTCTCTGACCATTCTTTCAACATTAGAGGATTGGGTGTTTCATATGTCGGTGTTGTAAATATTCTTAGGCCTCTAGGTGCCATGTCCTGATCTATGTAATTCTGTAACGAAATGGCCTCCCACCATTTGGAGATCTCAGCTCTTATGGGGCGCTGGGAGCAAGAGGTATTTGCAGACCCATCATATACCAGACAGTTGGCACATGTGGTTGCATGGATGCGCTACATAGATGATCTGTTGATTGTCTGGAAAGGTTCCAGACAGGAGGCAGACACATTTGTGGCGGATCTAAACAACAACGTGTACAACATTGTACTCACCAGCAATATCAGTGAGACCAGGGCAGAATATCTAGATGTCAGTTTGGAAATTAGGGACAATTGTATCCACACTTCTCTGTTCCGCAAATCTACGGCTGGCAACAGTATCCTCCATGCCCTCAGCAGCCATCCAGAGACCCTAAAATGGAGTATTCCCTTTGGAGAACTGTTGAGGGCTAAAAGGAACTGTAACACGGAAGAGGCGTACCAGCTGGAGTGCGGAGAAATGCTAGACCGGTTTAGAGCCAGAGGGTATCCTGACTGGGTACTACGTAGAGCCAAGATCAGGGCAGATGGTATACCCAGGACACTTACCATTGCTGAGAAGATGGTCATTGATACTGAGGGCAAGGAGGATGACACTACCCGGATGATTATGACATACAGCTCTGACTCTAACAACATTCGCAAGATCCTAACTCAAAATTGGGGCATTTTAAAATGTGACAACACTATAGGTGACAGTATACCCAATAGGCCTAACATTACTTACAAAAAGGGCAGGAATATCAGGGATATGCTGGTACGCAGCGATATCACTGTTTATCCCAAGAAACAGGATCATGGTCTTAGAGGATTTTTTCCGTGTGGCCACTGCAAGGCCTGCAAAAACAGTACTTTTTGCAATATGGCCAGTTACAAGGGAATCGATAAGAAGATTAATCAATTCCTTACGTGCAGCACAACTTTTGTGGTATACGTGATTGAATGCCCATGCAAGCTCTGGTATATTGGGAGTACCACCGCTATGGCCAAGAAACGTATACTGGAGCATTGCAGAGCAGTCACTCACGTAGATGAAAAATATCCAGTTGCACGTCATTTTAGAGATGTACATTACAGCAATCCTTCACTTCTGAAATTTTTCATTCTTGAACATATTGAGAGCAAGCCCAGGGGTGGCAACCGGGTATTGACTTTAAGACAAAAAGAATCGAGATACATCTTAGATTTTCAGACCAAACACCCCGGGGATTGAATCATGATGAAGAAATGGCATTCCATTTAAGAGAGTGATTGTGCATGCTCAATGTATATATTATTATTAATTTTCTGTATCTCTCCACTTGTTCTTACAAAGGTCTAAAGTGATTTAGCTCCCTTTCGCCCCCTCCTCTTCCATGTTTCCATCAGTGCTCAATTTTGAACTGTTGTGTGATTGGAATATGTATATTCTTCTTTATACATTTTTTCAAATTTCGTTGCATAAATTTTACTGTTATTTCTTTATATATTTTTTTACAGGAGGAAAGGAAGGAGCCCAGATTTCCACATTCACCGTGCACGGGCATCCTACCCTTTTCCCCCTTCTTCCTTTTTACACCTTCAAAATTCTACTGATGGGTATTGTATATACAGCCAACTTCAGTTCATTATTAGGACCTGGGCACTTGCCCTGATACAGTCTTTCTCATTAACAGCATGACCTATGCATAGACTCACATGAGTCTGTATATTTCTTCTATTATTTCTTCTTTTATTTTTCAGTGTGATCATGAGCCCGATTATGCTTACATACAAAATGGTTACTGCTTACATTTGTTCAGCGGGGCTATTTTATCCCCAATGATTTTGTATTCATCATTAATATTTGGGCATTTATATTGCTATAGCTATGGACAGGACAGCATGAATTTGGAAGTTTGTTGTACTTAACTTACCATTTATTTTCGCTTCCCTTTTACCATGACCACTGTTTGAATTATAATTTGTACGAGCTTTATGCATCTGGGTTGGAATGAATTGCATTATATCATTATATTGTAACATTGCACTATTGCCATTAGTTCATTCCAAGATGTCTGCCGTTATTTAGTGCAATTTGAGACTTGAGTATCTATAGTCCTACAACAATGTTTAGCTGTTTTACTTATCAGTATGGCTTCGTGTGCACATAATCATACGTGAACAAGGCTTCCTGTGAGGCTGAAACGCGTTGTTTGATTAAACACCCTTGGATTTTCCGTGAGTCTGTGGTTCCTGAGAGCATTTGTGATTCGACTTCTTTGGAATTTAATTTACCGGCACGCTCCGCCGGTGTATTTGCCACCTCCCATGGGTCCCCAGCAATCGGCAGGAGCTTACTGTGGATATATATATATATATATATATATATATATATATATATATATATATATATATATATATATATATATATATATATCCAAAACCCAAGAGTTGCCTCAACAAAGGAGCCCACACACGGGTAGGTAATGCTCAAAATTTATTCCAGGCTGCCATGTGGGTGAAATAGGAAAAGCAGAGCAATGTCAATGCAGCCAGACGCATTTCGGGCCGCTGCCCTTAATCATTGGCTTGATGAAAACTGGCAAGTACAAACAAGTGGTGCACCTGTATTTGATTCAGTCCCCCACCCATGTGGGCGCGGCCGCTCGCACGGCCCTCTGGAACTTGTGGTGTCTTCCACGTATTACTCAAGTGAGCCGCCGTGCCTCCAGTAATGGAATTCATTAAAATACCCCAGTGGGTCGCTCTGCCATCCTTTCTCCCCTCACAGGAATCTCATTGCCTTGGAATCACAGCTCCCATCCTGATGCGATGGCTGCCATACCGGCGTCACCCAGTGTTTGAACTACTATTGCTAAGACACACTATACCCGTACGATAATGCTTCTTATCATGAGTACCTGGAACATTATTCACTGTTCCTTGATTTTCATCCCATTCCGTTAACTGCACATATATTTCTGTGAGGAGAATTGGATCATTATATTCCGATTTCTAGGCAGCCTCCTACACTCAGCCTCCCATACCTTTCTCAGTGCCATTGACAAGTGTCTCAATGCATAGTGGTTTGCGTGGCCTGCTGTCGGGTCAGCTGCTCCCCAAGATCTACTATCACATACACTGGTACAATCTTATTTTCTCTAAATTTAAAGTGCAAATGCAGTCTAAAAACCATTCAAAGTGCAAGTGCTTTTAAACTCTGTTCTTATATTATCTGACTGTACTTGGAGATTGTCTAAGAAAAAATACAAATGCACAAACGCCTTCATTGTTGTACACAAAATTCATTCCCAAATAAAGTGCAAATGCATTAGTGCAAAAAAGTTCTAAAGTGCAAGTGCTTTATAAAACTCATTCACAGTTTGATAAATGTGTAGACTAGCTACTACATTGAATGTGCAAATTATGCTCAGGAATACCTCAATGAACCTTAATATGCAAATATTTTGCTACAACCTCATGTCTCCAAAGATAAATGGGGGAGCAGCCCTATCTAGTCTGCCTCGATAATCGAATTATATTAATTGATAGCACAAAACAACCTTAAAATAGTAGTCAATGACCAAATGCAAACACTTGAATAGTACAAAAAATTCATTTCAATTATTGAAATTGGTCCCATTGGTCACCTACACCTTCTGTTATACACCTATGGTGTATAACTTCCTCTCATTGTATAACCCTGCAACCCATTAAAACTTTAAAAGCGCTGATATAGATTGCCCTATCTAACCCAAATGAACATCTAAATCCTCTTCTGCGCTGAGTCCAGAAGGGATCTTGGTGTTACACAGCAATATGTATTTTGACTCCAACTGAAGCAGCCTTGACTCCCGATTTCCACCTCTCCTTAATTTCGGTACCTGATCGACTACATAATACACCAGGTCACCCATATTCGCCTTGTGGACTTCATTGATGTGTCGTGCGACTGGGTAATTTTTGTCGTTGTTTTTGATTGCCCTTAAGTGCTGTAAAATGCGAACGTGAACCATATGAATGGTGCTGCCAACGTATAATTTTGGGCATGTACATTTTAAGATGTATACAACAAATTCGCTTCTACAGTTCAAGGAAGATCTAATCTTCCAAGGACTTGCCACAAGGGGTGATGTAACTTGCTTCTTGTTGCTTCCGAACTTACAAGCATTACATTTAAAGCACTTGTGAAAACCGGGGCTTGCTTTCAACAATATATATATATATATATATATATATATATATATATATATATATATATATATATATATATATATATATACACACATATATGGATGTAAGATTAAACTACTACCACTTAAATAACGAGTGCCTAAACCACGAAGGCTAAACAACGACTAAAGCCAAACTATTATGTATTGAACCACGACTTACTGAACCATGAACCGTTTCCTCTTGAGAATGTATGATTAATTAAGGCCGTTTCCCCTTGAAAAACGTTAACTACAACATGAAGCATAAGAATATTGTTTATATGAATCGATGGCCATTCATTGACATATATGATTAAAACTGTTAACTCATGAATATTTCGTACTGCATGCTTTGTTCGCTGTGTTTTCGATTATACATTTTGGAAGCCTGTCACCATTTCCATTCCATCTACATTTTGCTTTTGCTCTATATCCTATTTATGAGCGCCATTTTTGATATAGGAGGGGGAATCTGAATAAGTTTTAATCAAATAATGTTAGGTCCTCAATTAGAGAGCAGCAGGCTATTGGTTGTAGAAGCAAAATTCAGTAATTGTGTTCCGCAATTGGTATATTGATATTAACACAGCTTTAGAAATAAGTGATACATAACGTAGAAGCACTGTTTCTGCTTGTCTTTCAACACTTAAAGGTGCGTGGCTAGCGTTAGCTAATTGTTAGTTCGAGCACGTATAGTTTTTCTATGCAGACAAATGGTATTTCTACATTTCCTAATGAAATAATATCACTTTTCTCTAATTGCAAACATCGCTTTAAAGGCACAGAAATCCATTTTCCGTGCAATTAGCATGTTATTTCACACCTCCCGACAGTCTCTATATGATGCCTTAGTAGTATGTTATCTCCGGTTTCGGCTTTAAATTTAGTTTTTTAAATTAACATAACATTATTTCATATTACTGCTTTTTGACAATGTGTGCCTTCTAGGTTGTACTACACTACTTAGATCTGCCATATTTTGTTTTGTCTCCTTTAATTTTTGAGAAACAACATTATACATTTAAAAAACAATAACATAACATAGCATTGTACCTCCATGTTTAAATACTTTACACAGAAAAAACAGGCAGCAGTTCAACTTGATGAACAAATTGAGAAAGTCTGTAGGGATGTATGATTAAACAACTACCACTTAGGAGGTCGTGGTTCAGGTCTAGTAGTGGTTAAGGAGGTAGTGGTTCTGGTACAGGTCGTTGTTCAGGAGTAGTTGTTAAGCCCACTCGTTGTTAGAAATTCATTATTAAGGCCGTTTCCCCACATATATATATATATATATATATATATATATATATATATTACGCTTTTTTTAAAGTTTACAAAAAATTTGTAAATTGTAACATTAATTATTAATCATGTTAATCATGTTTTAATAATAGTTTTAAATTATATATGTTTAAATAAACAAACACAGATATATGAGTTTTTTTAAATGCGTTTAAAATGTATATATCATTTTCAAGTATTTAAATATATTTAATTTACATTATATTACTGTTTAAGGATAATATAGTTCGTCTACTAAGTTTAACTATGTTTATATTAATATTTTTGTTTTTTATATTAGTGTGTAACAATATTTTTTCCGATATTTTTGTTATTTACATCATAAGTATAGGAAAACAATATTTTTGTGATCGATATTTTTGACTTGATATTTATGTCCCACGATATTTGTGGTTTCGATATTTTGTCAGTGAACCATCCTCAAGGTAGCCTGACGACCCGTGAAGCAGACTGTACTATTCATTGAATACAGAAAATGGTGGAAAATGGGGAGAAACGGGAAAAGCAAGCTGACAATGGTGCCTTACATAATGAGGACGAAGGCACAGAGACTGCTATGGCAATAGTGCTTTAAATAATGGAGACGTGCAAAATATATAGTGGGGGTGGAAACTGGCATGGCAATAGTGTTCCATATATGGAGGGTGTGGAAACTGCTATGGCAATGGTGCTTTACAAACTGTGAGGGATATACATAAAGTGCATAACAATAATGTTTTCAGATGGGAAGTGCCATAGAAACTGCCTTCAAACATTAGTTAAATGCAGGGGGCAGTGTAGGAACTACCTTAGCAAAATGTGACCTACATACTAAGTAAAGATGGAAATTGTCATACCAGTCTGGCCCTACAAAATGGGTAAATTGTGGGGTATGCAACCAACAGCCGTGCCAGGCAGTGCTCTAGCATGGGATACACAAGCTGTCCAGATGGGAACAGTGGACCAAGTTCAGATGTACAGTACAGTACTGCCCTAAATCATATTTTAAAGTAATTGATTGTCAAACACATAATATAAGGAACCCAACCAGCCCTAAACAAGACCCAGCTGAACAGAATTTTGTCCCCGGGGTCAAAACGTGTTAGCAACATCTCTGGTGGCACAAACCCACATCGCAAATAATAAAGAGCCTGATTACAATGTCGGGTGGACTGCCACCGACAGGCCGTTGGTGGCAGTCAACCTGACAGACAGACCATCGGTCCGACAGCTACATTTCAATGCAGGCGGTCGGACCGCAGAGGTCAGGGGTAAAGACCGCTGCCTCCGACAGGATCGAGGATCCCGTCTTGGCAGCAGTCGGATTCATATCCCCAACATTGTGGCGGTGCCTGCGCAGGCACCGCCGCAGTTATTATGATGCCCTTTTCTGACTGCCTTTTCATGGTGGTCCGACTGCCATGAAAAGGCAGGCAGAAACAGACTTTGGGGACCTCAAACAGGGCCCCCGTTCCCTGTGGGCCACTGCTAAGTGGCCCGGAGGGCACAACTAGTGCCCCTCCACACATCCATGCACCGTGTGCTAGGCACCACATGGTGCCTGGCATATGGTGCATGGATGTGCACAAAGTGCTTTTTTTATACTGCAGTTTGTGCTGTGGCCCTTATCCTGGGCCTATAGCACTAGCCGAAGTAGAAAGAGCACTTTCCAACTGCCATCATGGTGGTCAAATTGTAATTGGGTGGTCGGACTGCCACCTGCCTGTCGGGCGGTACCCGGACCGCTGTTATGGTGGGTGGCGGTCCGACCATCCGGCATCAAAATGATGCCTAAAGATGGGACAGGAGAAATAAAGCCTGCAACTTACCTACTATGTTTTCCATGTCTTAGTCTGTGGTGCTCCAGATATGATTTATTTTATTTTTTTATTTTTATTTAAGAAGTTTTATATAGCGCTGGCCTGACCCGAGGGTATCGGAGCGCTTTACACCAGTTGCATTGCAGAAAATCACACAATACATTAATAGTATAGGTCATGGACGGAAAGTTCCAATTCGTAGCGTAACCATGAGGCGCTGAGGTCTTGGAAAGTCTTAGAGGAAAGTTACTGTCATGAGCAGAGCTCCACTTTCGGGAAGGAGTGACGAGAACGGGGTCAGGGGCGAGGCAGGGGTAGAAGTCTTGAGGACACAGAGTCCTTAACATAGAACTTCCGCAACACTGAGGTAACAGACGCTAAATTACCAGAATTGTTATTGTTAGCGAAAGGGTCCCTTATGTTTCCTTGGGATTTTGAATCCTTATCATATGTTCACATTTGCTTTATATCACAGGGGTGTCTTATCGGTATTATAGGATGATTGGCGTATACCCTGGAGGGGAGTGCATAACAAAGTTTGATGCTAGCCATTGTTGAGCAAACTTTATTCAATGCCAATTCAATGTTCTTGTAACCATTTTGTTAAGTAAACTTGAGTGAATTGTTTAAACAGAGTAAGAATTTTTTTCCACACCTGGCATTTACTAGACCACAGGTGAGAATAGCCGTATAAGTGACCTTGTAAAGAATATTACCAAAAGTGATACAGTATTGTGGCTGCACTAGTAAGTAACAAAGCCTTATTCATTTAATTATATGATATCACCATGTATTTATTGGCTAGGAAAGTTCCTCTATTATATCAAATATTGAAACTGACTTGACTCTGTGAACAATGACGTTATAACAGTATCTGTTGCCTAATGAATAGCGTCAATGTATGAAGTCATAGCCTGAGGGTAATAACTAACCAGTCTTGGCAGTTTGAGGAACATTCTTGGAACCCTGAGCAGCCTTCTGGCTCAACGAAGAGTCCTCTGACATGATGAACAGGTCCTTGGAACAGTGCCAGTCTTGCCGTAGTTGAGCATCAGTTAACCCTTAAATCTCTGTCCTTTTGAGCAGCATTCTGACATATTTGAGCAGCTACTGTTGCATGGTGACATACTGAACACTCAGATTAGTATCACTGTAAATACTTTAGCAGCAGTGTATCATTATTGACCGTGTTCTGGTATATTTGAATAATACTCAGATGTAAATATAACTATTATATCAAATAACAGCATAATTTCTGATGATATTTTGATTTCTCACACGGAAATGTTTATGGTCTATTAACTGCCGCTGGAACAGACACTATATACTGGTAGACAATATATAAAACTGGTGTTATTTCTCCAGGCTATGATATTACAAGGAACATTGATTTCCTGCAGGAAATAGTCCCAGCTTCTCCTGTTACATGAATATTTTATCTTGTACCTGTGTGGTGTGCAAGGCACATAGTATTTATATAGGGACATACATTATTTACGACTAGGGCGAACATGTACTTATTGCTATGGCGAAAGACACTGATGTTTGGAAACTATCTATTATTTTCCATTAAAAACTTTGTAACATGCACACATTTTGACGTACATATTGAGAATGTACTCTTTCAAAAATGCACCTTTAGGCGGCATTTTTCCCACATTCCTCTCTGAGGAAATGAGGTTTGGTAGAGTTTGACTTGCTCAGTATACACTCTGACTCATTTGGCGTGATACAGTTAGTGTTATCTTTTTGCCAGGGCTATTTTTGGTTTGCATGCCAATGCTGCTTTTAAATTACATAGTTTACAGGTTTTTTTCAATTACATAGTTCACAGTTTTTGATAGCTTAGGGCTCGATTTAGAGTTTGGCGGACAGGGTACTCCAATACAACAGCAACGGTCTTTGTGCCCAATTTTGAGTTCAGCGGACCACCAGGTTCACAGTAACATAGTAAAATGTACTCCATCAGCGTAAACCAACTTCCTACAGCCAGAGAGAGTATGGACCGTCAGACTTAAGCCATGCGAATGTCCTCCCTGGTTAGAGTAGGCGGTTGGATGGCATGTTTTTACTGTCCATCATTGCTAGAAATATCCTGGAGATTAGGGACAGGAAAATAAAAAATATACTCACCGACCATGGGAGAAAACACCCCTTTGGGAGTTTGTTTTTGGAAAAGTAAAAAAATATAAAAGTTCGGTGTGAGCATCTGTCCCCAATGACAGACACACCACATTTTTAAATTTCTTTGCATGAACCTCCACATGGCATGGTGTTTGGGAAAATCTTTTTGCGCACTCACATCCCAAACATTTCATACAAAAATTTGAAGGGGAATTGCTACTTTGTGACCTTGGACGTATCTTTTTCCTTCCTTTTCCATGTCGCATTAAAAACTTTGCAAGAACAATCTTATGTCATACATTGTTTTTAAGAGCTTTGTCAAATGAGGTCAAAATTTCAAAAGATCCTGAAAATAGACTCGGCTGTCATCAAAGCGATTGTAATATTTAAATGAAACAGACAACCACTGTCTTTGTAAGAATCCAGTGTGCGTATTTGTCTTTTTATATGCACCTATTTGTTTGTATGTGCTTGTGTGTATGTGGAAATTGGTGTGTTTGGGTTAGTGATTTTGTGTTTTTTGCATTTGTTGTGACTGCGTCTCTCTTGGTTTCTGTAGTGCTTGATTGTCTAAGTGAAAATTATAGGCCCAATTACAAAGAAAAGTAAAAGTACGGCATAGATTTACATCTTTACATAAAAATACTTTTGCGTTTATTTTAATTAACAAACATTGCCAGAAGTTCGTCTGGAAAGCTGTTTCTGGTGCAGGATTCCAGGCATAACACTGAAATTGTCATGGGGCATCTCCTGCGAACGTGTGTTCCTCTTTTGCAGAAATATTGATAGTATAGATTGCAGGTCAGAAAAATGACCCCACTGTGGAAATGCACTTTTTTTTCCTCTAAAGAGAAAACGATTTTCCTTGAAGAAAAAGTCTTGGTTCAACAACCCCATAAAATGTGGGGAAAGTCCTTTCCCCGTGTCTAGCCCATGGCTTGAGTATCTATTTGCAGGGTGGGTGGGATCAGTTAGGAATTTGTGAATGTTGACATAGGTTCATGTATGTGAACGTTCACAAACTTACAAGGCAAACCATGCCTTGTAACACTCACTTCCCACCTCTTGCCTGGAATTTACTACTTCGGATTTCTCCACAATGGTGCAGAAAAATCCAGAGTACAAAAATCATTTATGCCTGTCAGGAATCCTTTGTGAATGCCTGGTAGTACATGAGGTATTTTCAGACACAAAGGTATGTTTCAGTAGAAATTACCTTTTATTTATTTATTTTATTTATAAAGTTTTATATAGCGCGAACCAGACCCCAGAGGGTATCAGAGCGCTTTACATTTAGGATCGTTGCGTTACAGGTTACATCAGTTACAAGAGCATAGTACGGTACAATAAACAAAAACAATGTTGCGTGAATTAGTAGGAGGGAGGGGAGGAAGGAGCCATAGCAGGGAGACGAGGAGGAACTGTGACCAATGTCCGGCTGGGTAGGTGACGGTCGAGGGGGAAACCAGGGCCATTCTCCTCTATAGCTGTCTAGCAGCTCCACCGGGCATCAGCCATGTTGCTCAGGTCTCCTTTGTGAGTAGGACCCTGTATATGTGAGAACTGATGTAGTAAGATGGCGTGTCCCTGTGACGTAAAATTCCAAGTACTTTAACATGCGTATTTTTTCGAATGTTTGAGTGCAGAAACTTTTACTTTGGTCTTTTGCATAACTTTCCAGACTATCCAAATGGATTCGAGTTTAGTAAAGTTTGTGTGTGCGTGGTATGTGCGTATATTCGGGTTTGAAAGAATCTCTTCAACCAATTTCCATAATTATTAAGGTTTGTAACCACTTGACATGCACTTATGTTCATTATGAGGAAAAGTTGGCATATTCTGAACCCTTATAAAAAACATTATTTCAATTAGAAATTCAATTACCCTCGTGAGCAGAGAGGAACAAGACAGGTCTTTTGAATTCAAGCACATTATGAAACCTGCGCAAGTGCCATAAATCCGCTAATTGATTCTGTACCTGTAATTTTTGATTAGGTATAGTTTATTGTCTTCTCACTTTCAATTAACCTCGGTCTTGTGAAATTGCTCCACGTGACAAAAGGATAGATGACGAACTGTGATCAGCTCAATCAACTGGTGACAGTGGTTGTCATTAATTGACGACAATGCAGAATTATTGGAAAATGAGAGCACAAAAGAAACCGTACTTCTTGTAACAGCTTCTATGAGCTGCCAGAAAATTGTGTTTCTCTTATGTGAGAAGAAATGAGCCAGGTGAGGTGGCAAGCATTTGTGGGTAGAATCAATCACAGCGCTCGATGATAACTAAAATCAAAAATAAAAAACCCACAGACCTCGACACGCACTCACTTACACCCTTAGGTCATATTCATTCTAAAGTTTGCATGGACAGTGGGACTTTGGCAGTCTACCTCTTTGTATACTCAGGGCATCACTTTGTTGAAGAGAAATGACGTCATCGTGAGACCAATTTACAAATAATCAATCTTATGCTGACATCATAGAAGTCGAGTCAACAAATAGCTTGGGAGAGAAAAAGTGACATCATACACCCTTAAACCCCCCCCCCCCCCAAATACCTTCACACTGTTTACATGTTCTTTCATCTTTCCTCCCTCACCAGCTTTATCTTTACTGCTGAGACGCTAGCGGAATAGCAAGAAGTGGGAAATATAAAAAGTGAACATGTTTTTAAAGCTAATCTTACTTTCTAGTCATGCTGCTACCTTCATTACCTTTGAGACTGGGTGGCGAGAGTAGTGGCAGGGTACCGAAGTAGTTACTACCCCTTACTACTCCAGAATGAGGTCCAAGGGTCAACCATGTGCAGCTGTGGCCCCCACAAAAAAATTAAACAAAACCACAAATGGGACATGGACTTTGTAACACTACCATATGATTTCTATAGCGTCATGTAAGTGACTTCAGGATGTCTGGATCCAAAACGAAGATCATGATATGTACTAGTAGGGTCTCCTCTAAGTTTGACAGACAGGTAGAAGTAGGAGGAAACTTTCAGGGATTCAATATGAGTGGCCCATAAATCCTGATGGGGCTGGTAACCGAATTACAAGTGTATGGCAACGCCATGGGCCTGGAGTTCTTTCACATGAAGAATTTGTCTGTTGAAAATTATGTGAAGTCTTTGGTTAAACATATGGCAGAAAATGGTGGCAAACATGTTGGAATTGGCATGGAAACACTGATTCTAGCATGCTAGTGCCCTTGATCCATAATCATTAGTAACCCCGTGCCACTGACAGATTTACTGGTGCCCGCAGTATTATCAACTCTGAGAATGGAGATACTGGGGCAAAAAGCAGGCCACTCATAGTGGGTCCCGTAAAGTCATCCCTGATACTGACGGGCTCATTGCTTTCACAATTGGCAAGTCACTGATTATTATTATGCCCTTTCTTTTGGCCACATATTTATACTGCATGCATGTGTTCAATCAGTCCACATTAAGGGCTGCATTTAGGGATGACAAGAATATCTGCAGTAACACCACAAATCACTAATTACTAGGTCTGGGTGGAATTTCAATTATGCCGGAGTAATCTGAGTAATTTTGGTAATTCCACATTACTCTTTGACGTTGAATTACCAAACATTATGCCATTACTCTTCGCGTAACTTTGGGGAAATAATCCTACAGTGAGAGCACATTTAGTGAGCATGAGCGGGTGCTTGTGCTCGCTATTCATTTTCTGCTACATTTAGCGCTATTTCTTAGCGCCAAATGGAATCCTCATGTCCATTTTGGATGCATGGGTGCATTTTGTGTGAAGATAATAAAGCTAAATGCCAGAAGTAAGGTGGAGAAAAATCCTACCCCAAAAACACATTTAGCAAGTGCGAGCATCTGCTCGCTATTTGTGTTCTGTGGTATTTAGAGCTGTTTCTTAGTGCAAAAATGCACCCTCGCATCCAAAACGGTAGCAAGGGGGCATTTTTGCGCTAAGAAATAGCGTTAAATGCAGAATCACTCTTCTTGCATAATTTATCGTAATCTCATGAAATTCTCAGGTAAATCCGTGCGATTACGCTATACGGAATTATGCGAGTTATGCCCACCCTTACTAGTTACATTACTCCACTCCTGTTTCCTTACCATAAATTTAGCTTTAAATGGGAATACCAAAAATAAGGTGTGGATTGGGGTTATTGAAGACAGAATATCGAAGGGTCACAATATAGTTATCAGTTTTTCAAGGGGCAAACTATTAAAAGGTTTTCCCCCTTTCCCTGCCTTTGCTAGTACAGTGACGGCTAACATTGCCAATTTATTTGGTGAAGTGATAGACCGAACAAGAATTTTTAAGCCTCTCATTCGACAACCTTCTAAGCACAAACTTCACTGCACCTCTGCAACAAAGTGTTCCTTTGAAATTAGGCAAATAAGGGTTCAGATGATGGTAGGGTTTGACATTTCTGAGGGATAGGCAAGGAGGGTGTGTGATTCACTTGCTCTCACTGTTGCCTGCACTGCTCGGCCTCCAGCAGTTTCTTCTGCGACAGATTCCTATCCGCACTAAGGGGCAGATTTACAAGCCCCTTGCGCCACTTTTGCGTCACTTTTAACATGGGAAAAGTGACGCAAAAGTGGCGGAAGGGGCTTGTAAATCTGCCCCCCAGGGCCTTAAGAAGTAAAGATGCCTTCATAATTAGCGCCCTATTTTGATGCTTCTCTTCAATCGCTTTGTAATGTCACCCGAGAACCAAAGGCTCATGTCAGCACCTTCTGGATACAGGATGAGTCATGAATGGAAACACCAGGAAGCTGATGCCGTGATTGCAGTCATGGTCCTCATGTTTGATAGGTAAACCACACCGCCTTGCATCTCACAGGCGCCCCTACCAGGCAGATGACACAAGACAAAGCCCAAGCGCAGCCAACGCTCTCTAGATAATGTGCCTTTCCCATTCTGCATCTATTCAGTCCTTAGTACCACCACTGCTTGTTGGTGCCTAACCACCACCGTAACCTCTTGACACACCCTTCTCTCAAACTTTTGATTTCTTCCTGATCCCACATGGCTGTAACCCCGCAGCTTGGACACATCACTCCAAATGCCCTGCTGCATCATATTGCATTTCACATTCCTCCCCTCGGTGCTGGCACTGGAACAGGCACTATGCGGTACAGAGAGACACGGATGCTAGTGATGTGTTGATGTTGAAGGTGATGCACTGCGGGTGGTTCACATGCAAGCTGCAAGTTTAAGATTCCGTTGCAAGCGGAATGGATAATTATGCTCCCTTTACAAAAAACATGTTTGTGCAAGGGTGGGAAATATTAATTGTGCAGTAAACTGCACCCAGTAATTACCAGGTGCAATAAACTATACAGCCATGTAAGTGTAGTCAGGCACATTTTGGCAGTTCAAATTTCTTGAACTATTGTGATGAACAATCCAGTAAATATACCAGGGAATCTGGATTTTGGTCAGGAAGCATCAAAATCCGCTTGTAATAATGACACCTCTAGAACGGTAAACAGCCCTAATAACGAATCCGTCACCCCGCATGCAATTACAACGTGGTTGTTACAACGACTGCGTTGTAACAACGCATACCATTACCCTGCAAGTCGTAACAATGACTTGCAGAGGGGGGAGAAGGTGTTGGATTTAAAATCCAACACCTTCCCTACTGTCCGCACAGACTGGAGTTGGAATAGTAAATTATACCATTCCAACATCCAGCGCCCCCCTCCGCAAGTCGTTGTTACAACTTGCGGGGTAATGGTATGCGTTGTTACAACGTGGTCGTTGTAACGACCACGTTGTAATTGCATGCGCAGTGAAGGCTGGGTAATAAGGAGGCATACTCTTCTAGAACACTCCGCACACCCCATCACAAATTCCAGGAACTCGAACAGGAGCAACCCAGCTTTAGGTAAGGGACAGAACACATCATAGATCACACTGCCCCCTCCTTTCATTTGTTTATATGGTAATTTTGCAGTTTTGTTTACTGCAAACTAGAACAGAAAGGGTGGTAGTGCGCTTTACATAAGAAAAGTTACAATGCATGAGCACTTCAGTTTCCTTGTTTTACAAAAGCGAGCGCAGGTTAGTAACAAATAGGACAGTGTGTTAGTCATTTGGGGCCATATCTACAACCATTTTTAGTGGTTGCAAACAGATATTCGGGCCATTTGTGACCACTAAAAAGGGTTGTTTTATGTATCAACCCTTTTTGTGAGTCGGTGACCTATTACTGACTCACAAAATAGGGTTTGTTAGTCACTATTAGGAAGGGGCGTGCCAATGTCCTCCCTCCCTAATAGAGAGTGGCAAGGGCATGTATGATTGTTTTGCAACCGGAATGCATTCACAAAGCAATCGCAGTTTACTGCCTACTTCAAGTAGGTATTAAGCCAGTCACAAACGGGAAGGGGTCCACAGGGGACCGTTTCCCATTTGCGATTGGCAGCAAAAATGTTTTTTAAGAACAGGCAGTGGTCCCAGGGACCACTGCCTACTCTTAAAAAATTGAACTGAAAAGTTTAATTTTTGTTTTTGATATGCATCCCATTTTCCCTCAAAGAAAATGGGCTGCATTTAAAAAAAAAAAAGTTGCTTTATTTAAAAAGCAAAAACAGACATGGGGTCTGCTGTCTCCAGCAGCCCACCATCCCTGTGTTATTGCCCATTCCCAATGGGTCGCAATTTGTGACCGTTCCTCATGAATATTGATGAAGCAGGTCATTTGCGACCCCATTGGGAATCACAAAATGTGTCTGAGACACGTTAGTACATTTCCTTTTGCGACTCACAAATTGAGAGTCGCTAAAGTTGCTAAAATTGCGAGTTGCAAAAGGAAATGGTCGTACGTGTGGCCCCTAGTTCCATGTCCAAATTCATTCAAAAATTGTAGGATGTGGTTGTCCAGACATGTATTCTACCCCTTGCTTGGTATGAAGCCTCCAGCCCGGTGCAGGATTCCCCATTGCTCAAGTGTTTTGAGAAAGAGATATCAAGTCAGGGGTCCAGTGGAGTCGCGCCCCAACAATGCCACAATTTCAAGTTGACTCTGATATATCTTCCGCATCTTTTATGAAAGATAAGAAATTCGGAATACTTTTCTTTTCCTGACCGATAATTTGCGTCAGCTTTGCAGAAGATTATTAAATTATTCCACAGTGGGAAGCCATTTCATAAGCAAGTTAAGGAGAATACTTGACACACTACCAAGAACAACACAGTTCAAACCCAACAATGGACAACTTGCTCAACCACACCATGAAAAATCACACACTCTAGAATGTCATCTTGCCACCCACCGACCTGACTACAGGCATAATGGACAAGTAGAGAGACATGTAGAGACAAGGCACAGAGGATTGACAGGATACAGAGTGCATCACACAACACAACAAATGGTAAATTGAGTCACATAAAAACTCAGTTGATTCTATTTAAAGAATCCCAATGTTTTGCTGCACATTCATTCTCCCTTGTCGATTTGCTCTCTTTCTATCATTCTCATAAGGCGACTATCCTTCACTTTATTAAAGATGAGAACCACTGCAAAAATAAAAGGGTAGTCAATCTAAAAGTCCTGGTGCGCTTAATGGCTAATAACATTAATTTTAAATGCAGTCATTATTCTTAAAGCTCTCTTAACGATTATTCAGTGATTTCATTTTGATAGAAACTTGGTACAAATATCATAGAAAAGGGAAAAAGGAATCATTTAAGTACCTGGTTGGGTTCTGTGTTGGCTTGTAAGAGTATAAGCATTACTGCGGCACAATTTCTGATATTCATGCAAAAATCTGATCTGGTGATTTACAACCTGTGCTCCTAAATCCCCACTATTAAAAGCGTTTTTAATTCAGTAGTGACAAGCACATGCAGATCGGTCACTGGTTTATCACACTTCGAGTCAATTTTCCGCCAACATAAAATATAGGGGGATATTCACAAGAACGCGCGATAATCATCGCCAAAATAGGTTAACGCAATTTCTCATATCGCCGTCCATCGCGGGAAAATAACTCTGTGTTAATGTCTCATTCTCAACACGGCGGTAACATGCAATAGTGTCCCGATAACGCGTCAAATGTCTGCGATACAACTACCGCGACGGCGATAAAAAAAGAAACCCGAACGTGAAAAAAGTTGCGATGGGCCCAACTGCGATAAAAATCCAGCGGAAAAAAAGCAGCGCCAGGCCCGCAAGTCCCACAAGTAAGGTGTGAAAAATCACTATAAAAGCGCCAAAAATAAAATACAAATAAAACACATACAACTGCGAAGCACCATGGAGGTAGCCGGAGCAAGCACAGAGGACAACCCGAACCCCACAAGCCCCACGGAGGACCAGCCTGGGACCTCAGGGTCAGGGAAGGGCAAGGAGAAGAAGAAGAGGAAGACGCGCTTCAGTCCGCAGGAAAACAGGATCCTGATTACGGAGGTGACAGAACACCATCAACAACTGTTCATCACCTCCACTGTGTCACTGGCAACAAAAAATGGAATATGGCAGTCCATCCTGGATAAGGTGAATGCAGTCGGAGTGCTGAGGAGGACAATGGAAGAGCTCAAGAGGCGCTGGAATGATGTGAAGCGCAAAACCAAGCTGAAACTCGCCAACAACCGCAAAGCAGCAATGCAGACTGGGGGTGGGAGTCCTGCGCCACAGGAGGAGCTGGATGAGATGGAGGAAATGGTATCCACAGTCATCAGTGTGGAGACGGTGGCAGGAGTCGGAGGACCGGACACTGCTCAACATGACCTGACACAACAGCAACAGGGTGAGTAACCACCAGGGACTGGGGGGACAGGGGAGATGGGCACAATGGCACACATGCACAAGTAAGTACAGCACATCTGCGGACAAACCATGCCCAAGAGTCACATCTCCGACCAAGAGCCCAATTTACCTAAGTCTGCAATAGCTCAGCACTGTATAAGCACATGAGTGAAAGGCACACCACCTGAAAGGGATAAGGGCCAGCCAAATCAGAGCTGAAGGGGCAAATCGCCCACAATGCAGCACACACATAACACTCAGAGCACCTCAACATTTACAACAAAGTGGACCAAACTGCAACACTTTCACAACAGAACGGAGGACACAACTGCTGCCGCTTGTGTGTAGAAAATGGCCATTCGCATTTGGCATAGCAGGAAACTGTGAGATGATAATGGACAAATACAACCTCACATCCGTGATGGTGGCGAAATGTCAACTGTCCAGCATTAAATAGGCATCTCCACACAAACAGTCACAATGTACATTGACATGCAGTCTGTTTGTAAACTTGGCCAATGCGTCAACATATATGTGAACACAATGTCAAACTGCATCTCCCCTTCACATTGCAGAGGGAGAATCATCACCTCCTGCAGAGCAGACCGTACTCCTCATCACCGTTGATGAAGAGGACCTACACACCATCGACCCCGACGCCCTCCAACAGCTCATGGACACCCTCAGCACCCCACCCCCAGGAGCAGGGCAGCCCAGCTGCATCGAGGAGAACCCACCCCCTGCACAGACCACACAGCAGGAAGCACCCACCACCACGGCCGTCTCCCAGGATCCCCACGAGCAACACATGGCATTCCAACGCAGTGTGTCGCAGGGCCAGAAGGGGATGGCAGAGCAGGTGCGGGTGGGGTTCGACCTCATGGCAGCCAAACCAGATGCCATACGTGGGTGTCCAAGTCCCATCAGGGACCACCTACAGGCCCTAATGGACACCCACAGTCCGCTCCATGGTTTCCAACAATCCATGGCTGACATCGCCGGAGTCATGACTCGTAGACAAGAACAACTGTCTAGTCAGAGTGGCTCCAGTGATCTCAGCCGTGAGTTGGCCAACATGGGGAGGAACATGGAGAACATGGAGCGGATGCAGGCGGGAAGAATGGCTGCCACAGCTGCACACCAGCGAGATGTAGCAGGGATCTACCATGCCCTGCAGATCCTCATCATGGCAGTGCGGCCACAAGGCCTGGCGCAGATGAATGCTGCTACCACTACTCCCTCCACATCACCGCCCCTGATGTGTCAGTGCCTCACAGTGCCGCAGACAAAACACCACCACCCACATGTGAGGCACATCACACATAGGAGGACGATGATGAGGATGAATATGTCGTTGGGCTAAGTAGGAAGCGGTAGCATTCATCTCCGCCATATGGCCCCTTTCTGCTTGGTTCTGCCCTCTGCATCATGCCCAGGAATAACACCCTCTACTGTCCCCCTTAACACTCTGCAACACTCACCTTGGCCCCCGACATGGACTGCTACATTTGTTTAGGCAACCAATGACACAGAAATCAGACTGCGGACTGAACTCCCTCTCCTGCGTTGTACTTTTCCCTCCCCAAAGGACCCTGGCTGGCCCTCCACGGGGCAACATTGTAAAGTAGCGTGTGCATGGCCAGGTACTGGTCCACCTTCACCACTCCACCGAATGTGATTAAGACATTCAAATTCACACAGATGAGTCATGTCCATGATCAAGCAAGTATGAAAGTATGGATGTATGTAGGGGCAGCGATTCCAAACAACGGTGCTCCCTGGGAACAGATTTCAATGCGCATGTTTGTCCGTGACCCAGATAGGCAGTGAGATGACTGGGAATGTGTGAACTAGCTGTGGCCTCATTGCTCCAAAACAACAATCTCGCTATTTCTAAACTTAGCCCCACGTCAATGTATGAAATAGGGCTGTGTGTCACAAAGGCAAAGTCAAAGTTATGTGGAAGCCACAGCTTGGAGCAATGATTGGTATGAGTGTGGAGCGCTTGGACTCCTGGGATGGTCGGTGCGTAAGTGTGAAGGTCATACCATGCAAGTGAACTACGAGCAAGGACTCCTGTGTGTGGGGTGTGTAAACGTTGGTCTCTGGTTAGCGCTGTGCATAGTGTGGGAGCCGTCACCAGCTGCTATGGTATCGCTCAGGGGGTGCCGGGCGCATGCATTCCCAAGGTCGGAGGTGCAGATGTGCTACCGCCTTCTAGTTCAGACTGAGGGGCTGTCATCCACAATGTTAGTTTGTCATCTGCTTGCATTCTGGAAATGTGATGGGGATTGGGTGGGGGGGTTGTCACTGCTTCGCCTTCCGGCATGGTTGAACCCTTACCAGCCATGTACGTGCCCTCACGGTCAGTATTGCATGCTCTGATGTAGCAGTGTTGTTTTGCTGCAGTCTGACAGTGATGGGTGCAGGTAGCTGTGAGGAGGCGGTTGACCACTCACCTTGCACCTTGCACTGATCACTACTCTTGATGGATGACGTCCGTGTACACATGTGACCTGTACATGGCACATTTGACCAGGGGACACCTTGGTGTGTTCCACGCAAGGTGGACCTGCTGGCTTCTAGGCTGGTGTGCATCTCCCAATGTTGCTGAGGTGTCCACTGTGCCCACATCCCCCCTACGGCCATGTTGTTCATGTTGTGGGACTCGACACACAGGGTGTATATTTGCATCAGGCAGGTACATCTCTGACCACAAATGACACCCTGTTGTCTTCTCCTGAACACCAATGCCGGCCTTCATGTCATGTTCATGTACACGTGGGACGCTGATGAGTGGCATGACGTACTACATGTGACACCCTGATATGGCATATCGAATATGTGACGCCCTAAACAGCCTCTCGGTACAGAGGTGACATACACACCATCTCTTCTTGTAACATATGCGAATGTTAACACTCAATGTTGCACTTACACCCGTCAGAGTAATGTGCTAATGCAGAGGACTGACATGCACACGGGGAATGTGTGTTGCTAAGATTTTATTTGCACATGCTGGCCATGTGGTCATCTTGTACTGTGCCATGATTGCTGTGGACAGTCACAATGTGACGTGCTCATGCGAAGAAATTGTTGATGATTGTGTTCCTTCGGGCTATTCCTGCTGCGGCTGCAGTGGGGTGTGGTCCACCTGCATCATCTTCCTCATCATCGTCCGGTGCTTCTGGGACTTGTATCCATGGGGCATTGGAGCGTACACATATGTTGTGCAATACACAACATGCAGTGATCATCTTGCACACTATTTCTGGGCTGTACAAGAGTCTTCCACCGGTGATGTCCAGGCACCTCAAACGTGATTTCAACACGCCAAATGTGCGTTCAACAATGCCCCTGGTGCGTTTGTGGGCCACATCGTACTGCCTCTGGGCCGGGGTGTTCGGGTCTCGGAGGGGTGTCATCATCCACGGGCAGAGTGCAAATCCTTGATCACCTGTGAGAGGTAAGTGAGATTAGTGTTAACTGGTGGTTCTGCATGCTGTGTTGGCAGACATACAAGTTTCGTGGTGTGTGATTTGTGCGACCTCGGGATTCATGTTAGCCATGTATTGCTGCTGGCAAATGTGGTAGGACAATGTGTATTACGTAGCCTCACAGCTGCTCCTCCCTCCCACCGAGCCTATTTACTTGTGTGTGCTGTGCGGTTGCATCACTTGCACTCCTACGGCACACCATTGTCATGCCTGTCTGTGCATGTCTGCAGGACTGACAGCAAGACTGTAATGTTGGCCGTTGAAGGTGAGCGGCCACGTGTGTGTAGGCCTATGGTAAGGATAGGGTGGACACAGATGTGGAGTTCTGGCCTGGCTGAACTCGCGCTGATATTGAGGCTAGGCCTTCAGTTCAGGCTGCGGCAATGTAGATACACACACAACAGTTGGCATGTATGAGCCGAGACCCCGAGCAGTCTCGCGCTCCTTTATTAATCCATTCGGGCGAGGCCGCCCTCCTGGTGCATGCTACATTGCAACATTGTCGATTACAGGCCGGGTGGCGCAGACACTACTACGGAGGCACATGCCATAGTCACTTTTGTGGCCAGGCCGGAACTGAACCACGCCCAGAGCCCAGAACTGAACCACGCCCAGAGCCCCTGGCCATTTCTCCGCACTCCTCACACGCGTGCGCCGCTGGGATGTCATGCGCTTCGGAGTACGTCTCCAGACGATCTACCCAGCGGCCTGCCTGGGACAGGGGTGGCCCCGTGACTGTGAAGGGCTCCAGTGGCATTACCGAGGACATGCTGTTGGCTACTGGAGGCGGTCTTGTGGGGTAGCCCCTCGGGACAATGACTTGCGGTGCACTGAGTTCAGCCCACCGGAAGAGCTGAGCGGGTGTGCAGCCTGCGATGATGCAGCAGGCCTGGAGGGACGGACTCGAAAGGATGTGTCTGTTATTTGCTGTACCGCAGTGTGGTCAGAAGGCAGCAGTAGTCAACTTGCAACTCCGCGGTGCGGTGCCGCTGGGTGCGCTGGGGGCCTGTTGCGCAGAATCCAGCGATCTGCTGAGGAGGCTGCCAAGCTCACGGAGCCCGGCCTTGGAGATTGCACCGGCACGTGATGGGCCCTCTTGGAGAGACGCCAGTGGCGGCAGGTGAGCAGTGAGGCCTGGGTGCGCAGGGGCGGGCATTCACCGCTGGGCGCAGGTCGGGTCTGGGGATCAGCGGGCTGGGGTGCGGCAGGCGCACAGGATCGTGCAGGCACCACCGGTCATGACGGCGGCCTCGTGGCAGGGTGAGGGCCGCCGCCCTGGCAGACACGCCACTGCAGGCGATGACGAGATGTGCGCCGGGTGGCGTTGGACGTAACCACCTCGTCGCCGGTGTGACTTTGCCCATTGTAGGTGGTCGGCCACGTGTGTGTAGGCCTATGGTCAGGATATGGCGGACACAGAGCCACACGCAGTAGTTACTTCGGTGGCCATCCCGGAAGTGAACCACTCCCTGAGCCCCGGCCTATTTAGTCACTCCCCTACGCTGGACTGGCATGCGCCGGCCCTGCCCACTATGCTTACGCTTACAGGGGGGCACACATGGATACTTGTCCAAGGTGTTCCCCACTGCCTGTGATGACATGGTTGCGTCCACTGTCCACGACACTACAGACTCCAGCAGTATGTGTCCACATGGACATGTCTGTGCTCTGCATACTCATGACTGTCCAGGACATCACCGCCACACTTGGCATTGTGTACATTGTTATTCATAGGTCCATTGCCTCCTTCGCACTGTCTTGGTTCCCACCTCTCCCCACATTCTGCAAATGTGTGGCAGAGGGGCTATGCCTTAGTGTATGGTTTGTCCACATTTCTGGCCCCTCTTACCATGGTTACTTGTGTTGTCCTGTCTGGCAGGTGTGCATGTTGGTTGGCATGTTGAATGTGATTTTGTTACGTGTCCATTCCCACAGTTGTGCGTTGTGTTATTGTGGTATTGAGGTGTGTGGTGTGTTCCGTTGGTACTTACCAACGAGCAGTCCATTTCAATAGGTGCCATCCTGAAAGCGCTGGTTGATGATGAACTGTCGGAAGATGTATGAATCATGCACACTGCCTGGGAAGTTGGCGACGACATTGGTGAACAGTCCCCGGTGGTCCACTATTGCCTGCACATTGATGGAATGCGTGTGCTTCCTGTTGCGGTAATTGTGTGCAGTGTCGGCAGGGGGCACAAGTAGGACATGTGTGCAGTCGATTGCCCCCAACACGTGCGGGAATCCAGCTATGGCTCTGGCAGTTGTTGGTTGGAAGGTACCAGAGGCCAACAGGTGCAGCACAGCCAGCAGCTTTGTCTGCAGAGGGATGTTGGTTGTCTGCTGTGTTGGTACCGACAGCCTGTGGGCAATGTGGGTCATGATGCGGAGAATGGTTGTCCTTTTGAGCCTGTAGTGGGCAATGACATCCTCTGGCGTTAAGGCTGTGAGGCTGATGCGTTTTCGGAAGGTCCGCTGTCTTGTTCTGCGCTGCCTCGGTGGTGGTCCGGGGGGGGTGGTCCTGGGGGTGGGGGTGGTCCTGGGGGTGGTGGCGGTGGGTGTTGTGGGCCTCTTGGGTCTCCGAGCTGCATGATTAGCAGCTCCATGGCATCTGTTGGTCTTCAGATGTGGCTCTGGCCTGGGCTCCCTTTGTACTGCATGTTTTCGTCCTACTTAAGACCAGTAAAAAGCAGGTGTTAAGTCCCTGCTGCTAACGCGCCCTATCGCCTGTTTTTGTCCGGCATCGCAGATCTGGCTGGTCGTTGAGAATATCGCGAAGTGGTGTTTTCATGTGTTTTTGCACAGGAACGCCTACTCTGCATATCATTAGCGTTAGTTGTCGCTATCATCCGTGGTGATGTGTTTTGCGGCAGCTATCGCAGGAAAACTGGCGATGTCGGCAGTTTGCACCAGCTTGAGAATAGGGCTATAAATCTATTGCCACTTTTGCGGCGCTAAAGTGCCGATAAATCGGCGATGAGTCCTTGAGAATATGCCCCATAGTGGTTAGTCTTCCTAAAGTAGATATTTTCTTTTCTTGAGTTTCCAGATATGAGTTATAGTGCACTGTGAGAAGAAACTGGCCTACTGTAACGCAGTATTTGCTAACTATAAATAATTCAGAATACTCTAGTGCAAATTCGGAAATTGGATTCACAATAATTTAGGTTTGGTGAGTTACAGACATTTAGATTTATGTAGTGTTTTCTTCAGAGTGATTTGTTATGAACACCCAGTGATCTACTTGATTGACGTTCACGGTGGCCACTTTTATTCTTTACTGGGCTTAATGAGTCCAGAGGCACGTTGCAAAAACTGATTTTTTTCTACATGTGTAATAATGGAGTCCCACCGGCGAGTTTCCAGGAAAACCTTTCTTTCTCTCCCCTCTCCCTTTATACGTGTGTGCATACACACACACAAAAACACACACACTTATATATGAATTCTCTGAAAAGACTACAGTTACGGTAAAATTATGGTTAGTATTGTTTATAATACCTTAACGTTTTTTTTAAAATAAACCTCTTAAATTCACTTAATACACAGGTAAAGCATAGTTATGGTCACATACTCACACAGAAAATCCACTGGAATTCTAGTTTTGGTAAATTCTGTAATCCATAATTGCACACTAGATGTTTATATTCTCACAATATTTATACTAATATGTAACAACACCTAAAAATACTATGTAATTAGATAACAACACATCTGTAAATGAATAAGTAACCCAATTTTCATAAATGATTCAATGATATAGTTAATGGTAAAATAATATGTAATTTGACCAGAAAGAACATTTATACATTTGATAACAGGAACATCAAGAAGACGGCAGCACTATTCCTAACAGTCGTGGCACCAGGCCTGGTAAGGCGGAGGCTAGGGGAGCAAACCCGCCCCAGCAGCAACTAACTATAATCTCATGGAACATCGCAGGGATCAGTAAAATCACAAAAAAAGAAAATACAAAGCAGTTTTTGGAAAAGGGAGACATATTATGCTTCCAAGAGACATGGGCCCTGACCAGCACTCCATTTGCAGGGTATTACGAACACCATGTACCAGCAACAATAAGGAACCTCTTTGGTCGACCGTCCGGCGGACTATCAATCCTCATAAAACATGCCAGTAGCCTTGTGGCCACAGAAATCCAACCTACCACCCCTGTGATACAAGCGTTACAGATTAGAGGCCTGAATCTAAACTCTCATCCGCTTCGCCTCCTGCTAATAAACTGTTACATTAACCCAGTACAGACCACGATGAAAGATTTTATGGATGCGCTGACATGGAAGCTAGACGATCTCCTAAATAAATACAAATCCTACCAGGTAATCTTAGCGGGGGACTTCAACCTGAGGGATCTAGATAAAGCAAACTTCCGGCAAGGGCCGGGCAGAACCCCTCTACAATCTCCTCAAAAATCATAAGCTATGCAAAACTGACACACTAAATGAAGCACGCGCGGCATCCTGGCATCCGCAACTAACCTTCCGGAATATCTCGAGAATTGACTATATCATAGTCAGTGAAGCAATTGCAGCCAGATTGAAAGATTTCGAAGTTGAGGACAGGGTTGAAAGTGACCATAGGCCATTGAGAGCCGTGATCCAGTTGGAAGTACCAACAACCACTATCTTCCAATCAATCGGAGAGAGTCGAGAGGGGAAGAAAAGCATAAAGTCTTCCTGAGGATAAAATGGTCAGAAATTATAGGCGAGAAGATGCGAGTTTGGTTGGATCTGAAGCAGGACGGTATTCCACCAACGCATCTATCACCTATAAAGGATTGGGAGAATACCGTAGAGGACCTCCAATCGAAGCTGGGAAACCCTCAGCACCAACGCCGAGTACCAAAGCGCCATTAATTGTAGGAAGTAAACGCCTAACGAAAGACATACTCGAAGGCAAACAGGCCCTCCGTAAGGCCTTAGAAGCAAAGAAAAGAGGGGGCAGACCAATGGAGGGATGTCGGTTACAGCACTGAGATCAGCCTTAAGAAAGAAACTGTGGGAACACAAAAAGGAACATACAGAAAGGGAATGACTTAAAGTTTTCTCTCTGCTTAAGAAAAAGAACCCCTCTGGGCTGTGGAGGCACATCAATCAGTTGAGCAGTCGGGGGGCATCAAGAGAAAACGGAGTGGCGGAGCACGACTGGCTAAACCACGTGACGCAACTATACTCGCACGCTCCTTCAAACAAAGGTCGCTCAGAAGAAATTACCTGGGAAGAGGGGCAGAGCCGGCCAAATTATATAAAGTTCCAAGAAGTGAATGTTACTGCTGATAACAGCCTTATTGATCAGAGCACCTGGGAAGAGTAGCATTGCAGGTCGCCAGGTATGATAAATTCCGATATGGTTATCACGACCTTCAAGAACATGAGGAACGATGGAGCTCCAGGGCCAAATGGGCTACCTGCACCTGTTTTAAAAATGGCGCCAGACTTCTGGGCAGCAATCCTAATCCCTCTCTTTAACCACATCCTCTCGACAGCTAAGACACCAGACTCTTGGAGGGGCTCTATACTGGTCCCCATCTTTAAAAAAGGCGACGTTTGAAGCCATCAAACTACAGGCTTATCGCCCTTCTCGATCTTGAAGCTAAGGCCTACGCTCGCCTCCTTTTGAAGGATTTGGAGTCTTGGGCACAAGAAAAAGGCATTATTCCCTTCTATCAGTCAGGCTTTAGGTCACAGTCGTCGACCCTGGATAACATCCTTGCGTTAGCTCATTTATCAACCCAGGCAGTGAACAAGAAAAGTCCTCCACTGTTTTCCTGTTTCGACTACACCACAGCTTTCGATAAAGTTGACCGCAGAAGGCTATGGTAGAAATTAGACAATTGGGGAATTTCATCTAAACTCCTGAACGCAATTAGATCCTTATATATGAAGATACCTGGGTGCGGGTCAAAACAAGCGCCTACACAGTGACCCCCAAAATGGCTACAAACAATGGGCTTAAACAGGGCTGTGTGTTGGTGCCCATCCTTTTCAATTTGTATACCGCGGACCTGGGGGCTGCTCTGAAAGGTGCCAATCTAGTAGCTCCTAGGCTGGGAAGCGTGAGGTTGCCCGTATTTCAATATGCTGATGATACGGCAATAGTGGATCACACCAAAGTGGGTCTACAGAGAGCCCTAAATGCACTGGATCGCTTTAACAAGGATAACTTCCTGACAGCCAACTAGGGCAAGACCATGGTAATCATCTTTGGGAGATACCATCTTAAAAGGAAAGCACAATGGCTCCTGGGTGATCTGCAAATTGGCACAGTGGCTTCATACAACTATCTTGGGTTCTGGCTTTCAGAACGGGCCAAGGCGAACATCCATTTGAAACATCTGACCGCCAAAGCCAACAATGTTATGCATTTGCTAAAACAACTGAGCCAACATCTGATAAGTCGTTCGGCTGGACCAATACTGACTGTTCTAAAAGCAAAACTGCTTCCAGCTATCAGTTATGGCCACTTGGCCTTCCCTGGGTCGTTGGATGTCTTTTTAAATTCAGCCCAAGCCAAAGCATTCAAATCAGTGCCCCTTATCCCGAGGTCAGCTAGGAAATCAAGACTGAGATTGGAGCTAGGTCTCGCGAGGCCGGATCTGACATGCCAGGGGGACCTTATAAAGCCATACCTAAGGATCTTGAGGGCTCCAGCAGATTCCTTAAGATATCAACTGAGATCCACCTTTGAGGAGGCGGGCTCTGTCTGGCATGCTGGCCTTGGCAGTGCTATCAACATACTGAAGATAGAGGCAGCAAGCCTACGGTTATGGGAAATTCCACTCAATGCCTGGAAAAAAGCAATAAATAGACAAGTGTGTGAAACATCCTTTGCTCAAGATAATAAGGCCCTTCGCTCAAGTTTTAACCTAGAGCCATTGAATAAATCGTACACGCCGGAAAAAGCCCAACCCTACCTAAGAGAAGCCCTAACACCGCAAGCCCGAAGTAAAATACTTTTTATGAGACTTACTATACTATGTATCACTGATTTTAATCCAGCATGGGCCCGCAAGGGGGAAAATACAGAATGTAGGCTGTGCTCCTTCACAAAGTAATCCTGGCTGCACCTCCTATGCTGTTGCTCCAAATTAAACAATGAACGTCGGCGACTCCTTCGCCCGATCTGTATTGCCAACGAAGCAAAGACCTGCAGAGAAGCTTCAGCCTTATGTTTTTCCAAATCAAAGACTATGGGGGTCATTAGGATAGCGGGCGGATCGCCACCGCCTGTATGGCGGTGGCGATCCGCCCGTTATTTCCCACCGCCCGCCTCACATTTCCCCACCGCCATATTAGTATGGCGGTGGGGACCCAGGCGGACAGCAAGACCGTCCGCCGGTTTGCCGCCGGTCGACCAGTCGACCGGGCGGAAAAGGGGCTGGATATGGTGGCGGTGTCTGCTAGACACCGCCATCCATATTATCATGGGCAGGGGTGCAGGGCTTTCCATGGCGGAGACCCCGTCATGGAAAGCCAGGCGGAGTTTGCTTTCGGGGGCCCGTTGCGGGCACCCAGGGTATTGGGGGGGTGGGTGGTGCACATGGGGGGTACCTATGGTACCCCCCTGCATTGTCATGGACATGGTGGCAGGCACCTCACGGTGCCTGTCACCTTGTGCATGACGATGCACACAGTGCATTCCCAGCATTGTGGCAGGCGGTGCTGTGAGCACTGCCCGCCACAATGCTGGGAATGGAGGATGCCACCGCCACGGTGGCATCATAATACGCACAGCGGGACCGCCGCACCTCTTGCGGGCGGTCCCTTTTTTCATTGCGATGGCGGGCGGACTTTGTCCGCCCACCATCGTAATGACCCCCAATGACTTTAGCAAGATTGGGGAAATTCACGCACCTGATCAGGGTTGCCTTAAATGTCTTGCATGAATGCAATGCTGTTCCTGTAACTGATACGCCAAATCCTACTGAAGCAAGCGGACTGGTCCCTGACAGGCACTGAGGAGTGCCCCCCTTTTTACTAGAACCATCAAGTCCATGTATTTAAAAAATTTCTAACGAGGTGTTTTTAATCAAAAATGAATTTCAAATAACACTGGGGACTGCGCAACGTGTCTAAGGGCATACGGCCGACCACAAAGCCAGGACATGGATGGGAGGGGAGGGTGTAGGGGGAAGGAGGGTGGTACTGTTAAGTACAAATATGATTCTTTTAACAGCGTTTTTGTTTTTACTGAAATGATTTTAATTAATCGATCAGTTAATAAAAATTCAAAATACATTTGATAATCTTATTTGTTACATAAAAGAGTGAAGTCATTTGTTGTGTGTTGCATGGCTGATGTGTGAATTATATATAGAGGAGCTAACAACAATTTGTGAATTTCTGCTTTTTTTCAGTTTTATTTTGCAACCGTATCTATACTTTAACAGTGGTTTTCAAAATTAATTACAGCATTATAATCAATGATGTACATAACTCCCCCCTCTAACTGCAGTTTTTGGAGTGAAATTCTGTGGTTTTTTATGATATACTTGTGACCCAGCAGGTGGCCAACCCCCACTGCACACAAATGTTGGCCAGGCCCTGCATTCACTCCTATGCTGGCATCCAAGCCCGATGCGCATGCCCTTCTAGTGTGTGTCATCAGTCATGTCACTGACCATGTCATGAGTAATGTAATATGTGAGGTCATAAGCAGTGCATTGCTGGGGCATACATTATAGTTAGCTCAGGTAACTATTACTGCTGAGTTTCTTTGGTTTTGTGTGTGTAAAACCTGAGCCTAACTATAACATCTCTGTAACCTTTGTTTTTTAGTGAATTTATTAATATAAATAGTACTCACTTATAAGTTCATTTTAGTATTATACATGTTTACTAGTTTATAAATACATTTTATTCACAAATTTATTCCTATTATACATTTTAAAAGTAACAATTAACAAATCAACATAAGGTAACTTATGTTGCCTTTCCATAATGCAATACAAGTTTTACTCTTTTTGTATTAATTTTATTGATTTGTGGATCTGCCGCTATGCCACCACGAATTCACTGCGATTCCAGGAACACACCCAAACCTCAATTTCTCATTGGGTACAGTAAGTCTCCATCCATTCACATTGCAAATCACATCCTAAATCAGTTATTTGGGTTTCACTTCTCTCTGGGGACAGACAGAAACCTGCAGCTCCATCCTGTTTTTTCTCTTTCCTTCAAAAGTACAGAGTTTTAAGGTCAGGGTGTCTTCTGCTGAAGATAGAAGAGAAGGGGAAGAGCAGGATGAACAATAAGACTTACCATCTCTAAACAATTACTCCGACATTTGAAAATATTTCTCCATCCCTTCAGAGGAAAAGAAAGTTGTTCCAAAAATTGTCCATTGCAATATATGCAGCAAAAAACTGTCAAGAAATACGGGCAAAAAGTATTCACATGGCACACCGTCTATGTGGGAACAACTAAAAAGCATGCATTCAAGAATATATCACCGCACGATGAGAGAGAGGGAAGGTGGTGCATCATCACCAGCAGCTGGATCATCCGTGGGACCCTTACCACCTGACCAGATAGTTACCATCCCTGCTGCTTCACCAAAACTGCAAGACATGGTGACTCCTTGTGGCAAATGTCAGTTGCACTAAAAATGTCATCTGTTGTCCAGTTAATGGATGCCTTCAACAAGCATATTTGTTATTTTTTTTTCACCTCACCATTCCATCTTCCATTCCTTTTTAAACACAAGCAGATATCTGAAAAGCAAATATAGAATACATTTAACTTTATATTACATAATATTAGATTACATATTATAAGCAAGTGAGTAGCTACATAACAGGTAATGCCAGTGTGTAAGAGACTGTGTAAGTGTCTGATTATAGGTGTATAAATGGGTATATGAGTGGCTATATGGGTGGGTGACTGGGTGTGTGAGTGGTTGAGTGGATTTGTGAGTGAGTGTATCAATACCTCTATGGGTGTTTCACCGAATGTGTAAGTAGCTGTGTGAATGTGTTACTGGGTGTTTTAGTGACTGTATGGGTGAATAAATGGGTTTGTAAGTGACTGTATTGATTGGTAACTGGCTGTGTTAGTGAGTGTTTAGGTGAGTAAATGTGTGTGCAAGTGGCTCTGTCAGTGGTGGATACATAAGTGCTGTGTGAGTATGAGAGTGGATGTGTAAGTGACTCTGTCGGTGAGCAGTCAAAATATAGTTTTTTTTATATCGACCAACAGTAATATCGAGTTTTTAATATCGTAGGGACAGAATATCGATGTCAAGAATATCGGTGACCAGAATATCGACCTTAAGGTAAGTAATATCGAAGTAAGTAATATCGAAGTTAGTAATATCAAAGTAAGAAATATCGTTAGCAAAAATATCGTTGTTAATAATATCGATATTTATATTAGTGTTATGTATTTTAGTATGTATTGTATATGTATGTTAAACATTTTTTGTAATTTTTTTTATTATTTTTAAATATATGTATTAAATGTTTAGAAATTACTAATTTTTTTAAAGTAAATTTTGCGTTTTAGTATTAGAGTGGGTTGTGGGTTTATAGGGGAATAGGGTGGGAAGTAATTTAATTATAATTAAATAATGAATATGTTATTATTTATTGTTATTGATTATTAATTTATTGCTAATTTATTATTAATTGGTAATTAATGTTTATTAATTGATTAATTTATCATTATATTAATTGTAATTAAAGTATTTTTTATTGTTATTGATAATTAATTTATTGTTAATTAATTATTAATTGGTAATTAATTTTTATTAATTGATTAATTTATAATTATATTAATTATAATTAATTTATTATTGTTTTTATTTGTTGTTATTGTTAATTAATTTATTGTTAATTTATTATTAATTGGTAATTAATTTTTATTAATTGATCAATTGATAATTAAATTAATTGTGTTCTTTTTTATGTGTAGCGGGTTGTGTGTTTATGGGGAATAGGTGGGAAGTAATTTAATGTTATTTAAGTAAATATTAATGTAATTTTATTGGTATTTATTATTAATTTTTTAGTTAATTAATTGTTAATATGTTATTTATTTTACAAAAATTATTTAATTAATAAGTATGTTAATTTAACCCCTACGCTATCCTACATTTTCCCTACTGTTGCACTCCCTGGAGTGGGAATAGTAATTTTAACCCCTACGCTATCCAACACTTTCCCTACTGTTGCACTCACTGGAGTGGGAATAGTAATTTTTACCCCTACGCTATCCAACACTTTTCCTACTGTTGCACTCTCTGGAGTGGGAATAGTAATTTTAACCCCTACGCTATCCAACACTTTCCCTACTGTTGCACTCACTGGAGTGGGAATAGTAATTTTTACCCCTACGCTATCCAACACTTTCCCTACTGTTGCACTCACTGGGGTGGGAATAGTAATTTTTACCTCTACGCTATCCAACATTTTCCCTACTGTTGCACTGTTTGGAGTTGGAATAGTAATTTTATTACCTCCGCTATCTAATATTTTTTGTATTATTTTAGTTAATGTAGTATATAATTAATATTAAAAAGATTAAAAATATATATTTTTTTAAATGTATTATATATATTTATTTAATTTTTATTTATATTATTGGTTTATGTGTATAGATGTATTTATAATTTATATGATATTTTTTTTTTATAAGTTATTAAAATAATTATTAAAAATTATTAGTAAGTATATATATGATATATTATATGTATATGTTTAATTTATTTTTACATTATATATATATTATTTATAATTTTTAAACATTTTAAAATATTTTTAACTATGTTTATTTTAATTATATGTATTATTTACTTTATTTTACATTATTTTTTTAACTTAAATAAAAAACGATATTTTTAACAACGATATTTTTGACATCGATATATTTTTTTTTCGATATTGTTGTACTTACCATAATGTAGATAGGATGTCGATATTCTTGACTTCGATATTCTTGTGTCGATATTTCTGTAGGTCGATATTCTGACCTTCGATATTCTGTCAGTGATTCGACTCTGTCGCTGTCTGACTGGGTGTGTGAGTGGCTGCAGGTTTTGTAAATACATATGTGAGTGGCTATATGGGTGGGTGACTGAGTGTATAAATGAGTATATGGGTGTCTAAGTGCAGGTGCAACTGACTGAGTGCCTGGGACATGAATGGCTGTATATGTGTGTGAGTGGGTGTGACGGTGCCTGTATGGGTGCCTAAATGATTATGTAATTCTGCTTTATCGAAGGTGGGAAAGGGCGCTATATCCCTTACTGGAGTACGCAAGGAGCCTGCCAAAGGTAAAAAACTTAAGAGGGGGCAGCGATGTATCTTGTCAGATGCAGCCACTCAGACAGACCTTCAAGTAGATAATGCATTGATTCTGTCCCAAGGAAACCCTGTAGTCCAAACATTGGAGTCTTCAGAGACAGGCATGTCTGTACCATTACTTGACTCTGGTCTAAATGAGCTATTCTTTGATGACTGCATTACCAAATTCAAGGTTTTAAGACAGACTGAGCTCTCTCCTTTTTCATCTTGTATGGAAGCTAGAAACCCAGCTTATGACATTTCTGGCACATCAATCTTTGCTCCTCAAAGATTTCTACTCTTAGCTTTACTGTTCCAACTCCACAACAAAATTCTACCAATCAGCAATCTTCAGTTTCGGCAGGGGTGTCCTCTCCACTTAGAGGTGCTGTTCACCCCGTTCATCTACCGCCTCCGCCTACTCAAATTCCTATAGGGACTTTTCCTTTGCCCTCTCTGATGAAATCCTTTTCACCCAAAGGATTGGCCAGATTGGTCTGGGCCCTATTATTTCTCAAGGGGACTGTGTTATTATTAATTTTAAATCTTCGCCCATGGTATGGACTATACTGGGCGGGAACTTGAGTAGATCTATTCATGCGAGTTCCACAGTCACCGTCTCTCTTGGGTTCTTCTACAAGCAACACATTGTACATCCACATTCCCTGCAAGTTCAGTCCTTGCCAATGCATGGGGCTAGGTTTGAGGACCTTTTGAGGATGAGACCAGTGCTGCCCAGTTCCTCGGTCATCTCCTCTGTTCCTCCTAATGTTTGTTTCAATGTTCCTGTAGGGAATAGTTTTCTATCAGAATAACTGCCCCAACCTCCCCCCCATAATCCGGCTACTGATGCATGTGGGGGGGGGGGGTGCTGTTAATGTGTAGAACAGATTTGATGCAGGGATAGCAAGGTCTGGTTATTCCTTTTCCCTTGTGAGTTGGAATGTGGCAAGGTCAAAAGATAAGATCCTAAACCCAGATTGGTTGGCGTTGATTGATAAGTTTGATTTTGTTGTTATGCAGGAAACCTGGGTTACCACATTGATTTCATGTAGGGGATTTTCCTGTTACTCTTGCCCCTCTATATCCTCATCTCATGGGAGAGCTAAGGGTGGTCTTTCAATATGGGTCAAACTAAATCTCAGAGTAGAAGTATCAGTTATTGATGTGGTTAGCCCTGCATACCAGGCTCTGCTTATTTAGGATTTTCAGGGCTCCTTTTTTTTTACTTGGTAAATGTTTATAATAACAATTTCATCAATTCCTTTAGCTCCTTATTTGAGGAGTTGTTTTGTTTTATTATGAGTTTGAAACCGATTGGATCTGGTACCACACTCCAACCTCAACTTTTGCTATGCGGTGATTTTAATCCTAAACTCCTGGAATTTGTCTGAAGAGCTGGGTTTTACAGGTACAGCAGCAGAAGCAGTACCACTGGACATTAGAGGGAGAGAGCTGAGGAAATTCATAGTCTTATATGACCATATAGATGTCATCAATTTCTGTCAGGGCGAAGGCCGAAGTAAATTCACCTACGGGGTGGGCATCTGTGATCAACTGTATTTTTGCTTCCAGGCACTTTCTGCTGTGGTGTTCTACTAGTTCCATCATAGAAACCCACTGGGGGGGGCATAATGCACTGTTAGTGGAAGGGGTCTTTCCCTTGTGTAGGGACAAACCGCCTCCAGCATGTACTGACATTGCTCGGCATTCAAGAGATGGGCTCAGATTGGTTTGGCTCTTGAAAGAACCTAGCTGTACGCTTGGTTCCCTTGTTAAAACCCATCTGTCTGTGTTTTTGGGGTGCTCATCAGAGGATTATGGGGTAGTCTTATCTTCCTGTTACCAACTCTTAAGAATCACTTGCTGAAACTCTATTGTTCCGCCCTAGACCACCCAAGCTGGTTCGATGCAAATTGCTCAGTGGCCAACCACCGTCTGAGGAAGGCTCTGTTAAGGTGTCTAAGAGATGCTGAGGAGGTCCAGGAAGTTAGGAGTGCCTATAAATGGTTGGTTAAGGACAGGATCAATTTTGTGAACAAAAGCGATTTGGAAACACTGGAATTTGCAGCCGCCCAGAATAAAAGTAAAGTATTCTGGGATGTTGTTATTAGGTCTTGCCAGTGGGATGCTCCTCCCAACCAACTTCTAGTCTGCAACATTCCTGTCTTGGAATGGGTTAAGTATTTTACTTCCACTTACCAACTGCCTGCAGACTAGAGTTGTGAGGATAGGTTACTGGCACACCTTGATGACCCCCCTTATCCAGATTACCCTTCCGTAAGTGGTTGAAGCTGTTAGACAGAGTTCAAGCTGTAAAGCTCTGGGGCCCGATGGAATCCCTATGGACTTACTAAAGTGCAATTTAGATGTCTGGAGTCCCCTGCTTACTAATTTGTTTAATAATTCTCTGTTCAGTAGAGTCCCGAATTCCTGGGCCCTTTCAATAATAGTCTCAATTAAAAAAAAAAAAGTGTGTTGAGGGTCGCCCAAATGCTACAGGCCAATATCTCTTATTGACAGCTCTGTGAAGATCTAAGGGAGGGTAATTTTCAATCATCTGCAGATCTGGGCAAGTGACAATAACATCCTTCCCCCATGTCAGTATGGCATCTGCCCAGGGCTAGGTACAGTGGAGCAGCGCCTAAACTTGTACTTGGTTAAGAGTAAATATACCATCGCTAGGCGCTGCCCGCTGTACCTGGCCTTTATGGATTTATCTTCCATTTTGATTGCGTAAACAGGGCTAAGCTATGGATGATCCTGATAGAGTTGGCAGGGGAAGTCCCCCAGGGAAATTTTTTGCATTCTTTGCATGAGAATTTAGGGACCAGCGTGCGATATGGCTATGCAGGAGAAAACTCAGATGTTTTCTCTCTAGCTAGCCTGGTGCATCAGGGGTGCGTTTTGGCACCCCTGCTTTTTATCATCTATATCAATGAACTAAGTACCCACTCGGCTATTTCTACCAGCGAAGTCCCAAAATCTGCTAACTCATTTGTGCTGGTGTTATTATATGCCGTCAATGCCGTTTTAATGGCGAGGACGCCCCGTGCCTTGAACATCCTGGAAGGTCCTTTGTCTAATTTATGGGCAAATTTGATATGCAAACAGATTATGGGAAATCACATATTATGGCCTGCTGGCCAAGCAGGGTAAATCTTTCATCCTTAAAGTTGCAAAAGAATTTCCTGAGCTCAGTGCAAAATTTGAGAAATTGGTGTGTTACCTTCAATTCCTCTAATTCCTGGCAACCCAGGTAAACGCAGCACGCATGAAACGAGGTAGGGTGGCTGGGTCTCTATTTAATCTCATTCAGAGGGAAGGTGGGGGCCTTACCTTCCCCTGTATTAAGATCTATAATTAGCAATGCGTTCCCACAGCTACTTATGGAGTGGGGGTATGGGGGTACCACAATGTTTCCCCCATTCAGGTGGAAGAAAACAGGATCTGTAGATGATTTCTGAATCTTCTGCCAAATTGTTCCCATTTTATTTTACACTCTGAACTTAACCTTGAATACATCTCTGACAGAGTCAAAGTGGCCCGCTCCTGCTTTGGGTGAGTGTGTTTTAATAGAAAAGTTGTTTCAGACTGACTCGGTCTAGATAAGGTTCTCTCCATTCCTTGGCTGAAATATGTTAGTAAGACCTTTAATGATATTGGTCTTCCCGAATTGTTTGGCGTGCCGGCAAACATAAGTAAACACAATGTGCTCAATTCACAAAGGTAAGCTTAGACGTTTGGTCTAAACTTAGATCAAACGTCTAAGTTTACGACTTTGAGAGTTAACAAAGGGCAATTATGAGTACTATCCTTATGTCCACACTTGGGCCGGATCTCCGCCCTGAGCGCGGACATAAAGATAGTGCTTGTGAATGCCCTTTGTGAATTCCCAAAGTCGTAAACTTAGACAATTGGTCTAAGTTTACGCCAATTGTCTAAGTTTACCTTTGTGAATTGCACCTGATAAGAGGCTGGTAAAGTCCCGCCAGGAAGAGTTCATTCTCTCCCAAAGAATGGAGGAGGTCTTCTGTAAGCACACTTTGTTTGTAACTATTTTATTTTACTTGCAACAGGAGAGCTGGCATCATATCTTTCTCTAGTGCTAACTCAGTGGGAGAGGTCCCTTCTTTTCAGATTCAGAGCAGGTTCTGTGTGGTGTCTATTGTGTTTCTTTGATGGTGCGGCGGCTAGGGACAGTAGTTTACCGGCATGTGCTTGTGATGGGTTGATGTTGCATTTTATGTTTTTTTGTACATTTTATCATAGTTTTTTCCAATACTATCTAAAACATATTTTGAAATCACTTGCACTCACGAAATGTAGGGATGGCCTAACATACCTTCAAATGTTAGGCAGCCCTGATATCTGTTTCAGTGTTTGTTGTTTGCTTAAAATGTTAATAAGAAGCAGGAAATCAATGGAGGGAGTAATGGCAGCGGAAGAACATCTTGTATTTGTATCTGAAGTAGTGCTTTTAATTGATTTTGTATGTAAGGTTTTTAAAGCTTTTACGAGGTGTCTCCTTGTATTTCTGTGATTTATTGTATTTTGCTCTTTTATGATTTTTATCCAAAGATCGAATAAAGATATTTAACTTGACTTGACTATGCAAATGAATGTATAAGTGAGTAAATGGGTGTGTAAAGGGTTTTATAGGTGTGCGACTAAGAGTGTTAGTCAATGTCTGGCTATGTTAGTGGTGGGTACATAAGCGCTTTTATGTGAGTGTAACTGGGTGTGTAAGTGCCTGCCTGACTTTGTGAGTGGGGGCAAATTACATACTATTAAATTACATACTATAAGCAACCACCCACATCTAATTTCAAACATATTAATTCATACTGGCTTAATAAAATAACTATATTTTCAGTATAGCAAGTCCTCTTCCTCCTTTGCTGATCACTATATTATAAGTTAATGTTCTCTTCTAACCTCCCTTCTATTTTGCCTTTTACTGTAGTGTCTATCAGCTACACATTTTCTTTCAGCTAATATAGTCATAGGTTTTTAAAAAAGAATATGTATACTTTTTTATAGTACAACCTAATAAACATACCTGTCTTTGCTGTTGTCCAACTTTTATTTTAATATCTTTTAATATCATTTTTCCACTGCAGATCTCAAGTCAGAAATATGGCAATCCTCCTCCACTGTCAGTACAAAAGTACCAATAATGGCTACCCTTCCAATTGTGCTCTCACTCATTCTCCTGGACTTAGCAAATCACAGACGTCCTTTCATTTTTTTTCTTGTTATACCACTTCTAAATAGTCACTATTTTTAACCCTTTCCATGGTTCCTGTAAAAAAGCCCAATTTGGTAGTTTTTGCACCGATCCACCGCGTGGCTCAGCGCGACCCCTATGGATCCACACAAAAGACCTTAGAAGCATTAAACAATCTGTTGAAATGCTTTTTATTATATTTTATTTTGTATTACAAGACATACACTCTCTACTGAGCAATTGTTGTACACTAGTCTGCATTTCACTTTCACACTGCAGTCTCTTTTGCTCCCTTCCCCACACTCTTTTAGCTCCGTTTCCATAGTAACCATGTTTCCAATAGCCTCTGCCTACCAGTATGTCAAAAGTTCACAGAACTTTCTCTCAACAGCATACTATCTTCACATTAGCTGTAGCAGGTCCGTTTGACTGTTTGCAATTCTAAGCATAACCCAAACAACATTACTTTTTTTTATTTTTCCAAAGCCAATCAGAGTGTTAGCTACTTTTTTCTTAAAGTTACTACCTAATTTTAGCTCCCTGCACATCTCCACCATCCAATCAAAATATATTCTTTTATATTTTACTTGCTGTCCTCCATTTTAACTACCTTTCATCTTCAAAACTGCCTTGTTCTGCGGCAGCCTTTTCCTGTGTGCTACACCTGTATGTCTCCAAAATGGTCAGAGTCTGAATTTTGCACCATAGTTTTGTGTTTTGGGCCTGAGAGAGTGCTAGAAAGAGTGGCATTGACAAGGACCTAGGTTTACCTAATGTAGGCATTACTTGGGTTGGCCAGAGAGGGTTAAATTGGCATCAATCGCTGCATTTGGTTGAAAGCATCCAGACCTCATGATTGTGCACTGTGCTGGCAATGACCTAGGTATAATTACTGGGGTAGGACTGAAAATCCTAATGAAGGATACCTTTGGTAAATTAATGCCACTTTTCCCACATACTGCCTTGGTATTCTCTAACATAAAGACAGAAGGGGCAGTGGTCAACCTAATTTTGTCCGCAGACAGAGAAAACCAGGACACATGTCAATAAAGCTGCTTCTGCATTTCTTTGAGACCACAACATGGGCTCTATAAACCATTACAGCTTATGATTCACACATGGATGGAATATATCGAAAATACGGACTCCATTTCACAGACAACTGCAAAAGGGTGTTCCTCAATAACTTAAAAGACTGCAGCCTGTTCTATGTGCAGTTATTGTCAACACCATAAACAGAAAGGCTCTTTTCAGAGCCAACCCTTTTTCCAAACACTTGTTCTTTTTGTTTTCAAATCCTTTTTTCAAATTTCTCACTTAGGGCTGCGGATCCGCAGTGGATCCTCGGCTAAATAAGGGGTCAGATGGCTATGTTGCAGGGAGATCCGCGCATCCGTCCCCAACCAAAACCCCTTATTCAATACAAAACAACAACACATTTAATACAAACATATCCTATTGCAATTTATATAACTATATCACAGTGTGTGAGTAGCTGTGTAAGTAACTGTGTGAGTGTGTGAGGGGCTATATGGATGTGTGAGCAGGTATGCCAGTAGCTGTGTGGGTATGTAACTGGGAGTGACTGTGTGGGTATGTCAGTAGCTGTCTAAGGCCTGTGTGGGTATGTGAGTGGTTTTCTGGATCTGTGAGTGGGTGTGTAAGCGGCTGTATGGTTGTGTGAGTAGGTGTGTGAGTGGTTGGGTGTGTGTGTAAGTGGTTCTGTGAGTCTCTGACAGGGTGTGCGATTGGGTGTGTGACTGGCTGTGTGGGTGTGTATGTCACTGTGTGAGTGGGTATGTGACTGCATGTGTGGGTCTGTGAGTGGGTGTGTGAGTGGCTCTCTAGATCTCTGAGTAGATTATAAGTGACTTATGGGTGTGTGAGAAGGTGTGTGAATGACTGGGTGTGTGAGGGGGTGTATGGATGTGTGTGTGGGTATGTGAGTGGTTGTGTGGGTATGAGAGAGAGTATGTGACTGGGTCTATGAGTGGGTGTATGTGTTTTTTTAAATGGGGTCTGGCTCCGCAGACCTGCTGTGGATTTACACCGGGGCTGCGCTGAACACCGTGGTGGATTTGTGAATCCTCACATGTGCAAAAAACATTTTTGGACAATTTCTTGCCCATTTGGGGTCTCTCACAGACCCTCCATCAGTCCCATGGGATGTGGGTACCTCTACCCTTACCCATTCCAGTCTTTTTACATTTTATTCCCCCCAGGAAGCGAGTCCGGATTCACAAAATGGCAGCAGCAACTTTCCTTTCAGGTTGCGGCCAGCCAACCACAGCATTGCTGTTGCTGCATGGATCCGCAAATCCACCGCGGTGGATCCATGTCTCTAGATATACATAAATCTATTTTCTTTAATAACTTCAAAACTACTGAACAAATTTACACCAAATTACAAAAAGCACTGTTTCTGGACCAAGATCTAGCATCTCTCTGCATTTTGGGACCCCTCCCTTTTTTCTCGGCGCCCTCTTGATGAAATTCAGCAGTTATCTCAAGAAACTAAAACTCGTGCCCTCACCATGCACTGCTAATTAATTACCTCACATTACCCCATGTATTACATCACTCACTCATAACATCTTCTATGACATCATTGATAATATTACTGCAATATTTGCTGTAAAATTATTGATGAGAGAACTGTGCATGGTGAAGACACGAGTTATAGTTACCTTAGGGCGCGAGTTATAGTTTCTTGAGATAATTCTAACTAAAATTGCTGAATTTTTATGGTTTTGTGTGTGTAAATTCTGAACCTAAAAATGATGTCCCTGTAACCTTTGTTTTTTTTAAGCAAAAATATATTACCTACTGGCTGTCGCCAGTCGGTAGTTATAGTTAGGACCTAGTTTCCATAGGAAAAGCATTTTTGACTTGCCTATAACTTTGGCGTTGTTTGACCAATCTCCATGACATTTTCCCCAAAAAGTGTCAAAGTAGGTTCTGTGTGTCATGAAAAGTTTGGGGGTGATCCGTGCAGTGGAGACCGAGAAATAGGGGAGTAAAAAAGGGTGCGTTTGTAATAGTAATTCCCATAGGATCGCATTGTCAAACCTATAGCCCGAACCGCTGGATGGAATTACACCAAATTTGGCAGAAAGGTAGATGGTGTTACACAGATTGTGCTTTTTGTCATTTGGTGCAAATCCGTCCAGTGGTTTTTGAGAAAATTTAAGCCCAAAATTATAGATATATCTCTGACTGTGGATATTTTGTGGTGGTTTCGCGATTAATCGCGAATGCGCGCGCCAACAGGAAGGCTCTGATTGGCTGGACGCAACCTGAACAGAAAGTTGTGGCCAACATTTAATACTCCAGAAATGGTTCCTGGGGTTGAAAATGTGTGTGAAAGCTGACATAAGGGGGCAGGGTGGCGATACTCTGGCCCCATGTTTGAGAAAAGGGTGTGTTCGTGACACTAGTTATGTGTCCAAAATAGATTTTTTAATTGGGCGCAATATTCGCGATGACTCTGTGATTGCCAGCACGGCCCCACGTGTACCGTCATGGGGACATCACGACTATTACCACAGCTTCGCGAATATTGATAAAAATATTTAAAAATATATCAGTGAATCATTAATACACATTGAGATATTCAGAGATATTGAGATTATGATAAATGTCTTTAATAGAGTTATTTAGATAGTGATTTATCTAGAGTGATGGTTAGAATTAATTATATAGTTATAATTTTTTATGTGGTGGTGGCTATTGAATTCCTGCTTTTGCTTTCAGCTTTCGCACCGTATCCGTGGAGATCGCGATTACCGACGTCATCGCAATCTCTGGCCTTACCACAAAAACCGAAAATAGGTTTTGGAGATGGTTGTTCTAGAAATACACTAGAAAAACATGAGTTTGAAGTGTACAGTAATAAACCGCTAGCGTGTAAAATACTGTAATATGCGTGTATATATGTGTTTTTCACTTTTTGTAAAAGGCGCGATCGTCGCAGTTAATGGCATCGTCGCAACTTCCTGAATAACCGCGAAAACGGAAAATAGGTCTTAAGGATGAATTTCAAAGAAATTTAGTACAAAAGCATGAGTTTAAATATGTGTTTAAAGAAGCATGCATAAAGTAAAATGTGTTGCGCAATGTTTAGAATGGATTTTTTTACTTATTATTTTTGGATGTGCGGGTGGCCGTGAATGTCTCCTTTTGTTTTCCGTTTTCACAACATATTTGCGTCCATCGCAACGTTGTTGTGAAGATACCCAAAAATGAAAAAAGGATCTATTTAAAGAAAATTCACAATATTTTGGGTACTAGGGTTGCTCTGACAAGAGCCTTCATGCTCATTGTGTGTATATGACAGCTACACATAAGACCGGATGCAGAGTTTCAGATTGCTAAGAAACACACTGTTGCCTTCATCTGTAAAGTGCACTCCATCATTTCTATAAATTCCACGCATGTCAAAACGCAGATTATTGTTATAGATACAGCCCATGCGATGGTCTCTGAGGAATGCAGAAACCGTTTTATTAACATGTTTCCTGGCTTTGTCAATCTGTGGACAGAATTGCTTTGACCACTTCCATTTCCGTCTTTGGCATATATTAGAGTACACCAAGACAGTGTGAGGGAAAAGCGACATCAGTTCTGCAAAGGTATCTTTCATTAGGATGTCCAGCCCTACCCCTGTCAATGTGCCTAGGTCATTGCCACCACAGTGTACATCACGAGTTGAGGAGTTCGGCAATCCACAATGGATTTAACCAAATCCAGCAACTGATGAAACTTTAACCCTCTCTGGCCAAGCTAAATAATCTCCACATTTGGCAAACCCACGTCCCTGTCAGTACCTCTCTCTTTTGCAGCCCACATTCCACACTCCAAGGATTTTGAAGTGAAGGAGCAATAGCATTCAGGAGAATGTTGGAGCTGAATGAAAAAAGATATATTTTATTGGATGCTGTCAGCATGAAAGTGAATCAAATTAGATAGTGTGCTGGATGCCTTAGCAACAAGTTCTATTATTGGTTGTTGTTTAAAAAAAGAAATGTAATACATACATGGATATGCTTTTGAATCTGTGGAGTAAACCACACCTGCTGTATTTTATTTGGAAGTAGCATGTTCCTTCTAGAATGTGCTGTGAACTTGTGACCTACTGGTTCCGCTGGGCTGCTAGGTACATTGAGGTAAGAGTGTATCAGGGGAAGGGTGTTAAAGAGACAGATTTTTTTTTTTAAAGTTGAGAAGTTATGACAGAATTTAAGTAATGGCAAGCATTAATTTCCAACTCAGGACTATGTAATGAACTGTTGTTCAGAATTTAAATTTAAAGAAACTAAAGCTAAATATTGGTTTGGACGATTTTTTTCACGATTATTCCATGATGATCGCGAAAACATCGCGAACACGCAGCGACTGGAACCTTGTTTTGAAAGAGAGGGAAAGGATTAACAGATGCTAACCATTCACAAGTGGAGATGCAGCAGTCTAAAATGAAAGACATGATTTCATTTGCTGCCTTTCTTATGATCATGGAGTAGAAAAGTTGAAGAGGTTGCCATTTTATAGTTGCTTTCTATAAGAGTGGTGTACCATTCTTGTGCTTAGTTTTTACAACTCCTAACAGTGTCAAATCTATCCAGAAAGAGCTAAAACAACAATATAATCTACAAACTCAATTCACTGATATATATATAACTTTTTAATTATTTAAAAAAATGTCCATTAGAAATGAAGATGTATATTGGAGTTTGATTAAAAGGAGTATCACAGTGATGTGAAAAAAATACATCAGATGAATTGTATCTGGCAGAGGGTATGTGTTTAAGAAGTTAGTACTGTTGAAAGTTACCATGAGCAATGCCTTTAAAAATGACAATGTTTTAAATGTCTGAGCATCATGTGCAGAACAGACAAACAGATGTTATTTACCTGCTGGGAACTGTAGTACTTTTAGACACATTATTAAATAGGAGTAGTGTAGCCATGAATAAAACATAAGAAAATGTGCTGTGCCTGTGTATAATTTATAAAGTAGTAATAATTGTTAGGTATGTATTAGGAAGTGTTTGTCAATGGGTTTTTTAACTTATATGACCGGTTTGCATATGTTTTGATGGTGAGATATGGTTTTTCTGGTTGCAGATAGTTACATGCACGTTGAGGCTCTTGAGTTTACTCAAAGATGCAGAGAACTGTATATTTTTGGAAAGATGGCCTGAAGGTGTATATCTATTATGAAATCACATATATGTTTACATGGTGATCTATGTTCTTTAAGGCTGTGGAAAATTTCATGTATATAGTGAGGGTGGTGTATTTCTTTGGAAATGCTATGTTTAAAATTGAGGAGGGTTAATAGTGGAGAATGTCTCTTCAGAGTTCTTGTGCTAGCTTCACTTGGCGTGTAACTTTTATTTGAGAAAAGCTGAATATATGTTTTAAAGACACAAGAAATACTTGCGAAATGATGAAGGTATGCCATTAAGAAAAGGTTTTGTGCTTTGAAATAGTAAGAATTGTTGTTTTCAGTTTTGAAACTTACTGATGCATACGCACGCTGAGTAACAGAGCAATGTATGCTCTTAGAGAGCCATGTATGCAATTATATATCAAGTGGGATATCTAGGCTTATTCAGTCTCCCAGGCACTACACATGCACTCTTCCAATCACACAGGCACTAATTATGTACTCATTGAACTACGCAGGCAGCACCCATGCGCTCATCCAATCACCCAGATAGTAGCAATATAGTCATGTGATTACACAGGCACTAACAATGCAGATATGGAACCACCAATGTAGTTCCTACATACTCAGGGAATCATGCAGGCACTACCTATATTCTGAGGGAATCACCTAGGCACTATCTATGCACTCATTCAATGATCCAGGGAGTGTTGTTGTACTCAACCAGAAACACATGTATTTACAAGTTTTACAGAGGAATATGTACCCTTTTAGAACCATCTGGTAAATTATATATGTAACCTGACACACACTGTTTGCATGTACTCAGAAGAATTAGTGAGCTATATTCTGTGATACAGATTAATGTGCAGATTTTTATATGCAGTGTTTTTCAAAATTTAAATCTGACACATCTAAGTAGAAAAGTATTGAAAGACTAAATGTACCAGTGGCACAGTGGTAGAGAGGCACATAAATAGTTCTTATGTTGTGTTTTTGGATTTACAGTATTGAGACACTGTATGTACTTTTAAACTTTGGTTTATGTTTATTTTAAAATTGAGTACATAGGGGATAAAGTGGTCTTTTACTATGTCTAAGTGAGAACTGAGATATGGTGCAGCTGTGTTGTAGGAGAGCGTGCTATAATATTAAAAGGTAAGTAACAAATTAAGGGGGTCATTACGATGGAGGGCGGATCGCCACCGCCCGCATGGCGGTGGCGATCCGCCTCCATTTCCCTCCACCCACCACCCATTTACCCCCGCCATATTAGCATGGCTGGGGGTCAGCGGCGGATGTAAATACCGCCCGCCGCGTTACCGCTTGTCGATTTGTCAACCGTGCGGTGAACGGCTCCTAATATGGTGGCGGTGTCAGTGAGACACCGCCATCCATATTAGGATGTAGGCGGAGAGGTGCCTTTTCATGGCGGCATTACCGCCATGAAAAGGCTGGCGGTAGTCGCATTTGGGGGCCCGTTGCGGGCCCCCAGGATGTTGGGGGGGTGGGGGGAACACATGGGGGGTACCTATAGTACCCCCCTGCATTTGCATGCACAAGGTGGCAGGCACCGTGCGGTGCCTGTCACGTTGTGCATGCGAAAGCACAACATGCATTTTGTACCTTGCGGCGGGTGCTGCTAGCAGCACCGCCCGCCGCAATGTAAACTATGAGGGATGCGCCCGCCAGTGTGGCGGGCGCATCGTAATGTGCCGGGCGGGACCGTCGCGACGTCAGCGGGCAGTCCCTGGCTCCGTTGCGGTGGCGGGCGGACAAAGTCCGCCCGCCATCGTAATGGGCCCCTAAGTTTTGTGTTTTGGTTTGGGTTTGGTACATTGAAGTAAGTGCTTGTAGTTATGTAGGTAGGTTGATTTGTAGATTTAAAACTGCAACGTAACATAAAAACTGTTTTTTGTATTATGTGTAAGCTAGTAGTAAAGTAGTTGGTACATTGGCTAGAAAAACATTTCAAATATAGTCATTTTTTGTACAGAACAATGTCTGCATAATTACAGACATATTGCCTACAAAAGCTCAGAGGTAAAAGGAACAGAAGCAACTACATTATCTATGCAGAACTGAGAATCAAAAGGGGAAAAATGATGAAAAAGTGGTGAATGAAAAAAGAGCTATTGGTAAGAGGACAAAGTAATTTCTTAAAAATATATGTGGACATTTCCAAAGATTATGAAATAATAAAAATAAAATGAAAATTATGAGAAAGATCGACAATGGACAACATCTATGTAACAAAAACAGGAAAGAATGTAACAAAGATGGATACACCTTAACCAGGAGACAGAAGCAGTTTAAGGAAATCAGAGCCAGGATGTTTCATAGTGGAGTAGTTATAAATCTACTGAAAAATATGTAGAAGGAAAGAACAAGGAGACATGCAGTGAAACAGAAAGAACGAGTTGAGTGAGTAGTTGATAAGGCATTTACCTTGAAGGTGAAGCTTTTTATTTTGATTATAAATCGACTGAAGACTCTTTACAAAATGGTGTTGTGCATGAGGAGACAAAACCAGAAGAAAAGAATAGTGAATAAAAGTAACGTTTGTACAGTTTTTAGTGGAGACTGCATATATACTTCTAGTACAGAGTCTTTCTTTAATGAAGAAAGCTATGTCCAGGATAATAGATTAGTTCATGCTATTGATTACAGAAGACGATGTTATGAAATGAAGAATGGCACTCCTATAACGAAAGAGGGGGTGGTGCCTACAAATGTAGAATAAGTTATTGGAGAACAGGTACAAGGAAGGCAGAGTCAGGCGCCTGTGTAGAAATGGAATTGTAGTTGTGTTTGTAGTATTCGACAGCAATCCATTGATATATTAAGGACATTTCTACATATCTTTCCAAGGCGAAGTTAAAAACAGAAAATAAGTACTTTACAAGGATTGGATCCTTACAAGATTAGAAAGCATACAAATTTGCAGGGACACTCACTAGATTGTTTATCAAACAAAGTGTGCCAGAGCACCTTTCATCATTTCAGGATGTTAGCTTTACACCATTCAACAATGCGAACTTTAGTTAGGAGGCTGTAATATGTGAAAGCTCCTGCTTTATGTTGAGGAGAAATTAATAAAGCACGTTTGCATGGTACTGTGGCAGACATAGAAAAGGTTTGCGGTGATGTGCAGTTTCGTTTCTTTGGTCCTGAGCAGGATTCTAGGGAAAATGAAAAGCTGTTAAAAGGAGGAGTTGCAGAAGAGGACACAGATATTACAGTTGATAGTTTTGAAGAAGAGATTACAAAATTTAACACAGTGTGGTCTAAAGAACCAGTGTATGTTTGCATATCTTGTCGATGGACTCACTAGAAGATTTAAACACAGACTGTTGACTTATATTTAAAAAGTGAAAAAGTAAATAATGATAACTGGCAAAAGTTAGCTGTGTAATTATTTGTAGAGGAACACTTTGACTTGTCCATATGACAAGCTACATGTAAGTAGTGTTACAATAAATTAGAAAATAATAAAATGAGCAACACATAGATATTAGATACCCATTTTGTAAGATAATAAAATGCCTGCTAATGTAATAAAGGGCCAAAAATAAAAAAAATCAACATTTATGATTCTTAGCAGAATTGCGAAGGGCTGTTATGGACTGCTCTCCAGCACTCACTGCAACTCCACAATCCATGCAGTATGATGCCATCTGGGAAAACTGTATAGTCAAATCTTGAAGTTGCGATTGGACCTCTGCAGGGACTGTCTACCTCGGTGTTGCTGTGGCTGCTATTGAAGCTGAGGGTCCTTCAGCCTTGCTTTGCCTTCTGGCTGCTTTTACACTATTGCTTTGGTATATTTTTAGATGGTAAAGCATCGACGTAGTCCTGCAAGAATAGTTGTTATTGGTACCCCTTGACAATGTCTTGTGACATATTGTGCATTGTGCAAATCTGCTCACTATGAAGTCCTCTTAAAGAATGTTCAAGATAGATAAATGGACGTGTTCTTCTAATTGTTTTAGTTGAAAAGTGTATTATCCAATGATATTCCTTTATTTCCCGGTGACATGATTTTCTGTTTTTAAAAAAAAATTTTTTTGTGGTTTTGTGAAGTTGTAATTTTTTTTGCTTTTTTATGGTAAAAAAATGGCAACTAGGACAGGAGGAATTCGAAAAATGTGCACTGATAAATATGCAAAAAATATAAAGGGTTAAAGAAATTAGCATGTATGATTTTTTGCGGCATTGTAAATTGCTCTAACACACTGCTCATCAGCAGTTATAACAATACTACAGTCCATGTAATTTGTGGCCATTCTTGAAAACTCTTGAGCCATATCTGTTGAAGTAGTCTGCACCTCTGAACGGACTTTCTGGCTGGGAATTGTTGTTGCTGCCACTGATGTAGCTGGTCCTCCAGCTTCCCTCTGCTTGATTGTCAGTTGGAGACATTTTCTAAGTTAGGTTTTAAGATGATAGAACATGGACGTCATCCCACATGAATATTTTTTGTTCGTCCCTTTAGAGAGGGTCTTGCCACAAATTGTGCATTGCACTAGATTTGCAGCAGTTTTTGATTCCTTATGAGTTTGGGAAACAATGGGTAGTCTGATGGGTGTTTGGTAGTTATGTTCTATTTGTGAGTTCATGGTGAGAATTATTTTTTGAAATTGTTGTTTTTGTCAAATGTGTTCTTAAAATAAAGTTAAACCATTATGTTACTAAACAGCTAGACTCAAACTTTGTGTAAAATATGTTTATATATCTGTTTTACACTTTGTCATTTGTATTCGTGACTACTGATGTCATTGCGACCTCCGAGATTGCTCTGAAGAAGGAAAATGCATTTTAGATGTAGCTATTTCGACAAATAAATACAAAGGGGAAAGTTAAATTAGTATCTTACTAAATAGCTACACTGAAACTTTATGTAAAATATGTCTATATATGTGTTTCACACTTTGTTAAAAAACACTTGGTATTCGCAGTGGTTCCTTGGCAATTGCACTCATAGAATCACACAGGCACTGCCTGTGCAATCATGAAGGATGTTATTTCTCCACCACTCTGCAAATGCGCCTCCTGGCACACTAATAGTTGGGGGATGAAGTCGCTATTGAGGGTTGTTGGGACCAACTAGCCCTCCTGTTACCTCCAACAAGTCCCACACAGTGAGTTCGCTAAGAGGTCTACGGAGGCCACGCCCCCTTTCTCCACCACTCTGCAAACGCACCTCTTGGCACACTACTGGTTGGGAATGAAGTTCTCTTGGATGTTAAGGGACCTTGGGGACCAAGAAGCCCTCCCGGTACTTTCTGTAAGTTCTACATAGCGGGATTACTGAGAGCTGGACAGAGGCCCGCCCCTTTCCGCACCACTCTGCAAACACCATCGCTACTTAAAAACCATGGCAGTTACTGTTAGGAAATATATTTAAAAAAACCTTAGGAGTTCACCTGAAAAAAACAAATGTTACAGGGATTTTATAGTTAGGTTGACATTTCACTCATACAAAACCAGAGAAATTCAGCAGTTATAGTTAGCTGAGCTAACTATAACTTGCGCCCGCAATGCACTGCTATGACCTCACACATTACATCACTCATGACATGGTCAGTAACATCACTGATGACATCTCAAATGGCATCACTGATGACATCATCCACAGAACCTCTGACGCACCCACTCATACCCCCATATAACCTTTCATACACCCACTTCAACTTTCACACTACCATTTTCAAACCCATTCACACACCCATACGAGTACTTATACAGCTAGTCACTGATTCATAGATCAACACACACATCCACTCACTCAGCCATACAGGCACTCACCCACCCTCTCACTCACTAATACAGTCACTGACATATCCACTCATACAGTCACTCACATAATGAGTCAGTCACCCATAGAGCTAGTCACACACCTATTTACCCATACAGTCAATCACACAGTCACTTACTCATCCATACAGTTACACACACAACCACTCACTCATACAGATACTAACACATACTCACTCACTTATTCAGCCACTCTCACATTCACTCCCTCACCCATACAGTCACTCACATACCCCATTACTTACCTATACTGCCTTTCACATACCTAGTTACTCACCCATATACCACTGACACATGCACTCACTCACTGACACAGCCATACATACATACACTCACTCACCCATCAGCCCTTCACACACATACTCACTAACCCATAGAGCCACTGACTCACCCACTCACTCATCCATACAGGCAGTCACACACATCCTCACCCACCCACACAGACACTCATACACCCATTCAGGTACTCAGACAACCAATCACTCACCCATACAGAAACTCATGTACCCACTCACACACCCAAACAGCCACTTAGACACCAACTGACAGACTGATACAGACATTCACACAAGCTAGTCACTCTCCCATACATTTACTGAGACATCTAATCACTCACTTATACAGTCAATCACGCACCCACTGAATAATCCATACAGGCACTCTAACACACACTGATTCACCAATACACCGTGGAATATATATTTAACACTCCTAATTTTTTTTAAAACAGTCACTGGATGATGTCGTCAATAATGTCATCAGTGATTGAGATGTCATCAGTGATGTCATCAGTGATGTCACTGACCATGTCATGAGTGATGTAATATGTGAGATCATAAGCAGATCATTAGGTATATATATTCACTGAAAAAAACATAGGTTACAGGGACGTTAGAGTTAGGCTGAGATTTCACTCATACAAACCCAGAGAAATTCAACAGTTATAGTTACCTGAGCTAGCTATAACTCACACTCCTGCAATGCACTGCTTATGACCTCACATATTGCATCACTCATGACATGGTCAGTGACATCACTCATGACATCACTGATGGCATCTCAGATGACATCACTGATGACATCACTCATGATATCTGAAATGACATCACTGATGACACCATTCAGTAATTGTGAGTGTTTTCTAAAAGTTACTGAGGTTTAAACATATAATCTAAGGTATCTCACTGTGGAAGTGCTTGTATGGGTAAGTGAGTGGATGTGCAAGTGGTGTATAGAAGAATGACTGGGTATATAAGAAACTGTATACATGAGATAGTGGGTGTGTGAGTTTTTGTTTAGGTAAGTGAATGGGTGTGTCAGTGCATGTATGAGTAAGTGAGTGGCTGTGTGAGTATCTGTATAGTTGGATGAGTTGGTGTATCAGTGGTTGTAAATGGTGAATCAGAGGGTTCATGAGTGGATGAATGGGTGTTTGAGCAGATGCATAACTGTCTGTAAGGGCGAGTGACAGGGTACATGAGTGGATGTCTCGGTGCATCAATGGGTGTGTAAGTGGGTGTATGGGTGAGTGAGTGGGTGTATGAGTGGCTGTATGTGTGAGTGAATGAGTGTTTGAGTGGTTGTATGGGTGAGTCAGTGAGTGTGAGAGAGGTTGTATGGGAAAGTATGTGGGTTTGTCAGTGACTGTATTGGTGAGTGAATATATGTATTAATATATATATATATATATATATATATATAAGTAACTGAGTGGCTGTGTGAGTAATTGTATGGATGAGTTAGTGGCTGTGTGAGTGACTTTATAGATGGGTGAATAGGTGTGTGAGTAGGTGTATAGTTAGCTCATTTACTGTGTCAGTAGCCGTATGGGTGTATTAGCAGTGTGTCTATGTCTTTATATCTGAATCTATGACTGACTGTGTTGGTAAGTGAGTAGGTGCATGAGTGAATGTATATGTGAGTTATTGGTTCAGTTAGTGGCTCTCTGACTGAGTTGATGTGTTATTAGCTGTATGGATGAGTGACGAGATGTGTGAGTGTTTGTATGGGTTCTGTGAATGAGTTGAATGAGTTGGTTACTGATTGTGTAGGAGTGCATGCATGGCGTGTTATGGGGTATAAGTGGGTATGTCAGTTTTGCTCTGGATGATGATGTCATCAGTGATGTCATCAGTGATGTCATTTGAGATGTCATCAGTGAGGTCACTGACCATGACATGAGTGATGTAATATGTTAGGTCATAAGCGGGGGTCATTGCGGGGCATGAGTTATAGTTAGCTCAGGTAACTAACTGCTGAATTTCTCTGGTTTTGTATGAGTGAAATGTCAGCCGAACTATAACATCCCTGTAACCTTTGGTTTTTTCTGTGAATTTCTAAGGTTTTTTAAATTCTATTTCCTAACTATAAAGTCCCTATAACCTTTGTTTTTTTCAGTGAACTTCTAAGGTTTTTTTAATTCTATTTCATAACTATAACGTCCATGTATTTTTTTTCTATAATGAAATATTGAACATCACATCTGCACAGTGCACCACTTATTGTGCTGCGTGTTTTAGACAAAGTGTAAAACACATATATAGACATATTTTACATACATTTTTAGTCTAGCTGTTTAGTAAGATATTAATGTAACTTTCCCCCTTCGTATTCATTTGTCGAAAAAACTACACCAAAAATGCATTTTCCTTGTTCACAGCAACACTGGAGGTCATGATCACATCTGCATGGTGCACCACTTGATGTAGTGGTCAACTATTTATTTAAAAAGTACATTAATCCTTTTATTTCAAGATATTTTTGGTTTTTGCGATGATGTCGCGATCGCCGAGGACATATCGCGAATACTGTGTGTTTTTGACAAAGTGTTAAACACATATATAGACATATTTTACATAAAGTTTGAGTCTAGCTGTTTAGTGATATATTAATTTAACGTTCCCCTTTGTATTAATTTGTCGAAAAAACACATTCAACACAAAGGCTCTTGTCGGAGCCACCAAAGTACCCAAAATATTGTTATTTTTATTTTATAAAAATCTGTTTTTTTTAGTTTTCAGGAATCTTCATGACATTCAACAGCCACCAGCACATGCAAAAAATAATAAGAAAAAAAAATCCATTCTAGACATTGCACTACACATATTCAATCAATCAATCAATCTTTATTTTGATCAATTAAGATCATAAAAGACAATTTACAATAAAAAGACACTTTTCTCTCCATAAATTGATACAAGTCTTAATATAGTGAATACATATAGAAGTACAATCGTATTAAAAAGATATTAAAAATGTCAATTAATATGATAAAATACTTTAAAATTCATACAAATATAAAAAGGAGGTAACTAACTCAGTAATACAATTAGCGTTTCTAAACACGGCTAATAATCTTAAAGCCCATAACCTTATGTGACACTAGTGACAAATACACTAGAGATAGAATTTGGTATTTATCACAAATAAGGAGTGGATTATTAAGGTAGTAAGAGGAAAATGCCACCTAATAACGTAATGACAACCACTTTTCTGTATAATACCCGCATACCCATTAATGCATCATTTTGTTTTTTGCAAACACTAATTTGGATATGCTGTAGTGGTCATGCCAATTTCTGCCATTTTTCTTTCCCGGTTTGACCATGTCCAACTTAAAAATTTGGCAATAGCTATTACACACTGGATACCAGTGTCGGTCAACAGTATTCTCAAGGCAATAGCACTGCTCCTCACGCCCATGTTCTTGCATAATGGGCGCAACCATTTATTACGTGGAGCCTGATATACCGGACAGACAAATAAAATATGTGAGTAAGTTTCCTCGTGTTCCAGACACAACTTACACATACAATCATTGTCCCTATGCCACTTGCATGTGAATACATTTAAGGGTAATGTGCCTACCCCTACACATATTACTATATACATGCTTCTTTAAAAAACATATTTTTGTACTAAGTTTCTTTAAAAACCATCTTTGAAACCTATTTTCTGTTTTTGCAGTTATTTGGGACGTCGCGATAACGTTGTTAACCGTGACTATCGCACTTTTTTCAAAAAGTGTAATACACATATATGCACACATACTGTAATATTTTACACATTAGGGGTTTATTGCTGTATTGTCTAAAGTCATGTTTTTCTAGTGAGTTTCTTTAAAAACCATCCCTAAATCCATTTTCTGTTTTCACTGTGACGCCGGGAGTCACAAGGTTGTCGGTACCCATGACGATCGCGGATACAACAAACACAACCCCATAAAAAAATTATAACTATATAATTCAGTCTAACCATCACACTAGATAAATCACTATCTAAATAACTCTATATAAACATTTATCAGTCTCTCAATATCTCTATTACAGTGTGTATTAGTGATTCACTGAGTTATGTGAGTGGGTACATAAGTCTCCAAGTGGGTCTGTGACTGGCTGCATGAGTCCTTCACTAAGTCTATAAGTACATGCATAAGTCTCTGAGTGGATATGTGAGAGGGGGTGTGAGTGGGTATGTAAATAGATGAATGAGTGTCTGAGTGGGTATGTGACTGAGTGCATGAGTCTGTGAGTGGGTGAATAAGTCTCTGACTATCTATGTGAGCGGGCGCATGAGTCTAAGAGTGCATCTGTGAGTGGGTACATGACCCTCTGAATGCTTATGTGAGTACACACATGGCTCTGTGAGTGAGTATGTGAGTGGGGGCATTGCTGCCTGAGTGGGTATGTGAGTGGGTGTATGAGTGTCTGAATGGCTATATGAGTAGGTACATGAGTCTGTGACAGCGAGCGGGGAGTGTGTACAAATATATATATTTTTTATATTTCCACCAATATAAATCAGTACTTGGTTCGGCAGTGATATTAGTTGTTGCTGATTTCAAGGTTTCCTTTTTCGCAAAAAATTTATCGAGTTTTAGTATGAATTTATAGATATCTATCCTTGTATCCACAAAGTCAAAGTGTTTTTCCGGGCAAAAGTGTTGTCCTTTATTCAGGAAACTCAAAAACTGATTTGATAAGTTAATGATAAGATTTTCTTCTGTGGGGGTGCTGGAGGTTTCCAATATTGCTTCTATTATTGTTATTTTTTCTGACAATTGTGTAGAGGATATTTGTTTGTTTTTCTACCCTCTCTCCTTGTTTTTCCAGTCTTGTAGTGCTTGGAGATCGCCTTGTTACAAGACGATCTCCAAGCACTACAAGAGTGGAAAAACAAGGAGAGAAGGTAGAAAAAACAAACAAATATCCATATATAACACACTGAAAAAATAGTTTTATGGCTAAGGTTTATAGATGACCTATTTATTATCTGGAATGGAACAAATGAGGAATTCATGAAGTATTTGGAGAAATTGAATTTTAATGGTATTAGCTTAAAATTCGCCTGCAACACCAGAGAAACATCGATACAATTCTTAGGGCCCAATTCCGATGCGGGCAGGAGGGGCTCCGACCGTCGGTCGGAGCCCTCCTGCCCGCATCGGAATGTGCCGTTTGGATTCCTTTCCGACCGAGCCATTCTGATGGGCTCGGTCGGAAAGGAATCCAACTCGGTTTTACGGATGGCTTACGAGGGGCTCGGAGTGCCCGTCCGCCATCCGGAAAGCCTTCAGTACTCCCCCGGCCGGAAAGAGTACGATGGCAGTTTCCCACTGCTTTTTCATGCCGGTCTTTCTGGCACAAAAAGGCAGTGGGAAACTGTCTTTGGGGGCCCCCAGCAGGGCCCCCATGGGTGCGTGGCCGACAAATCCCCCCTGTTGATCCCTGCATTCAGTGGCAGGCACCTTGGGGTGCCAGCCACTGGGTGCAGGGATGAACTGCACCTCTGCACTTAACAATGCGAGCATGCATTCCATTCGGAATGTATGCTCCCATTGTTAAGTATAGGATTGCGATTGAACAGGGTTTGGTCGCATCCTACTTGCAGGTCTGTAACCGATGACAGGAGGTCGGTCGGTTACAGTTCCTGACCGATGTCGGACGGACTCCGGTCCGTCCGACATCGGAATCGGGCCCTTAGATGTAACTGTGTATATTAAGAAAGTTCCATCGATAAAAGATTATCTAGTGAGAAGTCATTTTGAAAATACGAAGTCCAAGTCATGGCTAATAAAACAACAAACAGGATTCGTACGATGTAGCAAATGCAAAGCATGCCGGCTTGGAAAAAATACTCGTGAGGTTGTGAACTGGAAAGGCAAAACATTCACGATCAATGAGAGAATTACATGCGAGACGACATATGTAGTATATGTCGTTGAATGCCAATGTGGCTTGAAATATATAGGAAGTACTCTATGCCCTCTGAAAAAGAGAATTCTCGAACCCATCTGTGCAATTCTGAATAAAGACATCAATTATGCCATTGAGAAACATCTAGAACTAAAGAAAACTTGTGACTGGAATCAAATAAGATACTATGGAATTGCCAACGTTCTCATGAATGCAAGAGGAGGAGACAGAACATTAAAGCTCAGATGACTGGAATCACGCCTGATCATTAGATTCAAAACGAAACATCCTCACGGTCTGAATGCGGATGAAGAGTCATGTATTCATCTTTGAAAGGATGCACAGTGGTATAGAAAAATAGTATAAGAAGCAAACTATGGGTAGCTGCTAAAATATTGGTATCTGTATGATTATTAATCATTGACAGCATAAAAGAGAACAAGACTAATGTAGGGCACTGAGCCCAGTATGTATAGCACTAGAAGCTATTCATAAGGATAGGGCACTGAGCCCGACATATTTACATCAAAGAAATCTGTTCATTTTGAAAAATAGAAATTTTAAAACAAACAATTGACACAAAAGTGTGGTTCCTTGAGGAGATAAAGAATTGGATGTAAATACATTTTGTACACAAAGAAATTATTGCTCCTGATGCACAATTACTAGTAAAAAGGTGGCATGCTGTCAAAAAACAAGAGCAAATTGAATTAAATAGCGACAGAATTTTGATTTAAATGTAAATAAATCAAACTTGAGGTATGGGAATGAATTGTTAATAGGCAACATACATGCAAAAAATGCTCTCTAGTAATGTTGAAAAATTGATTTTAATGTGGTCACTACATCTTCCATAATGCTTCATTGTAGGCAATAATGGGTTTGTTGTATAAATAGAGAAAGTAAGGAGGGACTCACCTAACCGTGATCAAGACTTGACTGTCAAAATGCGTTGGTGTTGGTGAATTGAATAAAAGAATATCTTTGCAATCAGATTCCTGGAGTGCGGCATATTTTTTGTTGGCTGAATATTGACAGGACAGGGTTCCATCCTGAATGCTGGCATCCCTTTGAGAGAGCGTGGCAATTGTTGAGGAACTGTATGATGTGATATATATATATATATATATATATATATATTCACTGAAAAAACCATAGGTTTCAGACACGTTATAGTTAGAAATTAGCATTTAAAAAACCTTTGAAACTCACTGAAAAAACCATAGGTTTTAGGGACAGTTATAGTTAGTTGGACATTTCACTCGTACAAAACCATAGAAATTCCCCCGTTATAGTTAGTTCAGCTAACTATAACTCGCGCCCCCGCAATGCACTGCTGATGACGTCACATATTACATCACTCATGACATGGTCAGTGACATCACTGATGACATCACTGATGACATCTCAAATGACATCACTGATGACATCATCCAGTGACTGTGTGTTTCTGTAAAGTTTAAATATGTTTAATATATATAGGGAAAGGCGTATTGAAGAATGAGTGGGTGTATAAGTGTCTGAATGGATGATTTAGTACGTGAGTGACTGACTCTACAAGTGAGTGATTAAATGTATCTTACTGAATGCATGGGTTAGTGACTAAACTGTGTGAATGTCTGTATCCGTCTGTCTGTTGGTTTGTAAGCGGCTGCATGGCTTTCTGAATAGCTTCATGAGTGTCTACATGGGTTATTGATTGATTGTCTGAGTATCTGTATGGGTGCCTGAGTGTTTGTGTGGGTGGGGTGTGTGTGACTCTGTGCATAGATGTGTGAGTTGGTGATTCACTGGGTGCATGGTTTCAAGAGTGCATCTGTGATGGACTGTATGGGTGGGTGAGTGTGTGTATGGGTGTGTTAGTGATTGAATGTATATCTCAGAGGTACATGTGTGAGTAACTACATATGTGAAAGGCAGTATATATGTGTGTTGGAGTATATAAATGGCTATAAGTGAGAGTGTGTGATTGTGAGAGTGGCTGTATGGATGAGTGTGTACTTGTATCAGTGATTGTATAAGAGCGTAAGAATGTGCTAGTATTTGTATGAGTAAGTGAGCTGATGTGTGTATAACTGTATAGGTGAGTAAATGGGTGTGTGATTAAGTTTTTTGCATGACTAACTAGGTGTGTGAGTACCTCTATGGATGAGTGGTGGTGTGTGAGTGTTTATATAGTTGTATGAGTGCATATGATAGTCCTGTACTGAGTGACTAAGTATGAGTGACTGTACGGGTGAGTGAGTGGATGTGTGTGTAGACCTAAGAATCAGTGAGTGGGTATGTAGTTTTTGGTGTTGGAGTGTCTATGGTTTTGAGAATGGCAGTCTGTAATTTAGAGTGGGTGTATCAAAAGTTATATTAGGGTGTGAGAAGATGCATGAAATTATCACATGGATGATGTCATCAGTGATGTCATTTGAGATGTCATCAGTGATGTCATCAGTGATGTCACAGACCATGTCATGAGTGATGTAATATGTGACGTCATCAGCAGTGCATTGCGGGGGCGCGAGTTATAGTTAGCTGAACTAACTATAACGGGGGAATTTCTATGGTTTTGTACGAGTGAAATGTCCAACTAACTATAACTGTCCCTAAAATCTATGGTTTTTTCAGTGAATTTCAAAGGTTTTTTAAATGCTAATTTCTAACTATAACGTGTCTGAAACCTATGGTTTTTTCAGTGAATTTCAAAGGTTTTTTAAATGCTAATTTCTAACTATAACGTGCCTGAAACCTATGATTTTTTAATTGAATTTCAAAGGTTTTTTTAAATGCTAGTTTCTAACTATGCCTACAGAGGTAGGACATGGGAAGAAAGAAGAAAAAACGCACAGAAAGAAGCAAAAGTTGTGCAGAAAGAACCAACAGAGGAGCAGAAAGAGGCCTTGTTGCAAAATCATCCTGTGCCCACAACTTTTTCAGACGGGTATTGGTGGTAACTGACTCTGACTAACCAGAGCCAGTGCTATGCTAAAAGACACTTAGAATACAGTGAAAACACCAACATACACTAGGGAACACTATGCGTTGGGGTACCCCTGTGATTAGCATGACCTCCTCTGCAAGTCCCTAGTACATAATAGGGCAGGGGGATTAAAACTACCTCTTAAAACGCGCTACAGGCGCGTTTGCACAGTGGTGAAGGGAGGGGCCTGAGGTGACATGTGTGCAAACGCACCCCGTGGCGCGTTTTAAGTTGCGGGATTAAGTCCCCTTGAATTCTGAGGGTCCCTGGGGCCCAACTAGCCCCCCAGGTACCTACAGTTAGGACCACAGAGCTGAGTTGCAGAGAGGCGTTCCGAGGCCACGCACCTTTTTTCACCTCTCTGCAACGCAACTCTGTTGTGCTTACTGAAGGTACCTGGTGGGCTAGTTGGCCCCCAGGGTCCCTCAGGATTCAAAGGGAATTAATTCCCCAACTTAAAACGCACCACAGGGCGTGTTTGCACACATGTCACCTGAGGCCCCGCCCTCCCTTCACCACTGTGCAAACGCGCCCGTGGTGCGTTTTAAGTTGGGGGATTAGGTCACCTTGAATCCTGAGGGTCCCTGGGGCTCAACTAGCCCACTAGGTACTTCCAGTAAGCACCACAGGCCTGCGTTGCAACGCCTGTAACAAATTGTGCAGTTGTGTTTAGGTAGTGAAGAGGGTCGTGCTGGGGGTAGTGTTTTAGGGTTTAGGGTATTGCAGTGGTGTTTGGGTAGTGTAGGGAGTCGTGCTGGGGGTAGTGTTTTAGGGTTTAGGGTAGTGCAGTGGTGTTTGGGTAGTCTAGGGGTCGTGCTGGGGGTAGTGTTTTAGGGTTTAGGGTAGTGCAGTGGTGTTTGGGTAGTGTAGGGGGTCGTGCTGGGGGTAGTGATTTAGGGTAGTGCAGTGGTGTTTGGGTAGTGTAGGGGTACTGCTGGGGGTAGTGTTTTAGGGTTTAGGGTAGTGCAGTGGTGTTTGGGTAGTGTAGGGGTACTGCTGGGGGTAGTTTTTAGGGTTTAGGGTAGTGCAGTGGTGTTTGGGTAGTGTAGGGGTACTGCTGGGGGTAGTTTTTAGGGTTTAGGGTAGTGCAGTGGTGTTTGGGTAGTGTAGTGGTTCATGCTGGGGGTAGTTTTTAGGGTTTAGGGTAGTGCAGTGGTGTTTGTGTAGTGTAGGGGGTAGTGTTTTAGGGTTTAGGGTAGTGCAGTGGTGTTTGTGTAGTGTAGGAGGTCGTGGTTTAGGGTAGTTCAGTGGTCTTTGGGTAGTGTAGGGAGTCATGCGGGGGTAGTGTTTTAGGGTTTAGGGTAGTGTAGGGGTCATGCGGGGGGTAGTGTTTTAGGGATTAGGGTAGTGCATTGGTGTTTGGGTAGTGTAGGGGTCATGCGGGGGTAGTGTTTTAGGGTTTAGGGCAGTGCAGTGGTGTTTGGGTAGTGTAGGGGTCGTGCTGGGGGAGTGTTTTAGGGTTTAGGGCAGTGCAGGGGTGTTCGGGTAGTGTAGGGGTTGTGCTGGGGGAGTGTTTTAGGGTTTAGGGCAGTGCAGTGATGTTCGGGTAGTGTAGGGGATCGTGCTGGGGGAGTGTTTGAGGGTTTAGGGCAGTGCAGTGGTGTTTGGGTAGTGTAGGGGGTCGTGCTGGGGGAGTGTTTGAGGGTTTTGGGCAGTGCAGTCGTGTTCGGGTAGTGTAGGGGGTTGTGCTGGGGTAGTATTTTAGGGTTTAGGGTAGTGCAGTGGTGTTCGGGTAGTGTAGGGGTCGTGCTGGGGGTAGTGTTCTAGGGTTTAGGGCAGTGCAGTGGTGTTTGGGCAGTGTAGGGGGTAATGCTGGGGGTGGTGTTTTAGGGTTTAGGGCAGTGCAGTGGTGTTCGGGCAGTGTAGGGGGTCGTGCTGGGGTGGTTTTTCAGGGTTTAGGGCAGTGCAGTGGTGTTCGGGCAGTGTAGGGGTGGTGTTTCAGGGTTTAGGGCAGTGCAGTGGTGTTCGGGCAGTGTAGGGGTCGTGCAGGGGTGGTGTTTCAGGGTTTAGGGCAGTGGTGTTCAGGCAGTGTAGGGGGTCATGCTGGGGGTGGTGTTTCAGGGTTTGGGGCAGTGCAGTGGTGTTCGAGCAGTAAAGGGGGTCGTGCTGGGGGTGGTGTTTCAGGGTTTAGGGCAGTGCAGTGGTGTTCGGGCAGTGTAGGGGCGGTGCAGGGGGTGGTGTTTCAGGGTTTAGGGCAGTGCAGTGGTGTTCAGGCAGTGTAGGGGGCGGTGCAGGGGGTGGTGTTTCAGGGTTTAGGGCAGTGCAGTGGTGTTCGGGCAGTGTAGGGGGTCATGCAGGGGTGGTGTTTCAGGGTTTAGGGCAGTGCAGTGGTGTTCGGGCAATGTAGGGGTCGTGCTTGGGCTGATGTTTCAGGGTTTAGGGCAGTACAGTGGTGTTCGGGCAGTGTAGGGGGTCGTGCTGGGGCTGGTGTTTCAGGGTTTAGGGCAGTGCAGTGGTGTTCGGGCAGTGTAGGGGGTTGTGCTGGGGCTGGTGTTTCAGGGTTTAGGGCAGTGCAGTGGTGTTCGGGCAGTGTAGGTGGTCATGCTGGGGCTGGTGTTTCAGGGTTTAGGGCAGTGCAGTGGTGTTCGGGCAGTGTAGGGGGTCATGCTGGGGCTGGTGTTTCAGGGTTTAGGGCAGTGCAGTGGTGTTCGGGCAGTGTAGGGGGTCTTGCTGGGGCTGGTGTTTCAGAGTCTAGGGCAGTGCAGTGGTGTTCGGGTAGTGTAGGGGGTCTTGCTGGGGCTGGTGTTTCAGAGTCTAGGGCAGTGCAGTGGTGTTCGGGCAGTGTAGGGGGTCGTGCTGGGGCTAGTGTTTCAGGATTTAGGGCAGAGCAATGGTGTTCAGGCAGTGTAGGGGGTTTTGCTGGAGGTGGTGTTTCAGGGTTTAGGGCAGTGCAGTGGTGTTCGTGCAGTGTAGGGGGTGGTGTTTCAGGGTTTAGGGCAGTGGTGTTCAGGCAGTGTAGGGGGTCTTGCTGGGGTTGATGTTTCAGGGTTTAGGGCAGTGCAGTGGTGTTCGGGCAGTGTAGGGGGTCGTGCTGGGGGTGGTGTTTCAGGGTTTAGGGCAGTGTAGTGGTGTTCCGGCAGTGTAGGAGGTCATGCAGGGGGTGGTGTTTCAGGGTTTAGGGCAGTGCAGTGGTGTTCGGGCAGTGTAGGGGGTCGTGCCGGGGTAGTGTTTCGGGGTTTAGGGCAGTGCAGTGGTGTTCGTGGCAGTGTAGGGGGTCGTGCTGGGGGTGGTGTTTCAGGGTTTAGGGCAGTGCAGTAGTGTTCGGGCAGTGTAGGGGATCGTGCAGGGGGTGGTGTTTCAGGGTTTAGGGCAGTGCAGTGGTGTTCGGGCAGTGTAGGGGGTCGTGCTGGGGGTGGTGTTTCAGGGTTTAGGGCAGTGCAGTGGTGTTCGGGCAGTTTAGGGAGTCGTGCAGGGATGGTGTTTCAGGGTTTAGGGCAGTGCAGTGGTGTTCGGGCAGTGTAGGGGTCATGCTGGGGCTGGTGTTTCAGGGTTTAGGGCAGTGCAGTGGTGTTTGGGCAGTGTAGGGGGTCTTGCTGGGGGTGGTGTTTCAGGGTTTAGGGCAGTGGTGTTCGGGCAGTGTAGGGGGTCTTGCTGGGGGTAGTGTTTCAGGGTTTAGGGCAGTGCAGTGGTGTTCGTGCAGTGTAAGGGGTCGTGCTGGGGATGGTGTTTCAGGGTTTCGGGCAGTGCAGTGGTGTTTGGGCAGTGTAGGGGGTCATGCAGGGGGTGGTGTTTCAGGGTTTAGGGCAGTGCAGTGGTGTTCGGGCAGTGTAGGGGGTCGTGCTGGGGGTGGAGTTTCAGGGTTTAGGGCAGTGCAGTGGTGTTCGGGCAGTGTAGGGGGTCGTGCTGGGGGTGGTGTTTCAGGGTTTAGGGCAGTGGTGTTCGGGCAGTGTAGGGGGTCTTGCTGGGGGTGATGTTTCAGGGTTTAGGGCAGTGCAGTGGTGTTCGGGCAGTGTAGGAGGTCTTGCTGGGGGTAGTGTTTCAGGGTTTAGGGCAGTGCAGTGGTGTTCGGGCAGTGTAGGGGGCGTGCTGGGGGTGGTGTTTCAGGGTTTAGGGCAGTGCAGTGGTGTTCGGGCAGTGTAGGGGGTCGTGAAGGGGGTGGTGTTTCAGGGTTTAGGGCAGTGCAGTGGTGTTCGGGCAGTGTAGGGGGTCGTGCTAGGGTTGGTGTTTCAGGGTTTAGGGCAGTGCAGTGGTGTTCGGGCAGTGTAGGGGGTCGTGCAGGGGCTGGTGTTTCAGGGTTTAGGGCAGTGCAGTGGTGTTCGGGCAGTGTAGGGGGTCGTGCTGGGGGTAGTGTTTTAGGGTTTAGGGTAGTGCAGTGGTGCTTGTGTAGTGTAGGGGTCGTGCTGGGGGTAGTGTTTTAGGGTTTAGGGTAGTGCAGTGGTGTTTGGGTAGTGTAGGGGGTCGTGCTGGGTGGTAGTGATTTAGGGTAGTGCAGTGGTGTTTGGGTAGTGTAGGGGGTACTGCTGGGGTAGTGTTTTAGGGTTTAGGGTAGTGCAGTGGTGTTTGGGTAGTGTAGGGGTACTGCTGGGGGTAGTTTTTAGGGTTTAGGGCAGTGCAGTGGTGTTCGGGCAGTGTAGGGGGTCATGCTGGGGCTGGTGTTTTAGGGTTTAGGGCAGAGCAGTGGTGTTCGGGCAGTGTAGGGGGTCTTGCTGGGGCTGGTGTTTCAGAGTCTAGGGCAGTGCAGTGGTGTTCGGGCAGTGTAGGGGGTCTTGCTGGGGCTGGTGTTTCAGGGTTTAGGGCAGTGCAGTGGTGTTCGGGCAGTGTAGGGGGTCGTGCTGGGGGTGGTGTTTCCAGGTTTAGGGCAGTGCAGTGGTGTTCGGGCAGTGTAGGGGGTCGTGCTGGGGCTAGTGTTTCAGGATTTAGGGCAGAGCAATGGTGTTCAGGCAGTGTAGGGGTTTTGCTGGAGGTGGTGTTTCAGGGTTTAGGGCAGTGCAGTGGTGTTCGGTGCAGTGTAGGGGGTGGTGTTTCAGGGTTTAGGGCAGTGGTGTTCAGGCAGTGTAGGGGGTCTTGCTGGGGTTGATGTTTCAGGGTTTAGGGCAGTGCAGTGGTGTTCAGGCAGTGTAGGGGTAGTGCTGGGGGTGGTGTTTCAGGGTTTAGGGCAGTGCAGTGGTGTTCCGGCAGTGTAGGGGGTCTTGCTGGGGTGGTGTTTCAGGGTTTAGGGCAGTGGTGTTCGGGCAGTGTAGGGGGTCTTGCTGGGGGTGATGTTTCAGGGTTTAGGGCAGTGCAGTGGTGTTCGGGCAGTGTAGGGGGTCTTGCTGGGGGTAGTGTTTCAGGGTTTAGGGCAGTGCAGTGGTATTCGGGCAGTGTAAGGGGTCGTGCTGGGGATGGTGTTTCAGGGTTTAGGGCAGTGCAGTAGTGTTCGGGCAGTGTAGGGGTCGTGCAGGGGGTGGTGTTTCAGGGTTTAGGGCAGTGCAGTGGTGTTCGGGCAGTGTAGGGGGTCGTGCTGGGGGTGGTGTTTCAGGGTTTAGGGCAGTGCAGTGGTCTTCGGGCAGTGTAGGGGGTCGTGCTGGGGGTGGTGTTTCAGGGTTTAGGGCAGTGGTGTTCGGGCAGTGTAGGGGGTCTTGCTGGGGGTGATGTTTCAGGGTTTAGGGCAGTGCAGTGGTGTTCGGGCAGTGTAGGAGGTCTTGCTGGGGGTAGTGTTTCAGGGTTTAGGGCAGTGCAGTGGTGTTCGGGCAGTGTAGGGGGCGTGCTGGGGGTGGTGTTTCAGGGTTTAGGGCAGTGCAGTGGTGTTTGGGCAGTGTAGGGGTCATGAAGGGGTGGTGTTTCAGGGTTTAGGGCAGTGCAGTGGTGTTCGGGCAGTGTAGGGGTCGTGCAGGGGCTGGTGTTTCAGGGTTTAGGGCAGTGCAGTGGTGTTCGGGCAGTGTAGGGGGTCGTGCTGGGGGTAGTGTTTTAGGGTTTAGGGTAGTGCAGTGGTGCTTGTGTAGTGTAGGGGTCGTGCTGGGGGTAGTGTTTTAGGGTTTAGGGTAGTGCAGTGGTGTTTGTGTAGTGTAGGGGGTCATGTTTTAGGGTAGTGCAGTGGTGTTTGGGTAGTGTAGGGGTCGTGCTGGGGTAGTGTTTTAGGATTTAGGTTAGTGCAGTGGTGTTGGGGCTAGTGTTTTAGGGTTTAGGGTAGTGCAGTGGTGTTTGTGCAGTGTAGGGGGTCATGCTGGGGGTAGTGTTTCAGGGTTTAGGATAGTGCAGTGGTGCTTGTGTAGTGTAGGGGTCGTGCTGGGGGTAGTGTTTTAGGGTTTAGGGTAGTGCAGTGGTGTTTTTGTACTGTAGGGGGTCATGTTTTAAGATGCAACGCTCCAATACCTGACCAGTCTGCACTACATAAAACTGCAAAAAACTAAAAATAAAAAGTGTTTTGCACATTTTTGTCATTGGGCTATATGTGGGCTACATCTGGGTAATATTTGTGCTACATTTGGGCTCTTTTTTCAATGGTTGCCATCTTGGAAGACTTCTTTGTTTTGAAGTTTCCTAATTTCCTCATTTACTGCAGTCTCCTCAGTAGGAAATGCTTTCAGTTTTTTACTTTGATTTCATCAAGAAGGCATTCAGATGTGTCACACATTTGCCATAAATTCAGAATGTTAGCACTCTAGTTGTTCATTAGATCACTGTAGTAAAGCTACTGCTCACCAAGGAGTTAACTGGAAGTCTACTGCTGGTATTGAAAGTGATTGTTTCAGTCTGCATGTCAGAATTTTCTAATGAAATAGAAGAAGATTTGAGATCTCACTTAAAACATGCACTAAATTTTCTTTTTGCAGCACTAACCATAATTTCTATGGCAAAATGAACCCCTCATTTTGTTCCTTTTAAATTAAATGTTTTAAGTGTTACCAGTTTATTCCAATCAAGATGGCTTCAGGTGTGCCATACTTTTGTCATAAGTAAGGCTGTTAGCACTCTAGTTGTTCTTTAGAACACTCTGGGAAGCTGCAGTAGAACACAAAGGCATCAACTGACAGGCTGCTCCTGTTGAAATATAACAGGAAGATATTTGAGATCTCACTTAAAACATGTCCTAATTTTTCTTTCTACAGCACTAACCATAATTTCTATGGCAAAATGAACCCCCTCATTTTGTTCCTTTTTAAATTAATGTTTTAAGTGTTACCAGTTTATTCCAATCAAGATGGCTTCAGGTGTGCCATACTTTTGTCATAAGTAAGACTGTTAGCGCTCTAGTTGTTCTTTAGAACACTCTGGGAAGCTGCAGTAGAACACAAAGGCATCAACTGACAGGCTGCTCCTGTTGAAATATAACAGGAAGATATTTGAGATCACACTTGAAACACGTCCTAATTTTTCTTTCCAGAGCACTAACCATAATTTCTATGACACGATGAACCCCATCATTTTGTTCCTTTTTAAATTAAATGTTTTAAGTGTTACCAGTTTATTCCAATCAAGATGGCTTCAGGTGTGCCATACTTTTGTCATAAGTAAGGCTGTTAGCACTCTAGTTGTTCTTTAGAACACTCTGGGAAGCTGCAGTAGAACACAAAGGAATCAACTGACAGTCTCTGCCCTTGTTGGATGTACATGTTTTACTGAGAATGTCAGACTTCATTCTCACATGACTGAGAAAGATAATGTGAATTTACAGAAAATATGCTCTCATTTTAGCTTCTGGAGCACCTTCCAAAACTGTATGGGACAAGCATGTGAAAATAGTTTTCTCTCAAACATGATTCATGATATCCCAGCAGAAGGTTTTTCACAGGGTAAAATCACCTTAGAACACACCACAATTCCTGAAATTAGTATGGTACCATCAACAAATGAATTCTAATGTAACTAAAGTCTGTTATCACCCTTTATAGTTCTCCTTTTGGTAACCCTCAAAATCTTAGATTCACTACAATGCATTTCAATGGGGTACTATCATTTATATTGGTCCCAAGATGGCTGCCAGCAATTCCAGGATGAAGTGCTGACAGCCAATCAGATCTCACGATGACATGTGTGGTTAGGCTCCGCCCAGATATATATGTGTTTTTACTTTTGATTTTCTCAGCAACTACTGAACGGATTTACACCATTTCTTTCTGAACCAAGAACTACCTCTTTGCCAAATTTGGTGTAATTCCGTTCAGCAGTTCGGGCTGTAGCCTTGCATAAAGTTTCCTATGGGAAATTGATTTTTTGACTCTTATTTTTTTAATTTCTCCGCAACTACTGAACAGATTTACACCATTTAACAAAAGGGTTCTTTCTGAACCAAGAACTACCTCTTTGCCAAATTTGGTGTAATTCCGTTCAGCAGTTCGGGCTGTAGCCGTGTCTAAAGTTTCCTATGGGAAAATGAATGGGGAAAACACGTTTTGGGATCCCCTTTTTTTCTCGGCCCCCGCTTGACGAATCACCCTGAGACTTTCAGGGTAGGAGCGGACCGGAGCGGGCCATAAAGTTTGAAAATTTCGCGAAGATTCGTCAACCGACGCAAGAGTTATTTCAAATAGAATGTCGCGGATTTCCTATGGAAAATAGGTCCTAACTATAACTATCTACTGGCGACCGCCAGTAGATAATATATAGACAGATATATATATATATACATATATATATATATATATATATATAGACAGATATATATATATATATATATATATATATATATATACACACATGTTATAGTTAGGGTTACCGGAGATAGAAGCTCCTTGGCTATTTGCCCCCTAATAACTTTGTACCTGTTTGACAAAATCTTCGCAAAACTTTGCAGACCTATTGTACCTGTGACATTGGTGAAGGATTGAAACTTTAAATATGAGGCGGTAGTAGTGTTATATGAAATCGCACCTCCTATTAGAACACAATTTAGTGGGTAAATCAATCTTGTACGAAAGTAGTGTAGTTGGTGCTAAAACTTGATATCTGGACATCCTACTACCAGAGGTGTCAATAGCACTGGATCAAAGAGCCACTGAACAGTACAGTTACACAGGAGATATTACACCACTCATAATGCAGTCCGATGAGCAATCTATTAGTCCATTAAGTGAGGATTCCAGTATGTTCAATCCAATTTGGCTTATTGTAAAAAATGAGATCTTCAACAACACAAGATAAGTGACGTCATGAAGCACAGTAAACATGTGTTTCATCACACAAGTGACTTCTTCAAAGTTGCAAAGATTTACAACATAGAAACAAACAATCAGAAGTCACATATTCTATGTCTTAGTACATATACCTATGGCAGGAACTAAAAAGATTGAGTGTACAGCAATGCAACTAAGAAAGAGATGAATAAGTCTTGATTCCCATAAGTAAAAGTACACAACAGATGATCACCCGAGTATGTCAATGTGATAGATCAAAGGTAAGGGAAGAGGAAGAAGAAAGACAAGAATAGATGAAATAAAAGTGCTACTAGGTGCAGTGAACAGAAATGTCAACCTGTCACCGAAAAGTAATCCCCGGATTCAGTGAACCTTAATATGTAACATACTGTCGGGACCACAAGTACTCCTCGGGATCTGGGTGATGCTCAAAGGGGTCCACCTCTTGATATCCCCAACTCTGACAGTATAGACACAGAGTATTGAAGCGATCAAGCGAGGGATAGGAATTAGGGTAGGAACAGCAGGGAATAGGAGACCTGTAACAAAGAAGCACAAGATTAATACTACTCGTATATCTCACTGTCTACTCTCATAGAGTCTCACTAGTGAAAACCCCTACCTGTCCAAGACTCCCCAGCGGCGATGAACGTCCTCTACTCGCATTGAGATACCTTCTCTCAAACGGAGTACATGCAACCTACAATTGAAACAGAAATGATCAAAACTCCATTCATCACCTCCACTCCGTCACATACTACAACAGAAACCTCATACGTACCCTTTTCCTTCATTCCCCAGAAAATCATAGAACCAAAACCAATAGATAGCAGACAGGAGAGAGTACAGGATAATAGTCTCGGAGGGTACTGGAATCCAAAGGCTTGTAAAAAGAGATGCTTCTGTACCCCTGTTCCCAGAGTAATCCAGAAAGCGATAAGCAACTTCCAGTATTGCAACAGCACTAAATTCCCAAAACAAAGTCTCTAAGAAATGAACAATAATCAAAAGTACGCCACAGAGGGCAACGGAATTCCCTATGAAATACTGGCTTTCAGGGAAGTCTCGGTACTCACATAAGAACTCCCCCTGCGGCCGCAGAGAGGAGAGGAACCCGGAACACTCCCTCTCCTTCGGGTGTTCCGTGACTCGCTAGCATGAGCCCCGAGCGGACCCAGCTCAAGGACTCCAGGAAGAAGCCGCTCCTGGCCAAGATTGCACAAAATCCAGCGTGCGCGATCCACAGACACGCGAACACAGTTCCTCACACAGGGCAGCCGCCCTGCAACGTATCCACGGCTGAAATCAAGAATTACGCACAACGCTCCGCGCGTTGGCCGTAATTTAACAAGGCGTAGTCCCTCCCAGAAGGATGGCCTTCTGGGAGTCGTAGTCCAGTAATCCCTTTGCTAACCCCACATGTAGGGCAGGCGCTACCTGTCACGGCCTGACAGTACGCCCACCTCCCAAGCGCCTCCTGGGTCCAGGCTTGCCGGGATTGCGAACATGGAAGAGCCGGATCGCCCGAGGGGCGTGCACATTGACGCATGACTCCCAGGAATCGTCTTCTGTCGGGTACCCCTTCCAGGCAATCAGATACCACAGCTGTCCCCTCCGATACCTGGAGTCCAGGATGCGCCGTACCTCATATTCGATTTGGCCATCCGCCACTACCGGAGGAACCGCCCTGCGTCTGGCACACTTAGCAGGCTTCAACAGGCTACAGTGAAACACCGGGTGGATCCTCAGAGAAGCCGGCAGCTTCAACCTGTACGCCACTGGGTTGATTCTGCGGAGAATGGTATACGGGCCGATGAACCGGGGATGGAAGATGCTGCGCATCCGAAACGGATGTTCCTGGTAGAGAGCCATACACGATCCCCTGGCTGATACGTAGGCCCCTCTTGCCTATGCCGATCCTCCCACTTCTTGTAGGACTGCTTGGCCCGGCCCAAGTTGGTTTGGATCTTCCTGTGTATTTTTCGAAGAGCCGTCATTTGAGCCAGAACTGTAGGGTGATTCATCACCTCGCAGGGTATAGCCAGAGGTAGAGTGTTAGCATGGAACCCGGTGTTGGCCCTGAACGGGGTTTCCTTGATGGAGCTGTGCCATGCATTGTTATACGACAGTTCGGCCAGCCATAGTAAGGACACCCAGGATTCAGTTGCCTCTTTGGAATAGCATCGCAGGTACTTCTTTAGAGTCTGATTCAGGCGCTCCGTTTGTCCATCGGTTTGAGGGTGGAAGCTAGTTGACAACGCCGCCTCCACGTGAAGTGCTTTGCACCACATGTTCCAGAACCTAGCAACGAACTGAGGTCCTCTATCTGACACGATAACTTTTGAGAGCCCATGCAAGCGAACCACGTGAGTTAGTAGCAATTGAGCTGTTTGACCTGCAGTGGGAAGGTTCTTGCAAGGGATGAAATGACCCATCTTGGTGAGACTGTCTATGACAACGAGAATTGCATCATATCCCTGATCCAATGGTAATCCTAGGACAAAGTCTATACTGATCGTTTGCCATGGCTGCGATGGTGTGGGCAGAGGCATCAGCTTCCCCTTGGTTTTGGCTTGCTCCCTTTTGCACGAGCACATGTCTCGCATTGTGATACCCATTGCACGACATCCTTCACCATACCTTCCCATGAAAAATGTCGTTGGATAAGGTGTAGGGTCTTCTTATGACCGGGATGTCCGGCCAGCACCGCGTCATGACACCAGTTGAAGGCCTGCAAACGAAGTGCGTGAGTAGGTAAGTACAACTTGTTGTTGTACAATGGCACTCCGTGTTTGAGGGTTCGAAGATTGCTTTTTTCTGCCCATCGTTGCCACCGATCCAGAGATTGATGTTTGGTGACATGGTCAAGGAATTGATCCACGGTTACAACACATAGTACTCTGTCGGGACTAACTATCGCCTCAGTGTTTATGTGCCGTGGCTTAGCACTCTCTCCTTGTCTGGACAACGAATCCGCCTTCTTATTCTCTGACCCCGGCCGATATGTGATTACGAAGTCGTATTCTACGAAGAACAACATCCACCGCATCTGTCTTTGTGAGAGGTGTCGGGCGGTTTTCATAAACTGGAGGTTTCTGTGGTCAGTGTACACTGTAACCGGATGTTGCGCTCCCCACAAGTATTGTCTCCATTCCTGGAAGGCCTTCTTGATGGCCAAAAGCTCTTTTTCAGCCACGGTATAGTGAGATTCTGCGACGTTTAGTTTACGAGAAAGAAAGGCCACCGGATGCAGTTATCCTGTATGTTTGTCCCGTTGGGACAACACCGCTCCTATCGCTGTGTCCGACGCATCTGCTTCAACTACGAAAGGGATGTCGGTATGTGGATGTCGCAAGATTGGTGCAGTACAAAAGGCAGTTTTCAACTGGGTAAAGGCCTCCATAGCTTCCGCATTCCAGAGAAAAGGCATACCCTTTCTTAGCAAACGAGTAATAGGGGAGACCATCTGTGAAAAGTGAGAGATGAATCTCCGATAGTAGTTGGAGAAACCCAGGAAACACTGTACATCTCTCACATTCTTGGGAACAGGCCACTCCTGCACCGCCTTTACCTTCCTCTCCGCCATACTGAACCCCTGGGGATTCAATACGACTCCCAGAAACTCAACTTCTGTCACACTGAACTCACACTTACTGAGCTTACAAAACAGGCTGTGCTCTTGCAACCTTTTGAGTATCAGTGTCACGTGAGTCGTATGTTGTTTCTGGGAAGACGAATAGATCAGTATGTCATCTATGTATACGATGACAAACCGATCTACGTATTCCTTGAGCACATCGTTGAGAAAATACTGGAATGCCGCCGGGCATTGCATAACCCGAACGGCATAACCAAGTATTCATACAACCCATAACGCGTTTTGAACGCTGTTTTCCACTCATCTCCTTCGCGTATCCGAACCAAGTGGTAGGCCCTCTGAGATCCAGCCTGGTGTATATACAGGCCTCCCTCACCTGATCCAATAACACGGGGATGAGTGGAAGCGGGTACCGATTCCTCACCGTGTTTTTATTCAATAGGCGGTAATCTATACACGTCCTCAACTCACCGTTCGCCTTTGCCGTAAAGAAAAGAGGAGAGGCTGCTGGCGAACGAGAGGGTCTGATGAAGCCCATATCTATGAAATGATCCAAGTACTCACGCAGATACTTGGTCTCTGGTTCGGACAAAGCATAGACTCTGCAGGACGGTATAGTAGCTCCTGCAATCAAGTCGATGCGACAGTCGTAGTCGCGATGCGGGGGTAACACCTCCGCCTTGGCTTCACAGAACACCTCACTATATAAGGCATACTCTAGGGGTAGTTCTATCTCTTTCTCGATAGCAGTGGCAACGTAGTATGTCTGTGCCAGAGCCAAGGTTTGAGACCAGGTGTTTTTCATACATTGTTTACTACACTCCTCTGACTGAAAACATATGGTCTTCAGCCTCCAATCGATGGTGGGGTTGTGTTGCCACAACCATGGCATGCCCAGTATGACCTCATATTGAGGTGCCTCAATGATGTTCAGTGTAAGGTCCTCTACGTGATCTAGAGGATCCCCCTTCAACGCTAGTTCCACCACTTCGGTGTGTTCCGTAATAAGTCCTGACTTCAATGGAGTACCGTCCACTGCCAACACCTTTTCTGGCTTCTCACTAGGTACTCTTTGCAATCCCAGCCTCTGAACCAACCCGCAATCGATAAAATTCCCTGTGGCCCCGGAATCGATCATAGTCCATACCTGGTGTCGTTGTTGGCCTGTCTTGAGGATCATGGGCAACACTATGTGGGCTTCTGTGCTTTTTACCTCTGCAATAGCTAGGGAAGGTAGATCTTTAATTCCCTCTCTTGCCTTTCTTCCGTGGGCATAAGTAGCTCAGTGGCATCTCCGTTTCCTGAGGACCGCACCTCTACCACTGCTACCTTTTTTCCCCGGATAGTAAACATTCTTTTTCTTAGGCTTAAAGGGGCAGTCCCTCACATAGTGGCCCTTTTTTCCACAATACATGCAGAGCCCCTGAGCTCTGCGGTTCTCTCTCTCAATTTTAGATAAAGGAGGCCTGATAGCTCCCACATCCATGGGTTCAGACCCTGCTTCTTGTGGGCTATGAGCTGCCCGGCCGTCATGCTCCCACCCACCTAACGACCTCTCTCCTCTTTTCCGATCCCCACCCCTTTCAGCTAACCTATGGTCTAACCTTAAAGTGAGGTTGATTAAATCAGTGCATGTGGTGGGTTGTGGATCTATTTGCGCTAGCACATCCTTCATATCATCCCTAAGTCCCTGATAATACAGTGACATTCTTTTCTCCTCTGGCCAGGCGGTTTCGGCCACCAATCGGTTAAATGCGGTCATGTAGGTTATCAGGTCTCTCTTCCCCTGTCTAAGCTCCAATAACTCTCTGTCCGCACTGAACGTGGTAGCCCTACGATCAAACACCCTCTCGAACTCCCTACGAAAGGCGGTCCAATCGTTAAGCAATGGATCGTCATTTCTAACCAAAGGCACCGCCCAGTTGGCGGCATCGCCTGTTAGATACGAGATGGCAAAAGCCACCCTTGACAGGTTGTTAGGAAAGGAAGCCGGCTTACAGGAGAAGTGTAGTGCTATTTGAGTCAGGAAAGTTTGTATCTTCAACGGATCGCCTGAATACCTCTCCGGGCTAGCCAAGGGAATGGGAGGAGGTACAGTCACCTGAATCTGTGGGTTAGAGGTTGAGACATCAAAGGGGTTCCTGGACTGCCTATCCACTCTCTCCTTAAGTGCCGCTGTTTCTGCTCTAGAAGCAACCAGCTCTTGCTGGACGGCCACCAACGCCTGTAACACATCGTCCAAGGACGCCATCTTTGCGAATGGCCCAGACCGGGAGGAGAATTATTCGTGGGTGCGTAATTCTGTCGGGACCACAAGTACTCCTCGGGATCTGGGCGATGCTCAAGGGGTCCACCTCTTGATATCCCCAACTCTGACAGTATAGACACAGAGTATTGAAGCGATCAAGCGAGGGATAGGAATTAGGGTAGGAACAGCAGGGAATAGGAGACCTGTAACAAAGAAGCACAAGATTAATACTACTCGTATATCTCACTGTCTACTCTCATAGAGTCTCACTAGTGAAAACCCCTACCTGTCCAAGACTCCCCCAGCGGCGATGAACGTCCTCTACTCGCATTGAGATACCTTCTCTCAAACGGAGTACATGCAACCTACAATTGAAACAGAAATGATCAAAACTCCATTCATCACCTCCACTCCGTCACATACTACAACAGAAACCTCATACGTACCCTTTTCCTTCATTCCCCAGAAAATCATAGAACCAAAACCAATAGATAGCAGACAGGAGAGAGTACAGGATAATAGTCTCGGAGGGTACTGGAATCCAAAGGCTTGTAAAAAAGAGATGCTTCTGTACCCCTGTTCCCAGAGTAATCCAGAAAGCGATAAGCAACTTCCAGTATTGCAACAGCACTAAATTCCCAAAACAAAGTCTCTAAGAAATGAACAATAATCAAAAGTACGCCACAGAGGGCAACGGAATTCCCTATGAAATACTGGCTTTCAGGGAAGTCTCGGTACTCACATAAGAACTCCCTCTGCGGCCGCAGAGAGGAGAGGAACCCGGAACACTCCCTCTCCTTCGGGTGTTCCGTGACTCGCTAGCATGAGCCCCGAGCGGACCCAGCTCAAGGACTCCAGGAAGAAGCCGCTCCTGGCCAAGATTGCACAAAATCCAGCGTGCGCGATCCACAGACACGCGAACACAGTTCCTCACACAGGGCAGCCGCCCTGCAACGTATCCACGGCTGAAATCAAGAATTACGCACAACGCTCCGCACGTTGGCCGTAATTTAACAAGGCGTAGTCCCTCCCAGAAGGATGGCCTTCTGGGAGTCGTAGTCCAGTAATCCCTTTGCTAACCCCACATGTAGGGCAGGCGCTACCTGTCACGGCCTGACACATACACCCATCACCAAAGTGCGGTGGAAACCTAAAAATATGAACACCACCCTCTCACTATGGTCCAAATCACAAAAGTCACTGAAGTCAGCAAGTCCAGTAATTCTATGTTTGTGATTGGTGTCCGAGAAAATGAAAGTCTCTAAGAAGTTATGACTAGACCGATAGTAACTAAAATATTGCATCTCATTTTATGAAAGAAAAACATTTTTTGTTTGTGGTTATGAAGTTTTACGGGTCAACAACTTAGTGATATCTGTGTAGTACAATGATACTAAAAGTAGAAAGAAAGGCCAGAAAATAAACTAGACTGCATAATTGAAGTTTAAGAATTACTACATGAACAACTGAAAGACCCATTTATGGTCACATGATTATGTAAACTGATAAACAAATACATAACACATGCAATAGATAAAAAGAAAGAAATCACATTAAATCTGATTGACACTCTGTAGTTATAGTCAGTATTCCGAGAGATAGGAATTCCTCAGATTTTAGCTCCCTAGAAACTTTCCACACATTCAACAAATCACCAGAGAACTTTCTAGACCTATTACATATTCTGCATTTTGAGATCATCTAATTTTTTGTGGTGAATCTTTAAGAGGGTGCAAAGGGAAGCAAAGATAAAAAGGGAGCCCCAAAACGCATTTTTACACCAATGTATACGGCTCAACAGATTTACATAAAATATAGCAGGATTATACATTATGGTGCACAGATGATAATTTTTGTTTACTGCAGTTAAGTAGGGTAAGTATTTTTTAAGTTATAAGGCATTTAAACTTAGTGATATCTGTCACTGTGGTACATTCGTGGAATTTCACAAAATTTCATGAAACTACCATGGTAGATGGCTGTAAAGTTATTTACACCAAAACTTAAGAAGGAGTGAGAAGTCTTTACAGAAGATAAATCCTCGTCTTCCTAAACAAAATGCTTCAACAAACTAAAGGAGGAAATATCTTGAATATCATAAAGTGCATGTATATGGTCTATCCGAGACCGGTAAGTTACGGCACCCAGGTAAATCGGTGCTCACCTTACATTTATCACGGACTTGTGTGAGATTAAAGAAGAGTTTTTATGGATATATACCTGGGTGTATATATATATATATATTAGGGTCCTCACCCACAGGAACCACCTGTGGCTTGCTTCATCATTGGACCCTCACTCACACACATAAGGTGTGTGAGTGGACTTGAAGCGTTTGTAAGCGGAGTTCTGTGATAACTGTGAGTGAAGGCAGGGGATCTGGGTGAGTTTAAACGGTTGTGTTGTACGTAGTCACGCATACCAATGGTGCTTCTGAAGCACCATTGGTATGCGTGACTCATTACAACACAATGTCTAATGAAGTAAAAAAAATAATCAAGCACAATTGGAAAATATTAAACGTAGGGAGCAGAAAGTGGGACTTACCATTGTTCTCACATAAAAGAGCTAAAAGCCTCCGTGACAGTTTGGTACATACAAGACCAATACAATATCCTAAACAGACACAGAAGACACTATCAATGTTCGGTTTACCACCAATCACGGGTCACTACCCTTGTGGCCAATGTAGTGTCTGTCATTTGACATCACCAACAAAGTCAGTAGATGTTGGATTACCTACCCCCTGGGAACTGAGAAAGCATACAAATTGCAACCACAAGCATGTCATCTATCTCATTACATGCCCATGTAACCTTAAGTACATAGGCATGACGACCAGAAAAATAAGCACATGAATTGTAGAACACAGAAGTACCATAAGATGCAAAATGTAATACAACCAAAACGGCAGACCACTTCATAAACAATCATCACACCTCGAATGACATGAGATGGACAGTCCTGGAACACATGACAAAAGAAACCAGAAACATTGAAAAAATTATTTTTGAAAAAGAACAGAGGTGGGTGTATAGACTCTCTACACACACAACCGGATTAAATGATGAGATACCCTGGAATAACATACTGTGATATACTAATGTATTCAGACATATTACTGAAAGAGACATTAACATCAAATATCATTTGCACACAAATACTTGATTCCCTAAAAATCACCAGCTTTGTAAACTCAATGCCCCACAATGCATCTGGATGTCATGTAATGTGATGCGGTGTCACATAATTCCAAGCAACAATCAAGGGTGTCCTTAAAAACCAGGAATTAAAAAATTGATCTCTATCACGTGATGTGGGATCACATGATTCCGAACATCAATCAGGAGCGTCCTTAAAACCAGGAAGTAAAACACTCGCTCTCCAACATGCAGGGAGTCAGGGGCACTCCTCGAGAGTTGACCGGACCGGTACCCTTGACGAAGTAAGACAAAACCTTATACTTACTGAATCTCTGATTCCAACAGAAGCATCTAAACTATGAGTAAGAACATCGATCTAAATAATGATTTGTCCATTCCCCCTAGTGTGTGACTATAGGGACGGTCCCTGAAATTTCCCTATGATGTCGGTAAATTGACCTAGACATGTAGGTATTCCTCACTCTATTTTGCCATTTTTTGTTATCGGGTGTAAAACACCACTGTCTGTCTGATGTTTTTAAATGTTGTGTGTCGGTCATGTGTATTAATACTAAGAAATGTCACTGGATACAACACAACAACCATTTAGCACTTATTAGGCACAAAATTAAGGGTGCACATAAAAAAATTTAAGGACGCCCAAATTTGATTATGAATTTCTCTCGTTTCAGCAGTTGACCATACAAGGAAAAGGTCCTCAATGTATGGTCTGTATGTAAATGTGCATGCTTTTCAAAAAAATGATTTGATTTGTACATGCCAATAGGCTGTTTATTATAACTAGCAGGGAAAACACAGGTCCTGAAGAAAGCCAATTGACCTTTCAGGGCAGTTTGTGGCTGAAACATGTTGACCGATTAGACAATTGGGACCATTATATTCTAATATAGTGTCACTTTTCATACTTTTAATCTAGCCCCTAAACCTACGCCATTAAATAACTTTTTAGGTTTCAGAGGTTATTTTAAACTCACTTAGATCCCCTGCCTTCACTCACAGTTATCACAGAACTCCGCTTACAAACGTGTCGAGTCCACTCATACACCTTATGTGTGTGAGTGAGGGTCCAATGATAAAGCAAGCCACAGGTGGCACCTGTGGGTGAGGACCCTAATAAATATATATATATACACCCAGGTATATATCCATAAAAACTCTTCTTTAATCTCACACAAGTCCGAGACAAATGTAAGGTGAGCACCGATTTACCTGGGTGCAGGTTACTTACCGGTCTCGGATAGACCATATACATGCACTTTATGATATTCAAGATATTTCCTCCTTTAGTTTGTTGATGTAAAGTTATTTAAAAATCTACACACAAAAATAAAAACATTTCCCTACATTTTACCACTTTAACAAAGTAGTAATAGGTTGGGACCTACTTCTTACCTCTATCTAAAGCCCTAACACTGAGCACGATCAAAGTGTAGTAAAGACAATATGGCTGCCTTTTCATTCGCTAAAAACAGCCATTACCCAATAATATACTGGCTTGTCATCGCCATGTTCCACAGTACACTGCAAAGTTACCGCGGTATACCGTGGCCCAAAATATAACTGAGGCCTAGCTCTATTATTGTATTGCTATACCCTTGCATCAAGCATTTACAAAGCAATGCGAGGCCGCCATGCATGGCCCTGCGTTGATTGGTAAATCTGGAAAATGCAAGGCAGCACAATTTGCTGGTTGCCGTAGTCTGCACACCATAATCTACGTTGCTGCTTAATTTCACATATATCCGTAGGCCATGCCAATATACTCTACTCTACGCCACTCTGTTCTATGTCCCTCCACTGTACGGGATTCTATTCTATGCAACTCCACTCTACACTATTACACTGTACATAACTCCACTGTACACAACTCCACTCTACGCTCTAACACTGTACAAACCTCCCCTCTATGCCACTCCACTCTGCGTCACTCTAAAGGTACGCCACTTCACAGGATGCTAGTCCACTGTACACTGTTCCGCTCTATCCTATTCCACTGTATGCCACTCCACTATACAACATTCCACTGTACATTATTCCACTGTATGCCACTCCACTGTACGCTACTCCACTCTACATCATTCTAGTGTATGGCACTCTACTCTAAGCCACTTCATTCTACACTATTAAATTGGATGCCACTCCAATGTACACCACTCTACTGCATGCTAATACACTTTACCCGACTCCACTGTATGCCACTCCAGTCTACACCACTCTACTATACAGTACTCCACTATACACTATTACACTCTACGCTACTCCACTGTACAACACTCCACTCTATGCCACTCCACCTGACACTATTACACTGTATACCACTCCTCTCTATGCCAGTCCACTCTACACTATTACACTTTACTCAACTCCACTCTATGGCACTTCAATGTATGCCACTCCCCTAGATCCCACTCCGCTATACCCTGCTCCAGTATATGCTACTACACTTCACACTATTCCACTGTACGCTACTTCACTCTATGCTATTCCAGTGTATGCCACTCCACTGTGCACCACTCTACTCTACACTATTCCATTGTATGCCACTCCACTATGCGCTACTCCACTCTACGCCACTCCAGTGTACACCACTTTACTCTACGGCACTCCATTCTACACTATTCCATTGGAATCTAATCCACTCTACGCCACTCCACAATATCCTATTCCACTCTACTCCACTCCACTGTACATCATTCCATCCTACACCATTCCATTGTACGCCTTCAACTAAACTGTATGCCACTCTACTCTACTGTAGTCTAAACTACTTTCCAGTACTGTACGACACACCACTACATTCTACTGTACAACACTGTATTCCAGTTTATGACACTTTACTTGACTGTATGCTGCACTACTCCACTCTAGTGCACTCCATGCCTCTATAGTTTCCGACACGCCACTCCACTCTCTGACACTTTAATCCACTCTACACTACCCACTCCAGTGTACTCCACTCCACTATACTCCACTGTACTACACTTTATCCCACTCTATGCCACTGTGCCATACTCCACTCTATGCTGCTCTACTGTCCGACACTCTACTCCACTGTATGCAGCTCCACTCTACAACTCTGTACTACACAATGACACTCTACTCCACTTTATGTGCATCCAATCCAGGTGTCAGAAAGTACCTGATTCTCCACAGAGGCAGAGCAACGCTAATTCCCAACGCCCACTCACCAGTGCCGTCACTAATAGCATACGGTAATGTCCACCGGCAAGGGGGAAAGGGGAGTGGGACAGAGAAGAGACTGCTTCAGGAAGGTGGCAACCCTCTCGTGGTATGACCCTCGCTGGAGGAACGTCTTCTTGTAAGGCTGCCAGGAAAGGTCCAGAAAGGAGGAACCACCTAATGCACAGAGGAGAGAAAATCATAAAACAAACTACTCTGCCCAAATCTAGTTCAATCTCTTACTGAACTAACTCCCACCTTTTGATCCTGAAGACCTTGCCTCTCTTCTATTAATAATGACAGTAGTTCTTCATACACAATGCGCAGTGTTAAACAAGTAGGAGATACTGTACAAATTGTCACTGTTCTCTTTCGCAGCAGATCAGCAGATGAGGAGTGAATACACCCATCAAAGCTCCAAGGTGCCTCTTTAAGATGAAGCGCGCAAAAAGGATAAAGGTAGGAAAAGCAGGGAGGAAAGGAAAAGGTAAGCACGCAACCGGGAGGAGGAGGAGGCAAAGCAGTTCTGTGCGCAACTGGAATGCTCTTACTGTCTTTCAGGTGTGACGTAGTACCGACTTCAGTCACCGCATCCTCTGGAACACCTTATTTACACTGAGGAACTCGAGTTACTGCAACCCATGCAGCGGAACTCAAGAGTTCGATTCTGACCTTTTTCCCTTCAGCTGGAGAATGGTGAAATACCCTCGAAACCCAAGAGGGCAAGGATAAGGGAAAACTATTCCTAAATGGACTGTAGCTTTGAAAATATACGCCTCCCACTCAGACAAGAGGAGCGGAATATTACTCGACGAAAATGAACTCTGACTAAACCGCCTCCCACTCTGTGAAGAGGAGCGGTCAAAACGAACTTCTCTCTCAGGAATACAGTTTGAAGTGCGCCGAGCAGCGCGCACGCACTGGTCTTGCCTGCCAACAAAAGACACCCAAATACTTAGCTAAATCGGCGGCCATCTTGAAATGTCTAAATCTGTAACTAGTCTATATAGTTCTCCATAGGTTGATTCTTTGAGGCTTCACCAAGACCTTTTGTCTTCTTCGCTGTCTCTTCTGACCTCCTAAGATTACGGACACCACCTTAGTCTGATTCCTGACACCAGGGCACTGTACTATACCGTATGACACCTGATGACATACCACTCACTTTCTCTCTATGACATGCCACTCCACTATATAGCAAAGACCTCCACTCTACAACACTCTCCTCCATTGTACTCTATGACACTTCTTTTTATGATACTCTACTCGACTGCACTCTACTTCACCGTACTCCACTATAAAACACTATACTCTACTCTATGACATTCTACCACACCCTTCTCTATTGTATAACATGCCAGTCCATTGTACAACTTGCTGCTCCCGTCTAAGATACCTAACTCCACTATGTGAGACACCATACCACTACAATGTATAACACTTTGCTACACTCTACAATACAACACTACACTCTGCTCTGCTCCACTCTATTGAATCTACAATGCTCCACTCTATGACAATAGACATTGCAATACCCTTCTCCACTGTACTGTACCACGCTCCACATAGCAATTCTCCACTTGCAACACTGGACTCTCCTATTTGAAACCCTTTTTTATTAAAAATTCAAAAACATTGAAATTTAATGAAAAAAACTAATGTTAAAGCTTAGTTATTTTTAGTAAAACTTTTTTCCCTATACAAGCCAAGCTTAAACTACACAAACTTTAAAAATTCTACAGCTATAGTTATAACTTTCATTTACAAATTATCCACCACCTTCAAATTATTATAAGTAGCGCACCTCGTTACACACTCTTTTCAGCTCACTAACCAGAAAACACTAACTATAACTAGCCACTCTTCCATGCACTGTGTTCTTACAAATAATGATACTCCCCTGTACAACACTCCACTATAAGAGATTCCCCACCACTCTACTGCACGACACTGCACTCGACAACACTGAACTGTACGACAATCTACTCCACTGAACCCCACTCTCTGCCACTACACACTACAACACCCTGCTACACTCTATGCCCCTCTATGACACTCTACTCGATGACACTCCACTACACTCAATTTCATGACATTCCAGTTGACAACACTCCATTCTACAAAACTCAACTCTACTTTTCGACACACCACTACAATGTACAACCCGCTGGTCCACTCTACGATTCCCACTCCACGGTATGACACCCGACGTCACTCCACTGTATAACACTTTACTCCACTGTACACTACATCACTCCACTCTACTTGATTCCACTCTATTCCACTCTGCAATACTACACTCTACGACACTAGACTCTACTTTACTGTACTCCACTTTACGACACTCCAATGAATGACACTCCACACTGCGAATTGAAACCGATTTTTATTAAAACATTTAAAACCAGTAACATACAATGAAAGAAATAAGGGTAAAGGATAACTTACAGTTAGAAATACCTTATGAGTTCTTTCTTTACAATCACAACTTAAAAACACAAACATTACAAACTATAAAGTAATAATTATAACTTTAAACTGTCTTGTCATTTCACTCACCACACTACATTAACTATAACTCATGGCTTTTCAATGCACTGGTTACCCTTGCATGCAACACCACTTATTGAATGTCAAATCACAGCATTCATAGCACTGATACCTGTCTCAAATGACATCATTTGTCACAACACAGTGCATGGTAGAGTAGCGAGTTATAGTTAGTGTTATGTGGTCAGCGAGCTGAAAAGAGTGCGCTACTTATAATTATTTGAAGATGGTGGATAAATTGTAAATGAAAGTTAAAACTATAAATGTAGAATTTTGTAAGTTTATGTAGGTTTGGTTTTATAGGGAAAAAAGGCTTCCTAACTATAACTAAGCTTCCTTTGTTTTTTTCATTGAATGTATATATATATATTCACTGAAAAAACCATAGGTTTTAGGGACAGTTATAGTTAGTTGGACATTTCACTCGTACAAAACCCGTGAAATTCCCCGTTATAGTTAGTTCAGCTAACTATAACTCGCGCCCCACAATGCACTGCTGATGACGTCACATATTACATCACTCATGACATGGTCAGTGACATCACTGATGACATCACTGATGACATCTCAAATGACATCACTGATGACATCATGCAGTGACTGTGTTTCTGTAAAGTTTAAATATTTTTTATATATATAGGAAAAGACGTATTGAAGAATGAGTGGGTGTATAAGTGTCTGTATGGATGATTTAGTAGGTGCGTGACTGACTCTATAAGTGAGTGATTTAACGTATCTTACTGAATGCATGGGTTAGTGACTAAACTGGGTGAATGTCTGTATCCGTCTGTCTGTTGCTGTGTAAGTGGCTGCATGTGTTTGTGAATAGCTACATGAGTGTCTATATGAGTTATTGAATGGTTGTCTGAGTATCTGTATGGGTGCCTGAGTGTTTGTGTGGGAGGGGTGTGTGCGACTCTGTGCATAGATGTGTGAGTGGGTGATTCACTGGGTGGATGGTTTCAAGAGTGCATCTGTGATAGACTGTATGGGTGGGTAAGTGTGTGTAAGAATGTGTTAGTGAGTGAATGTATGTCCCAGTGGTACATGTGTGACTAACTACATATGTGAAAGGCAGTATATATGTGTGTTGGAGTATATAAATAGCTATAAGCGAGAGTGAGTGATTGTGATAGTGGCTGTATGGATGAGTGTGTGCTTGTATCAGTGATTGTATAAGAGCGTAACAATGTGCTAGTATTTGTATGATTAAGTGAGCTGGTGTGTGTATAACTGTATAGGTGAGTAAATGGCAGTGTGTTTAATTGTTTGCATGACTGACTAGGTGTGTGAGTACCTCTATGGATGAGTGGCGGTGTTTGAGTGTCTATATAGGAGTAAGAGTGCATATGATAGTCCTGTACTGAGTGACCATAAGTATGAGTGACTGTACGGGTGAGTGAGTGGATGTGTGTGTGTAGACCTAAGAATCAGTGAGTGGGTATGTAGTTATTGGTGTTGGAGTGTCTATGGTTTTGCGAATGGCAATCTGTAATTTAGAGTGGGTGTATCAAAGGTTATATTAGGGTGTGAGGAGGTGCATCAGATTATCACGTGGATGATGTCATCAGTGATGTCATTTGAGATGTCATCAGTGATGTCATCAGTGATGTCACTGACCATGTCATGAGTGATGTAATATGTGACGTCATCAGCAGTGCATTACGGGGCGCGAGTTATAGTTAGCTGAACTAACTATAACGGGGAATTTCACGGGTTTTGTACTAGTGAAATGTCCAACTAACTATAACTGTCCCTAAAACCTATGGTTTTTTCAGTTAATTTCAAAGGTTTTTTAAATGCTAATTTCTAACTGTAACGTGTCTGAAACCTATGGTTTTTCTGTGAATTTCAAAGGTTTTTTAAATGCTAATTTCTAACTATAACGCCCCTAAAACCTATGGTTTTTTCAGTGAATTTCAAAGGTTTTGTAAATGACAATTTTTAAATGTTTTAATTGTTATATTTATTTTTTTGATACTGATTTACTACATTTTTTAAAACAATTTTTTTTAGATATTTTATTTATTAAATTACATTGTAATTACATTATACATTACATTACAAAATATACTTTCTCAGAATGAATTACTTTAGTTTAAATAGTTTGCAAATAGGCAATAGAGTTTTAAGTACAGTAGTTACAGTTGTTGCAATGGGCAACACAATTTCAAACACAATGCAACATTGACCTCAATGTGAATTTCTAGTTAAATGCAATTAGTTACTTTATGGATTACTTTTCTAACCACAGGACTGCATCCTAGATTCAGTCCTGGGACATCTCCTGTAAACAGTTGAGTAAAAGCGTTTTGGTTACAGTAGTGATTTTTAAGGAATATTATTGTATTTTAAAAGTTGACACTTAGAAACTTTTTCACATAGAATCACCAATGTTATGCTATGGGAGGAAATTCACTTAGCAGGTAAGTAGTGTTATCGTTACTTTTTCTTACTCAGTGTTGGATCCAGGATCCAGCACTGGTGCATCTCCTGTAAACAGTTGAAAGAATGCGTTTAAGTCATACAGGCGATTTTTAAGGAATATTTGTAATTTGTGAAAATCGACACTTTGAAACTTTTCTGCTGAAAACCAGACAATGGATTCCTATGGAAGGAAATATAAGTTACTGGTAAGTACGGTTAGAATTACTTTTCAGGGTCAGTGCTGGGCTAAAAGATGCAGCACTGGGTTCTCTCCTGATAACAGGTGAGCAAATCGGAATTCGTAGTTCGGTTGATTTTAGAGGAATATTATAAAGTTCCAAAACTCCACACTTAGAAGAATTTCCAAGTGAAACCAGTCAATGTTAGCCTATGGAAGGAAATTCAAGTTGCTGGTAAGTACGGTTAAAATTACTTTTCAGGATCAGTACTGGGCTGAAAGATGCAGCACTGAGGTCTCTCCTGATAACAGGTGAGTAAATCGGAATCCGTATTTCGGCTGATTTTAGAGGAATATTATAAAGTTCCAAAGCTGCACACTTAGAAGAATTTCCAAGTGAAACCAGTCAATGTTAGCCTATGGAAGGAAATTCAAGTTGCTGGTAAGTACGGTTAGAATTACTTTTCAGGACCAGTACTGGGCTGAAAGATGCAGCACTGAGGTCTCTCCTGATAACAGGTGAGTAAATCGGAATTCGTATTTCGGCTGATTTTAGAGGAATATTTGCACAATGGTGAAGGGAGGGGGCGGGGCCTGAGGTGACATCTGTGCAAACGCGCCCCGTGGCGCGTTTTAAGTTGGGGGATTAAGTCCCCTTGAATCATGAGGGTCCCTGGGGGCCAACTAGCCCACTAGGAACCTCCAGTATGCTCTAGGGGCTGCGTTGCAGAGACGTGTACAGAGGCCACACCCTTTTACACCTCTCTGCAACGCAGCTCTGTGGCGCTTTCTGGACGTACCTGTTGGGCTAGTTGGCCCCCAGGGACCCTCAGGATTGAAGGGGATTTAATTCCCCATCTTAAAACACGCCACGGGGCCTGTTTGCACACATGTCACCTGAAGCCCCGCCCCTCCCTTCACCACTGTGCAAACGCGCCCGTGGCGCGTTTTAAGTTGGGGGATTAAGTCCCCTTGAATCCTGAGGGTCCCTGGAGTCCAACTAGCCCACCATGTACTTCCAAAAGCGCCACAGAGCTGCGTTGCAGAGAGGTGTAAAAAGGGGCGTGGCCTCTGTAGACCTCTCTGCAACGCAGCCCCTGCGCATACTGGAGGTTCCTGGTGGGCTAGTTTGCCCTCAGGGACCCCCAGTATTCAAGGGAATTACTTCCCTTCTCAAAACGCGCCAGGGGGCGCGTTTGCAGACTGCTGCAGGGAGGGGCGGGGCCTCCCGGCACGATGCCGGTCTTTTTTTTTTTTTGATTGGGAGGGGGCTGCGTGGCCCCCTTCCCTCAGCCACTTTTTGCCCCGGGGACCCCATCCCCGGGGCCTGAGGATTTTTTTTTTTATAAAATTTAAAAAACGGGAAGGTGGTCGCGTGGCCCCCTTCCCTGGGCCTGTATTGGCCCTGGGACCCCATCCCCGGGGCAAGCCCTCTTTTTTAAATAAAAAATGTGGAGGGGGCTGCGTGGCCCCCTCCTCAGGCCATTTAAGGCCCCGGGGACCCCATCCCCGGGGCCGGCCTTTAAATATTTTTTTTTTTTTTTTTAGGGAGGGGGCTGCGTGGCCCACCTCCCTGGCCACTTATGGCCCCGGGGACCCCATCCCCCGGGGCCTGGCCTCTCGTTGGGACTGTGGGGGTCCCCAAACCCCCACAGTCCCGCCGGCTCCCCGTGTCCTACGGGAGCCGGCATTGCTTTCCACATGGGGAGCAGCTAAGATGCTGCTCCCCATGTGGAAAAGCAATTTGCTTTGGATATTGGAAGCGAGAGCAGGTTTCCTGCTCTCGCTCCAATATCCAAAGCAAGTTTGCAATGACAGGACGGAGCCGTGAGGCTCCGTCCTGTCATTGCAAACAGCAGTGTCCCGGGGGTAGGCACCCTGGGACACTGCAGGAGCTGGCCCTGGGGGTGGCGGTCCCCAGGGCCACCACAGGCTCCAAGAGGGGGCCGCGCGGCCCCCTCCCCACATTTAGAAAGCCCCGGGAGGTGGTGGTCCCGGGCTTCGAGGGTCCAAAACGGACCCCCATTTTAATTTCTTAGTGCCCCGGGAGGTGGCGGTCCCGGGCGTGTGGGAGGCTGGAGCCCCCACACAGGTTAAAACATTTAAAAAGAAGCCCCGGGAGGTGGCGGTCCCCGGGGCAGCGGGAGGGCAAAGAGCCCTCCCGCACCATTATTTTTTAAGCCCCGGGGGGTGACGGTCCCCGGGGCTTTGGAGGCCTTAGAGGCCCCCCATATATTAAAAAGAAACCCCTGCATGCCCCCAGGACTTGGCCCACCCGGGGCCAATTAACAACGAAGCGCGGGAGACCGCGCTTGTTTTTTTCTCGGCGGGATTTGCGCACCCTGAGCGCATCCCGCCGATTTCTTTAAAAAAATGCTTTTTTCTGCCCAGGGGGTCCTTGTGGGACCCCTGAGCAGACCTAGGGGTCAGGGTGTTTCTACCCTGCCCCTTTGTGCGTTTTGCGCACTTGTTTCTTCTGGGGTTTTTCTAATCGACAGGATCCACGCACCCTGAGCGCATCCTGCCGATTTTAAAAAAATGCTTTTTTCTGCCCAGGGGGTCCTTGTGGGACCCCTGAGCAGACCTAGGGGTCAGGGTGTTTCTACCCTGCCCCCTTTGCGCTTTGCGCACTTGTTTCTGTCCCTCGGTTCTACCGAGGACAAAATGGCTGCCAACACTTCCTGATTTGGAGTGTTGACAGCCACTTGACAACCAATTAGCATGCAGCTCGTGGTCGGGAGGGTACGCGGACCCTACTCGGCCATAGATATATATGTGACTTAACTTTTGATTTTCTCAGGAACTACTGAACGGATTTACACCATTTAACAAAAAGGGTTCTTTCTGAACCAAGAACTACCTCTTTGCCAAATTTGGTGTAATTCCGTTCAGCAGTTCGGGCTGTAGCCGTTTCTAAAGTTTCCTATGGGAAAATGAATGGGGAAAACACGTTTGGGACCCCCCTTTTTCTCGGCCCCGCTTGACGAATCACCCTGAGACTTTCAGAGTAGGAGCGGACCGGAGCGGGCCATAAAGTTTGAAAATTTCGCGAAGATTCGTCAACCGACGCAAGAGTTATTTCAAATAGAATGTCGCTGGATTTCCTATGGAAAATAGGTCCTAACTATAACTATCTACTGGCGACCGCCAGTAGATAATACATATATATATATATATATATATATATATATATATATATATATATATATATATATATATATATATATATATATTTTGTACGGGCTGCTTCTTCCGCCCCACTTGGCCCGTGGTAGATGGAGCGTACTCCAGCGAAGCTCACCGGAAATTTGTTTTTCGTCAGAGTCCAAGTAATTACGCTCTCCCGGAACAATCCAATGCAAAAGATTTTATTACCAGTTACGCGTTTCGGGGAACACCGTCCCCTTGCTCACACACTGGGTAATAGGTTACACCACCACACATATAGTACATCAACAGCGACAAAGGACAATCCGCTTTTCCAGATGGGAGAATTATCATGGCAAAACGGCATCCATTTTGTAATGGCTTAATACACAGTGTATATGGATACCCAATGCATTTGCATGTTTAACATATTATTACTTCATAATGTATTGCATTTAAACATAAATTGCATTTGCATGTTAACATATTATTACTTCATAATATATTGCATTTAAACATAAATTGCATTAACCAGTTGTGCAATACATGTTCTGATGACTAGTTTTGTGGATTTCATCATGTAGAATGAGAGAACCTACCATGTCAGTCAGATTAAGGGTTTAGGAAAGAGAGGAGGTGTATTTGCTCTAGTGGCGTATGCATCCTATTGGATTCTCTCTGTTACATGTTTGAACGGGTAAAAACCAAATGAAGAAGTTGTTAAAGTTAATCAAGTATTTATACATTCTCTTACAAATCTAAAGATTGTTAATGAACTTATGGTATTACTCATTTCAAGCGCCAAGTGGCTAGAAAAATAGTCTCTGAGTTCATGTCTTACCCGAAGGGGGGGACCCCTAGTCTTTCCTAAGTATCCAAATTGAGATTATGTCATTCGATCTGTATTATCGAAAGGTCTCTGGGCGGATGCTTCCTATGTACAATTGTATACCAACGTAGGGTGGTGTACCATTCGTCAACATTGGGATATATAATAATAAACCCTCTCACTAACCGTGTATTATGTGCAGAGATCAAGATAATTTGATACAGTGAAAAAAAAAGGTGCAGAAAATATCATATATTAAAAGGATTGTGAAGTTATAATCTTATCTTTTAACGTGCCCTGCTCCGATTCCTCAGGCTCTCGAAGAAAAGGGTAGGTGACCTCTACTGCTACATACAGGTAAGTGTCGGTCCCTTCCTTTCCTCTTGTAGGAAAATAGACAGAAAAGAATAAAAGGTTAAAATGGGAACCTACACATGGTCAAAGTCCTCCAATAAAACATGCAAGGAAGTAAAGATACAGTGTAAAAATCACCTATTTCTAAGTTACAGCACTGTCTAGACGTTGATGTTAAGAGGCTGCTAAAAGATTCTGTTGCCCTTACTCATCCTGTAAATGTGTAATCATTTCCTCATCCTGGGTATGGCCCCATGGGCTCTTTGTCTGTAAATCAATTATGTGCCATGATTCACGTTTCCTGAGGAGGAGGGTTCTGTTACCCCCTCTTTTGTTGGATTGGATTTGTTCAATGATAAAGTATCTCAGTAGCGAACTGTTGGAGAGATGATATTCCTCAAAGTGGCGTGCCACTGGATAGTGTTTGTCTTTGTTGTGTATGGCCCGCAGGTGTTCCAGTATTCGTTTTTTTGCTGCAAAAGTGGTGCTACCTACGTATCTCATCTTGCAGGGGCATTCCAACACGTAGATGACATAAGTGGTACTACAGGTAAGAAATTGGTTAATTGTTTTGGTAGTACTAGGTGTATCATATGTTTTGACCATACAACTGGACTTACACGTTTTGCAATGTCCACAGGGAAAAAATCCCTGTAGATTGTGATGATGTTCCCTCTGCTGTGTAGTGATATCACCTCTCACTAGAATGTCTCTAAGACTTCTCCCTTTTCTGTACATTATCATGGGGCGATTTGGCAAATCCTGCCCGATTACTGGATCACCTTTGAGAATGTTCCAGTTTGCGTTCAGGATTTTCGCCACTTGTTTAGATTCTTCATTGTAAGTAAGAATCACTCTACTTACATTGTTTTCTTTAGTTATGGGTTTCTCTTGGAGAGTTTGGTCCCTGGTTATTTGCTGTACTTTTTTGATAACCCAATTAGTATAGCCCCGTTCTTTAAATCTTTTTTGCATGGTCTTACTTTCTGTTTCAAATGCTTCATTTGTGCTGCAGTTTCTTTTTGCTCTCAGCAGTTCCCCGAATGGAATACTCCATTTGAGTACATCCGGGTGGCTGCTGAGAGCATGGAGAAGGCTGTTGCCTGCTGTACTCTTTCTATGGAGCTTTATATTGAGATTATCACCATCAGTAGTTACCACTACATCTAAGAACTCAATTGCTTCCCTGCTCATGTTGTATGTGAGTTTAATGTTGCAGTTATTTGTATTCAGTAATTCAATGAATCTGATGGCACTCTTCTCACTACCCTTCCAAATCAGGAAGATATCATCTATGTAGCGGAGCCAAGTGGTAACCTGGCTCCACATTGGATGCATGGTGGGTTCTCTCCGGATTTCTTCCTCCCATGCCCCCAGAAACAGATTTGCCAAACTGGGGGCAAAGCAAGTTCCCATCGCTGTGCCGAGTGTTTGTTTGTAGATCTCATCGTTGAACATAAAAATGTTGTTAGTGAGACAGAATCTTATCATCTCAACTAACATGTTTGTGTGTTCCAGGTATCTGATTGGTCTCTGTTCTAGAAAATGTTGGCAAAATCTTATCCCTAGATCATGGTCACTAATTGTGTACAATGCATTCACATCCATTGTTATCAAAATAAGATCATTGGCCCACTGTACAGTTTGTATTTTTCTCAGAAAGTCCTTAGTGTCTTTGACATGTGACGGTAGATCAGTAACAAAGTTTCTGAGAAAGTAGTCAACGTATTTTGAGATGTTTTCAGTGACGCCCCCAATGGAGGAAACAATGGGTCTTCCTGGTGGTGTAGTAGGGTTCTTATGTATTTTTGGAAGTAAGTAAAAGATGGGTAGTCTAGGGTAATCACGTTTCAAGTAGCAAAATTCTTCCCAGTGCAATATGCCGTTGGTTCTCCATCCATCTAATTTTTCCCACATGGCGGTGATGCTTTGGTTGTATTCCTTGATGTCGCTTCTGGAGTAGAAGTGTTTGTCTTCCAATTGTCTCATCGCCTCTTGTATGTACATTTCTTTGTCCCATATCACTATGTTCCCTCCTTTATCTGAGGGACGGATCACTATGGTCTCATCTTTGGACAGGGATTGTATTATTTCATTTTGAGTTTGAGATATATTCCAATTAGTAGATCTTCTATTCTTTTGTTGTTGGGTCTTGATTAGTTCGTGCATCATGGTATCATGGAATGTACCGATGTTGGGACAAAGAACTGTACATACAAGAGGCGATGAGACAATTGGAAGACAAACACTTCTACTCCAGAAGCCAAATCGCCCCATGATAACGTACAGAAAGGGAGAAGTCTTAGAGACATTCTAGTGAGAGGTGATATCACTACACAGCAGAGGGAACATCATCACAATCTACAGGGATTTTTCCCTGTGGACATTGCAAAGCGTGTAAGTCCAGTTGTATGGTCAAAACATATGATACACCTAGTACTACCAAAACCATTAACCAATTTCTTACCTGTAGTACCACTTATGTCATCTACGTGTTGGAATGCCCCTGCAAGATGAGATATGTAGGTAGCTACTGAGATACTTTATCATTGAACAAATCCAATGCAACAAAAGAGGGGTAACAGAACCCTCCTCCTCAGGAAACGTGAATCATGGCACATAATTGATTTACAGACAAGGAGCCCATGGGGCCATAACCAGGATGAGGAAATGATTATACATTTACAGGATGAGTAAGGGCAACAGAATCTTTTAGCAGCCTCTTAACATCAACGTCTAGACACTGCTGTAACTTAGAAATAGGTGATTTTTACACTGTATCTTTACTTCCTTGCGTGTTTTATTGGAGGACTTTGACCATGTGTAGGTTCGCATTTTAACCTTTTATTCTTTTCAGTCTATTTTCCTACAGGAGGAAAGGAAGGCACCGACACTTACCTGTATGTAGCAGTAGAGGTCACCTACCCTTTTCTTCGAGAGCCTGAGGAATCGGCACAGGGCACGTTAAAAGATAAGATTATAACTTCACAATCCTTTTTAATATATGATATTTTCTGCACCTTTTTTTTCACTGTATCAAATTATCTTGATCTCTGCACATAATACACGGTTAGTGAGAGGGTTTATTATTATATATCCAAATGTTGACGAATGGTACACCACCCTATGTTGGTATACAATTGTACATAGGAAGCATCCGCCCAGAGACCTTTCGATAATACAGATCGAGTGACGTAATCTCAATTTGGATACTTAGGAAAGACTAGGGGTCCCCCCCCTACGGGTAAGACATGAACTCAGAGACTATTTTTCTAGCCACTTGGCGCTTGAAATGAGTAATACCATAAGTTCATTAACAATCTTTAGATTTGTAAGAGAATGTATAAATACTTGATTAACTTTAACAACTTCTTCATCTGGTTTTTACCAGTTCAAACACGTAACAGAGAGAATCCAATAGGATGCATACGCCACTAGAGCAAATACACCTCCTCTCTTTCCTAAACCCTTAATCTGACTGACATGTTATGTTCTCTCATTCTACATGGTGAAATCCACAAAACTAGTCATCAGAACATGTATTGCACAACTGGTTAATGCAATTTATGTTTAAATGCAATATATTATGAAGTAATAATATGTTAACATGCAAATGCAATTTATGTTTAAATGCAATACATTATGAAGTAATAATATGTTAAACATGCAAATGCATTGGGTATCCATATACACTGTGTATTAAGCCATTACAAAATGGATGCCGTTTTGCCATGATAATTCTCCCATCTGGAAAAGCGGATTGTCTTTTGTCGCTGTTGATGTACTATATGTGTGGTGGTGTAACCTATTACCCAGTGTGTGAGCAAGGGGACGGTGTTCCCCGAAACGCGTAACTGGTAATAAAATCTTTTGCATTGGATTGTTCCAAGAGAGCGTAATTACTTGGACTCTGACGAAAAAAAACAAAAAAAACAAACAAAAAAAATAAATATATATATATATATAAAATTGTAATATATAAACTAAAAAAAAGAAAGAAAGGAAAAAAATAAAATTATAAATATTAATATCATCTTCGCTATCAAGCAAACAAAATACATAATTATTAACTCAATATTGATTTATATGAAACAAATAAAATTTGTGTAACAAATAACATTGCGAAACAAAATTTTACAAGCACTTACCATTAAAACAAATTAACATTTTTAACAAAATATTAAATTTAAAGAAATTATACATAATATATTACCAACTAATACATTAAATATAAATATCAAATATTATAAAAAATATTAAATATATATTTTCTTCCCAACCAACTCACCTAATAAAAAACAGAGCAATAAAAAAATACATATGTAGTAAAAATATAAAAACTAAAATATATATGCAAATACAACAGTACAACAGTTACACAATTGTTAATAAATTAAGTAATTGACATAATTGGTAATTGAATAATAATAAATTGAAAATATGTTAGCATTGAATTAAATTACATTTAATTTTATTTAACTTCCCACCCCATTCTCTTACAAGCCCAGAAAATCACAACTAAAATATAAGTTATATAAATCAATGTTAAAATAGTAACATAATTACCAATCAACTAAATAATTAATTACAATTAAAAACTAATTGACAATAATTTGTAATTATTTATTACGTAATTAACTTTCCACCCTATACCACTACAAACCCAACAACCCACTACTAAAATCTAACTTTCTATTGCTAGCAATTAAAACATAATAACAATTTCAGTTTTGATTTCAAACTCAAAATATAACACTTAGGGGGTCATTACGATGGAGGGTGGATCGCCACCGCCCGCATGGCTGTGGCGATCCGCCCTCCATTTCCCTCCGCCCGCCACCCATTTACCCCCTGCCATATTAGCATGGCTGGGGGGTCAGCGGTGGATGTAAATACCGCCCGCCACGTTACCGCTTGTCGATTAGTCGACCGTGCGGTAAACGGCCTTAATATGGTGGCGGTGTCTGTGAGACACCGCCATCCATATTAGGATGTAGGCGGAGAGGTGCCTTTTCATGGCGGCATTACCGCCATGAAAAGGCTGGCGGTATTCGCATTTGGGGGCCCGTTGCGGGCCCCCAGGATGTTGGGGGTTGGGGGGTGCACATGGGGGGTACCTATGGTACCCCCCTGCATTTGCATGCACAAGGTGGCAGGCACCGCGCGGTGCCTGTCACGTTGTGCATGCAAAAGCACAACTTGCATTTTGTACCTTGCGGCGGGTGCTGCTAGCAGCACCGCCCGCAGATAACATCCCACATTATTCCCCTTCAAACCCAAAACCCTTTACAACACTATAAAGTACTAATAAAGATTTTAAGCAATACTAAATCACTCAAAATTACAACCTATATTTTAAAACAATGATAATTATACCAACAATACTAACACATAAAATTAATATATTAACTAAAACACATTAAAATAATTGAAAAAAGTATTTTTTTACAACTATATTACTAAAACGATATTATAAACAATGATATTCTTGAAGCCTTTATTATTTAGCAAAAAAAGATATTCTGACATCAATATTCTATACCAGGATATTTTTGATTTACAATATTTTGTATACGATATTTCAGTTTTCCGATATTTTTACCTCAATATTTTGTCGAAACACCTCAAGAAGGCTCACCACCAGGCTTGACCAAGCACATTTACATCTTTGAGTAATGTACCATACTTCCCAACTCTTTCTACCTGATTTTATGTAAAGCGAAGATACATTTGCGTGTTATTCAACAGTCATAGAAAATGTTTTTCATTGTCTTCAAGTATTGTTGCAAAGAGGTGATGTATTTTCCCATCTAATGAAAGCAAATTGGTGAGATGCATTTCATTTACTGCCCCAACTCGGGGTTGGTAACTCCTCAATGGTTTGCGACTGCTATTGTGGTAATAAACCTTAGCTATATATTTGTTCCGAACTGGAAATAGGAGCAGGACGACCCTTTCACCCCCCCACCCCCCTCCTAATTGAGGTTCGGAGAAAATTGCAAAACTCCTTTTATGAGTCAGAAATGATTTTCTGCATTTTAAAAGAGCTCGTGTGCAGCATAAAGACATACCCTTTTGCAGTCTCAAACCACTGACTTTGCAAATCGCAGTGTTTGTAAACACAAAAGGGTTATGTACATGAGGCCCTTAATTAAGAAATAGGCAGTGGCGGCTCCTCCGCTAAGGTGGAGGAGCGTTGCCCCACTGCTGCAGCTGCAAGCTGAATACAAAAAAAATGATTATAAAGTTCGTTATTATCATTTTGTTTTTTGTAGTCAGCTTGCAGCTGAAGCCAGGCAGGCGGGGATGGGTTCCCTGCGCGTCACAGGGGGAGGAGAGGTTGTAGCACCCAAAGCGGCAGCCAAAGCGTCATGCGCACTCTGCATGTTCAGCACCCAGGCTACATTACAGCCTGGGTGGAGAACATGCACAGCCTGCCAGCCCCTGTCTGAATGCTGAACCACGGCGCTCAGACCAATCAGAAAGCTGCTAAGGCAGCGTTGTGATTGGTCAGGGGATTCTGGGAGGCTATGTGCTTCCTGCCATGCAGAGAGGAGGATGGAGAAAGAAGAGGAGGCGGTCGGCGGTAAAAAGGTATGTGCTTTTTTTATTATTTCCCTCTTCCCTCCATCTGTCTGTTGGCCTTCCCAGCAACAACTATGGCTTTTTGACACTGCTCCAGATTTACAATGATCTGTAAATCTGAGGCAGCGCCAAAAACGAATGCCTTTCAAAAGGAAGCATTAATGTAGTGCAATGACGAGAAATTCCTTTATTTCTCCTCGTTTTTTGCTCTTTCTATGGGGTCGATTCCGATTCGGGCCGGAAAAAGCACCGACCGACTCGGATCCGGAAAAAATACCGACCGACACGTACCCGTGGCGCACGACACGCCAAGTACGATGCAAGGCGCGAAAAATCCGACCGACACGTACCGAAACAAAGTCGACCGACCGAGCCGCACGGAAAACAGCAATCCGGCCGGAAAAACACGCGAATCCAACCGACCGACACGCACCCGGAACAAATCCGACCGAAAGCGTACACGCGAACTCCAAACCGCAAAGTACGATGCAAGGCGCGAAAACCACGAGCGAGTCGGACGGAGGACAAGCCGTACGACCGACACGCATACAAAACCGAGCCGAAGCAACACAATACACCGCGACCGACGCGTACGCAGCATAGAAAACTGCACAAACACAGCGTGAACGAAACGGAGAACACCGTACGAGACCAATGCAGGGTCCGACTCGGTCACAAGAACGTTTCCAACATACACAAACAGCACAAAGGAAAAATCACCCAAAAAAGGCCAAACAAGCAATTACCAAGCCAATAAATACTGGGGGGGTGGGGACAGAGAACAAAGACACACCCACAACTCCACCTATATAAAGGACACAAATCACTACCATGAGCCTTTGCAAATGCCATTCCACTGCCAGCACCCAAGAGAAAGCAACCACACACCCACAGCTCATCCCTCACGCAAGCCACACACCATCAGCACACCAACAAATACCTACCTCACATACACCCAGCAAAACACACACTCACACACCCTCACCTGCACACCAACACACACATCACCCACCATCACCACCCATCACCATGCCCCCAAGAAGAATCCCAAGTTCCTAGATAGTGAATTGGAAGTCATGGTAGACGAGATCCTCAGGGTGGAGCCACAGCTGTTTGGCACACTGGTCCAACAGACCCTCATGTCGCAGAAAACCAAGATGTGGGAGAGGATCATCAACAGGGTGAACGCACAATCACCATGTCGGCGCACAAAGACCGACATCCAGAACAGGTGGTATGACGTGCGCAGGAGGGTACGGAAAATGCTGACGAAAGACTACATCAACAGCCAACACACCGGCAGTGGCCCTCCTGCCAAGCCAATATACCTCAGGCCCTGGGAGGAGAAGGTGCGGGCCATCCTTCCGCCAGTGAGCGTATATGGACTAGAGGACATCCCAGAGCCTGGTGAGTACACAACAAATGTACACAATATACTGCCACAAAACACACACATCACTGTCAAGGGAGAGTCAAACCATGCACTCATAGCAATTACACAGCAACTAGAACAGAATCATCCCAAAATGTGTATGTCAGTCAGATAAACACAACACATGCCATCAAAAAAGTCACATCCAACTGTGCCAACACATGTACAAACACAACCACAACTACAGCTAGGCAGTGGCACAAATAGAACTAACAAACACATCCACACATGTAGCCACCACAACAACACCAACACACAGTGAAGACCACTCAAAGGAAGGAATTCTGTGTATGCTGGCCAAGTCAGTGTAGCCAATAGCATCATGGGAGTCGCAGTCACACATATTGCCCCCCCACAACTGTCCCATCAACACCACCATGAACCATGCGCACATCACAGGGAGTGGAGAAGGACTCACAAGATGGCTGACACTGGCTACTGCTGTGGGGAGCACAAGGCCCTGCTGGCAACTGTGCACCAACAAACAGCAGGACACCACTGACTGACATCCTGAGAGACAACTTACACTCCCTGCAATGCAAGCACGTTCCATGGTGGGATAACTGGCTGGCTGGCTGGGTGGGAAGGAGGACTTGCAGCACTAACCATAGTCACAAGCACCTCCCCTCACACACACCCCAACACAAACTCCACAGTACCCACCTGGTAGGATGCAATGCCCTCCATCCTAACACAAGATCCCACAAAGAACCACCACCCTGGGTTATGTTGTGTGAAGCACAGGGACACTCTTGGGACTCTTAGCCAAACAACTGCCAGGACAACACTCCCAGCCATCCTGTCAGCACAGCCAGCCCACCCCACAGGGAAGCAGAGTCAAAAGGAAGGAAGCATGGGCATGCAGGGAAGGGGGTGGAGGCAATAGCATGATGGGAGTCGTAGTCACTGATATTGGTCACCCCCACAACTGTCCCATCAACACCACCCTGAACCATGCTCACATCGCAGGGAGTGGAGAAGGACTCACAAGATGGCTGACACTGGCTACTGCTGTGGGAGCACAAGGCCCTGCTGGCAACTGTGCACCAACAAACAGCAGGACACCACTGACTGACATCCTGAGAGACAACTTACACTCCCTGCAATGCAAGCACGTTCCATGGTGGGATATCTGGCTGGCTGGGTGGGAAGGGGGACTTGCAGCACTGACCATAGTCACAAGCACCTCCCCTCACACACCCCCAACAGAAACTCCACAGAACCCACCTGGTAGAATTCAATGCCCCCCATCCTAACACAAGATCCCACAAAGAACCACCACCCTGGGTTATGTTGTGTGAAGCACAGGGACACTCTTGGGACTTCTAGCCAAACAACTGCCAGGACAACACTCCCAGCCATCCTGTCAGCACAGCCAGCCCACCCCACAGGGAAGCAGAGTCAAAGGAAGGAAGCATGGGCATGCTGGGAAGGGGGAGGAGGCAATAGCATGATGGGAGTCATAGTCACAGCTCTACATCCCCCACCACATGGCCCAGCAAGCTCACACTCATGCATGCACATCCCACAGAGAGTGGAAAGGCCCATCAAAGATGTCTGACACTGTTGCTGTGTCGTGGGGAGCACAAGGGCATGCTGGGTACTGCACACCAACCAACAGCAGGACACCACTGTCAGCCATCTTGCCATTGCTCTCACACCCACACACACTGAACTCCACACAAAAGCAAGTAAGTATGGGAATGCTGGGAAGTGGGGTGGAGGCAATGGCATGATGGGAGTCGTAGTCACAGACATAGCTCACCCCCACAACTGTCCCATCAACACCACCCTGAACCATGCTCACATCACAGGGAGTGGAGAAGGACTCACAAGATGGCTGACACTGGCTACTGCTGTGGGGAGCACAAGGCCCTGCTGGCAACTGTGCACTAACAAACAGCAGGACACCACTGACTGACATCCTGAGAGACAACTTACACTCCCTGCAATGCAAGCACGTTCCATGGTGGGATATCTGGCTGGCTGGGTGGGAAGGGGGACTTGCAGCACTGACCATAGTCACAAGCACCTCCCCTCACACACCCCCAACACAAACTCCACAGTACCCACCTGGTAGAATGCAATGCCCTCCATCCTAACACAAGATCCCACAAAGAACCACCACCCTGGGTTATGTTGTGTGAAGCACAGGGACACTCTTGGGACTTCTAGCCAAACAACTGCCAGGACAACACTCCCAGCCATCCTGTCAGCACAGCCAGCCCACCCCACAGGGAAGCAGAGTCAAAGGAAGGAAGCATGGGCATGCTGGGAAGGGGGAGGAGGCAATAGCATGATGGGAGTCATAGTCACAGCTCTACATCCCCCACCACATGGCCCAGCAAGCTCACACTCATGCATGCACATCCACAGAGAGTGGAAAGGCCCATCAAAGATGTCTGACACTGTTGCTGTGTCGTGGGGAGCACAAGGGCATGCTGGGTACTGCACACCAACCAACAGCAGGACACCACTGTCAGCCATCTTGCCATTGCTCTCACACCCACACACACTGAACTCCACACAAAAGCAAGTAAGTATGGGAATGCTGGGAAGTGGGGTGGAGGCAATGGCATGATGGGAGTCGTAGTCACAGACATAGCTCACCCCCACAACTGTCCCATCAACACCACCCTGAACCATGCTCACATCACAGGGAGTGGAGAAGGACTCACAAGATGGCTGACACTGGCTACTGCTGTGGGGAGCACAAGGCCCTGCTGGCAACTGTGCACTAACAAACAGCAGGACACCACTGACTGACATCCTGAGAGACAACTTACACTCCCTGCAATGCAAGCACGTTCCATGGTGGGATATCTGGCTGGCTGGGTGGGAAGGGGGACTTGCAGCACTGACCATAGTCACAAGCACCTCCCCTCACACACCCCCAACACAAACTCCACAGTACCCACCTGGTAGAATGCAATGCCCTCCATCCTAACACAAGATCCCACAAAGAACCACCACCCTGGGTTATGTTGTGTGAAGCACAGGGACACTCTTGGGACTCTTAGCCAAACAACTGCCAGGACAACACTCCCAGCCATCCTGTCAGCACAGCCAGCCCACCCCACAGGGAAGCAGAGTCAAAAGGAAGGAAGGAAGCATGGGCATGCTGGGAAGGGGGGTGGAGGCAATAGCATGATGGGAGTCGTAGTCACTGATATTGGTCACCCCCACAACTGTCCCATCAACACCACCCTGAACCATGCTCACATCACAGGGAGTGGAGAAGGACTCACAAGATGGCTGACACTGGCTACTGCTGTGGGGAGCACAAGGCCCTGCTGGCAAATGTGCACCAACAAACAGCAGGACACCACTGACTGACATCCTGAGAGACAACTTACACTCCCTGCAACGCAAGCACGTTCCATGGTGGGATAACTGACTGGCTGGGTGGGTGGGAAGGAGGTCCGGCTGTCAACCAAACACAACCAATGCAGACCATGTTCACACCCCAGAAAATACATAGAAATGCCCAAATAATGCAGGACAATGTGCCACACCAATATCAACCCCTGACTGTGACGACTTAGGACAATGCAATGTACAGGCCCGCACCCAGAGGCACAGTCACAACTGTCATGTGTGTCAACCATTGATGCCTGCAGAAACATGACATACATTGTTTGTGTCTCCCAAAAACAGGTGATGATAGGGACACAGCAGCAGACGCTGAGGAGTCCCAGTCCTAGGCTCAAGAGAATGCCGAGCTCACTGGCGTCGTACAGCCTCTGTCCTCCTCGGACGATGAAGAACAACCTGGCACATCCGGTGCAAGTCAACATGCAGCACCAGCAGGACCACCAGCTGCAGCACCAGCAGGACCACCAGCTGTACCCCCTGCACCCACCCCTCCAACGACTGTCACCACGAATACCATCCCTGCCGACATGGACAGAATAAGGAGCAACACCAGCACAGTGACCCTGGACCAACCTGGGGCCATGGACACCACCACCACCACCAACCCCAAGGTGGACCAGGGTTATCTGTGCGTGCCACTGCACACACTGCACATGTCAGCAGGGGTGGTGGGAGGGGTGGGAGACAGAGGTCGCTGCTTGCAGACGTTGCTGGTGTGCATGATGACCCACAACTGGTACGCATAGCTGATGCGTACCAGTCCAGCACCGGAGACCTCAGCCAGGTAGTGGGGCTCCTCAGAGACATTAAACAGCAGCAGGCTGCCCATCATGCCCGCTTGGACTCCCACATGTCCCACGTGGAGTCACACATGTCCCATGTGGACTCACACATGTCCGCGTGGAGTCCAAGTGGGATGCACTGCATGAGATGACGGCGGTGCACAGGGACATTTTACAATGCCTCCGCCAGATGAACAGCAACCAGTCCACACCTCCCTGTGTGCCAACAACATCTGGTGCCGAACAAACTGCAACTGCCACAGGGAGGGAGGAGGACTCTGGCGGAGAGTCCCCTGCACCGCAGCAGCCTGTACTTGAGGGCCCCCAAGAAGAGGGGTCGTCCGAGGAGGGAAAAGTGAGAGGCCGATGGCCAAGCGCAACTCCCAGGAAGCCTGAACCTGTTCTGGATGTTCGCCTTTGTGCACAGACTGTTCACCCTGTTGACGGCAACACTACTCCCACACATTGCATGGGAGTACAAGTTGGACCAATGTGTCAGACAACTGTGGCCCCGATACTGGGGATCCTGTCTACCCAGACTTTCAATTCACCTAGGAACTTGGGATTGCAAGATTTATGTACAGCACAACCCATCCTATGCACTATTAACACAAATGTATCACAATAAACACACTAATACACCATACTTGCCTCTGTCGTGATTCCAACGTGGGTGCTGTTATGGGGATGATGAACTGCAAAATTACACTGTGTATGCGAACTGCAACAGCAAGGACAACACAGGCATGTGAGTACAGGCAACGTGACACACATGAGGGAGACACACCACCAGGGCTACACAACACATACACACCTAGGCCATCTGACTCATTGCCTACACTGATGTTGCCAGGGAAGACGGTGCAATGCACAGACACCACACCCATTCCCAGTTGTAGTCAAGTAGCCCACAGGTGCAGTAAGCAAATGGCAGTCAAATGTGTGACCACAGACAACGCACATCACAAAGTGAAGCACAGGTTTATTACACAGTTGCAACATGCCGTAACCACTACAGATGCAAGGTAACCCCACCTGGCAGCGGGCACACAGTCAACAACTGTAGACGGAAGGAAGTCCATGGGTGTGGCGCACATCACCTGTAGGGACACAACAGCTACCAGCCTGGATGTGCAATCACGTCGTCGGTGGACACAGTTGACCAAACGAATCTGAAAGTACCCTGTGAAGGACAGAAATGACACACAGTCAAAAGCAATGGAGTACAGGACAGAACAGCAAAACTCATGCACAATACATGTTACAAGATACCCACCCAGAACCAAGTTAGCATGTCAACACTGTTGGGGAGTACAGCCCACCTGTCACCACACATCGCAACACACATCCAGTCAAGTAGCCCATGGACACACTCCAACAGCACCAGAGCACCACCCACACATCATGCCAACTCACATCATTGACATGACACCTCAGGATACTCACATTCAGCTAAAGAAGTTGGTGATGAGCTGTGTGCGGACATCACCATCACCATCATCATCATCATCATCATCGTCACTGGCATCGTGGTCCAGGCCAGGATCCTCCACAGGTGGTGGATGTTGGTCATTGTCATCCTGGATGAGAGGCAACTCCTTCCGCACTGCCAGGTTGTGGAGCATGCAGCAGACGATGATAATCTTGCACACTTTCGCAGGGGCATATGGGAGGGACCCTCCGGTCTTGTCCAGGCAGCGGAAGCGGCTCTTCAGGAGACCAAAGGTCCGCTCAATCACTCTCCTGGTCCGACCATGTGCCTCATTGTAGCGCATCTGGGCAGGTGTCACAGGGTTCCTGAGGGTGTCAGCAACCACGGCATGTTGGGGTATCCCGAGTCACCTACGGACAGACAAGTGCACATTAGCTGACTTGGAAAAGTGGGCGGAATACTACAGATCAGATCACACACAATGGCACAAAGTCAGTACACACCGACAAGCCAGGCACGCTGGTTCTGCATCTGTGCCATCATCCTGGGGATGCGACTACTCCTCATCACAAAGGCATCGTGTGCTGAACCAGGGAAACGGGCACACACGTGTGTGATGGTCATGTCTGCGAGACACACCACCATTGCATTGACCGAGTGGTAGTGCTTGCGGTTCCTGTAGGCCTGCTCCTGGGCCTGTGGTGGTACCAAAGCCACATGTGTCCCATCAATGGAGCCAATTACATGCGGCATCCTCCCCAGGGCATAAAAGTCACTCTTCACGTCAGTGAGTCGTCGCATGATCTAGGGAAATAGATGTACCGGTTCAGGAAGAGCAACATTGCCGCCAAAACATCGCGGAGCACATGGCTGAACATGGTCTGTGACATCCCACCAGCAGTCGCCACAGTATGTTGGAAGGTACCAGTGGCAAAGAAGTGTAGGGCTGCCATCACCTTCACCTTGGGGGTCAGCGCTGTAGGATACGGCCGGCCAGGCTGCAAATGTGGGGACAACTGCACTGCCAAATCCTCAATCAGCTGCCTGGTGAAGCGGTACCGTCGGATGCTGTCCCGTTCCACCATCGTTGCCAGGTCTGGGAATGGCCGATGGACAGCAGGAGCCCTGCAGTGCAGAGGAGAAGTAAGCAAGATTGTCAGTCACCCCACATATGCGGCATTGAACACACTCAAGATCCCAACATACATCATTATGAGGCACAACTACATGAAGTGTGCAGTACCGGAAGGACATGTATGGTACATACATGGCCAACATCTGTCAACACGGTCCAACAGGTGGCATCAATTAGTCCCAGGTTGGCCCATTGGATATCATGAGGCAGTGTCACAGTTCCCATCTCCTGCTGCCGTGTCACAATAACCCCCCACAGTGACATGTGAGGACAGATGTGCCCCAGGCACCACAGCTCAACGACAGGTACATTCCCAGGGACCCTGTAATGCCACATGGACACTGGCATTACATGGAGTATCATGTATACACCACAGCAAAACAACCATGACCCCCACAGGTAGTGGCCCCACTTGCCACGGCAGGACAGACATGGACGTCTGTGACACACACGCACAACATCAGAGTCCATGCACACACAACGTGGATGTGGAGACTGTCTCCCATTGTGCACATGAAATCAGTGTCCCACTGGGACACCCTGGCTCAAACATACCGTCCCACATGGGACTCACGGGGTATGTGAGATGACATACACATACACCACTGTGAAATGTGACCATGGCACATGCACAGATATGAACAGTTGCACATCACAGTGGTCACGTACACGTAACACCCAGGATCCTGTCCCCATGAACACGTGCACAGCCTGGGGGTGGCTGCCCACAGGTGACACCCACAGGACCACATGTACACCAACATACACACAATAGGAAATGCATCCTTACATGCCTTATGATAAGGTTTGGACAGGCTGTCATGATGTAGGTGTGCCCCTCACTCCCTGGGAGCTATCTGTGGCTGGCATATGTCCATCTGAGACAGGCATGCTGACATATGCCAGTCACATGTACAGTGATGCGTTGTACCGCAATGGACCGATCGGTGCCTCCGGCCGGCCCATTGCATTCAATGTGTGCGGGTACGCGTTGTACCCCTGTGCGCATTGTACCGCAATGGACCGATCGGTGCCTCCGGCTGGTCCATTGCATTCAATGTGTGCGGGTACGCGTTGTACCCCTGTGCGCGTTGAACTGCAATGGACCGATCGGTGCCTCCGGCCGGACCATTGCATTCAATGTGTGCGAGTACGCGTTGTACCCCTGTGCGCGTTGTACCGCAATGGACCGATCGGTGCCTCCGGCCGGCCCATTGCATTCAATGTGTCGCGGTACGCGTTGTACCCCTGTGCGCGTTGAACTGCAATGGACCGATCGGTGCCTCCGGCCGGCCCATTGCATTCAATGTGTGCGGAGTGCGCGTTGTACCCCTGTGCGCGTTGAACTGCAATGGACCGATCGGTGCCTCCGGCCGGCCCATTGCATTCAATGTGTGCGGGTACGCGTTGTACCCCTGTGCGCGTTGTACCGCAATGGACCGATCGGTGCCTCCGGCCGGCCCATTGCATTCAATGTGTGCGGGTACGCGTTGTACCCCTGTGCGCGTTGTACCGCAATGGACCGATCGGTGCGCACCCATTGACAATGGGCTTGCCTGGCAACGGACGCGTTTTCGAATTTTGAGCGAGTCGGTTGCTGGAAATTCAGTTGGTCACCCACAACAATGTTGCAAAATCATGTATGCCATGAAGTTGAGGATTTGAAGGATGCTGTGGGCGTGTTTTGGTGCTGCTATTCCATGGATTGGCCAGATTCAGAAGATGCAAACGACTTGGACCTATCACTTTGGACACAAGGGACAGTATCTGCCTCTCCAGCACATATATATTGCTGGCTGTTCCCCTGAGAGCTCACTTGCCTGCACTACATGCTCCAGGACGACATCTGCCACTGCACTGCTGCTGTCTCTGCCCCTCTGGACCCTGCAATGGCACGTACTGTGGAGAGAGCCCCAGCCTTCAGCCTTGAAGAGAACCAGGCCCTGCTGGACAGCCTACTTCCACAGTACAGCAAGCTGTATGGGACACCAGGGGAGCAGGTGAGTGTTCTGTGCACTGCCTTTCTGAATGTGCATTTTGTGTGACTAGCAAGGCTGAGAGTCTGCACGCCACTGGCTAGCAGGCTCACTGAGTAGTTGTCACCCCCCATAGTGTGTAGTGACTTGCACTGGACAGGTATGGTGCAGTGACAGTGCATTTGAACATGGTTTTACTTCCCATGCAATGATACCATGTAGTGACGTCTGGCAAACTGTCCATGGTCAGCTTTGCACTGCCTGTGTACATCATGTGCCCCTGTGATTGAGACATGTATATGCAACTGTGTCATGCACGGATATGTTGCATGTGTGGTAATGGCCTTTTCACTTTGTCATCCTGACAGGTTAATGCCCATCGGAAGCAGGAAATCTGGAAGGACATCGTCCGGGCTGTCCGGTCCGTGGGGGTCTACAAGCGCCGGATCCGCAACTGCCAGAAGAGGTGGCAGGACCTTCGGGGCTGGACCCGGAGGATTGCACGGGTCCAGCTGAAGCTGTCGCCTCCTCGCAGGAGGGGCGGAACACGGACCCTGACCCCCCACATGCTCCAGATCCTGGCGGTGGTGTTTCCAGACCTGGATGGGCAGCTGAAGGCCAGACAGCAGCAAGGAGGGGTGAGTCAAAGACTGCACTGTGAACTCTGTATTACATGCTTTGTGCCCTCCTCTGGCCTGGTTCAACTGCCACAGTGCAGCAGTCATGTTGTCCAGGAGCCATGTCCCTCTATTGTGCACTGCCCACTGCTCATCTGATACCCAGGTGTGGCCCTTACATTCAGGGAATTGTGTCACTTGGGAATGTGTCCTTGCAGTTTGCTTCACTAAAGGTGGGGGACAGCATCTGTTTCCCTAATTCTGTTGTGGGCATCATGGGTGGGTCCATTGTTCACACAACGCCTGGGTTTGGACATGTGATCTGCGTGTTGCTTTGATATGCGGTCCACTTGCTGAGCTGAGCCACCACATGTGCCTGGGGTATGTGGCACACGCCCATGCAGCGGGTGGGAACAATGTTTGGGCCCCAGGAGTGTGCAGATTACGTGTGTCACACATACATAGCCAGCTATCCACTGTCCAGGGCACATCCCTCATTCATGTGGAGCAGGACAGTCATGCCTACTCCAGGCCATGCAATGCACTCTGTACTCCCACTCCCGTGTATCAGCTGACACATTGTGCACAGTGATTTGACCCCTCAGGTGTCTGCCTCTGTGTCAGTGTGCTGTGGATTAGTTGCCAGGACTGCTGGGGTGTTTCTTGGTAGGGGCTCAGCATGCCCCTGGAGATGTGACCATAGGAGACGATACTTGTGTGTCACATAGGTGTTTGATCAGCTGCCCGTGCAGACTGGGGTATGCGAATGTGATGTTCAGGCAGCTGTTCCCCATTCACAGCAAATTGTGAGGGGCTCAGGTTCAGAGGGTAGTGTCACAGGTCTCCCATATGTCCAATAGGTGTGACCTGGACAGATGAGGGTTGAGATGATGTGTTGTGTGGTGGATGTACATGTGCACTTGTGCAGCTCCAGGACTTGCATTCCCCATGACCTACTATTGTGACACAGTGCATAGTGTTGTTGTCTGGCTGCCAAGTCATACATCACTGAGACAGTGATGTATGACTTAGCAGTCATGCCTCTGCCATGGCATGTGTCAACTTATTTGTGGTCCGGCAGGGGAGTGACATGTGCTACATGCACACCATTGTGGCGCTGGCTATCAGGACATGGGTGCATCATGGTGTCTGTCTCTGGTATGCATCACATGCATTTCCTATTTGACTCTGGGCATCCCTTTCATCCGGAAACCTGTACTGACTCAGTGGCAAGAGCTGTGATGTGTCCACACCGTGTCCTCTGCACTGTCCAACTACTGTGTACTTGGTGCATGTGTCCACACTGGGGTGTTGCAATCCAACAGACACCAGACAGATGGGTGCAAGGCCATGTGGGATGTGAGTGCCATGCTTGGCATCAGACTGACAATTGGCTTCTCCTGTTCAGTTAGGGCACTTTTAGCAATGTACAACTAATGATGCCAGGGCTTGCTCTGTGATGTGCTGTGCTCACAGTGGTGTGTGCGTTTGGTGCAGGTGACTGATGTCTGTCTGTTTCCCCATTGTTTGCAGATACATCCACGGCCACGGAAGGGGACAGCTCCACGGACCAGGAGGAGCCAGAGAGCCAGACTGGGTCAGCAGCCGAGGAGTGGTCGGAGGGACCCAGTGGTACGGAGGGCGAGGGAGCCACACCGAGGAGTCCTCAGCACCATCCACCTCAGCTGAGGACCAGAGCAACTCGGAGGATGACTCCCTTGTGGAGGCGGGTGTCAGCAGCCACCACACCCCAGCTAGTGTTGCTGTCCCCGCCACCACCAGCACCACCACCGCCCTCCCATCGGCTCCCATTCCCAAGGTCCGTGGAGGCTCCCATGTTCGGGAGCGTGTCTCCTTTGGCCCAGGCACCGCACCCCCTGCCCCTGTGTCCCCTGCTGCCCTGAGTGAGGAGTCTGTGTACCTCCTTCGCCAGCTCCATGTAGGGCAGACAGCCATGCTGAGTGCCCTCCATGCGCACACCGCACTGTTGACTCAGCTGGTGTCGTTCATGGAGGGCATCTCATCGGGCATGTCTGACCTACAGAGGGGCAACAGGTCCATGGACTCCTCCCTGACGGCAGCAGTGTCCCTCCTCAGACAGTCCCTCACCCCTCCTGCCTCTGCTCCATCCACACTCCCCAGCACCTTGCCCGTCCCAAGCACACACACACCGGCACAGGCACGCACCAGCACACACACATCCAGCACACAGACACACAAGCCACAAACTAAATGCACACGCACGCACAGTCAGGGGACTGAAACCAGACTCACAGGGGATGGGGCCCTGGTACACACACACGCATCCACGGGCACTGCACAGTCCTCAGTTGCCTCTCCCTCCAAAGCACCCTCCCTTGCCTCACCTGCAACCCCAAAGACCCAGCGCCTCTTCCTCAGTGACCTCGGCCTCTTCCCCTCCGATCCAGCTGCCCCAGCATCCAGGGGGAAGAGGAAGCCCCCACACGGAGCAGAGTGCCCCTCGCCCCGGACACCCTCCCCCAGGCGCAGACAGACTGAGGCCCCCACCCGCAAGTCCCCCGGAGTGCTAAGAGCAAGACCCCGCCGCCGCCCTGCAGCTCAAGCACCAGGTCTCCTTCCTCCATCCCTCAGGCCCCCACTCCACAGGTGCCCCCACCACACCCTGCCTCAGGTTCCCCCACCCACAGATATACCATCCCCAAGAGGCTCCGGCCTTCTCCCCCTGCCACTTGCTCTCCCGGCACCACACCCCCGCTGCGCTTGTCTGTGCCACTGATGTGGTGAGGGTGTCCTCCCCCTCTGTCCAGCCCACCTTGCCTGTTCCCCATTCTCCTCCCCTGGTGGTAGGCACTGCAGTGGAGTCCACTACCACCCTGTCTGACTTGGGCACTGCAGTGGCGGACCTGTCCACTCCATCTGCAGGGTCCACTGCAGTCGTGCCGGCACCCACAACATCTGAGCCATGCCCCCAGTTGTGCCGGCACACACCATGTCAGACACCTCCACTGCAGTTGTCAGTGGCTCTCCAGCACCCACCACCCCTTCCCTGCTTCCTCCTGGTGAGCCCTGATCCTGTCCCTGCGGTGCCTGGCCTACCCCCGGTTGCCCCTCCTAGTGGATTGTCCCTGGTTTTGTGCAGGCATGTGTAGGGTGGCATCTGCCACTGTCACCCACTTGTGACTTTGTTGATGGACTGGCCATTGGCCTTTGTTTATGTTCTACCGGACTTCTACTTTTAATGCCACATATGCTGAATAAAGCAACTTTCTGTTCTCTAGTGCTTTTGCTTCTGATGTACATGATGTTGATGATGCTAACAATGCCCTTGCTGCAGTGATGGTGATATTTGGTCTCATGATAATGAAGTGTTACTGTGCAGGAACCCATGTGGTCCAGGGGGAATGTGTCCTATCCTGTGGTGTATCCATGTCATCCATAGCAGCATCTGAGGGTGTCATGTGTTCAGTATTTGGCAATGAGATTTCCTACTTAGATTGGCAACTTCACATCTGTGGCTTCCACCCCTGCACATCTGTTGTGCCTGCCATTGTTCTATTCGTCTACTTCCCTGACCGTGTGGCCATCTCCAGTGAACATGCAGGTTTGGGCATCAATGGGGAAGGACTCATCTGTGTTGTCAGTGCAACATTGCTATACAAGTGTGTTGGATCTGTGCTGATGATTCCGTTGGCACTTCCATGACCAGGCTGATGGGTCGGGAGCCCTCATTTGGTGCTAATTGTTCATTGTGTGTCCCATTGCTGCCATGGTATGGTATCTGTTCGCCTCACATCTGCAGTCTCCACAGGGTATCTGCATGTGTGTGTCCATTGGTGCAAATATGTGGGTCTGCATTCGGATGGTCACTTCTGTCATTGTGTCATTGATGATTGTTGACGGTGTCAGCCCCCATGGGTGTTGTTTGTCTGCACATGGCCAAAGTTATGTCTTATTTGCACTGCAGGATTTGGCTCCCCCAATTTATGTTGCAATGGGACACATACACTACTTTGCCACTGATGTGTTTGTTGTTCTGTGACCAGGAATCATCCATGCAGTTTGGCAGTTGCACCTCTTACTTTGTCAACACTTACCTTTTGGTCACTGTGATGATGGGGGTTTGGACCCCATTGCCACAATGTTCAAAATGTGCTGTAGCTATGGACCCCACACTTGCCTTTTGGTCACTGTGATGATGGGGGTTTGGACCCCATTGCCACAATGTTCAAAATGTGCTGCAGCTATGGACCCCACACTTGCCTTTTGGTCACTGTGATGATGGGGGTTTGGACCCCATTGCCACAATGTTCAAAATGTGCTGCAGCTATGGACCCCACACTTGCCTTTTGGTCACTGTGATGATGGGGGTTTGGACCCCATTGCCACAATGTTCAAAATGTGCTGCAGCTATGGACCCCACACTTGCCTTTTGGTCACTGTGATGATGGGGGTTTGGACCCCATTGCCACAATGTTCAAAATGTGCTGCAGCTATGGACCCCACACTTGCCTTTTGGTCACTGTGATGATGGGGGTTTGGACCCCATTGCCACAATGTTCAAAATGTGCTGCAGCTATGGACCCCACACTTACCTTTTGGTCACTGTGATGATGGGTGTTTGGACCCCATTGCCACAATGTTCAAAATGTGCTGCAGCTATGGACCCCACACTTGCCTTTTGGTCACTGTGATGATGGGGGTTTGGACCCCATTGCCACAATGTTCAAAATGTGCTGCAGCTATGGACCCCACACTTGCCTTTTGGTCACTGTGATGATGGGGTTTGGACCCCATTGCCACAATGGTCAGGGCCTGCTTGCGTTGTGTGTGCCACACACATATTTGTGTGGCACATGTGCTAGGGGTCACATTGTATGTTAGAAGTCATGTTCGGTGTTGTAGGCATTTGACACAGTCTACACACGCTTGTCATGGTGTTGGGGGATGTCTTCTTCTTGCATTCCCTAGGTTGTGGTGTGCTGGTTGTGTCATGCATTGTCCATCCTATGGGTGGGGGTGGTAGTGGTGGTAGGCATCCTGCCCCCCTGGGTGAGGGTGGTAGTGGTGGTGGGCATCCTGCCCCCCTGGCTAAGGGTGGTAGTAGTGGTAGGCATCCTGCCCCCCTGGCTAAGGGTGGTAGTAGTGGTAGGCATCCTGCCCCCTGGCTGAGGGTGGTAGTAGTGGTAGGCATCCTGCCCCCTGGGTGAGGGTGGTAGTAGTGGTAGGCATCCAGCCCCCCTGGGTGAGGGTGGTAGTAGTGGTGGGCATCCTGCCCCCCTGGCTAAGGGTGGTAGTAGTGGTAGGCATCCTGCCCCCCATGGCTAAGGGTGGTAGTAGTGGTAGGCATCCTGCCCCCCTGGGTGTAGGGTGGTATTAGTGGTGGGCATCCTGCCCCCCTGGCTAAGGGTGGTAGTAGTGGTAGGCATCCTGCCCCCCTGGGTGAGGGTGGTACTAGTGGTAGGCATCCAGCCCCCTGGGTGAGGGTGGTAGTAGTGGTAGGCATCCTGCCCCCCTGGCTAAGGGTGGTAGTAGTGGTAGGCATCCTGCCCCCTTGGCTAAGGGTGGTAGTAGTGGTAGGCATCCTGCCCCCTGGGTGAGGGTGGTAGTAGTGGTAGGCATCCAGCCCCCTGGGTGAGGGTGGTAGTAGTGGTGGGCATCCTGCCCCCCTGGCTAAGGGTGGTAGTAGTGGTAGGCATCCTGCCCCCCTGGCTAAGGGTGGTAGTAGTGGTAGGCATCCTGCCCCCCTGGGTGAGGGTGGTAGTAGTGGTGGGCATCCTGCCCCCCTGGCTAAGGGTGGTAGTAGTGGTAGGCATCCTGCCCCCCCTGGGTGAGGGTGGTAGTAGTGGTGGGCATCCTGCCCCCCTGGCTAAGGGTGGTAGTAGTGGTAGGCATCCTGCCCCCCCTGGGTGAGGGTGGTAGTAGTGGTGGGCATCCTGCCCCCCTGGCTAAGGGTGGTAGTAGTGGTAGGCATCCTGCCCCCCCTGGGTGAGGGTGGTACTAGTGGTAGGCATCCAGCCCCCCCTGGCTAAGGGTGGTAGTAGTGGTGGGCATCCTGCCCCCCTGGCTAAGGGTGGTAGTAGTGGTAGGCATCCTGCCCCCCCTGGCTAATGGTGGTAGTAGTGGTAGGCATCCTGCCCCCCCTGGGTGAGGGTGGTAGTAGTGGTGGGCATCCTGCCCCCCCTGGGTGAGGGTGGTAGTAGTGGTAGGCATCCTGCCCCCCTGGCTAAGGGTGGTAGTAGTGGTAGGCATCCTGCCCCCCTGGCTAAGGGTGGTAGTAGTGGTAGGCATCCTGCCCCCTGGGTGAGGGTGGTAGGCATCCAGCCCCCCTGGGTGAGGGTGGTAGTAGTGGTGGGCATCCTGCCCCCCTGGCTTAGGGTGGTAGTAGTGGTAGGCATCCTGCCCCCCTGGCTAAGGGTGGTAGTAGTGGTAGGCATCCTGCCCCCCTGGGTGAGGGTGGTAGTAGTGGTGGGCATCCTGCCCCCTGGCTAAGGGTGGTAGTAGTGGTAGGCATCCTGCCCCCCTGGGTGAGGGTGGTAGTAGTGGTGGGCATCCTGCCCCCCTTTGCTAAGGGTGGTAGTAGTGGTAGGCATCCTGCCCCCCTGGGTGAGGGTGGTACTAGTGGTAGGCATCCAGCCCCCCTGGCTAAGGGTGGTAGTAGTGGTGGGCATCCTGCCCCCCTGGCTAAGGGTGGTAGTAGTGGTAGGCATCCTGCCCCCCTGGCTAAGGGTGGTAGTAGTGGTAGGCATCCTGCCCCCTGGGTGAGGGTGGTAGTAGTGGTGGGCATCCTGCCCCCTGGCTAAGGGTGGTAGTAGTGGTAGGCATCCTGCCCCCTGGCTAAGGGTGGTAGTAGTGGTAGGCATCCTGCCCCCCTGGGTGAGGGTGGTAGTAGTGGTGGGCATCCTGCCCCCTGGCTAAGGGTGGTAGTAGTGGTAGGCATCCTGCCCCCCTGGGTGAGGGTGGTACTAGTGGTAGGCATCCAGCCCCCCCTGGGTGAGGGTGGTAGTAGTGGTAGGCATCCTGCCCCCCCTGGCTAAGGGTGGTAGTAGTGGTAGGCATCCTGCCCCCCCTGGCTGAGGGTGGTAGTAGTGGTAGGCATCCTGCCCCCCCTGGGTGAGGGTGGTAGTAGTGGTAGGCATCCTGCCCCCCCTGGGTGAGGGTGGTACTAGTGGTAGGCATCCTGCCCCCCCTGTCTAAGGGTGGTAGTAGTGGTAGGCATCCTGCCCCCCTGGGTGAGGGTGGTAGTAGTGGTGGGCATCCTGCCCCCTGGCTAAGGGTGGTAGTAGTGGTAGGCATCCTGCCCCCCTGGGTGAGGGTGGTAGTAGTGGGGGCATCCTGCCCCCCTGGCTAAGGGTGGTAGTAGTGGTAGGCATCCTGCCCCCCTGGGTGAGGGTGGTACTAGTGGTAGGCATCCAGCCCCCCTGGCTAAGGGTGGTAGTAGTGGTGGGCATCCTGTCCCCCTGGCTAAGGGTGGTAGTAGTGGTAGGCATCCTGCCCCCTGGCTAAGGGTGGTAGTAGTGGTAGGCATCCTGCCCCCCTGGGTGAGGGTGGTAGTAGTGGTGGGCATCCTGCCCCCTGGCTAAGGGTGGTAGTAGTGGTAGGCATCCTGCCCCCCTGGGTGAGGGTGGTACTAGTGGTAGGCATCCAGCCCCCCTGGGTGAGGGTGGTAGTAGTGGTAGGCATCCTGCCCCCCTGGCTAAGGGTGGTAGTAGTGGTAGGCATCCTGCCCCCCTGGCTGAGGGTGGTAGTAGTGGTAGGCATCCTGCCCCCCTGGTGAGGGTGGTAGTAGTGGTAGGCATCCTGCCCCCCCTGGGTGAGGGTGGTACTAGTGGTAGGCATCCTGCCCCCCCTGGCTAAGGGTGGTAGTAGTGGTAGGCATCCTGCCCCCCTGGGTGAGGGCGGTAGTAGTGGTGGGCATCCTGCCCCCTGGCTAAGGGTGGTAGTAGTGGTAGGCATCCTGCCCCCCTGGCTAAGGGTGGTAGTAGTGGTAGGCATCCTGCCCCCCTGGCTGAGGGTGGTAGTAGTGGTAGGCATCCTGCCCCCTGGGTGAGGGTGGTAGTAGTGGTAGGCATCCAGCCCCCCTGGGTGAGGGTGGTAGTAGTGGTGGGCATCCTGCCCCCTGGCTAAGGGTGGTAGTAGTGGTAGGCATCCTGCCCCCCTGGCTAAGGGTGGTAGTAGTGGTAGGCATCCTGCCCCCCTGGGTGAGGGTGGTAGTAGTGGTGGGCATCCTGCCCCCCTGGCTAAGGGTGGTAGTAGTGGTAGGCATCCTGCCCCCTGGCTAAGGGTGGTAGTAGTGGTAGGCATCCTGCCCCCCCTGGGTGAGGGTGGTAGTGGTGGTGGGCATCCTGCCCCCCTGGCTAAGGGTGGTAGTAGTGGTAGGCATCCTGCCCCCCTGGCTAAGGGTGGTAGTAGTGGTAGGCATCCTGCCCCCCTGGCTGAGGGTGGTAGTAGTGGTAGGCATCCTGCCCCCCTGGGTGAGGGTGGTAGTAGTGGTAGGCATCCAGCCCCCTGGGTGAGGGTGGTAGTAGTGGTGGGCATCCTGCCCCCCTGGCTAAGGGTGGTAGTAGTGGTAGGCATCCTGCCCCCTGGCTAAGGGTGGTAGTAGTGGTAGGCATCCTGCCCCCCTGGGTGAGGGTGGTAGTAGTGGTGGGCATCCTGCCCCCCTGGCTAAGGGTGGTAGTAGTGGTAGGCATCCTGCCCCCCTGGGTGAGGGTGGTACTAGTGGTAGGCATCCAGCCCCCTGGGTGAGGGTGGTAGTAGTGGTAGGCATCCTGCCCCCCTGGCTAAGGGTGGTAGTAGTGGTAGGCATCCTGCCCCCCTGGCTGAGGGTGGTAGTAGTGGTAGGCATCCTGCCCCCCTGGGTGAGGGTGGTAGTAGTGGTAGGCATCCAGCCCCACCTGGGTGAGGGTGATAGTAGTGGTGGGCATCCTGCCCCCCTGGCTAAGGGTGGTAGTAGTGGTAGGCATCCTGCCCCCCTGGCTAAGGGTGGTAGTAGTGGTAGGCATCCTGCCCCCCCTGGGTGAGGGTGGTAGTAGTGGTGGGCATCCTGCCCCCCTGGCTAAGGGTGGTAGTAGTGGTAGGCATCCTGCCCCCCTGGGTGAGGGTGGTAGTAGTGGTGGGCATACTGCCCCCCTGGCTAAGGGTGGTAGTAGTGGTAGGCATCCAGCCCCCCTGGGTGAGGGTGGTAGTAGTGGTGGGCATCCTGCCCCCCTGGCTAAGGGTGGTAGTAGTGGTAGGCATCCTGCCCCCCTGGCTAAGGGTGGTAGTAGTGGTAGGCATCCTGCCCCCTGGGTGAGGGTGGTAGTAGTGGTGGGCATCCTGCCCCCCTGGCTAAGGGTGGTAGTAGTGGTAGGCATCCTGCCCCCTGGGTGAGGGTGGTAGTAGTGGTGGGCATCCTGCCCCCCTGGCTAAGGGTGGTAGTAGTGGTAGGCATCCTGCCCCCCTGGGTGAGGGTGGTAGTAGTGGTAGGCATCCTGCCCCCCTGGCTAAGGGTGGTAGTAGTGGTAGGCATCCTGCCCCCTGGGTGAGGGTGGTAGTAGTGGTAGGCATCCAGCCCCCCTGGGTAAGGGTGGTAGTGGTGGTAGGCATCCAGCCCCCCTGGGTAAGGGTGGTAGTGGTGGTAGGCATCATGCCCCCTGGGTAGGGGTGGTGGTGCGCATTCAGGCCCCTGTGTGCATATGTGGCATTGGTGATGGGCATCCCGCCCCTATGGTGCTGCTGTTGCTGGTGTAAGTATATTCTGCATCCCTGTGTGTGTGTGTGATGTGTTGTGTACGTGTTGTATGTGTTTTGTGGTTGGTGTCTGGCTTACCTTCTGCGCCGTACGCGTCCGTGCCTGTTCCGGTAGTATATGTAGAATATTGGTATGATCGGGACGAAGGGATTCATGGTTGGTTCGTGTCGTTCGTCCTTCTCGTTGCTTCGCGTCGTCCTCGTCGCTTCGCCTCGTCCTCGTCGCTTCGCCTCGTCCTCGTCGCTTCGCGTCGTCCTCGTTGCTGCCGTGTTCGTCTCGGAGCCGTGGATCGTGTTGTGGCGCGAATCGGAGCTTATGTGCGCCTCCCCCGGATGCTTTGACGTGCCGTGCGTAGCGACGGGTTCGGTGCGTACGGAAAGCGCATCGTACTTGTCCGGCCGGACGGGGCTGCATTTTTCCTTCCGTGCGACTCGATTCGGCGTTTCCGGATTCGCCTCGGTCGGAGAACAGGACCTGGTTTGGGTGAGTACGGCTCGGCCGGATTCTTTGCTGTTGTGCGCATCGTACTTGCTCGTTCGGTGTGCTGTACGGATCGGTCGGGAAACAGGCTTTCGCATGGCTTTTTTCCCGACCGAATGGTATTGGGTGCGCCTCCGACCGAGATCGGAATCGGCCCCTATGTGTCCTGCATTCTGCAGCACACATAAAAGGAGCAAAGCGCCATTAATGATTGTCTTGTGTGTCCCTTCCTGCACAAACACAATCATCCCTGCAATGCAGGTACCCTTTCACCATGGTGCATGGGTGCCTGCATTGGCGCTAGGCAGCTTTTTTAGCGCAGGGGTGAGCACAGGGATTTCGCCGTATTCTTTTAATATGGTGCATCTCTGCGTTTTGAAAATGACGCAGATCAGCGCAGAAAAATTGCTTGCGGCACCGTGCTGTGCCATTTTCATGTAAATATGTCCCTCAATTTGTGTCTTTTGCTTCCTCAATATCATCAGTCTCTTACTGGTGTATTCAACTACTTCCTCAACCAGTGAACTAGAGACTCACTATATCATTCATATTCAAAATCCCTCATAAGGAAAATGTTTACTGCAAAATAAACGGTTTCAATCATGATTCCTGGGATATGTGAATAAGTACCGAATTTGTAACATAGTGTAAGATAAAAAAAAAGGGTACAACAGTTACAACAAGCATTTGCAATGCAATAGGTCTCGCATTTACGCGAGTTTAAGCTATTGGCATTGCAAATAACAATGCCTTTTATTTACGTTTTAAAAACGAAAACAAAAATAAAAGTCATTGTTTTTTGCAATGTCAATAGCTCAAACTCGCGTAAATGCGAGACCTAATGCATTGCAAATGCTTGTTTTACTGTTAGTGCCCATTTTGTTAACCATTAAGGTTTTATAGAACGTTTGTTTTTGGGTGGGCTGGCGGGGTATCAGCCAGGCAGTTCCCAATTTAAAAATAACATTGGCTAAAAGCAAAAGTATTTGTTTCAAATAGCACACATTACCATACTAGTCCCTGGCACTGAAGGGACTACTTTGCATGTAAAAGTAAAAGAGCAAGCAGAAGAGTGACATGAAATAAAAAAGCGAACAACTTCTTCAAATAAAGAGCAGAGGGGTGACCATGAAATAGCACATCGTAATGATACAGAGGCAGCATTTGGAGTGGCTTAGCGAGAAAGTATGTACACTGAAATTGAGCAGACAAAAGACACTGAGCAAAGGACTGAAGAAAGCGCACCAAAGTGATAATGAGGGAGATCACTGTGGAAATACATGAAAGCGCAGGGAGGGGGCATTTGCACCTGAGAAAATGGAGACTGAAAGAGCCGAAAAGTTATGATAAATGAGAGCAAAGGGGCGCCAGGTTTGGAGGAAGAAAACACAAATTAAAAATATTTCTGAATGGACACAATTTTTGTACGACAGTGGATACAAAGGTCAATTATACTGCATCGTCCTAAAAAGGTTACTGGGATTTCAAACAAGTGTATGCCGGTATGTTCTCTCAAATGAGGCAGTCCTGCTGGCATTTCATGATATGGCTCCATATGGTTTCTATTTAGAGCATCGGAGGCAACCGGAGTTTTAATATTAGGGAAGGCGGTTAAGAATCCAAGTAAGGAGCAATTGAGTAAAAGAAAACAGAGGTTTATGTTGATGGACAAGGGAGCTCACATACAGGTGGGGTCGAAAAACGGAGAATAGAAGGAAGGTGCCTAAAAATCCATGATGTGCCGTTGCCTTCACCCCTCGCGTTAGTCCCCCACTTCCGCTGACAATCGCCCGATATTCATTACAGGTCAGCACCCTCATAAAGCGTTCAAGGGCCCGTCGGCCGGCAAGCACCATACATTCAAACTCATTCGAAAAATAGATTTTTCCGCGAGGGTCTGTAAGCTCTTTAGGAGCTAGGGTGTTGAGATAATGAAAAGATTAAAATCAAAAGCCAGGAAGTACCACGAACTTAGAAGTAGGACTGCCATTTCCACTGACCGTGAGGCACACAAGGACTTTATCAGCAGTGCTCAGCATGGCCGAAATGGGAACCGAACCAAAAGCAACCCTGGCAAAAATGCGAAAACTAGCCCAGCACCCTTCGTCTCCTCCCATTGTCTCTCCTTCCCTCCAGCCCTTTTTCTCCCCTCTCTATTCTCCCTTTGATCATATCGTCTCAACCGCCCTCTCTCTCCGTCGCTTACTCTCTTGAAGCCCTCGTGTTCTGCTATTAATCTCGTAGAGCTGGGAAACGGACAAAGGCACATCTCGTAGAGCTGGGAAACAGACAAAGGCACCGGGAAAGGCTTTAGCCTTTGAAAACCGACCGCCAAGGGCTCCAGCCACCGGAGAAAAGCCCAGTGGAATAAAGGACCAGGCCGGCCCTAGCGCTCAGCAACATACAAAACACAAACAACAAGCATTTGCAATGCAATAGTTCCGATTGCATTGCAAATGCTTAAGTTTAAAACTGAGCGCTGCGCCGCTTGAAGGACACCGCAATCGTTTTTTTTTTTAACTTTAACACTGAGCGCGGTGTCCTTGAAGCGGGCGCTGCGTTCAGTGTTAAAGTTAAGAAACATATAAATAAACCAAGCGCAGTGTCCGTGAAGCGGCGCCGAGCTCAGTTTTAAAGTAAATTAAAAATAAACACAAACAGAGCGTGGTGTCCCTGAAGTGGACGCCGCGAAAATGTAAGTAAAGAAGAACACAAACAGCTGTCGACACGCCACGCCATTGTGCAAATGAAAAAAGAAAGTGCTCACTCAGTAATTTGAAGACACTGTATCACGCCGCGGAGTAAAACATCCAGTCCAGGTGGGCGGGGACAAAAGTGGACAGGGTGGTAACCAGGAGGGACTAAAAAGCCTCCTTTACAATCAAAAGGCACCGTTTAGCATAATCAGTGACGCAAAATGACGCACACCAATAGAAATTAGGGGCGGAGCCGAAAGTCAGCTTCTAAAAGTAGATTGATTCCAAGAAGCCCTCGCAGAGCGAGCACCGCATGCGCGCTGCAACGCCAGGCGAGACCTAAAAAGGAATGGTTTAAATCACACTTTGTATAACGTTATTTGTGAAGGTATTGATGATGTTATAGCTAGGACATCATTTGATATTCATGATGATGATGTCACTCGTAGCGTTCTCAGTCATGCGTTGTGTGAGGTCACGAACAGCACATCAAGCGCAGTACACGTGAGGTTAGGATTATGGTTGCTTAACCATGCCCTAACTAGCTTTTACAGTGGTCTTTACTGCATGGATCGCAAAAATTAGGTCCGTTCAATTAAACTCATCTGTTCGTGATCTAAATTACAAATTATGCTAGAGAGAGAGAGAGAGAATGACATGTGGAGAGGGAGAGGGATGGGGGGGCGTCAGCGTGGGAGGATGAGAGGCAGAACGTGAGAGAGAAACAAAGAGTAAATAAAAGAGTCAGAGAACGAAACGAAAACCGAGAAAGATTGAGAGGAGTGAGATGAAGCAACAGAGAGAAAGACAGAGTTCAGAGAAAGAGAAACCAAGACAGAGAGAACATCGAGTGAGAAAGGCAGAGAAAGAGGGCGTGGGGGAGAAAATGAGGGGTGTGAGAGGGCGAAATAGATGAAAAAGAGACTGTAGGTAAAGAAAGAAGAGAGCGAGAGAGAGATAGGAGGAGAAGGGAGAAAGAAATATATATAAAGGTAGTGATGGATCTCAATACTTTATGCAAAGAACATGAGAGCGAGAGAGCTTGAGACAGAAAGAAAAGGGAAAAGGGAGACAGCAAGCCAGAGAGACTGAGAGAGAGAATATGTCTTTATGTGTGCTGGGTGCCAATGAAAAGATAAGTGAATGCAATCACATGGGAAATCACTTTCATGATACCTACTCGCTTTACTTTGTTAGTCCTTCGTGACAGCATCTGATACAACAATGCTCGGAAGGATTTCCCTGCTTCCACTGTCTCATATTTCTCAGGCCTTAGGCCCTGCCCTTGTCCAAATCATCTGCGGGAATCTAGCAACATTTTTATCCTGAGTTGACATCTGTATAGATAGAGGCAAAAAAATGGTCCCAAAAAGTCTTATCCGGTATTTATTTATGACATGATGACCCCATGTTGAAAGCAGGAGGCAGATAGAAGAAGGTTTTCTTTAGACAAAAGGATGGGGACCACGTCTCAGTGCTGAATGGAAAATCACATGACAAGTGCCGAGGACCTGAACTGTACAGAGTTCAAAACCATCGCCTACAAAAGGGGCAAAGTGCATGTCAACAGAAACATGGGAACACGTTGATCATTACCTGGACGCCTGCAGTGCCTACATAAAACTTATGCATAATTTCTTTGTTACACTCTAATGTCATATCACTACTCAAATGTAACAGAATAAACGCACAATTAATTCGCTGTAATAAGTTATTACACCTCAGAAATTACAGCACTTTGTAACCTAACCACTTTACAAAATTTGAAGACTTCCAAATTTGGGGCTGAACTCTTTCAGCTGCATTCAGAGTTGCCTTGAGGATCCTTCCTAAACTCGTTGGCCGAAAGGCTTTGTAATTTCTGCCAGTGAACAGGTGCCATGCACTATATCGCCTTTCCTTAGTGGTCTTGTGGCTCCATGCACCTTTCTTCAGAACTCTGGTAGTGTGGCTTCCTCATAAAGTGTATATTGTTCTATGTGATTCAGATGTACTAGTCGCCTCTGTGCTTCTTCCGGACTCTAATGCGGTACTTGCAAGGTTAGACAGCCTACAGCAGTGACTCTTGCTTATTTTAAGGACTCACTGCAACCCTTTCCAACTGCTGCCTCTCATCTGGCAGTTGCCACTGACTTAGACATTCCTTGCATCCTCTGTTTCTGACCTGCACCAGTACATTTCTCTCTGTCTCCTCCCTCCACTCATGAAGGCTGAGGCACTTACAGGGGCAGCCACAAACAATACAGCATGGAAGCTTAATTTGAGCCGTAGTTTCCTGTGCTCGGCCCTGGTACTTAATTGTCAACACTGGCAGTTATGACAGTCTGCCACATGGTGGAACTGTTTGTCTAATTTAGAGATGAGCACAACAACAGCTATTTATTAATTCAATAAACATTAAAAATGACTAATACCTGCCACCTAAGCTATTATTATAGCTCTTGGGGCCTCAAACAATCTGGAGTGCCACACGTGTTGGTGTGAGATGGTTAGTAGTTGTATTGGCACTGTCATTGACAGCACTGGTAGAGGCAATGGGTGATGCAAGCTGTGGTGGCCTTCTGGTAAGAGCCCTGGCACTTATTATTTTTTTCTTTTTACAAATTAAGCACTAAAAAAGACCCTTCAAAGCAGAGCAGAACCCCTATTATGTATAGAACATGAAAACACAAGTTTTCTGACTGTGTCGTTCACCTCCAGGGATTCTGTGGCATCAATGTTACCACCATCTATCTGTAGATGCACAGGGGATCATCTTCTGTGCTGTCAAACTCCCAAGGAAAAGGCAATCCCCTCCCAAACAAGGACTGATGTATGTGCCAAAGGTACTAGCGCCAAGTACAGAGAGACACCTATCCCTGGTGACAGCTGAACTTAACTTGAATTAACAGAGGAATGGCAGTCACAAGAATTGAAGCCAGTATCCGTGCTGGAATTCACAGGAAATGTGGCAGGTGAGTTCAAGTCAACCCAATCTAAACATCTCAAAATGTCAAAACATCATATTACCGAACAAGCCAGTTTTGGGAAAAGTTAAGTTTGGTCAACGAACATCTAACACAAGCAACAATTAGCATAGGTCTGTTACCGTTTACAAAAACTAGAAAAACTATTCTCACTTGCACCAGTGTTCGCTGTAGACTGAAACCCTGTCTGCCAAAGATGTGCCAGTCAGCTTCCTGCTTAATCCGTTGGTACAAATTGGTATTTTGCTCTCTGTTGACCTAACCCCAAACACTTACAGAAGTAGCTCATTGATCATAACAGAGTATCACCTCGTACCTATTTGGCACAGGAAGACTGAGACCTTGGTGTCTGTCATGTGGCACGAGCCTAGATGCTCTCAGGGGATATGGTCTCACAACAAGCAATCAAATGATTTCCAAAGTGTGGTGATCCCCATGTACTACTTCTCTTCATTTAGAAAACATCAAACGCAGAACTGTGACTAAATTCGGCTCAGCTTGAATGAAACTTCTGCAATATGAACAGATGATGAATGGAATGCTGAACAATGGAAACATTCACTACCAGTCACAGATATGGCTTTAATCCATTGTTTTTTGTGCATCATGCAGTGGCGGCTGCAACTGAACAGAGGTGGTGAGGCCGGGCAGGGGGTGGCGGGTTTGGGGGAATTCATTACAAAGAAATTCACTTACCTCGGTCCGCCTCTCCTCGTCTCTTCTGATTCCCAGGAACGGACACAGGAAGTGCACAGGCTTCCCCTAAGCCAATCATAGCGCTGCTGTCACCATGACAGCAGCGTCATAATTGGTCTGAGCGCCGTGGTTCGGCGCTCCGACGGGGACTATGAGCCTGTGCACGTTCCCCACCAGGCTGTGCATTACAGCCTGGTGGGGAACATGCAAAATGCGCATGATTGTTTGGCCGGCCCAAGACAGCAGGCCAAACTGTCATGCTCACTTAAGTGCTCACTACTCCTCCCCCTGCTTTGCAGAGCCCATCCCCGCCAGAGAACTGAACAAGCTTGGAAAAATTTAATGATAATCACAATGCGTTATTATCATTTTATTTTTCCTTTTTTAACTGCTCAGAGGGCAGTGGGGTGATGCTAGTGGGGCGATGCTCCTCTGCCTTAGCAGAGGAGCCGCCACTGTCACCACGCCACCCCAGTTTGGACTCAGCCATATGCAAATCAGTCTTGACCCTGCTCCTCATGGGAACAGTCAAGCCCAAACTGCCAGACCAGGTCCTCCCTGGACTGAAAACAAGCATCTTGTGACCAGTTTCATGATATCACCCCTCATTAGCTAAGCTAGCTTGAAACCAGTGGCACAGTGAGCATGGGAACCACGTCTGGGAATACCCTTCCCACTTATGGCGACAACAGCAAAAAGAACAGATGATGGATGGAATGGTGAACAGTGCAAACATTCACCCCAGTCACAGATCTTGGTTTAATCCATTGTTTCTTTGCTCACCACGCCACCCCAGTTTGGACCCAGCCATATGCAAATCAGTCTTGACCCTGCTTCTCATGGGAACAGTCCAGCCCGAACTGCCAGGCCAGGTCCTCCCTGGACCGGAAACAAGCATCCTGGGACCGGTTTTCAATACTATATCATTCAAGAGAAGTTATGCAGCTAACGCAGATAAGAGGACCGCTGAGAAAAATGTCAAACATAGAGCACTGATGACTGGAACAAAGTACATCATCTATTTTAACAATTGAAACACATTTACAGATGTGATAAAACATAATGTTACTTAATATTATTCAACAGAATAGATCCACTCGTATGCTTTATACTGATATTTTACTGACATTTTTTATTATTTTTTGAGAGTCATTAATGTTTTAATGACCAATGCAAATAATAAAAGACCATTGTAGATTCTAGTATTTGTACCGAGCTGCAATCAAGCTCAATTGGGCTGATGGCAATGCTGTTTAGGCGCTAGGGCAGGAGTAGTGGTTAACAAGAGGAGCCTATCTTCAGCCTCTACCCCAGGGCTCCCCCACTCTCGGGGAGCTTGATACCAGCTTGGGTCACCACTTGCATCCAAAGACTATAAACCACAATGGTTTTTGACTATACTCTTACCCAATTATCTCTCAAGCCTTTTTTTATTCTTCATGCATCCCTCTGTTCACAGCACTGTCTAAATGCCACATACATTCAGAGGGGTAGCACACATAGGGGCCGATTCCGATCTCGGCCGGTAGGGCTCCGAATCGGATTCGGCTTAACCGGATCCGAATCGGAGCCCTATTTCCCGACCGATTCGTACGCGCGTCCGGGCGAGCGAGTACGATGCGAATTCGCCGACCGACTCGTCCGGGCGTCCCGACCGCTCCGACCGGCTCGTTCCCGGGTCGAACCGCACTGACCGACTCGCTCGGACTCGACTCGCACCGCGCAATGGAGACGTTCCCCGGCCGGGTAAGTACGATGCGCGCCGCGAGCAGTCCGACCGAGCCGCGCACTCCGGCTCGAAAGAGCAGTCGGAGCTGTACTTTGGGGGTCCTTGTCGGACCCCCCTGTATGCGTAGCCGCGCGAGTCGCACACAGGGGGGACCCATGGGTCCCCCCTACCTGTGCGTGTACGGCACGAGTCGCTTCGCCGCGTACACGCTGTAGGGGGCGCCCTTGTCCGCCTCGCACCCATTGAGTCAATGGGAGCCCGCGTACGCGTTGTACGACCGGCTCCCATTGACTTCAATGGGAGTCCGACCGACTCGAGTCCGATGGCATACGTGCGCATCGTACTCGTTCGGTCGGGCTGCCAGAGTCCAATTCGGTCGGAAATCTCTCCGAGTCCGGCTCGGTCGGAGAGATTTCCGGCCCGAATCGGAATCGGCCCCATAGTGTAGTATTGGAAGCTTGCCCTGATAAATGTATTAAGCCTTGTTAGGCTCATTGTAAAGGCAGATGCATGTTGATCATGACCACGCAAGAGTGTTGACATATTTCCTTGTTATTTTAACCATTACCTTGGGGGGACAATAATAAAATGAAGGGTTTACCTTTGTGTAGCATTGTATTAGGTGTATGTTTATTGTTGTGTGATGTATTTGGATGCTCTAATAAAAAAACATGTATAGAAGTACCATATACTGGCCAGGTGGCACACTTTGTCAAGCACAGGAATCTAGTTCACATATTTTAGGACACTGCCATAATAACAAATGCCACTCCTATTGTAAAGGATTCATAGTTACGCTTCTCTGGCCAGGCCCCTTTTAGACACCTCCATTGTTTTCATCCCACTTAAAGCACTGCCCAGAAGTATGCAAAGAAGTATACAAAAACGTGATGGAAGGAATGCTTGAAATAACCTCAGCCACTGGTAATTACTCGGGGCGCATATCAATCCGTTGTTATTTTGCACACCATATCACCGCAGTTTGGACCAAGCCATATGCAAATCAGTCTCGACAGGGCTCCAACTGGAGCAGTCTAGCCTGAACTGCCAGACCAGATCCTCTGTGAACCGGAACACAACATGACCAAGAACAGTTTCACCCTGATTAGGGTTAGTCAGTCAGGAGCAGCTTGGTTCCATTGACCTACGTCTGAGCATACTTGTCACTCTTAGGGCATTGCACCAAAGTGTACAAACAGTGGTGGTTGGAATGCTTGAATTAATCTCAGCCACTGGCAATTACTTGGGGGAGCATCTCAGTCCATCATTATTTTGCACAACATGCCATCTCAGTTTGGACCTAGTCATATGCAAATCAGTCTTGACCCTGCTCGAATAGGAGGAATCCATCCCGAATTGGCAGTCAAGTCCTCCCTAAACTGTAACACAAGCAACACAAGACCAGTTTTACTCTAAGTGGGGCTTGTCAGTCGGGTGCAGCTTGGTTCCAGTAACACAGTGAGCACGGGACCCATTTCTGGGCATGCCCTTCGCACTAAGGGCATCGCACTAAAGTATACAAAAAAGTGATAGATGGAACGCTTGCATTAATCTCAGCCAATGGTAATTACTAGGGGCAGCATCTCAATCCATTGTTATTTTGAACACCACGCCAGGGGCGTAACACAGGCCCCTGCATCCCCCGCGGTGCGGGGGGGCCCTGAGCTGCAGGGAGCCCCCTCAGCACAGTACTCAGGTCTGAGCACTCTGGATTAAATCTGGAGCAGGGGCCCCTCCATGTACAATGCATGGGGGGCCATTAAACTTTCGTTACACCACGGCACCACGCCAGCTCAGTTTGAACCCAGCCTGGGTTATTGGTTGAGGGGAGGATGGGAGGCCCCTCAGGCAACAACCACAATCCTTGTCAAAAGTCACTAAATGAACCTGTGCTTAACCCTCTGTTAGCATGGCACAAAGCAGTCAGGCTTTACAAAGAGGCTATGTGTAATTTGTTTATGCAGCACACAAACAGTAATAAAGTGAAAAAACAATACAAGAAAAATACAAAACCAATTTAGAAGGATGGAGCAAATATTAATAAATAAAATGAAACCAGAATGACAAAAATCCAATCAGTAGGACAGGAGATATTGAAATTTAAAATCTTTAGTAAAAATAGGGCCAAAAGCACAAAGCACCAACTGTGGTTATCTGGTCGCCTTAAACCAGGACAAAGTCACTGGCCAACTGCGATAAAGTACGGGCCATATACAGGGACCAGGTTAGTCCTGCTGAGAGTTGTACCCTGTGTCCTTGATTCAAGGCTTTGTGTCCTCGGCGTTGGTTCTGATCAAAAGCTTGAGGGGTTGCAATGCAAAGTAGTGCATCAAGTTGCATTATGCTGCATCGGTTCCTGTGAGGGCTGCGATGTGAGGTCCTGTGCCGAGTTGCATCGTGCTGCATCAGTTTCTAATCATGAGCTGCGAGGGCTGCGATGTAAGGATCTGCATTGAGTTGTGTCGTACTGCGTCGGTTCTGATGAGGACGCTGAATAGGAGCTGCGAAGGACTGCAATGCAAGGTCCTGAGTCGAGCTGCATTTCGCTGTGTCATATTTGATAGACCCACAGTTAGGCAGGGAGGGGTACACTCTGATGTCAGCCAAGGGTCCAGGACCTTGTGGGCACCTCTTGGAGATCAGGACTAATTCTAGGTAGAGGCCAGCAGCAGGGCTCAGTCATGTAAAGTTACCAGTCCAGGCACGTCCAAGGCAGCAGGTCAGCTGGGCAGTTGCAGGGAAGCTTGTTGTGTCCCTGTAGCTCACACAGTAGGTGAACCAACTGACCCTTGGAGTCACTCTGGTTAGCCTGGGATGAAGGCAAGCAGGTCCAGTCTTCCTTTTCAGACAGCAAGGCGGTCCTCTGGCAGCAGGGCAGGTCCAGGAGTATTCAGGAGGTCCAATACTTATACGTGGTGTCAGCCTTTGTGTGGGGGGACTACCTGTCTTACCCCTAACATTGGTTCTGGAAAGTTCTTCTCATTGGTGTGTAAACAAAATATCAAGTTGGAAATTTTGAACTACAGGAATATCGAGTCCTAAATAGCATTGAGAAAAATCGACAGCAAGAATATCGTGGTCAAGAATATTGATTTGAAGGTAAGAAATATCATTTTTTTAAATATAGAAGTCAATAATATCGTTTGCAAAAATATAGTTGTTTCAAATATTGATTTTTTAATTAGTGTTATGTATTTTAGTATATATTTTGAATGTATTTGATGTATTTTTTTGTATAAGTATTGTTTATGTTTTTTAATATGTGTAAAAGTTTTAGTAGTTATCAATTTTGTTTTAATTAAATTTTGTGTTTTTTAGTTCCGTAGCGGGTTGTGGGTTTATAGGGGAATAGGGTGGAAAGTAATTTAATTATAATAAATGAATGATATTTTCTTTCTTTATTAATATTTATTTAAAATAATTGGGATTTTATAGTGTTAATTATGGGAAGTAATTTATTTTTAATTAATTATTAATTTCTTGTTAATTAATATTAGTTAATTATTTAATTGAAAATTAAGGGGCCGATTACGATGGCGGTCGGTGTCAGTACCGCGGTGCCGACGGTGCGGAAAAATGCCTCTTACCGCCCGCCAGCAGCGGTCCTCATGGCCGCCATATTATGAAGGGCAAATATGGCCCATTTCCCGACCTCCGCGGTGCAACGCCAACCGCCATGAAATTCCGCCCGCCACCGCGCCAGTGTGAGCCAATGGAGACTCACCGCCGTGCTGAATGACGTCCCGTCCGCTCAACAAATTAGGATGCGCCAAACAACCCGTCGAACCGCAGGGAAGAAACCGCCCATCCAGACACGGCGGAATCTCGACAGCGGAGCGTGAAACGAGACTCCGGAGCCCTCCACTCGGAGCCGAACGCCATGGATCCAGCACTACACGTCCTCCCGGTGCTGTACGTGATACATCACCAGGCCAACATCGCCCGCCGCGGACGCCGCCGCAGGTACGTAAACAAAACACAATACAGCACAAAACAAAACACAAATTCCACGGGCTGAAACAGGGCACCTGGCCACACCAGACACACTGGTGTGGACAGGAACACATCCATCAGTGTACCCACACATGTCTCAGCTGGCACCAATTCACACCCTGCATCAAGCCCACCAAAGTACCGCGAACATAATGTAATGTGTAGCTGACGACACCGCAGCGGTGAGCATGCGGGAAATCCATCGAACAAAGCAGAATGCATGTACAGCAACGGACAGGCCAGAAAGACCCCAGGCCACCACCACCACCCACCACCCACAGCTCCGCCGCACACAGCAAGAAACATGCCAATCCCCCCTGTGCACCCCCATGTCCAACACCAAGCGACCTAAATCCACACTCAGCAGCACACAACTAACACCTAGGGAGACAGACACAGCAGCATTTGGTGTAGATTAACACACAGCACAGAGGCACAGGCCCAGGGCAACACACACACACACCACAACACCACATACATGGCAAGAAAGCAGAAGACAAGCACAAAATGAACATACACACAAGGAACATACAGACTACTGGACACACACCCTGCCAACTCACACAGACATACCCCACACCGACACACAGCCACATACACAGACTACATGCCACCAGCAATTGTCGCACAACATAGAGGAAAGCATGAATGATGTGCACACAAATGGGAGGGCAAGGAGACAACCAACAACCAGGTGAACAGACACATGCAGGACAAGGAACCCAGAACAACATCCACACCCCATCCAAGCACATGGCTGGCACAGTGAGTGAAGTCAAACAACAGTCACCTCAGTGCAACAACTCAGGGAGACAGCAAGGCAACCCATGCATAGGGACAGGGATGAAAGGAAGGACCTCAAGTCAAACAGAGAACAGCAAGTACACATGAGTATCACACAGGGCACATTGGCACACTCAATGACTGCCAAACACAAGTAGGAGTCCCCAAACATACCCCCTCATATCTGCAGCACACAATCCCAATGCCAGACACACAGAACGGCCTACATAATGTCCAGACAAGATACAAACAAACAATCAAACCCCTGGGGGCATCCACAAACATCACACACACACAGGGATTACAGTACCAACGTCTGCACCAAAACAAAAATGGCAAACACAATTCTAAACAGAAACACACAGAACCACAAAAATAACACACAGCACCTGTGCAGCCAAACTAGGGGAAGGCAATGGGAGCACACACACAACAGGAGTGCACCACCTCATCAGTCAGGAAAAATGCATGGGCTACATACCACAACACAGACAAGAAGTGCACCATCACAGAACAACACAGACACATCAAACACACAACAGATGCACAACACCACAAAACACATAGCAAACACAGCAGTACATCAGGGGATGTATACTAGGACAGCACAAGGCAACATACACCCACAGCACTGAATGCACAACAAGCAGTGTGTGCACACAAACACACAACAGTCCCACACAGCCATGAGTCACACGCCAGTAACACACACATCAACACACACGACAAAGCCACAACCAACACACCGTACAACCCTTGACCACCCAAATGCACACCATGCAAGTAACCGTTGTGACTAGGATGACTGCCCATCACAACATGACTACACATCTACACTGCTAGGCATACATGAAAGCAAGAACGCACATACATGTTGAGCCTGGTCAGCCTGCCTGCAATCCCGTGTATATGACCCCTCTATGTGTTTGCAGTGCCCACATACCAGGATGCAGTAAAACATAGCCAACAGCAACAAGGAAGGAACATGAGTCTGGTATGTCACCGAAAACAACATCAATGACCCCACAAGTATCCGAGTTATGAAGAACTGAAGTCCCCGTCACCCCTGTAAAATAAATGATAAGTCAAACAAGCCAGTGGCACAGTTGAAGTGGCACACAGAGCATGTGGCACAGTAAATGTTAGACATACAGGAAAAGCCTAATCCAGTAAGGACAATGACACAACTGACAACATGAGCAACTGTTTTTATTCACAAATAGCACTGATAGGCAACAATATCAGACAGGACCAAGGCACAAGATGCAGAGCCTGAACATGAGAAGCTGCACAGGCAGGGGGCAAACTGCAAGGCCAGTGGCCAGTCCAAGGTGCTGACAGAGACAATGAGAAGCTGCACAGGCAGGGGGCAAACTGCAAGGCCAGTGGCCAGTCCAAGGTGCTGACAGAGACAATGAGAAGCTGCACAGGCAGGGGGCAAACTGCAAGGCCAGTGGCCAGTCCAAGGTGCTGACAGAGACAATGAGAAGCTGCACAGGCAGGGGGCAAACTGCAAGGCCAGTGGCCAGTCCAAGGTGCTGACAGAGACAATGAGAAGCTGCACAGGCAGGGGGCAAACTGCAAGGCCAGTGGCCAGTCCAAGGTGCTGACAGAGACAATGAGAAGCTGCACAGGCAGAGGGCAAACTGCAAGGCCAGTGGCCAGTCCAAGGTGCTGACAGAGACAATGAGAAGCTGCACAGGGAATGTGTGTCACCAAACTCCGCCATGGTCAGCAACACAGTCTGGTGTGACACGATGGGCAGCACAGGTACCGGTGTGGGAGAGACAGGTCTGTGACATTGATCAACATTCAGACCTGGCTGTCAGTCTGACTGGGAGCTGACTGTGTGTCGGGCACAGTTGGACCACTTGACTGGGGAGTGAGACGCCCAGCCGAGGAAGAGCTATCAGTGGCCTTGGACGCTGGAGGGCTGCTTGGACCAGGTGGTGTAGTGGCACGTGGAGGTGGACTCAGGCCGACGTGGGACACAGTGTGGGAGGGAGACAGTGGAGGTGTGCCTTTCCACTTCTTGGGGATTCTAAATGGCTTGCCTGTCTTCGTATCAATGGGAAGTGGTGTGGACACAAATGGCACACTCAGCACCAAGGCTGCCGCAGGTGCACACGCTGGACCTCCCTTTGGGGATGTGCTGGATCCAGAAGGACGCTTAGCCTGGCATTGCCTCTGCCCCTCCATCCCCTCTTTACCCTGTGTGCCCCCTACAGTGCCCTCCTGTCCCTGCTTCACTGGACTTGGAATGGGAGTAGAGGTAGTTGGTGAAACAGCCTTGGATACCTTACTATGTGTAGCCTTGCCAGGCCCCACCTTCACAGTGGGCATGGAGAGTGTCTGCATGCCTTTGCGAGACGTTTTTGGGACCACAGAGTCTGTGGCAAGGGATTGCTCTGAGGCTTGTGACCCTGAGTACTTCCTCCTTGAATCATGTGCCTTTGCAACGCCTGACGGACTCTTCCCTTTGCGCTCTGGGGTTGTATTTCTCTTTGTAGGGGAAGGTGTCTGTGACCTTGACCGCTTGGGCTGCTGCTGCTGTGTGCTACGTGTGCAGTATCGTGACGTTGAGGTGTGTGAAGCGTGGTCACCGTCGTCAGACGTAGCCACTGGCATGGGGGTGGCCAAAGGGACTGGAATTGGACTACGAGATTGAGCCAGTTGAAGTGCAGCCGCCATTGTGGAGGACATTGTCTGGACAGTGCGGTGCAGCCCACCCACGTCTGAATGGATGCCCTCCATGAAAGCTAACACCTGTGCCAATTTGCGGTCGTGGTCTGACAATGCATTGAGGAGCCCTGTCTGCCCCACACACAGCTGGCGCATAAGGTCCACACACTCTGCACTGATGGCAGCAGGGGGCACAGGGGCAGGGGCAGCGGTGCCTGGAATGAAGGACACTCTACCCCTCTTTGTGGTGCGAACACGGGCAGCAACAGAGGAAGTGGCTGGGAGGGTGGGCACTGCACGCTGTGTGCTGGAAGATGTAGCAGACTCTCCGTTCCCTGTGTCCTCCAAGATGTCTGCACCACCGCCGTCATCAGATGATGTTGAACTTTGCGTCTCGGGCTGTGATTCCTCCAGCATACTCCTATCCCCTCCGAGGCGCTGGTCACATCTGTGTCACTGGGATCCTGTGCAGCTGTTGTGCTTGTCTCACCACCACTGGTGTCCGTCCCCTGTCCCTCCATGCCCACGGGAGATGCTGCATAACAGAGAGACATGTAGGGTCAGCAAAGTGACAGCAACAGGACAAACATATTCAAGCAAAGCAACACTGAGGATGACAAAGTCTACATGTTGCAGGCCACCCCGTGCATTCACACCATGCAGACACACATCACTACCTCAAACAGTGCGTACAAACATCTAAACACGGCACAGCTGAGCCATGTGATGGGCAGACAGCACAACATCATGCATGTTGGGGCGTACAAACACTAACACCAATGGACCAGGCCTGCAGCACACCACCCACAATGCCATTGAAATTCCCAGGACTGCAAAACATCAGTAAGTGCATGTATGTAATATCCGTGACTGCCACACCCAGCACAGGGGCCACTTACAACCCACTGCATCACAGTAACCACATCACGTACACCAGCGCAGGTACAGGCATGGTACACATGCAGCCACTCACAGACAAGATCAACCTTCACAGAATACTCACCCCTAGCTTGCTGTTGATGCTCCTTCAAACGTGTGTCCAGCTCAGGCTGTGTCACAGCCAAGATGCGGCACATCAGTGGTGTCAAGCTGCATCGTGACAACCTGCCACTGCGAGGGAGTATCCCCAGTGTCATCTCGGCAACGTTCTTTGCCAGTCGTGATATGTCGTCCCACCTCTTGTGGCAGTGGGTGCGCCGGCGGTTCGACACTCCCAGAGCCCGCACCTTGGTTGCAATGGACCTCCACACGGCCTTACGCTGGTGTACCTTGAGCTGCAGGTGTGGGAGACAAGAGGGGGAAAACATCAGTGACACACTCTCATGGTAAAACCTCTCCCTCTGAACAGTGGCATGACACAGACTCATCTCCACACGGCAGATATGGGTCATTGATGTACACTCATGCGAACCACACACGTATCACACTCTGTACAGTCAGTGATGTGTCCTTGTCACATTGGGCGTGGACAGTCCATGCCAGGTAGAATCACACAGAGATGGACAACGAGGACCCACACAAACAGTCACATGAACAATAACTGTCCAGAAACATGCATCACCAGATAGCTGTCACACCATATGGATGTGTACACAACACATGTCCATCCACCCTTCATGTCCATGCATTTAATGTGTGGTTTGCATACACCCCCTTAACAACTAGGAAACAGCATGTCAGCCAGTGCATTACACAACCCCACACTCTCAGGCACATACACCATCTGATCAACTACATGTGTGCCCCCCTTGCACTCACACCCCCACTGTTGGAGACTTACCACCACATTTGGGCCACCATATAGCCGTGGGTACTGTGTCAGCACCTCGTCCACCAGGACATCCAGCTCCTCGCTTGTAAATGGACTGGCACGGATCTTCTCCGTCCTAGCCATCACTGTGGACATGAGACGTCAGCGGCGGCAGTGGGCGGTGAGGGGTCTCAGGCAGCAGTCCCTGGAGGCAGCAGCAGGTGAGGGGTCTCAGGCAGCAGTCCCTGGAGGCAGCAGCAGGTGAGGGGTCCCAGGCAGCAGGCCCTGGAGGCAGCAGCAGGTGAGGGGTCTCAGGCAGCAGTCTCTGGAGGCAGCAGCAGGTGAGGGGTCCCAGGCAGCAGTCCCTGGAGGCAGCAGCAGGTGAGGGGTCCCAGGCAGCAGTCCCTGGAGGCAGCAGCAGGTGAGGGGTCCCAGGCAGCAGTCCCTGGAGGCAGCAGCAGGTGAGGGGTCCCAGGCAGCAGTCCCTGGAGGCAGCAGCAGGTGAGGGGTCCCAGGCAGCAGGCTCTGTGAGCAGTGGAAATGTGGTGCTCCCTTCCACACATATATAGGGCCCTGGACTCGTTTCAGTGGTCATAGTCTTCTGCTATTGGTGTTCCAGGTCAGCCTTTTTCAAAAGCATCCAATGACCGCCTCCGCGGGGGCGGAGCACGCCCACCGCGATTTTGAATCTGCATCATGCCACCGCGATAGCGGTCCCCATTGGCTGCAAGGGCATGGTTCATGGCGGTGACACACCGCGGGGTCCTGGCCGGCGCTACCGCGGTGGTGCATCTTACAAATGCATCCTATCTCCGCATCCGCTGGGGCGGAGCACGCCCACCGCGATATTTGAATCTGCATCATGCCACTGCGATAGCGGTCCCCATTGGCTGCAAGGGCATGGTTCATGGCGGTGACACACCGCGGGGTCCTGGCCGGCGCTACCGCGGTGGTGCATCTTACAAATGCATCCTATCTCCGCATCTGCTGGGGCGGAGCACGCCCACCGCGATATTTGAATCTGCATCATGCCACCGCGATAGCGGTCCCCATTGGCTGCAAGGGCATGGTTCATGGCGGTGAAACACCGCGGGGTCCTGGCCGGCGCTACCGCGGTGGTGCATCTCACAAATGCATCCTATCTCCGCATCCGCTGGGGCGGAGCACGCCCACCGCGATTTTTGAATCTGCATCATGCCACCGCGATAGCGGTTCCCATTGGCTGCAAGGGCATGGTTCATGGCGGTGTCACACCGCGGGGTCCTGGCCGGCGCTACCGCTGTTTGATTGCCATAGAGTGACATGGGTGACCGGGATGTGGCTGGTGGAGCATGACAAACGCCATCTGCAGCTATGTGGAGGGCCATCACTGACACCAATGTGTCATGTGCAGCACATGACACACTTGCGTCAGTGGTGGGCATCGACACAGGTACAAATGGTGGTTGGCATGCTCCGCCACCCAATTCACGGACAGTATGTGCGTCCGCCATGGGGAAGATGCAGCACAACATCGTACACTCTGTGTGTCATTGTGTTTATGGGGCACGTTTGAGGCACCTACGGACAGTTCTTGTTGTGTGTGGATCAATGGGCATTACTGTGCTACACACAGTGGATACGTACAGTGGCACATGGCACTGGATAACATTGATATGGTCTCCTGTCACAAATGTCAGCCACTGTGTAACGTCTCACACCAAATGGAACACTGTACTCCATCATGTTGATCAATATTTACACACAATGTCGTATCTGCCACCCATGCTGACCACTATCTCACACCTGAGCCCATGTGTTACACTGAAAACCCAGATGAACTCATTCATTCAGCATGACTGTCATCATTGGAAACAGATGTCACCCTGTTGTGTTATTGCTAGGACCAATTACATGCCGCATGTTATGTCTTTGTACACACTGGCAACTCCTGCAGTGTATGTCCACATGTACAGGGGGCTCGACCCGCTAAAGCATGACGAGTACTTCAGCACCACACCTGGCATCCGTTGCATTATTATTGTTTGTCACTTGGGTAGATGGCCAGAGCAGATGTCTTTGCTACATGTCTGCCACCTGTAACCACAGGGACCTATGTGGTAGTGTCAGGTCTGTGCTCATGTTGTTTGGACTGTTGTATGTGAATCAGTGACATGTACATTTCAACAATGGTGCTTAGCTACACTATGTTTTTGAGTGTTGTGCTGTGTCCCGGTGCTACTCACCTGCCACCAGTGCATGTCCATTGTTCACATCAGGAATGTAGCGTTGGCAGATGGACTGCATGCACGGTTGTGGATTGTGCTAACTGTATGGAATATAGTATGCGACATTTGTCCACAGGCTATGGGTGTCCAGTTTTGCCCGTGCAATGTGTGTGCACTGATTAGCGGGAATTGTCTGCAATGTTGGATGGTCAGCACAAGTGGCACACGTGTGCAGTGTGTTGCCACCAACACTAGTGTATGTGCATGCTATGGGGTGCTAGCCATCCTTGCTCACCATCTATTCCAGCACTGTGTGGGTGGATCACATCTGCTGGTGTATCAGGATGGTGTGGGCACCCAAGACAAGTGAGATGTACCTTGACTGTTGTGCCTGTGACACTCATCCAACTCTGACATTTGGTCAATGTGAGGTACCAGTGTCCCACTACCCATGCACAGCCAGCATGTTTGTTAGATGTGGGATGTTGATTGTATGCTGTGTTGGGCCTGACAGCCTGTGTGGAATGAGGGTCAGGATGCATGTCCTTTGGGACATGTGGTGTAAAATTACATCCACTGGTGTCAGGTGTCTGAGCCAGTAGTCCATATGTCATGCATACAGTATGTTCATGCGTGGTCTTGTTGGCATACTGGCTTGGCGTTGTCCATGTAGTGTTGTATGTTTGTGTTGTGGCACTGTTGTGTCTTGAAACAGCTGGATGTGTATCACCAAGGTATGTGTTGTGGTGCACATGTGTCCTTGGGCAGTCCCTCCTTGCTGCTGCATGTAAATGTCCAAAATGGGGGAAGATTAAGGGTGCATACAGGCCCTGCTGATCACGTCCCTCATCTATTGTTAATGTGTGCCACATTGGCTATCTGTGTTCTTGTAGAGAGTATTGGGCAGTGGGGTAATGGTGGCCTGTTACAGTGGTACACATACTCTGCACAGGCGTGACATCATCTGTCACTGTCCGACTTTGTATTCAAGTCAGCAGCAGATATGGCCTGTGTACTGATGACATTGGCACATGTATGGGTTTGGGATGTGAATGTCATTGAATTTGAGTGTGTTCGAAGTGGCACTGAGTACAAAGACAATCCCAATGATCCATCCACATTGTGTTGTTGATGTGTCCCCTGCAATTATTGTCCAAGGAGGTGTGGCAGGTACAGCAGCAACGTGGAAGCCAGCAGTGTCTCTGCTTCACACATGTCCTGTGTCATGTACACCCAAGGCTGAGTCCATCTCAGCTCGATATGTGATTCTTGGCATTCACATAGACAGTGTTCGTATTGTGTCCACTGACTGTGCACATCCATGACAGTTGTACAATTAATCTGTCTCATGTTGGGACAACACTGAATTGCACTGTGTGCTTTCAGGGATGACAGTCAATGTTAGCGCCGTGACAGGACAGACTTTATGAATTTGTGCACATCCTAATTTATGTTGCTATGACGTGTCCCCTTTCATCTCACCTAGGAGGCGACCTAATGTGTTTCGTACCTTCACCCTGCTGGCTAACATGGAGGATACCGACATCATAAGGCGATTCCGTCTGGATCGGACAAACCTCCTGGAACTTTGTGCACTATTGGAGCCACACCTGCTTCCACGCAGGACATACCCAACAGCACTCACGCCAACGGCAAAGGTGATGTCATTCCTACATTTCGTGGCTACGGGATCCTTCCAGCAAACTGTGGGCATTGCAGGGGGATGTCCCAACCAACATTCAGCATGGTGCTACGTGATGTCCTGTTGGCTATGATGCAACACAGGGACCAATTCATACATTTCCCCAGGCGGCATGAGTTGGCGGATGTGAAGGGCGAATTTTATGCACTTGGACACGTTCCTAATGTAGTTGGTGCAATAGATGGCACACATGTTTCCCTGATTCCACCCCAAGCACGGGAGCATATTTACCGAAATAGGAAACATTATCATTCCATCAATGTGCAGGTGGTGTGCCAGGCAGATATGGTCATCTCACACGTCTGTGCAAAGTTTCCAGGATCAGCCCACGATTCACACATAATGCGCAACAGCATTTTACCACAGCTGATGGCCAATCTGGCACCAGAGCGGGCATGGATTGTGGGTGAGTACAAAGGGTCGAGTCGTGTGCTGTTTGTGTGCCATGCTGTCCTCGGACACATGTCAGACACTCAATCTGTATGTGTCTTTCACACTTAGGTGACTCTGCATATCCCAACGGACCTTGGTTGCTGAGTCCACTTCGTAATCCCAGGACACCAGCTGAAGTGCGCTACAACAATGCCCATGGGAGGACACGTCGGGTCATTGAGCGAACATTTGGACTCCTGAAATCGCGTTTTCGATGCCTCGACAAGACCGGAGGGGCTCTGCAGTACTCACCCGTCAAGGTGTGTCAGATAGTGGTAGCATGCTGCATGCTACACAACCTGGCCGTGCGGAAGGGGATCCCCTTAATCCAGGATGATGATGACCAGCCACAGCCCCCACCTGCAAACACCCAAACGTCAAGTGACGAGGATAGTGGAGAGGAGGAAGGTGTTGGACAGCGTCAGCAGCTCATCAACAACTACTTCACTTGATGGTCAGTGGCAATGTCAATACTGGCTGTTGTCTGATGATGTTGTGCTTGGTGAATATGTGTATGTGAGTTTTGTGACTACAGCATGTTGCAGAGTCAGTGCTGGCTGCAGGTGTGTATGGCAATGGATCTTTTGACACAGCTACTTGATGTCTATGTTGGTACAGTTGCTCCTTGTGACATGTGCAGATTGTCGTACCTTGATGTGCTGTGTTGTGAGATGGTTGTCAGTCCGCCACCTGAGTAGCAACTGATGTTCTGTTGTGTTTTCCTAGGTCCCTTCAGCCTCTACTTGCCTGCGGAGTATCCCTGCTCCTGTGACATTGTAATCATGGGTGTGAGTTAACATACTGTGATGAACATGGAACAGTGACAACTACATTGGTGCGTTATTAGTGTTTATTTACAGTGGATACATGTGATGTAGATGTGGATATTGACAGATTTGTGAATGGTGAATAACAGATTTGTCAGTGATGGTAGATGAGACAATAGAGTATACACTAGATCAGTATGGCAACACAGTCCAACAGTCATTTGCCATTCCCACGCCATTGTGTGTGGGGACAGTCTGCAGGGTACACAGCAGGGTGTAGAGGGGTGCCATCATGGCTGGCTACTTGACTGGCTTTTGCCAGGTGCTTTGCCACGGGATGCTCCCAATGATTTTTTCGGGCGGCCCCTTGCTCTTTTGGCAGGGGGGACACAGGTGCATGACCAGTGGTGTCTGATAAGTCCCCATGCTCGCTGGACGCAGGGGAGGGTGGGGGTCTGTCATCCTGCGGCACAACGGAGGGAGCTGTAGGTGTTGGCGGTGCCGCATGCCTGTCCCTGAGGACCCCCACTAGCTGGCCCAGGAGATCCCTGATTTGGCCCATGCAGGCCACGAGTTGGCCCATGCGGTTGTCAATTGAGCGCAGCATCTGTTGTTGCTCACGGGCATCCTGCTGAGCCTGCCTCAACTGTCCCTGGGAGTGTTCATAGGCCCCCACAACTCTGTGAATGTGTTCCTTGATTCAGTGGCAGGGTCTTCTTCCCTTTGGGTCAGCCTTGTCCTCACACCTGGCCTGCTGTCACGGCCCTGTTGCCTCCCTCCTGTGGGCACCGGCCTACTCTCCCGTACCTCCGCAGTTGTTGTGGTCTGGTTGGCCTGTGGAGCAGGGCGAGTGTTGCAGGCAGCAGTGGTAGTGGTTGTGGTGGTGGAGGTGGTGGTGGTGGCACAGGTCGTTGCAGCAGGGCTCTGCGTTGATGTTGTTGCTGAGGGTGGTGGGGCTGTGGGGTCCTGGGACACATTACGCCCTGCCACACCAGATGGTCCGGGTTGGTCCTCCTCCTCCTCATTATCCAGGGAGTCTGCATCCGAGGGGAGATGTTCGGGAGCTGGTGACTGGCTGTGCTGGTTGAGGTTGTCGTCCTCTGCAGTCAGTTGTTGGTCACCTGTGGGACAGGAAGTAGATGGTAATTGCCTTACACACCTCAGGGTTGCTGTGTTTGATGTCTCTTATTTACATGTTATGCTACACACAGTTGCCTTTTTCACACATTGTATGTCTGCACAGTGATGTGCCTCATGCCATGAAGTGGAGTTACATTCATCATTTCACAAGGGTGTGACCTGTGATTGGTTAGCATGCCACACGTCTAGTATTGGTGATATCAATGTGAGGTTGTCATCTGACAACTGGCATGACTACAAGTTGATGTTCAGCATCTTTGCTGATCACTCTGCCTGGCAGACATTACCTGTGTGCATGGACTAGCCATTGTCATCACATGCATACCGTTGACATGTCCTGTGCTTGTATTTCTTTATACAGCAGACCATGCTAGTTTGGTTTTCCCATGGTCCTTCATAATCAGCTCCCATGTACGCTACAGAGGGAAGTCTGGGTGATGCATGTCAGAGGCCCGTTTACTTGGACATATTTGTTGAGAGTCACAGTTCTGTTTCTGTCACAGTTACGTACGCTGAGCTGTCTGCATCCTGTCAATGGCTGTGCTTTACTTTTCTATTTTTGGGTGAAGTAGAGCCTCATGTTGTCATGTCTCCCAATGCTTTTATTGAGTGATGGTGGTGTACATGCACTGTCTGATTACCTGTGCAGTGTCACTTTGGTTTTTATTTACAGACACATGCTTCTGGGTGGGGTGCTCCATCCTGCTGAGGGGTGGGAGAGGGGGCCTGTTGGGAGTTGTAGTGCTGCCTCCAGATACACATTCCCCATCCCTGTGAAGATGGCTACCTACCTGTTAGGTGGTGGGGGTGCGTTCAATGGCTGACACATGCTTCTGGGTGGGGTGCTCCATCCTGCTGAGGGGTGGGAGAGGGGGCCTGTTGGGAGTTGTAGTGCTGCCTCCAGATACACATTCCCCATCCCTGTGAAGATGGCTACCTACCTGTTAGGTGGTGGGTGTGCGTTCAATGGCTGACACATGCTTCTGGGTGTGGTGCTCCATCCTGCTGAGGGGTGGGAGAGGGGGCCTGTTGGGAGTTGTAGTGCTGCCTCCAGATACACATTCCCCATCCCTGTGAAGATGGCTACCTACCTGTTAGGTGGTGGGGGTGCATTCAATGGCAGACACATGCTTCTGGGTGGGGTGCTCCATCCTGCTGAGGGGTGGGAGAGGGGGCCTGTTGGGAGTTGTAGTGCTGCCTCCAGATACACATTCCCCATCCCTGTGAAGATGGCTACCTACCTGTTAGGTGGTGGGGGTGCGTTCAATGGCTGACACATGCTTCTGGGTGGGGTGCTCAATCCTGCTGAGGGGTGGGAGAGGGGGCCTGTTGGGAGTTGTAGTGCTGCCTCCAGATACACATTCCCCATCCCTGTGAAGATGGCTACCTACCTGTTAGGTGGTGGGGGTGCGTTCAATGGCTGACACATGCTTCTGGGTGGGGTGCTCCATCCTGCTGAGGGGTGGGAGAGGGGGCCTGTTGGGAGTTGTAGTGCTGCCTCCAGATACACATTCCCCATCCCTGTGAAGATGGCTACCTACCTGTTAGGTGGTGGGGGTGCATTCAATGGCAGACACATGCTTCTGGGTGGGGTGCTCCATCCTGCTGTGGGGTGGGAGAGGGGGCCTGTTGGGAGTTGTAGTGCTGCCTCCAGATACACATTCCCCATCCCTGTGAAGATGGCTACCTACCTGTTAGGTGGTGGGGGTGCGTTCAATGGCTGACACATGCTTCTGGGTGGGGTGCTCCATCCTGCTGAGGGGTGGGAGAGGGGGCCTGTTGGGAGTTGTAGTGCTGCCTCCAGATACACATTCCCCATCCCTGTGAAGATGGCTACCTACCTGTTAGGTGGTGGGGGTGCGTTCAATGGCTGACACATGCTTCTGGGTGGGGTGCTCCATCCTGCTGAGGGGTGGGAGAGGGGGCCTGTTGGGAGTTGTAGTGCTGCCTCCAGATATACATTCCCCATCCCTGTGAAGATGGCTACCTACCTGTTAGGTGGTGGGTGTGCGTTCAATGGCTGACACATGATTCTGGGTGTGGTGCTCCATCCTGCTGAGGGGTGGGAGAGGGGGCCTGTTGGGAGTTGTAGTGCTGCCTCCAGATACACATTCCCCATCCCTGTGAAGATGGCTACCTACCTGTTAGGTGGTGGGGGTGCGTTCAATGGCAGACACATGCTTCTGGGTGGGGTGCTCCATCCTGCTGAGGGGTGGGAGAGGGGGCCTGTTGGGAGTTGTAGTGCTGCCTCCAGATACACATTCCCCATCCCTGTGAAGATGGCTACCTACCTGTTAGGTGGTGGGGGTGCGTTCAATGGCTGACACATGCTTCTGGGTGGGGTGCTCCATCCTGCTGAGGGGTGGGAGAGGGGGCCTGTTGGGAGTTGTAGTGCTGCCTCCAGATACACATTCCCCATCCCTGTGAAGATGGCTACCTACCTGTTAGGTGGTGGGGGTGCGTTCAATGGCTGACACATGCTTCTGGGTGGGGTGCTCCATCCTGCTGAGGGGTGGGAGAGGGGGCCTGTTGGGGGTTGTAGTGCTGCCTCCAGATACACATTCCCCATCCCTGTGAAGATGGCTACCTACCTGTTAGGTGGTGGGGGTGCATTCAATGGCAGACACATGCTTCTGGGTGGGGTGCTCCATCCTGCTGAGGGGTGGGAGAGGGGGCCTGTTGGGAGTTGTAGTGCTGCCTCCAGATACACATTCCCCATCCCTGTGAAGATGGCTACCTACCTGTTAGGTGGTGGGGGTGCGTTCAATGGCTGACACATGCTTCTGGGTGGGGTGCTCCATCCTGCTGAGGGGTGGGAGAGGGGGCCTGTTGGGAGTTGTAGTGCTGCCTCCAGATACACATTCCCCATCCCTGTGAAGATGGCTACCTACCTGTTAGGTGGTGGGGGTGCGTTCAATGGCTGACACATGCTTCTGGGTGGGGTGCTCCATCCTGCTGAGGGGTGGGAGAGGGGGGCCTGTTGGGAGTTGTAGTGCTGCCTCCAGATACACATTCCCCATCCCTGTGAAGATGGCTACCTACCTGTTAGGTGGTGGGTGTGCGTTCAATGGCTGACACATGATTCTGGGTGTGGTGCTCCATCCTGCTGAGGGGTGGGAGAGGGGGGCCTGTTGGGAGTTGTAGTGCTGCCTCCAGATACACATTCCCCATCCCTGTGAAGATGGCTACCTACCTGTTAGGTGGTGGGGGTGCATTCAATGGCAGACACATGCTTCTGGGTGGGGTTCTCCATCCTGCTGAGGGGTGGGAGAGGGGGCCTGTTGGGAGTTGTAGTGCTGCCTCCAGATACACATTCCCCATCCCTGTGAAGATGGCTACCTACCTGTTAGGTGGTGGGGGTGCGTTCAATGGCTGACACATGCTTCTGGGTGGGGTGCTCCATCCTGCTGAGGGGTGGGAGAGGGGGCCTTTAGGGAGTTGTAGTGCTGCCTCCAGATACACATTCCCCATCCCTGTGAAAATGGCTACCTACCTGTTAGGTGGTGGGGGTGCGTTCAATGGCTGACACATGCTTCTGGGTGGGGTGCTCCATCCTGCTGAGGGGTGGGAGAGGGGGCCTGTTGGGAGTTGTAGTGCTGCCTCCAGATACACATTCCCCATCCCTGTGAAGATGGCTACCTACCTGTTAGGTGGTGGGGGTACATTCAATGGCAGACACATGCTTCTGGGTGGGGTGCTCCATCCTGCTGAGGGGTGGGAGAGGGGGCCTGTTGGGAGTTGTAGTGCTGCCTCCAGATACACATTCCCCATCCCTGTGAAGATGGCTACCTACCTGTTAGGTGGTGGGGGTGCGTTCAATGGCTGACACATGCTTCTGGGTGGGGTGCTCCATCCTGCTGAGGGGTGGGAGAGGGGGCCTGTTGGGAGTTGTAGTGCTGCCTCCAGATACACATTCCCCATCCCTGTGAAGATGGCTACCTACCTGTTAGGTGGTGGGGGTGCGTTCAATGGCTGACACATGCTTCTGGGTGTGGTGCTCCATCCTGCTGAGGGGTGGGAGAGGGGGCCTGTTGGGAGTTGTAGTGCTGCCTCCAGATGCACATTCCCCATCCCTGTGAAGATGGCTACCTACCTGTTAGGTGGTGGGTGTGCATTCAATGGCTGACACATGCTTCTGGGTGGGGTGCTCCATCCTGCTGAGGGGTGGGAGAGGGGGCCTGTTGGGAGTTGTAGTGCTGCCTCCAGATACACATTCCCCAACCCTGTGAAGATGGCTACCTACCTGTTAGGTGGTGGGGGTGCGTTCAATGGCTGACACATGCTTCTGGGTGGGGTGCTCCATCCTGCTGAGGGGTGGGAGAGGGGGCCTGTTGGGAGTTGTAGTGCTGCCTCCAGATACACATTCCCCATCCCTGTGAAGATGGCTACCTACCTGTTAGGTGGTGGGGGTGCGTTCAATGGCTGACACATGCTTCTGGGTGTGGTGCTCCATCCTGCTGAGGGGTGGGAGAGGGGGACCTGTTGGGAGTTGTAGTGCTGCCTCCAGATGCACATTCCCCATCCCTGTGAAGATGGCTACCTACCTGTTAGGTGGTGGGGGTGCATTCAATGGCTGACACATGCTTCTGGGTGTGGTGCTCCATCCTGCTGAGGGGTGGGAGAGGGGGCCTGTTGGGAGTTGTAGTGCTGCCTCCAGATACACATTCCCCATCCCTGTGAAGATGGCTACCTACCTGTTAGGTGGTGGGGGTGCATTCAATGGCAGACACATGCTTCTGGGTGGGGTGCTCCATCCTGCTGAGGGGTGGGAGAGGGGGCCTGTTGGGAGTTGTAGTGCTGCCTCCAGATACACATTCCCCATCCCTGTGAAGATGGCTACCTACCTGTTAGGTGGTGGGGGTGCGTTCAATGGCTGACACATGCTTCTGGGTGGGGTGCTCCATCCTGCTGAGGGGTGGGAGAGGGGGCCTGTTGGGAGTTGTAGTGTTGCCTCCAGATACACATTCCCCATCCCTGTGAAGATGGCTACCTACCTGTTAGGTGGTGGGGGTGCATTCAATGGCTGACACAAGCTTCTGGGTGGGGTGCTCCATCCTGCTGAGGGGTGGGAGAGGGGGCCTGTTTGGAGTTGTAGTGCTGCCTCCAGATACACATTCCCCATCCCTGTGAAGATGGCTACCTACCTGTTAGGTGGTGGGGGTGCGTTCAATGGCTGACACATGCTTCTGGGTGGGGTGCTCCATCCTGCTGAGGGGTGGGAGAGGGGGCCTGTTGGGAGTTGTAGTGCTTTTTGTCTGTACACATGCATCCCAGTTGGTTTTGTTTAGCTTTGTGCTTTTTCAGGTTTAGTGGTGCTTACATCTGTGTGACCTGTTTTGGGTATTGTGGGTCAGACGAATGTCCTTTGGCCTAGGGGTTGTAGGTTTGAATTTGTGCAAGACGGTACATGGCAATGTGATGATATACATTGGTTTGTACTTACCAGCTTCCAGTCCCCGCGGATTCCTTCAAGACTCTCTGGATGTAGGATTCCAAGGACCTTCTCCTCCCACGGACTGTATGGTTTGGGTGGGATGGGAGTGCCTCCACCAGTCCCGTCAGCCAGCTGACGGTTCTTGGCCCTCTTCCTCTTCACCACGGTCTTCAGGTCATTCCACCGCTTCTGTATTTCCTGCTTGTTGCGGGGGTGTTCCCTACTGCATTGACCTTATTGACTATCCTCACCCACATTTGGGTTCTTGTGGCTAATGGGGTGTGTTGGACCATGTTGCCATAGAGTTGTGGTTCAACTCTTATTATCTCATCTACCATGACTGCAAGCTCTGCATCAGTGAATTTTGGCATTTTGTGTGGTGCCATGGTGTGTGCTGTGCAGATGTTCTGTGGTGCAGTTGTGTGGGTGTTGTGGGTGGTGTAGGTGGTGTGTGTGTTGTGGTGGTGCTGTGTGCAGGTTTGCCTCTCCTTTGTTCTCTGGGGTTGGGACCTTCAGTTGTGGAGTGTGGCAAAGGATTGTGGTCAGGGAGGGGCTAGTTTTATGCTCGGCTATGGGGGGTGTGGCAAGCTGGTATGTTGCTGTCAGGTGTGTTGTGTGTGTTGTCCTGTGATTGGTTATTTTGAACTTTCTGGGGCTGTTGTCATTGGGCACTTTTGGTTTGTGTTGGGACAGGTCTACTTCAGTGTGTGCATTGTTTGGTTTTTTTTTCGGTTTTTTTCAACGTCCGCCATTTTTTTGCGGTTCCTCCGCAGCGGTTCCTCGGCAGCGGTGGCTATGCTGCAGCCCTTCCGCCGCCTATCGGATTCATCGCTGTTCATGCACGATGCGGTCGGATTCACAGGTGGGTACCATGGTGGTGGCGGGGATGTCATAATGTCACGGGCGGTTACTCCGTGTGCATGGCGGCGGTTCTTGGCTTTTCCGCTGTGTATCCGGCCGTTGCGGTCGGATTTTCAGCTGGTCCGGCGTGTGCGGGCGGTTTTTTGTTGTCTCCCGCCGCCGCGGACGGATTATTGTGGCGGTTCATCGTAATGTGTCCGGCGTTTTTCCCGTTGGCCATGCGGGCGGTTTTTTGCCGCTACCATGGCGGTCGGTATGTTTTTCCGACCGCCATCGTAATCGACCCCTAAATATGGAAATTGTGTAATTAATTTTAGGTGTGGGTTGTCGGGTTTATAGGGGTAAAGGGTGGGAAGTAATTTATTTTTAATTAATTAATAATTAGTTGTTAATTATTATTAATTAATTAATTGAAAATTAAATATGGAAATTGTTTAATTAATTTTAGGTGTGGGTTGTGGAGTTTATAGGGGTAAAGGGTAGGAAGTTAATTAATTATTATGTGTTTTAATTTGTTTTTTAATTAATAATATTTATTTAATTGATAATTAATTATGATATGGAAGTACATTTTATTTTTTATTTAGATGTGGGTTGTGAATTGTGTGGTGTTATAAGGTAGGATGTAAATAAAATATATGTATGTAACAATGTTTTTGTTTATAAATAATTTCTAACAAAAAATATTTGTTTGTTTGAAAAATATTTTTATATTTTATTTAATATAACATTTGTAGGTATTTGTGATATGTATTTAACATTATAATATGTTTTTATTTTTTTAAATGTATAATATTAAATATATTTGTATTTTAATTTTTAACATATTTATATATATTTTTAAAATTTATTTTGTTTTTCAAATATTTTTTGTTGTTGATATTTTGTTTGTTTTTAATTTTGAATTGACTGTAGTGGGAATAGTAAATTTTATCCATCTGCAATTCAACACTTTCCCTACTATTACACTTTCTGGAGTGGGAATAGTAATTTTTACCCCTCCGCTATCCAACAACTTTCCCCACTGTTGCACTGACTGGAGTGGGAATAGTAATTTTTACCCCTCTGCTATCCAACACTTTCCCTACTGTTGCACTGATTTCCCTACTGTTGCACTGACTGGAGTGGGAATAGTAATTTTTACCCCTCCGCTATCCAACACTTTCCCTACTGTTGCACTCACTGGAGTTGGAATAAGAATTTTTACCCCTCCGCTATCCAACACTTTCCCTACTGTTGCATTGACTGGAGTGGGAAATGTAAGTTTAAATATTTTTAAATAGTTTAATGTTTTAATTAATAATATAATGTTTTGTTAACATAAATTTTATGTTATTGGTATATGTATATGTATATTTATTTGTTCCATTTTTAAAATTTTAAAATAAATTTTAATTAATAGTTTAATTGTTTTACAGTAAATATATATAATAATTATATATATGTGTTTAACTTTTTTAAATTAAGTTTATTTGCTATTTTTGTTAAAATGTATATTAAATCTATTTTTTTAAATTAAGTTTATTATTTAATATATTTAATATTTATTATTTTATTATATATATATACAATATTTTTTACATCTATATTTATGCCATCGATATTTTTTTTGCCGATATTTTCGTACTTACCTTTATAAATATAGGATGTCGATATTTTTTACATCTATATTTATATTCGATATTGTGGTATGGGGATGTTTTGGGTGTCGATGTTTTGCCAGTGAACCCTTCTACTTCCCCTGTCAAGGCTTCAAACTGTCTGGTGTGACAAGAGACAGGGCATGCCTGGTATCAGATTCCTTTGTGTGTGCAGTAGGCAAAACCCTTTAAAGGGTTAGTGGGGTATGGTATAGCCCCTCCCCAGTCATCCAGCTAGGATGACTCAACCTGCCCACAGCTAAGCCCCCTATGAGTTACTGTCTAGAAGAAATTCACAAACCCCAACAGCAGAGCCTTTCGCAGTCATTTGACCTAGGACACTGCAGGCAGCACAAATGGTTGGGACAAGAAAATGGCAACTTTCTAAAAATGGCATTTTCAGAATTGTGACTTAAAATACAACTTTACCATTAAAGGTGACTTTAAATTACAATTCATTGGAGTGTAAACAGCATATCTCTATCTGCTCCCAATCCAAAGTTAGCACTTATTAAATGTAATAAGGTAACCCAGGGTTAGTCAATGGAAGGGACTGGCCTTACAGCAGAGAAGAATGACTTTCTGCATTTTTCACTGCTAGAACATGAAAAACTTAAGTGCACATGCCCAGTGGTGGCTGGTAAGTTTTGTAGGGAGGGGGGGCGGATGTGACACACTCACACATACACATAACACTCACAGCAATGCATTCACACACACGCACGCACACACAAACACATCCATTCAGAACACCCTTCGCCAAACATTCATACATAAATACACGCACGCACCAAACATTAATTTTAAGAAAAAGCACACACTTACCTGCAGCCAGCTCTGCCTCGGAGGTTCCAGGAGGCTTGGGACTGCTGCCTTCCTTCATTGGCTGACCTAAGGTCAGCCAATGAGGGAAGGCAGCAGTCCCAACGTCATCACAGAATGTGATGGGGTCAGTGAGACAGCTGACCCCACCACACTCTGTGATGAAGAGTGACTGATTGACACTCGACGGAGCTGTGACTTCCTCAGCCCAGCAAAGCTCAGCTCAGGCAGCCAGGAGCCTGCGCATTAGCGCATGTCTGGCTCTTGGCTGCCTGACCTGATAATGAACAGTGTCTGTCAGGCTGACCTTTGTTCAGCCTGACAGACACTGTTCGTGAGGGGCAAAAGGTGGAGGGGCGTGGCCCCTCAGCCCCAATGGACCGGCCGCGCCTGCACATGTCCTATTTCAAATACATTGCACCCTTCAACATGAACCTTTAGGGCTTCGGGTGACTTATACATGTTAAGAAGGAAGGTTTAGGCCTAGCAAAAGACTTATTTTGCCAGGTTGAAATGGCAGCTTAAAACTGCACACACAGGTTACAGTGGCAGGCATGAGACGTTTTACAGAGCTACTTTAGTGGGTGGCACAATGAGTGCTGCTGTCCACTAGTAGCATTTAATTTACAGGCCCTGTGTACATGTAGTACTATTTACTAGGGACTTACAAGTAAATTAAAAATGCCAATTATGTGTAGTCCAATTTTCCCATATGTTAGGGAGAGAGCACAAGCAGATTACCACCGGTTAGCAGTGAAAAAGTGCACAGAGTTCTAGTGTCAACAAAAACGGGTTCAGCATCAGAAGGCACAAATCTGGGGGTGACCCTGGAAAAAGGGCCAAATCCAACACAGCCATATGCAAATCAGTTTTGACCCTGCTCCAATATGAACAGTCCAGCCTGAACTGCCATGCAAGGTCCTCCGTGAACTGGAACACAAGCAACCCAAGACCAATTTCCCCCTGAATAGGGATTGTAAGTCAGGTGCAGTTTGGTTCCAGTGATACAGTAAGCACAGGACCTACGTCTGGGCATGCCGTCGCACTTAGGACTGACTGCATGAATTAATCAGCCTCAAGCTACACCCTACTGATGAGCACCAAGTAGGGAGAAATTAGTCTGGGATTGCTTTGGTCCCCTCTAAAGAGGGCTTTGCCTGGCAGTTTTGGATGGCCTGCTCATATGAGGAGCAGAGCCTGCATTGATTTGAATAAGACGGGCCTTTTTCTAGAGTGACATGGTGTGCGAAAAACTATGCATAATAATGCAGCTGGAGTAATATGCAGTGGCAGAGATTAATTCAAGCATTCCATCCATCACCTTGTTTTTGTTGCAGTTGATACCCTAGGTGTGATGGATATGCACAGACCTGGGGCCCATGCCCACTGTGGCATAAGACTTAAACTACATCCTACTGATGAGCCCCAAGTAGGGGGAAACCTGTCTGGGGTTGCTTGTGGTCCCTTCTGTAGTAGGCGCTGCACCTTGCAGTTCGAGACAGACTGTTCCCATTAGGAGCAGGGCCGATAGATTTGCCTGAGGCGAGGCTTTGTCTAGAGTTGCATAGTGAGCGAAAAATGATGGATTGGAGTACGGTCCCAAGTGATTGCCAATGACATTCCAGCCATCACCTTGTTGTTGTTCTTGCAGTTGGTGCCATAAGTGTGATGGGTATGCCCTGACGTGGGTCCCATGCTCACTGTGGCGTAGGACTCAAGCTACAGCCTACTGCAAGTAAAGCGAAACTGGTCTGTGGTTACTTGTGGTCCTTGCTAGAGGGGCCTCGCCTGGCAGTTCTGGATGGACTGTTCCCATGAGGAGCAGGGTCGGTACTGATCTGCATAGGGCAGGCCTTTATCTAGATTGACAATGTGGTCAAAAAACAATGGACTGCAATTCAGCCCCAGGGATTGGCAGTGGCTGAGATTAGTTCAAGCATTCCATCCATCACCTTGTTGCTGTTGCAGAAGCATGCAGAATCATGGTACGTTCACGTCCGCTGGAGGTCTACTGAACTCACCAAATGAAGCTGGACCACAGTGCATGCACGTGCTAATTCTTTATTCCGTGTGTCGCAGGTGAAGGCGGAACCGCGTGCCGATTAGATCATAATTGGATTGTCATTCTCTCGGCGCACAAAGATGGCTTTGTGATGCAAATGAAAGGCATGATAAGCCCTTGATTGAAAAGTACTTTTGTTCCCTGAATTTCTAAAGGCTGACAGAATACAAGCAAGCGGCTCATATCTACAGTGAGCTTTCCTGTCTCATGCACACATGATTAATGCTTGCCCGACCAGTGCTGACAGTACCCTAGCGGTGCTCAACGCCGCCTTCTTGTTTCCGTGCCCGCTGCTTGGATCGGCTCTCCCTGGTCTTCCTTATTACCCGCTGTTGGCTCTAAAGCTCCTGTCAACAGAGCAATGGAAGGAATCGTTTTGATGCCCCCAGCCTTTAATGAGCTCCATGCCAGGCGCGCGCTGGGGAGGCGCAGGGACCCGCCATTTGCAAAGCCTCCTCGCCGCCCGTGCTGTGCTCATGCTAATAGCCAAAACAAGCCTGAAACAAAGGAAGGAAACAAAGGGGGCCGCTCAAGATCCAAGTAATTAATATGAAACCTGACAGGGTAACTGGCTAATCTAGGAAGCTCAAGCAGGCAGTCAAGCTGTACAAGCCAATCCGCCATTTGCCTAATCAGCTAATTGATATTCCTTTTGAAGAAGAAAGGAAACAAATTTGGCAGGTTGTAAAAGAGGGAAAACGAAAGAAAAAAAGGGAAAGCTTTAAAGTGCACATTTCATGCCGCAAACCGATATGAGCTGCCACATCTACAGCATTTATTTTTCAAATCTAAAAAGATGTCTGGAGAAGTTTTTCCTTCCATGGTATTTTGCTTGAATGTAATGCCTGCGAGGCAGTAGCATATAACGTTAAATTGCCTTTGTCTCGTGGTTTGTTTTCGTATTATGAATTATAAAGAAATTAAGAACTTACTGTGCAAAATACAGTTTACTTTTGCAACTAAAGTCGCCATTCTTCATTCGAGATGTTCTTTTATAATCATGCATTAGTGCCCTACTTCCTCCATGAGTAGTTCACAGTCCTTAGGTTCTTTTATTTGGTGTAGATTTTCAACTTTTTGATGATTGTCCTCGAAGCGAGAGGAAATGTGCATTCCCAAATGTATCTTTTTTGAGCATAGAAAATATTTACTTTCACTCTCTCTTCTTATAGCGCCTGCCTCCTTTGAAGAGGGGTCCTCAGTTCAGATGGCTAACCTTGAGGCAAAGGCACCTCAATTCAATATTACTTTTCACACGTTTCACTCTCCATTGTTGAACCGATTAGCCGGGTTGCCACGCAGAACTAAACCTAGGAGCACAGCAGATGTTTTCACACATTTATTTTCATTTCACATCCACAAAAATCTTTTGCAGCAAGTGTAACAGTTCAGAACTAGCACCTTGATGAAGTGACGTGTTTCTACGCTTTGTGGGTCCTTCACAGCTAAAATTGGCATTACAGAGCATTATGACCAGTTACTTTTGAAAAATCACCCCCTTCAACTAGACATTCCTGTTTAAACTTGAATACTTCTTTGAATACTTCATTTCTACCAAGGAGTATAGCAGTTGTGTGGGACTGCTCTTACCGATTCTGCCCATCTTAGATAACAGGAAAATCATCATAAAGCCTGCATGGCTTTTGTTCTTGCTTTGCAGGGTGATCCTCATTTAGTGGCACACAAAGAGGTCTCTCGGGATTTTGGGGATGTACAGCATTCCTTTGCCTCCCTTTGCATAAGGCCTGAACATCTTCCTCTTCGCTCTGTCCATCTTCGAGGTCCAGATGAAGTAGATTTGTTGCATGATTGCTTTGCCTGTTATTGGTATCACTTGCCAAACTTGAGTGATGTACTAGGGTACTGGCAGCATCTAGTTCAACTGGACCAGCGTCTTCCCCTCTATCATCAATTTCCTCAGGCTCCAGAATCACATCTTCAGATATGTCTTCCCTAGCCTTGTGCCCTGTGTTTTCTGCACCACTCCATAACCTCTGAACTAGACTTCTAGATTCTTCACAAAGTCTTGCTTAATGTGGAATACAGTGGGTCTCAGGTGGGGTGCCATGGGCTGGATAGCCGGTTCTCTAAATTAGCACCTTTAATCTTTGCTCCGGATTCCTTTCCCAAGGCCTTGCACATCTTCTAAATTGCCCTCACTAAGTGCCCGTCTGCACAGAATATGAAAATACCCATGCAGAGCAAGCACTTCACGTCTCCTTTGGTGCTGCTGCTCAGCACCATCACTCCTCCAATGTCTTGTTTCATCTGATTTGTTTCACAAGGAGCCATGTAACACAATTAAACAGAAGGGGTGAAATAAAGCTGTCTCTATACATTGTGTTCACCATATCACAAAAGAAGTATCCCCAATCTCAGTGACCCAAGTGTCAGGCCCATGAAATCTTGGGAGATGACATCAAGGGCCCTTTCATGGTCCAAAATAGCCAAAGCTACCTGGACCTTTCAGTCTTTGACATCATTGACCGTGTCCTGTAAGAGGCACAGTACGTCTGTGATTTGCCCTCCTGGTATCCCACACGACTGGTCTGGATGGGCTAGCTTTGCAATTATCATCTTCAAAAAGTTGGGCATTATCTTTGCTAAGATTTTGCAGTCCATATGGTTCAGGAAAAAGGCTCAAAACATGGCTATGTCCCACTTAGCCATAGTTATGTACTGTCCTACTAGCTCACCGGCACGCTATGACTTACTCAGTGCTGGGAAGTCCCTGGGTAGCTACGTGCTTTATAAATCCACATAGCATAATCAGGAGAAGGGTATGCGGGTGAATGCCAAGAACTACGCCTAGAATTTTCCTGTTGACCCCATGTGTTCTCAGATCGAATTCTTGTTCACCTCTGTGACGACGAAGCCTGCTTGGAGATCCATAATTGCTGTACACTTCTCTGACCACAGAGTAATTAGTTTTGGAGGTGGGGAGGTGGGCTTACAGGGAAGTTCACTGCTAGCCCAGGCTCCTGGAGGATGAATTGCACACTGATGGGGAATAAGAACTTAGTGGCAGACCCCAGAGATGCATATGCAGAGTGGAACAGCATGAAGGACATCTTACATTATACTGGAGAGCGGTGGTAAATAATAAAGGGCACGTTCCAGGGCTTATCCCACACAAGCAGACAAAAGCAGACTGCAGCAATTGCTTGAGAGAAAATACTAGGAGATTAGCAATGAGAAGCCCCAAAAAAGTCTTTAAAACAATGCAAGGACAGAGTTCTAGTATATATCTCAAAAGCACTAAGTCACGAAGAAAAACAGAACCTGAACACCACCCACACACTGGATATGACTGTTTAGAACAACTTCACTTCAAACCTCCTTCAATTAGAAGGAAAATAAGAAACTCCTTTCTACATGCAAGTGTCTGCTAGTTGTTAAGAACGTTTGGGTGACATCTTCCAGAGCATATAGAAATGTATTTAGAGCCTGGATAATGAATACTCTATGACACAACCCAGCAGCAACATATTTATTTAAAACATAGAAAGTTAGCAAAAATTGATAGATTTGCAAAAATGAGTTTGTACATTTATGTTGAAGTCACACCCCTCTGGGATCTGGGTGGCTGAAAACAAAAGCAAAGTCAACCTTCTGCTGTTATTTATTTCAAATTTAAGCAAAAAAATACATGGACGTCTATTAATACCCCGAGGTACTGCAACCTGCTAGAAAAAAGATTTATTTCTAATTACCTGACGTCTACTGATGGCAGAAAATATATGCTTTTGACTTCAGAGACAATTGGTAACAGCCAACTATACTACAGCCTAAAACACAAAATTATAAAAAAGTTTATTTTCTCTCACTCCAAACATAGGGGCCGATTACAATGGCGGACGGACTGGAGTCCATTCACCATCGTGGTGGTGACCGGGACCGTCCGCAATACATGCGGCGGTCCCGCACACCAAATCAGGATGCGGTCGCATTTTGCATTTTAACATTGTGGCGGGTGCTGCTGACAGCAGCACCAGCCACGATGTTAAAATAGCACGATGTGCATTTCACTGCACTACGTGGCAGGCACCACATGGTGTCTGCCACTTGGTGCAGTGAAATGTAGGGGGGTACCATGGGTACCCCCCAGTGCACCCACACCTCCCCCAACACAAGGGGGGCCCGCAACGGGCCCCCGAAACCAATCTCCACCAGCCTTTCAATGGCCGTTTACCTGCCACGGAAAGACTGGCTGGAGACAGAATCGTGATTTGGCGGACGGTGCCTGCTAGGCACCGCCACCATTTCATGGATGCGGACCACTCCACCAGGCAATCGCAAGGATTGCCTGTGGTGGTTCCGTGGCAGACGGTCTTTGCGTCTGCCGCGGTCCGAACGCGATTCTCCCCGCCATCGTAATGTGGCGGGGGAAAATCGTGGTTCGATTGCGGAAGGACCGCCACTGCATGGCTGGCGGTGGCGGTCCTTCCGCAATAGTAATCAGCCCCATAGTGCTTTGATTGTGTGAGCCTGTATACTTCCACTGCAGAACCAGAAATATATTCTTCTTTTTAGACACTGCTGTATAATTTCATTATGAGAAGATGGCTGTGAATACAATTGTTTTTTCTGTAGAAACTACTCGCCTTATTCCTAACCAGATTACAAATTCCAAGTATTAGTTAAGAATGTTAGGGTGGCTTCTTCCAAAACACATAGGAATGCATTTATTGCTACGATGAAGAACATTACCATCACAACTCAGCATTAATATATTTATTTAGGACATAGAACATGTGAGCATAAATTGGTAGACATGTAAAGTGGATATGCAAATATATGTGGAAAGCACAACCCCTCTGTGATCCGGTGTTCTGAAATGAAAAGCACAGGCAACTTTTCGACATTGTTTCTTTCACTCTCAGCAAAAGATATTGAATGGCATCTGCTATATTAATAACACCACCATAACACCAGGGACCTGTAATAACAACATAATGTATTGCATATAGGTAGAAAAAGTTGTGCTTCTGTCGCCAGGTACGTCTGCAGACTATTGTGTATGACTCCAGAGAAAGCATTTTAATTGGATGAGTTGCATTTGTGTACCAAAGGATCAGATATTTTTCTTTTAGCACTCTGCAGCATCATTTCATTTTCAGCAAACAACAGGGAATATAAATAGCCCCTCCTTACACTATATGTTTTGTTCCCTCATTCCAAACATACTTGTTTCTCCGTGCAAGTCCCTGGTATTAGGTAATAACGTTAGTGTGATTTCCTCCAGAAAATATAGGAATGCATGTAGAGATTTGAAAATTGATATCATATTAGCCCAGCATAAACTTGTATTTAAAATGTAGAAAATAAATAAGAATAAATTGACCTACAAATGTGAATATTCAAATTTATGTTGATGCCATCCCCCTCTCCCCTTTGTGCTATTTCTTATTACAAACAGCAGCACAGTCATGTTGTTTCCATTATTTTTTCTCTTTCAACTAAAAACATCTCATATTGACCGTATTTCCATTCAACAAAATGTAAATATACTTTCAAGTGTCACCCCCAACAAATATTTATGCAACCACAAAAAACTTAAGGTAATTGTTTATCTAAGAATAACCTAGAGGAAAGGGCTAGGATGTGGAAACTGAATACCTTACTGAAATGGAGGCGATGCACAAATGTGAACAAACGTATGTCATCTGGAAGGAGAAATCTCACTTTATTAAACAATGACAAAATTAAGAAAAGCAAAAAAACCCTATAACCAGATTAATATAAAATAGATCTACTAGAAAAGCTGAGGAAGAAGATGAAATTATTTAAAAAAAACTATTCATACACAACAAAAGAAATAAAAAGTTGCTTCTTTTTTGGAGGCAAATGCCTGGTATTGGCTACGAACTTTAGAGGCACTGCTAGTAGAATATGGAGGACTGCATTTAGAACAAGCATTGGTAAATGCAATAGGTTTCGCCTATGTGGTTAATAATACTTTTTGTTGTTGTAAGTTTTGGTTTGGTGAGCAGTTGTTCAATGTAAGCCTTCTTGCAGAGTTACCAAGGAAACCATGTAAACACAAGCAAGCCACTCCTACTTTCCTTCGACAGCAGTGCTGAGAACTTAAAAGTCACTGATAGCTAAGTCCGCGGCAGTGGCAGCGGCCACGGGTACCACCTTACCAATTACTGTGCTATAACTATAATACAGCCCTATCTTTCTTACATGGGGTCTGTAGGCTTTATAAAGATTTTATTACAAAGTTTGGTATGTGAAATGTCTTCTGTTAATGGTATATCTTACAACAGTAATCTGAATCAAAGTGATAAATCTGGACAAATAGGAACGAAAATTGGGAAAATACACGTACATTTGCCACGTTTAATACTATTAATGTTTAGATGAAAACAACAGACAATGAGCTCTTTGTGCACGCCATTGCACAGTGCAAGAGAAGTGGAATTGAGATATATTTACATCTAAGAAAGTTGCAAAACTGTCTTTAATCATCTTTGACGAATGTTATTGACAAACGTGCAATTACAGAACCCATTGTAGGGCCCTCCTTATGGAAGGGAATACTAAGCAGTCGCCCATGCAGGTAAGAGCGGTGGGGCCGGGTGGGGGGAATTTCGACAGACGAGGACGAGGGAATATTAATTATTTATTTAATTTTCCCTCGTCATCGTCCGTCGAAACCCCCCCATCCGACCCCACTGCCCCACTGCTCTCACCTGCACAGGGCGTGGCTGATGCTAAGCCCTCTGTAAGATTATCTTTACACCCATCACGTTCTCTGTCATGCTCCCGGTCTGGAATAATGTGTCATAAAAAGCCACCTTGGTTACCAATTGTACTATAAACTCCTTGCTGCACTAGAGGCCTGCGGCCCTGCAAGCAGTGTTAGACGCACCGGGCTCACAGTCACCACGGAGTGGGAAGTGCAAGTGTCTGAGGGTCACACACAAGATCCTGAGATGCTGGAGTAAGTGCGTAAACATGTGCTGACAGGACATGTGTGAATGAACTTCCTGTGCACTCTGAGCTGTGCCATAGCAAGCTGTAGTCCCCCTGAGTGCATGTAAACTTGCACAGTGTATGTTCCGGTGTGATCTATCTGCACATCTGTGATCCGCAGAAACCTGTCCAGAAGCACTGACTCTTTGCTGGTGTATTGAGTACCATAGACAGGACTGCTGCCAAAGAGACCCACGATGCAGTCATCTGCTTGTGTCCCTTCACCCCTGAACCAGGAAACGTCTAGTAAACTTTCATAATAGAAAATATCTGGTCGAGGGTCCTGCGTTGTCTGATATTCAGATGTCCAATGTAGTGATTGCCTATGAATGAAACCTCAAGTGGGGGCCTTTCGAGTTGACAAGAGAAGCATCTATTACCACTTCACATTGCTCCTTATGCAATCAGCCACTGTATTTGCCGAAATGTGTGATTAAAATCCCCCAAAAGTGCCTGAAGCAGGTCCTGCACATTTTATTTTTAGAGTTCAATAATATTTGCTTATGTTTCAGAACACAAACAAAATAAACAAAATAAACACATTTTGCAGTAGGCAAACAAATTCAAAACAAGCAACAATGGGGAAAGCAAAATGAAAACTAGAGTGGGTCCATGCTTCCGCCCCGGGGGGACTAGAGAGTGCTTCAGCAATCAGAGCGTTGGCTTCCCACAAAGCACGCAGAACTGGGATCACAAGGTCTCCACTGAGACGAGCAAAGTGCGCTGAGCCCATGGCACTCAGGCAGCGCTGTAGCTTCAAAGCAAGGGTGTAGATCTTGTAGTGACAGCAGTGGTGCTGAGTTGTTTGAAAGAAGTTCCACCAAAGCGGATGAAAACAGTACATGGGCCATGGGAGACTGACAAGAGAAACCCACAGAGGAACAACAGAAAATAGTATGCTACAGCCAATAGAAACAGAGGAAAAGTAGGTGGCAAGCACACGAACCAATGAAAAGCATGGGTTGGATGTAAGCCCCGTTTAAGATTTATATTAATTGCAATAGATTTCACAAGCACAACGCAAGCGCTGTGTAGGGGGAACCTAAAAAGGATAATGTATTTTATCATCTTAACCCAGAATCAGCATATTTACCTAGGACATAAAAATTTGAAAAAATCAGTGCTTGTGAAAGTGAATATGCAAATTTATATTGAAGCTACAACCTCTCTATGATCTGACCTACTTAAAACAAAAGCTCAGGGAGTGGCTAGGCCCTGCCCCCATGCCATTCTGCTCAAGGAAGAAAAACACCCCTCATATCCATGCCTTCTGTTCACTGTCTGGGAGCAATAAACATCCTACATTACACTGAAGACCTCAGCAGTCAGGTGACACTGACACTGGCATAAATGCCCCTTTTGGCTTAGGCCAACTTTCTAAAAGTGTAGTTTCTAAAACAGGAGATATATAATCTGACTTTACCATTAAGGTGAATTTTAAATTACTATTAAAATGAACCATCAAATCATTTTTCTAGCTGCTTCCAAACTGAAATTAGGCATTATATGTGGTTATATTGCAATGTGTTTTCATATGGGAGAGTCAGCCTTGCCACAGTGAAAAACAGCTTTAGAGGTTTTTCATTGCCAGGAAATTTAAAAATGAAATATACATGTCCTTCTTTTTAAATACCATGTACGGGCCCTACAGGCATTTAGGGGGCACTTAGGGGTGACTTATAGGTAGTAAAAAGGAAGGTGTAGTCCTGGCAAAAGGTTGGTTTTGCCAGATCGAAATGGCAGTTTAAAACTGCCCACCCAGGCTACATTGGCAGGCCTGGAGACATGCTTTACAGTGCGTCTTTAGTGGGTGGAATAGTAAGTTCTGCAGCCCACTAGTAGCATTTAATTTTTCTGGCCTGGGTCAAGTAGTACCATATACCAGTGGCTTATAAGTAAATTAAAAGTGCTAATTTGGTGTATTCCAATGTTATCATGTTTAACAGGGAGCACACAAGCACTTTACCACTAGTTAGCAGGAATACAGTGTGCAAAGTACTATGACCAACAGAAAAGGGTTCGATAAAAATTGGGGTACCGCCACACAAAAATTGGCATTTCCAACAACACCCCACACCCAGTCCATCCTTTCATCAGGATTCAGTCATTGTCCTGATCTGGAAACTGTTTACACGCTTCATTTAGGGCAAGCAATAATAGGGGCAACTGCTGGCAGGCTAATGCAAATTATACTTCACGAGCTTCACGGAAGGACACAGTTGCTTTCTAAGAGTTACTTTTCCTAAATATTGATTAAAAATCCAACTTTACCATTAAATGGTATGTGTAATAACTATTAAAAATAGTAGTTTAACTATTTCTCTAGCTTGCCTCATATGGAGATAGCACAATTATTATTTTAATTTGCACACTAGTTTTCTTCATAGGACAGCCAGAGCATTCCACAGTGAAAATAGCTTGTGGGTGCTTGTCCCGGTAGGGAGATGCCAACATGAAAATTCAACATGTCCAACTTTTAAATACTAGGTGCCCTACCTTGTGGGCTACAAGGAGTACTTAGGGGTGTCTTTTTAATGTTTAAAACGGATGTTTTTCCGCATCAAAAAGGTAATTTTGACATGTAGGACTGCAGGGTTAAACTCAACAGTCACAATACATTGGTAGGAGTGAAGCCATATTTTCTTTGTCACACTAGTGGATGGCACAATAAGTGCTGCAGTTCACAAGTGACATTTTACTTTCCATGCCATGGGTGTAGCTTCTATACCATCAACTATAGCCATATAGGAGAGCTAGATTTGCCAATCAGGGATTAACCAGTTTTTACATCTTGTAGAGGTCAGATTACATACACGGGGCACTGGACAGCAAAAACCCCTGTGGGCAGAGTTTAAAAATCAGCAATAAAATTCAGCAAAAAAGGTGTTATCCACCCAAAAAGTAGCATTTTCTCACTGTGATCAATATTGTAGAGTTAATATAAGTGCAGGTTGATATTAAAGACGCAATATGTTGGTAGAAGACCTCTAAAACAGGAATTAAATGATTCTTTTTAAAAATGCGGCTCAAGTTAGAGTCTCCCTGATGTAGTATCGTAAGAATGGAGATGTTGTTTGAAGGTTGAATCATTGGGTATGGGTAATTGAGATAGTGGTTTCATCACGCTACTGCCTGTAGGCCTCAGGAGAGAATGCCCGAATGCTTATTGCGCCAGTGGCACTGTACAGAGGGATAGTCATGCAACCTATATACCTGAGGAAGGAAATCTTGCTGCTCATCGGAGGGGTAAGGTTTGAAAACAGTGGGGACTATGGAATAACAAAACAAGGGGGCATCTGATTGTTCTTACGGCTTTAATGTAGCAAATGTACTGCCATTAGCTTCTTCTTACTACATACAAATGAGATAAAAATAGACCAATATGCTAAGCAACAAGAAAAGACAATGAATCTGAAAAAAGCAAGCAACTATTTATCTGTAATTGAAAGGAAATCTATGATTGCTTCGTGCATGGTATGGATGTAGCGAAAGTTTTTTTTTGCCAAAAAGGCTTCAATCACACACAAAATTATCAGCGGCAGCCAGCTCAGGTAAGCACGGTGGGGGCGGCAGGGTGCGGCAGGTTGGGAAGCCGCCAGACGTTGGAATAGGTATTATTTATTTATTTAATTATACCTATTCCTTCGTCTGTCGACTTCACCCCCCTCACCCTGACCTGCCCCCGCCCGCCCCTCCGCCCCACCACGCTTACCTGAGCCGGCTGCCGCTGAAAATCATAACATTTATTTTATACTTAAGCAGCGGAAGACAGGTCCACTTAAATATAATCTCAAAAGTCCCTTTTTTCATAATGTTCAATTGTATGCCATTTCAGATTGGCCAGTAGCTCAGTCAGTTAATACACATTCCGCGGTTTATAATTTAATTTCTCACTTCATCCTTTTATCCTTCGGGCTCTGGATAAAATAAGTACCACTGAATTAGCTACAGTTGCACCTAATGATTATAGTGCCACAAAACTGCAAATCTGGTGCGTAGCACTACAAAAATCATTCTTCCTCAAGTGCCCAGTCGAACTTTGAATACAATTCAACTTTTGGACATATATTGGTACCTCCAACCACTATCTTATCCTGAAATTGATGCTAAATTTACCCGCCGATTCCTCTCCTATTCATTCTCTATATGTACCGATAGAATATTATTGTTCACAAATCAGAAGTCTATGAATTTCAAATTCGAAGAAAAGACGCACAAGTTGGATCTCTGGGGAGAGCTCCCGCTTCCCCAAGGCTCGTCTGACAGAACCACTGGTGGATGTTCATGAAGGCTTTGCTGAAGATACCTCACGAGAAATGAAAAATATGTAAATATATACATACATACAGCAAGAAGTCATCTTCTAACTATCAGTCCTACCTCTACTGCGCTGTAAGGAATTGAATTCTAATTTATGCAGTTGGGTGCTAATTTCTTTTCTTGGGTGACATTTTCTCCTTTCCGTGACAAACTTTGAACTTCTAAGAGTATGAAAGAGCACTCCTCCTCTGGATATATTATCCAGACGTCTTCCTCAAGATGTAAAGAAAGAGACAAATTCACGCATTTCTTGCTCCAGCTCGCATTTTTCACCTTCGCAGGCACCCAGGAGACAGAAGACAAAATTTTGAATTTACATGTTTGTTTCCCCTTCTCTTCAAAGTAACCATATCTCATATTTTCCGCGCAGCCTCATTGGTTGCGCGCAGCAGTCTCTTTATTTCCGCACCTGATTTATTTCCACTTTCGATCTGAACTTTTTTTATTCTTCTGGGTATATTAATTGGCTTTGATCATGAAGTGTTGGAGGTATAATAGTTTCGCTACATGAAATGAAAACTCTAGCATAATGTGGAGAGAAATTGTAACACATCTGCAACTCTTCATCCTATAAACCCAAGGCGTTCTGCATCTTCCCAGATGTTCAACCACTTAGTTAACTCAGTGATGCGAGCAAGAAGGCATGAGTCTTTTTATATATATATTTTTTTCTTTTTCAAGACAACTTTTTCAAAAAAAGGCAATAAAAATGGTGAGTCAGGGAATTGTGGCAGGTTTTAGGGTGTCCAGAGCTGATAAGTGATACGGTGATGCTTCATCTCGGTTAAAAGGTAGTACGATTTAAGGAAAGAAACATTTCCCATCTACGAATAGAAATAAAGGATACGTGTATTTTGGGAATTTTTGTATTTCAATATTTTGCATTTTTTGAAGCTCAGTTTTTTTTAACTTATTGTTTTTTGCTGCATCATGATAAACTTCACTTTAGATGATATTAACTCAATATTTTTTATAGTAGATGTTATTGATCCATTTGTATACCATTGTTCCGATGAATTTCCCAATTTCTCAGGAGCATATGGTCGATGTGCAAGCATACAAAGTTGTGTAGCATAGCTGGACCAAAAAACACAGTGATGGGGGTTGTGACTTCGGAGCCAACCTGAAGCCAATGAACAGTTGAACGCCTGAGCGGCTCCCAGTCGGCCCCGACAATTAGGCTTGTTTCAACACTCTAGCCAGGGCTGGATTGGCCTTTTATTCAATTGGGCATTTCCCTTGTTGGTTGGGGCCATTGGAGGACATCTTTGAAAGTCCAGGACAGCCGCTGGTTCCTCGGTCACTTTTGCAAACTCCCCAAAATGAATAACAGCAGCCACAGGGGGGTGCTTCAGAAGAGAGAATGAGGGAAAGATGGGGGTTGGGAGAGAAGGAGCGATCAGAGAGGGAGCGAGCGAGAGGGAGAGAATATTGATGTATGAAAAGAGGAAGATAAAGAGAGGAGAAGAAGAAAGGGGGGGCTGGTCTAAACATTTTTGCCAGGGCTGCCTTTGGTTCCCCAGTCCAGTCATGCCTCAAACCTACACAAAACTAAGCAGAAACCACCAGAATATGGAGAGGATACCAGAGGCTGTGTAATTAGCTATAGAAAAACAGAATTTGGTCTTTGGCAGATCCCTACAGCCCACATCAATGCCACACAAGATGGCACCTATTGATTGAATTGGCACATGGAGGGAAACTGGGATAGCCGAAGGCTGCAGAGACCTGAAGTGAAGTAGGCTCCCATGTCTTTTGGACCCGCAGTGACCATGTAGAGGATAGCCTTCACCATGGCAAACCTTGTGGCCAGCCCGACACTACACTCCTGACGAGTGGATGGGCGGCCCCTATGAGAATCTGGTGGTGGGTGGAGCTTGTGCAGACCAGTGTGTAGATGCATGTTTGTGCATCGGCCATAGCCGCCGCTGAGCTGCACTTTGTGGTGAGTGGATGACAATGGAAGGGGTGACCTGATCATGGACAGCACGGTGAGCATGGGCCATCTACGAAATATATAGGCTGATGATATATGAGAGCTTCATCACTCGAGGAGAGAGAGAGTATGCTGAGGAAGATCGTTATGCAGTGTGAAGGCAGTATCTTTCTGGAGACACCTTGAAGGCCTGGCACCCGGTGGCAAAAGAACTACTGTCATATTAGACCTGCCGTTCCACACACTACACCCCTCTGAGATAGTAAAACTGTGAGCTAACAGACTTTGCAAAAGTTGGTTTCATTTGGGTGGCAGCTCGTTTGCAGCCCTGTGTACCTCCTGCTGCACAGGAGTCCAGGGAAAGCTTTTGCCATACAAATCTTTCTTCACTCTTGACCATAATCGGGAGGTTGGTCCCTCCCCCACACTGTTAGGAAGCCTTTGCAAAAGGGGTTAACTCGCTACTTTACCTCTAGAGGGACCCGGTCCGATCCCATCTCCCAGGAAGAAAGTCCTCAGCACTGAAGTATAAAATGCTTCTGTTATAAAAAAGCAGAAGAATTTAAGCATTTTCTTTTTCTAAAAAAATGGGACCCGAGAGAACAGCTTCCCTCACGTCCCAAGTTTGATTATTTTTTGTTTTGATGTAACACCAGCAAGCATAGTTTGCTGACGTCACAACAAAACAAAAGGGGAAACAGGCTGTGCAATTGGCATCCCTGTTTTCACTTTTGATTGGTGCGGGGGAGGCACAACTCTGCTCCTTCCGCACCAATTTCTGTGGTAGAGGCTGTGCCAGAAAGTGGATAATGTCCCATTTCCAGCACTGTCTATCCCTATTGGATCCATGCTTGTGGATTCCCCTCAGAGGACGATCACCAAGCAGAGACCCACTCCACTAGGCCATCAGAGACACTTTTCTGAGGGGGCAGTGGCCCCTTGGGCAAGGGCAAGTGCTCCCCTCACCCAAAGGCAAACAACTGACTTTCTTTGAGGTGTGCCTTCCACCCCCCCCCCACACCGGGGGATGGAAAGCACACTAGACACCAGGGATTGCATTTTATATATTGCTAACTAACCTGATGAGGGATTACTTTTTCCTTGCATGTGTGTAGAGGCCCCTTGGGTAAGGGCTACTGTCCCTCAAACACCAGCAAGCCAGCCTTTTGTCCCCCGATGGATCAGTTTGTCTGTGGTAGTTGGGCATGTCTTCGGAAGAGGTGTGGTGCAGTGGCCAGGGCGGCTGACTCCGGAACACGGGGGCTCACGGTTCGATCGCCGGCGGCAGGTTAGCCCAGCACCTTGTGACTCTGGGCAATAGCTTGCTTAATCTTCCCAACGGCCCCCAGCACCGGGACACCTCTCCGGAGGTAGCTGTGAGCTTTACAAATGCTGGTATTTCATATTTCATTTACTGTTGGTGCTCAATCCTGCCATCTAAGCACACCATGTGAATCACTCTTAGACCTGACATCCTTGGCGTGGTAGTCCCCCAAACTTTTTGCCTTCACTCCCTGATTTTTGCTTAACTCGTTTTTGTTGGCATTAGGACTTTGTGCATTTTACCCCTGTTAACCAGTGCTACCTTCTTTGAACATGGTAAAATTGGACTACACCTAATTGGACCCTTTAATTTACTGTAAGTCCCTAGTAATTGGTACTACATGTAACCAGGGCCCGCAAATTAAATGCTACTATTGGGCAGCACACATTATGCCAACCACTAAAGTAGCCTTTTAAAACATGTCTCAGGTCTGCGTCTAAAGGCTGTAGCGCATTTTTATACTGCCATTTTGGCCTGGCAAAATGAACCTTTTGGCAGGCATAAACTTTAATTTTGAAAGGGTACACCCTAAAAGATCCCCGAGGGTACACCCTAAAAGATCGTAGAACAGGGTGCATGATATTTAAACAGTAGGACTGTGGTTTTAAGATTTACGTTTCCTGGTATTAAAAAACTTCTAAAGTAGTTTTTACCTTCTGTAAGGCTATCTCTCCCATAGGCTAACACTGTGTTACCTTATTTCAAATAATAATTGCTAACTTTAGCTTGGGGGCAGATAGAGAAATTATGTTTACATTCTTTAATGGTAAAGGTGGACTATAGATTATGATTTTGAATATGACACTTTCAAAAAATGTGGCATTTTGGTGGCCAAAGTTCTGAGGGCTTTCTAGGAGTTTCCAGCTGCCTGTTCTTAATAGTTTCCCCACAAAGTATGTCTATTGGGCCCAGACAGTCAACAATCGGTCCAGGATGTAGCTGGGAGAGGCTCTTCCTGGCGGATGGCTAGGGAGGAGTTGTACTCTGCCCTGATTACATTTTAAAGGATCTTGCCCACAGCACACACAAAAGAATCTGAAACCAGGCCTGTCCTGTCTGTGGAAACCCTAGACAATTTAAAGCCAGGATCAGGGAAATGGGAAGAACTGACCAAAACCAGTTTTGGGCATAAGTTAAGGAATTTCTCCAAACACAGGCTGGCACCAGGCATAAAGGTAGGACCTTCAGAACAACTCATAAGAACACTCCTGGACCTGTGGAAGATTCAGAAGAAGGCCTGTCCTGTTGCCAGAAGTACTGCCCTGCTGCTTGAAGTCTGCCTTGCTGCCTGAAGAAGGAAGATTTGAGATGCTTGCCTTGATCCACAGCCTACCTAGAGTGGCTCCAAGGATCAGTTGGCTGACCTCCTGTGTGAGCTACAGGAGCACAACAAGCTTCCAGGGGCCTCTTTGCAACTGCCTATATGACAAGCTACAAATAGACCTTCCTTGATCTGCCTGGACTTACCTGAGCCCTCCTGATGGCCTCTGCTGGAGTAAGTCCTGATCCCCAAGAGTTGCCCCCCAGGTCCTGGACCCTAGGCTGGCATAAGTGAGGACTATTCGTTAAGCACAAAGTAAAACTTCTGAAGTTTGGGCTCCTTTCGACTGCAAACGGGCCGTTCATGCCAAAACTCCGCCGCCCATGATGACCACCAACATGAAGCTTCGATGAGACCTGCACCGACAGCAACAATCTGAGATGATTAATCGATGCGAGGCTCCAGTGACAACCGGCTCTTTGCGCAACAGCAACGAATGTCCACGATGCTGGACTTGCTCTTCATGCTGAAAGACTCTTCCTTACGGCCTCCTCCAACACAAACAGAACTCTTTGCCCCAGACATGAGAAGGAAAATCTTTAGTGGGATTAACCTGGGCCTTGTATCTTACCCGCTCTCCATCGTGGTTGGCCGAAACTTGTGACTTTCCCCCAGTCCAGCGCGATCGGATAACCACGAGTGGTACTTTGTGCTTCTAAAACTTTCAAATTCAATATCTCCGGCTGTACTGATTTGATTTTTGTCATCCTGGTATCAATTTATTAATTAAAATTAATATATTTTTCTAAATTGGTTTGGGATTTTTTTTCTGTTGTGTTTTCACTTTATTACTGTTTGTGTGCTGCATAAATACTTTACACATTGCCTCTAAGTTAAGCCTGATTGCTTTTGTGCCACACTAACAGAGGGTTAAGCACAAGATAACTAAGCGACTTTTGTGGTTCACCCTGACAAGGATTGTGATTGTTGCCTGAGTGGGGCTTTCAACCCTTTCAACCAAAAACCCAATTTCTTACATCCATCAATGCAATTTACTGTGCAGAAGTGCAGAACAGGGGATCAAAATCACAGCTGTACACACACTAATTTAGCTTTCATTAAAAACGTGTGTGCACAAAAGCAAAAAGCAAACCTCTACTAATGTTGCCAGCAAGATCTCAATGTCCCTCAAAAGAAACTAGAGGACCAGCCATTTTATAGCTTCTCTTTGCTCTTTCTCTGGTTCTGAACTGAGAATACTTCGGTCAGCTGGCACCTCCCAGCACCCACTGCTTGCAGTCACAGAAACCATAAGAACCTGTAAAGGAATATAGGGCAGCACTGCTGCAACAACTCACCCACCATGGCGAACTGCAGGGCCAGAGAACATCAAAGCAACCCAGAGCAAGGTGCACCAGAGGTCACTGTAGCAAAGCTCCAAGCAGCTTTTAATCTCACTACTCCTTGTCTGTGAGTGACGCAGATGATCATGCATATATAGCTGCTTCATTCTCCATATACATGTGTTTTGAAATCCTTCTTGTTTTGTGTTCCTGCCATTGTGTTGTTGGGTGGTTGGTGTGGTTTTTGCAATATTTTGGTGTACCATTGTGAGAATAGTGGTTTATTACACGGTGTGGCTGTGTGACCTCCCTGTGTAATAAAGACACAGTTCCATATCAGGCACAGTCAGGTTTGTTTGTAGAACCTTAACCTCATCCTGGGTGGCTGTGATTCAGAGCAATCAGGCTTTATTAAAGGAACAGGAATAAAGCATTTAGAAGTTCCAAAACAGTTGAATAAGAAGAAAACACAATGCAATAAAACTTTGACACCAATGCATAAAAATAGGTTATATTTTTATATTTAAATATACACCCCAACAACAAAAATCCACTTGAGGGCTCCCGACGTATGAATTTTCAAATAAACAATGAATCACAGTTTGGTAATTGGTGCAATAAATCATTGTAGTCTACAGTGACTCTGGGTTTAGGGTTAGTCACAACACACAACTTGAAAATAGCTATAAGGGCTCTCTTGTTGCATGCAACTCCAGCAGGGAGCTAGTCATGGTCCAGCAGAACAGTTACCCCACAGTTAAAGCAGTCTCCAGTCCAGTTCCACAACCTACAGGTGATTTGCCATAGGAATTAATGGAGCAGTCCAAATGCAAGGCATGGAGGAAGCTAAAAATGCTCAAGGATGCTGAGGATTCTAAGACGGTGTTGGGGGTCATCCTGTGGCTACCCCTCGGTCCACAAACATGGTGGGGTAACTTTGGCCTCAGGGATCAATGTCTCTTAAAGACTGGATGAAGTCCAGCCAAAAGCCAGTTGCCACCTGTCTACTGCTCTCCGGTTACAATGAAACCAGAGGTTCCCTCTAACTGGCAGTAACTTCCTTGCTGGGTGATCAAACTGCACTCCAATAACTCTCCTGGTCCAGTAGACTCAGGTGCAACTTTTGAGGGTCAGGACTTGGTCTGTCAGGTTCTACTTCAGCAGTCAGTGGTGATTAGGTGATCCTGGCTACCATCTCTCCAAGGCATACTTCTTCAGCTTTTATGGCCTTTTGGTGCAACAGGGAGTCAACCAACTGACTCTTGAAGTCATCTCCTCTGCCTGGGACTTGGGGATGACTTTTACTTGAGGGGGGCACCACAGGCACACTGCTTCCTTTGCTAGTCCAAGGTGCAGCAGGTGCAGTCCTGTCTTTGGTGCAGTCTCACTTTCCTTGGTCCAGTGAGCAGGGCAGTCCTTCTTCAGTTCTCTCTCCAGTACTGACGTGATCTGAGGTCTGGGTGCCAGGGGTGCCACTCTTGTGTCCACTATGAGCCTAGGGGGCTGTGGGGACTAACTAGCCAATTAGGCTCCTAGGTCCCTTCTGCCTGATGACAACTTCCTGTGAAGTGTGGCATCCAACTATTCCAGGGTACTCTATTCTGCTCCCTCCTAGCTTGGCAAAACCCTTCTCTTGGGGTGTGGAGCTCCCTAGCCCATATAGTGGCTACCTTGGGGCTACATGCCCATCGGAAAAAAGGTTTGGCCACAGCTTCTCCCTCTCTGTCTGAGATGCAAGCCTGTCCGCTAAAACAAAATATCAGCCCCTCTCATGTGAGACTACTATATGCCCTTCAAAGGTGGCTTCGCCTTTGAATCTCGCCTTTTGGGCTCATAAGCTGTTTTGCCCATCTTGTCAGGAGGAGGTCGCAGCTCTTCCCTCAGCAGGCCCTTTGTGTTCCTTCTGAGAGTCATTCACAGCTCTCCAGAGAAGGGCAGAAGGCTGTCTCAATGACAGAAGCTTGTGTGCGACTGTAAATTGTACTAGAAACTTTGGCCAACAAAATGGCAACTTTCTAAAGTTGCCATTTGTGCAATTGTTACATTAAATTCTACTTTGCAACAAGCTGGGTTTAATACAACAATTATTTTGATACCTTGAAGTATTATATTTGGTAGTCCCATTCAGAAGTTTGCATTGCTGAGTTATCAGTGTGTAACTTTGTACTCGCCAGTGGGGCTACTAACCTTGCCACAGTAAAAATGACAATGCAGGCTTTTTACTGTCAGGTCATGTATAGTTACTAAAACACATGTCCATATTTTTAATATAATGCACCCTGCTTTTAGAGCTCAGTAGGCCTGTCTTAAGGGGACATACATATTAAAAAGGAAGGCTTGGACTCTGCGATTTCTTTAAATGGCAAAGTTGAGCTAGCAGTTTAAAAACTGCTCGGCCAGCGGCAATGGTAGGCTGGAAGTCATGATTTGCTTTGTCACACTTGTGGTGGTACAATAAGTGCTGCAGTCCACGATGGACATTTTTACTTAAAGGCCCTAGGCACCTCTAGTACCATATATTAAGGACTACAAGTACGTTAACGTACGCCAACTGGGGGTAAACCAATGAACATACACTTTTAAGGGTTGGAGCAGATGTACTGAGGCTTGGACAGCAGGATCCAGTGCACTGCAGAATCAGTACATCAGTATCAAAGAGTAAACAAGCATTTGCAATGCAATCGGTCTCGCCTTTGGGACCTTATATGTATTTAGCTATGCGGCACATTAGCCTGGGTACTGAAACATTTACTGTTCTTTAACATGGAGGGAAAGTAAGCACCAAACTGCATGACACGCCAGATATGGGAACACATGGAGAGAAATATTGCCTTTCAGCGGGAAATGGTATAGTCCAAAGCTCTGTTTTTAATATAAAATCAGGGCCTTCGGTGGGCATATCACTGAAAATACAAGATTTGAAAAAAATATTATTGTCTACGGGTGCACGAGGAAGACAATTTCTATGGACTGGAATCTAGAGAATGCTAAAGTGATTCTGGTATTTTACTGACCTCTACTGGTCGATTTCTATTAAGACAGTTAAATGGAGGCAGTTGAACAGAAAAAAAAGTCCCTAAGCGGAAGCAGACAAGTCCTAGGGCTGATCTCCAGAGCCAAAAAGTACATACACATATAAGTATATACTAAAGTATATACAAGCGGTCTCGAATGCTCGACCTAAAAAGTGGAGCAAAAAGTGGAGGTGAACCTGCAAAAAGCCATTTTCTCAAGGCTACGTCCTCCTATTTTATTGTTGTGTTACTATTGTGCTGGTGTGTTTATATGCTATGCTGTTGAATTGTACTTATGTGCTTTATTGTAGTTTTGTTGTTGTATAATTATTGTTGTGATGTATGCTTGAGTTATGCTGTGTGTGTGTTTGTGTATGCCTGTGTGTGATATCATTATCCCCAGATTTCAAAGACGTGATCTGTGTCCCTACATAAATGGCGTGAAAATGTGTCATGTCATCTGACAATGCATGGACCAATGAGAGGCTAAGAATATCTTAAATGTCTGTATTGAATGTATGCTTTACCTTCCCGGTAACCATTTTAATGTGCATTTACAGCTTACATTTCTGCAAAACCTTATCTCATAAAATATGAGTGGGAAAAATTACTAATATATGATGTGATTCAATTTGGTGCTACCACCAACCACTACACAATTTACCACCAACAAATTCAAATACCACACACAATAATACCCATCCCGCTCAAACGCCTTGATCTTTTTCTCTGCTCCGAATAGTCCGAGTCTTAGGGCCTGATTACAAGTTTGGTGGTCTTACCACCATACGGCCTCGGCAGCGGTCCCAAGAAGACTGCCGCGGCAGTGGTCTCCCACCCGCTGTATTACGATGTCATTGCTGGCCCAGCAACGGTGTTTCTGATGGCAGGGAATGGCCGATGAGGGGTGTTACCCCGAAACCGGTCCCAGGATGCTTGTTTTCAGGGAAGACATGGCTTGGCAGTTCGGGCTGGACTGTTTCCATGAGGCACAGGGTCAAGAATGATTTTCATATAGCTGTGTCTGAACTGGGGTGGCGAAGTGAGCTAAAGAATGATGATGGATTCAACCCAGATCTGTGACTGGGGGTGAGTGTCTGAAACATTTCAGCACTCCATCCATCATTTCCTTGTGTTTGCTTTGTTCGCTCTAAGTTGGCAGGGTATGCCCAGTCGTGGGTACCTTGCTCACTTTGCCACTGGACTCAAGCTAGCCTGGCTGATGAGGGGTGTTACCCCGAAACCGGTCCCAGGATGCTTGTTTCCGGTCCAGGGAAGACATGGCTTGGCAGTTCGGGCTGGACTGTTCCCATGAGGCACAGGGTCAAGACTGATTTGCATATAGCTGTGTCTGACCTGGGCTGGCGAAGTGAGCTAAAGACTGATGATGGATTCAATTCAGACCTGTGGCTGGGGGTGAGTGTCTGAAAAGTTTCAACACTCCATCCATCATCTCCTTGTGTTTATTCTGAATTAGATACCTGGATTAGAGCTTGGACCACTTGGATTGGGTTAGAGGTCCGGATGTTGGACAAGGGATATTTCTCAGTACAACCTACTTTTTCCTAAGAACATGTCCAACTACCTCAGACAAGCTGAGAACCAACTTGCCAAAGGACCATCATGCTTGCATCTCCCTAAGCCATGATGACATGATTAGGCAACATTTTCATTGACTTTCTGTTAACCAGAAGTATGTTCATTTGATACAAACTTTACTCCAGGTGATCAAACACTCGTTAGCCAATCTTTATTGTTTAAAAAAAATATGTATGAGCTTTGATGACAATATTCGATATATTGTTCCAAATGAGTACAAAAAACGATTTATAAAACACAGCGATTTGAACAAGTTTTCACGAGAAAGAAAATAATTTTAAAGCCAACACCAACACATTTGATATCAAAAATATTTTGCTTGTTGTGGCATTAAATTATAGGAAACAATTAATTAATTAAGAAAGAAATCATTCTGTTTCAGAACACGGGTTCTTGGACACGTTTCTTTAGAGGGGTGGTAACAATTTTTTGTAATTCACATAAAATCTATCCAAAGAAATTAGAAGGTGGCACAGTCATGTGGCAGTCATCATTTCTTTATAGGTGCTCATGAATGTAAACAGTTGTGAGTTTTAAGAGAAGAGTTTAAAGTCATACATGGCAGTATAGTGATCCCCTGAGTTGAAACAGATGGAGTAGAGTGAAAGGACATCAGAGTTTGTTTTTGGGGTACCCCTTTGTTACTGGACATTTCCTTTGGTCAGTAAAGGACGAGTAACAGACAACGCAAAGGAGTTTCCTAACTTCTATCAATTTATTTTACTGCCACTAAATGCATTTTATATACTCATTGTGACTCTCCCTCCAAAGTCAAAGGGCCTAATCACAATTAGGCCTCAGAAATCGGGTGTAAATTGATCACCTTAATGTGTGATTGTATGGCATTGCAAATTTGCAGGCCCATAATTTTTCTCAAGATTATGAGGCTGACAATTTTGGAATGGAGAACAGTGCACAAATGATGTATGTTATGTCCCAGTCCGAGAAGTACAAACAGCACACGTGCTATTCACTTTTCGATTTCCACCCCCTTTCACCTGCCACATAGTGCAGGAGAAAACACTGTCGATTTGTAGCAAGATTTTAATCCTGTTTTTGGTGCATACAGCAGTTTGTGCCCAATACTGGATTTCTGGGCCCATCATGGTGAATGCCTGGGCCCATCATGGTGAATGCCTGGGCCCATCATGATGGCTGCATGGTGATAATCATTTCATAAGGTGTTTATTTGTCAGTACTGGGACCCTCAAGCTCCAAAAAACACAAATAGTTTTACAATTTGACCACCATTTAGAGGTAGTGAATTTACCAGTTTGTTGTATCGCAAACTGATAAATTCATTACCATAAGAAGTATTCATGACATTATTGCTAACTTACTTTATATGGATTATAATTTACATAAACAGTTTTTGCGAGTTTCTCCAGATATAGAGATACCAAGTTATCACCTACATTTTGCTGGTGCTAGCAGGCATGGGTTTCTCCTGCTGTACTTACGTATTAATACTCCTTTTGTAATTTGGTAATATCAAAAATGTCTTAAATGTGAAATAATCTTCTTCTGACACATTTAAAGATACTTTGCACAAACCAAGATTTCTCTAATTGGGAGTCTGCATGGTGAAAGCACTGACTCAATTTGATAAAAATGTTTAATTTCTGGACAAGACAACGAGGAGCATCAACATGATAATAACTATAATACTGCCATGAGTTAGTGAAAAAACTTTGTTAATTAATATTTTTTTTTTACAATTAACCCATCATTAAACCCTCATTATCTACCAGGATCTACCAAAATCCTCCATAACGTTTTTAAGAAAATTGGACTTGGGGAATGTTAGAAATTGGGTTTCTGATTGGCAGAGGTATGGTCCCTGTCTACGCAGGAACCACAATCCTAGTCAGGGTAAGTCAGATACACACCATAAATTAACCTGTGCTCACCCTCTGGTAGCTTGGCACAGAGCAGTTAGGCTTAATTTAAGAGGCAATGTGTCAAGTATTTGTGCAACACTTCAAACAGTAACACAGTGAAAACACCACAAAAAAGATTCCACACCAGTTTAAAAAATAGATTATGATTTTTGTAAAAAAAAAAAAAAAAAACGACAGAAATCCAATAAGTAGAAGTCAAGATATTAATTTTTAAAGATTGTTAGAAATGGGATTTCTGGTTGGCTGGGGCATGCGCCTAAGCCAGGCAGAAACCACCACTCTAGTCAGGGCAAGGGAGTTACACGCTGAAGATAACCCCTGCTCACCCCCTTGGTAGCTTGGCACGAGCAGTCAGGCTTATCCCAGAGGCAATGTGTAAAGCGTTTGCGCAACACACACACACAGCAGCAACACACTAGGCACACCACAAAAGAAACTCCACACAAGGTTATGTATGAAAATAGCCTTTGTATTATCCAAAACACATTAGAATAGTAATCACACAATATACACTGTGCCAACTGGCACTAGGCAATATCCACACGGGGTTATATACAGGACCAGGCCATGGTCAGAACCATCAGAATACAGGTAGTAAATACAAAACACAACCAGTAACTACTGGTACCATAATGACCTAAACATTATCATATTAGCATTAGACACCATCCTAAAATATCATAGCATGACATTAGGCATAAACACATTAGGCCCAAACCTCATTAGCATAAACACATTATGCAATCACCCCCATAAGCATAAACACATTACGCGTTAGTCCTGGGGCATGAACATCTTAGCATAACTCACATTAGGGCCTTGTGCCCTATCACCATCATAACGCTGAACCCAGGCCAACTGGCCTTCCACTGGGCCCAAAGGTGCCCTCTGTCCAGAAATGTCAGGGCTGGTAGATAGGGTTTCTCAATTAGCCCCGGGGCTACCAAAGCAGCAGCAACAAAGGGGCATAATGCGCTGGGGCAGGGCAGGAGTGTAACTCACCCCTTCCTTCTCATTATAAACGAAATGCCCCCCAAAGAAAAGAATGGCACGGGCACTACGGTGCCTCCTGGGTCCCCACTGGGACTTTCTAACAAATGTGCCCCACGTTGCAGCTGCCCGCGCTGGTGCGGTGCAGCTGTGGAAAGTAAATGCAGGCACTGGCCACAACGGCCTCTCCGGGACTTTTGCAGCAATGCCCCCAATGTTGGAGCGGCCCGCTCCCCTTCGGGACCGCTCAGGAAAGCCTGGCACCGACAATGTGCCTCGAAAGGGGGCTCCCCTCACCGGGCTCTCCCAGTGCAGTTTCCCATGCGGCCCCGCTCACCGGGACTCAGCTGCACTCTCTCGGCTTCCTCCGATCACCGGTGACCTCCGCAGGCCTTCATAGGCACCACACGCAGGGCTCACACCACGGCTGCGGGAGCCCTGCCTCTCGGGCTCCGGAGCTTCCCTCCAAGAACTTCCTGCACGGGTGTGAGGTCCCGCCACAACCTGCAGCTTTGCTCGACTTCCGGGTCGCACTGACAGCGGCCCGGCGGCACCTTCACTCGGCGGCTCCTCAGTGCGGGGTGGGCACACGCCCGTAAATAAAACCAAAAGCGGGGTGGGCTCCCGCTATTAAGAGCACAAAAATGCGTGGTGGGCACCCGCTACTGGAACCACAACGCGGGGTGGGCACCTGCTCTGTTTGGCAAAATGCGGGGGAATCCCCACGTTGGGATTCCCTCGAAATAGATTGCAGCTCCGCGCTGCGAAGCCCCAGCACTCTTCCGAATAGAAGTAAAGCGCTCACCAGGCACTATAGTCCAAAGTCCAGGGCACAGCTGGGTCCAGGCAGGCCAGCACACAGGGCCCTCCAGCAGGGAGGCAGTCCCTCGTGGCGGTCTCCTCCTGGGGCCCAGCAGCAGCAATCCTCCCCAGCCAGACGAACCCCCCCCCAAACACATGGAGCTCTAATACTTATACCCCTCAAAGCCTTTGAAGTCTTTGTGTGCAGGGGGCACTGACCCCTGTCTAAATCAGTTCTGGGAGTCTCCCTTTGATAGTGGGGGTCTGGATCCTTAATCACTCAGCAGGGGACGGAGCCATTGGTTTATGGCAGCAACCCAGGCCTCTTCACCTCCAGGGGCTACTCCTCCCCCCTACACTCCAGATGCAGGTCAGCCTGTTGCTGTCTCACCTCCTCCCCTGGGTCAAGACATTCCCCAGATCCTATCACTTTCAAATCCAGACAGTAAATCCACAGCCAGGCAGAGACACACAGAATTGTTAGACACAAAAAACCAGCCACTTCTAAAAGTGTTGTTTCTAAACACACAATGCAAAAACCACCTTCACAAAAAGATGTGTTATTAAATTGTGAGTTCAGGCACACCAAACTTCACCTCTCCATCTTAAGCCTATGGGAAGATAGGCTGGAAACATATTACACAGCCTTCCCCATTCTGTCCTATGGGCAAGATGGCCTTTCAACAGTGAAAAACGAAATGGAGAGTATTTCACTGCAGGACATGGTACACACCTCAGTACATGTCCTACCTTTCACATACACTGCACCCTGCCCAGGGGTGTACCTTGGGCCTACCATAGGGGTGTCTGATGTGCATAGAAAGGGAAGGGTAAGGCCTGGCAAGTGGGTGCACTTGTCAGGACAACAAGGCAGTTTAACAAACTGCGCGCAGGCACCTCAGTGGCAGGCCTGAGTTCTCTCTTTAGGGCTACTTGTGTGGGTGGCACAATTAGTGCTGCAGGCCCACTAGTAGCATTTGCATTACTAGCCCTGGCACACATAGTGTACTTTACTAGGGACTTTACTAGTAAGGCAAACATACCAATCATGGACAACCAATTACCAATACACTTTATACAGGGAGCACTTGCACTTTGACACTGATCAGCAGTGGCAAAGTGCCCAAAGCATCTAAGTTGGCAACACCATGCCAGAAAAAAGGTCTAGGGGGAAAGCAAAAAGTTTAGGGAACTTCAGCCAAAAAGGGCCAAGTCCAACAAAGATTAAATGTAAAAATAGCACTCAGAAGCAATAAGTGCCTATAGGGGTTATCTGGTCGCGCTGGACTGAGGCAAAGTCAAGAGTTCAGGCTGACCGCAATGGAGAGCGAGCCAGATACAGAAGCCACACAAGGCCCACTGAACAATGTACCTTGATCCTGGTTACGAGAACGAGATGCGGGGCACAGCCGAGCCAATTGTTGAAGTCAATCCCTGCAGTTGAGGTGATGCATCGATTTTCTCTACGTAGTGGTGGCAATGCGCTGGTTCCGAAGATGAAGCACCGAAGCCAAGATGCGTTGGTTCAAAAGCAGATGCGCTTGGTGTCTCCATGCAGTTGAGGGGATGCGTCGATCTTCTCACACTGCAGTGGTGGCCATGAAGTGGTTCCGATTCATCGGTTCTGGAGGTGAAGCACCGGTTCTGAGTGCATTGCACTGGTTATTGTTCCTGCAACAGCTGCGTTGTGCCGATTCTGCTTCATGCAGCAGACTATGCATCAGTTCCACTGGAGCAAACACCAGGATCCCCCCACTTCCAATGGACATGGTACAGGAACAGGAGGTGAGAATTTGATATCACTGAGTCTCAAAACAGAAGGCAAGCCAGCATGCCCTTGGGGACCACTCTGGGTTCAAGCAAGAGTCCAGTTCTTCCCCAGTAGGGGCAGAGGGTAGTAGGGAGTAGGGCAGCACAGCACAGCAGAAAATCAGTTCTTTCCTGAACAGCAATCCAGCAGAGTCGTAGTCCTTTTAGCAGCACAGTAGTCCTTCTTTCTGGCAGTTTCTTTACAGGCCCAGAAGTGTCCGATTTTGTGGGGTCAAAGCTTTGATGTGCACAGAGGTTCCCTTGCCCAACCCTGGCTCCAAACTCACTACAGGGAGGTAATCTATCCTTTGTGTGGGGACAGGACACTGCCCATTCAGGTGTAAGTGTCAGCTCCTCCCTCCCATCCTGCCCAGGATGAACCATCAGGATGCACCTACCCTTCCTTTGTGTGTGGCTGTCTATAGACAATGCACAAAGTTCAGCTGTCACCCACCCCAGATGTGTATTGGAGACAGGCAGCAGGCAGACAGAGCTTTAAGAGCACAGAAATGGCCTCTTTCTAAAAGTGGCATTTCTAAAATAGTAATGTTAAATCCAACTTTGCCAGCAAAGAGGATTTATCATTACCATTCCAATGATATGAAACATGACAGAACGACTCCTTCTCAATCAGGAATTACAGTTTAAAAGTGTAATAAGGAATTCCCAATGTTAAGCTATGAGAGGGGTAGGCCTCACTGGAGTTAATTACAAATATAGGTGTTTTTCACTACCAGGACATGCAAAACTTAGTACATGTCCTACCCAGTGGCGGCCGCTCTATTACGGCGGAGGAGCGCCGCTTCCCCTGCCACCACCAGTACATAAAATGATAATAAAACGGGTTTTAAACCCATTTTTTAATCGTTTTATTTAAATCCCCTGGACCCGCCCCAAGGACTCTGACGAGCCTTGGGGGCGGGTCCAGGGGATGACACTGCTGGTGGGGGAGTGGTGGGCACTCCCTTCACTGTGCACGAGGTGTTTGGCCGGCCGTCTCAGGCCAGCCAAACCCCTCATGCGCAGTGAAGCTCTCTCCAGCCTCAGTTGCATTGCTGGGGCTTGTACATCTTGTACAAGGTCAAACAACACTGTGCCTGGTCTTCTTGTGATCAGTTAGCAAACGTCGATTGGCACTTAGACACAACATACATTCACATTTGCGGTTTTCATGAAGACACCTCGTAACATATACACTGAGACGTGCCATTTTGAAAAACAGAGAGAGGACATTCTAGCAGACCAAAGGTTCCAATGAGAGAGAGATCCACTGCCTGAGATGTAGGACAACTACCTATGCATAGCAGGTATGGGTTTCGCCACTAAACCCAGCGATCTCTAATATAACACTGTGTTTCCATAGTGGGGGCAGGCTGAGGCAGATAAATAATTCACCATGGTAGGGCTTCTTATTGTTTATAGTTTACTTATAATGCTCCTCACTCTGTTGGGATGCATATATTTTCTGGTGCAGGGCAGATGTTTTATAATAGAGCACAATAGGTTTCAATAAATATTGTAAACTGTTCTTGTGTCTTTGTTTATTATAGACATGTATGAGTCAGAAAACTAAAGGTTCATGATCCATTTCCATGGTTCCATGAGGAGACTAGAGTGTTGTGTTCTTAAGTGCTAATTTACCCCTCACTCTGGGAAGATGAGGAGAGCAGGTAAAGCACTATGAGCTAGTATGGATTGGGTTCCGTAGGTACTGATGTGGCATGGTGGCTCAGTCCCTACATACTGATGTTTGTGGCCCCAGGCATAGTTCTGTTTACACAGAATCCTTGCAACATTGTCAGAAAGATCTTTCGTGACTTACAGTTTATAAGTTAAAATCCTAATAAAAACAGTGAGCTATTAACTGTCATCAAAGAGATGCATACTACATTGATTAGAGGGCTTGTTTTTTGCCCTGTCTTTCATTATCCTAATGTTGCAAAAAGTAGAAATCAATTCTAATTAATAAAGAGAACCCACAGCCATGGAGTTACGGTTTAGATGCTGAATTTGTGATTCACCAGACCAAGCACTCTTAAACTACTACTGTCTACCAGCATGCATGACAATGCATGTGACATCTACACCTTGTAGATCTCTGTCTTATGTAATGTACCTATACACTGACTTACACATGTATGATTGATTGTCTCTGTCTGATGTGGGTGGGAAGGAAGGTGCACTGACACCCTACACTGGTATGAGTGGCGCTATAAAATTAATTAAGTGCATCTGAGAGAGAGTGTTTATGGAGATTTAAGCAGCACTGTTAAAGGGTGGTAGTGAGGGAATCGGTGGCGGAGATGGTCATTGGGGGGCACCAACAAACATTTTTGCACCAGGCGCCACCAGTGCTGAAGCCGGACCTTGTGTCCACTGTGATGCCAAGTCTGCTGCTAATTTTCTGGTCCATGAGGTGATACCCCAGTGGGGTGTTCCTGAAGGGATCTTATCCAACAATGGCACGCACACTCCTTCAATAATATCTTCTCTCACCTCATCACTTTGCTAGGAATGACACACAAACTTACACGCTTATCACCCCCAAAGTAATGGCATCGTAGAGCACCTGAAGTAGCACAGAGAGTGCACTCAAAGTTTGTCTCTAAACATGTTACTCGTGTAGCTGACATGCACGTCAATGCACCTCAAGCTGATGCCGCTCCAGTGCATGACCAGCAGACGCCCTTGCCATTGTTGACTCCAATTTACATTGTATTCGCAAGAGGGGAGATCCTAAGTCTCAAGGACCCTTACCGGTAACAGACAGCACAGCTACTACAGGGAAAATATTGTGGCCACAAGTCATGGATATATCTGTCCAACATCTGCCTGGTCCTAGCTATGCCATCCATCCCTTCAGACACAGAGCAGAAAAAGAGGGTGGAGAACAGGAGAAACAAATGGAGTAAAGACTCCATCTACTACTCCAAGAGACAGTACATATTTCAAGTTATGTATTTCATTTTTATTTTTCCTCCTCTGTGTACCTATTTTAATGATTTTAGCTCTTGTGTATTTCTATTTCATTTTTTTCAAGTCAACTATTACTCGCAAGTGCAGAACCGATGATAATGATACTGACCATCAACCTCTCTCCACAGCTTTGTTTGAGAATATTTGATACCAGTGCGTGCATAGAATAGGCACATCCACGTCCAACACCAGCTGTTATGTATGCTCCCTTATCCCCCATGCCTCTGCAGTAGACAAACTGCATTACCCTAAAGAGGTATCACCAAACATTACACACTGTCTCTTGCAGCTCTTTTTTTGTAGAATAAAAGCACAGTTGCAACCAACGTACACAAGCCACGTTACTGCACGACTAGACTGGATACCTTCCCTGAAGTATTCCAGATCCCGACTGATAGACGAGAGATAAGAGATCAGATATCAAGAGTGAAGAAAGCAGGTTGTAAGAGAGATTGGCCAAAGTGGGAAAAATGGGTATTAGACTGGTGCATCTTAGGGATTACTCACTAGCCCCTGATTGTTTGGGCAGACCAGGTCTCAGTGTTAAGGGATCAGTATTTGCCCACGAGAAGTGGCATCGCTATTTATATTGAGATCCCACAGGAACACCGCCTATTTAGCGGGGCCCAAGTGTTCTTTGGAAGTTGGGTACCAGCCCTCTAAAACAAAGCAAACGCCAAATGACTGCAGATCACAAGGTGGGAACTCAAGAAGGCCATCAATGCAACAGAAGATGGGTTCACCGCTGTTAAAGAAGAACTACTGACCAATAGACTGATGGTAATGCAGTACAGATATGTGCTGGACTTGATGACGGCCATGGAGGGGAGTGTGGGCAATGTGGACAATGAAACATTGATTAAGCCCATTCGGACACTGCATGACCCACAAAAGAAAGTGGTCAGCAAGGGAGGTGCCCCAGACAACTGGTCCAGGGTTGGTTTGAGTGGGTGCCATCCTAGATGTAGGGGTTGTTCAAGGCATTGCTGCCTCTGGTGTTACTGTTGCTTTTCATGTGTTATTTTTCTAACAACAATGGCATGCTGCAAGAGGATGGCAACTAAATTGGGAGGAATGTTTATGGTTAGGACACGTAAGTAGGAAGTCAGGGGACGGGCTAGTGATTATGAGGTAATCCCCCTAGGAGATGGAAGGTTAGGAGAGGCAGTTGAAGAATCAACCAGAGGGGTGAATGAAAGAGGGAAGAATGTAATGCATCATGAAGAGACCCATACAGATCTAAGACCTCCATGCGGACCTTTCAGGTTAGAGGTAGTTTTAAACCTATGTAATCAGTGACAGGCCTCTACATGTAAACAAATACATGGTGAAAAGCAGTGGGTTCAGCAGGAATAGACAGGTCACATCACAATTTAGTTTCAGGAAACTCAAACAGAACATTTGTGGCTAGCTCAGCTGAGTTGCTGCACGCAAATAGGTCACATTTCCCTTCAGTTTCAGGAAACTTGACAGAACATATGGTGGTTAGTGCAGATGAGCCATAATACCAAATATGTCACAAAATAGGTCACCACAATCTTCATCTGCTAGAGAAATGAGCCGAGATGCACCAGTCACATTAGGGCCTGCTTCCTCTCTATAAGCACTGATGTTTCTTACACCCCTGCCTGAGAACACGTAGATCGGATGAGACACCAGATGTCTCATCCTGCCTTAGAACATACTGTTGCACAAGTCCATGCTTCTGCAGAAACCACATGTCCACACCTAAAGGCCAGATAGCATGCCAAAAGAAACCATACGTAAAGATCAGATAGCTTGACTAGGCCTGGGTGGAGTTCACGGAATTCCTCTACCGGAACTCCACGAAGTGGCTAAAAAACTCAGCCGTGCTACGCGGAGTTCCACAAGCGGTGGAGTGCATTTGGTCATGCCGTTTGTGTTGATTTTCAGCGGCAGGTGTTTGTCCTGTGCTGTAAAATCAACGTGAACAGCACCGGGTGCAGCGCAAGAAGGCTCTGCTTTTTTTCTTGTCACTCGAGTAGATTTCTACCCGAGGGGCAGCTTTCTCAACGCGAACGGAAGGTTTCTCAATGCAAGCGGTCGCGACTATCCGGGACCCCCTGCGTTGAGAAATCTTGCCGGGAGGTGGATTGTCCTCGCTTGATGTTTGCGAGCACGAGTGAGGAAAAAACATTTTCGGAACTCTGCGTGCTCTGTGGAGTGCTGAAAACTCTGCAAACTCTGCGAACAAAGCGGAGTTCCCTGACCAGGACTAAGCTTGACCCGGTTAGCATTTTAGCCAGATATGATCCCGCGTTGAGCGGTTACATAAACATGCATTTTTGTATGCTTAAATTCCGAGAACCTACAACCAAACTGTGGGTTTCTGTTTGTCATCACGAAAATTACCAAAGTCACTATCAATTTTTCCTTTTATTTTTTTTCCTCTGTGTGCGGCAGTGTAGGGTCTCTGTGCGCTGCAGCCATGGCTATGTGCACCAGGAACCAGACCGCGCATGTGTGCAGTGCCAAATATCACTCCAAACTTTTGCTTAAAACCCTAGCAGCCCAGCTCTGTTAAGAAGAGAAATTTTATTCCTCTGTCTGATGTAACATTTCCTATGCATTGATTTACACACTATGATTCAGTGTCTCTGTGTAATGTGTATGCGATGTAAAGTGCTTAACCCTTACACTGGTATGAGTGGCGCTATTAAACAAAATAAATATGAAAGAGAGAGGGGTTATGGAGACTGGAGGGGCACTGTTAAAGGTTGGTAATGAGAGAATCTGTGGCGGAGGTGGTCATTGGGGTTCCAACAAACATTGTCACACCAGGCGCCACCAGCACTAAAGCCGGCCCTGTTCAAATGGCACTAATAATTACAGTGAAATTATGAAAACGTTCCACATTGCAATTTGAAACCTTGGCAGCTATGTTGCTGCATTTCTTTTCTTAATAGGGTTGGGGTGCGGGGTGATTGTGTGCATTTGTTAAGGTTTTCGTGTTAATTGCAGCTCATGATGGGTGCTGCAATTAACATGAAAACTTTAACAAATGCACAGGGACATCTTAAGGATTTTGAGTGCCCTAGGCCAAACTTATTTCTGGGGCCCCTGATTATAACAGCTTTGGATTTATGATCCAATTTCAGCTTTTTCATGTCCTTTTTGGCCAGGTCACCGACACTGCAGAGGCACACTGGTCCAAATTCTAAATGTGTTTACATCTAATATTCAGGGATAGTGGTATGCGTTTTCAAAATTGTAACATAGCCTGAAGGAAAAGGAGAGGAGACTAGTGAGAAATAGGATTTAGTGGCGGAGAAAGGGGGAGAGAGGAACAAAGTAGAAAAAAAGTCAGGGCGCAAAGACGAGAAATGGGGAAGGGGGTAATGGAGAAATTGGTAAGAGAGGGACGGAAAGAGAAAGGCAGCCAGAGGCTTTGGAGAACTGGGAGGGAGAACGGAGAATGGAAACCGGTAAGAGAGAAAGCAAAGAACAGGCAGTGAGAGGGAAATGGAGACAAGAATAGGATAGGGGAGTAGGGGAAAGTAAGTAAACGTGGAGCGGGACTGATATGAGGAAGACGAAAAAAAAGAGAAGGAGACTGCGAGAGCAGCTGGGGAGTGGAAGAAAAAAGGACAAAAGATATGTCAGAGAAGACAGCGAGTGTGGTATGGCAATACTTCAGAAGTAGCGTCTCTGCATATCGACGTTGGGGGGTTCTATAAGGAGCCTTTTTCGCCATCTTGTCATTTCTAAACGCTTGCTCTATGTAACCGTGCTCACCTGAACGAACTAAGAAGGGTGGAAGGCTGGTTAGGCCTTGCCAAGATTTTTAATCTTGCCAAGATGCAGGTCTGAGCAGATGGCAGCTGCAAGTGTGTAAATGACTGATCCATCTGTCGGGAGTATTCTCTTCACTAACACTTGCTTCCCTTCTCTTTTTGAAACTCAGGGGCAGCAACATTGTCGTGGTGTCACCAGGGCTTTAAGTGGAAGCTTTTTCAATATTATATACAAGCCATAGTTGCTGCTTATTTATCTTATGCAACTAACAACCACTGACAAAGCCAATAGTCTGACTTGTTGTAGGGATGATGTTACTTGTTGTATCATATATCTGGATGCAATGACAGAAACAGGAAAATACAAGTTGGGGGGCACACTATGCCAAGCACAGAAAAGTTTAAAAAGTCACACAATCACCCCGCAGCCCAGCTCTATTAAGAAGAGAAATACAGCAAGTCTACAAACACGGCGTGTGCTTTACACGCCATGTTTGTAGAGTTGCTGCATTTCTTTTCTTAATAGAGCGCAGCTTCAGGGTGATTGTGTGCCTTTGTTAAAGTTTTCAGGTTAATCGCAGCGCCCGTCTGGAGCTTCAATTAACAAGAAAACTTTCAGATAAAGTGAAACAGGATGACTAGGAGTGGGCAGTGCACTTAGAGGCTTTTATAGGTGAGAAAAGTGATCACTGAACTGCTATGCAACTTTCAAGTCCTTGAAAAAATACAAACTTAGACCAACATTACAACGCTGACAAGAGATCTGTGAAAACCTGCACCATCACTGCACTGGTACATCACCTAGTCCCGTGGAATGCTCAGGTCACAGATCATCATGCATAAAAAACACACTCTTTCTATATGTCAGTTTCTCAAGACAATAATAGAACAATAATTAAGACCCTAAAAAGACTCTGCTCCTCCACTGCTCGAGACTACTGTTACCATGATCAGTGTCTCACTGGGTCAAGGTTCATCTAGTCCATTCTTCAGACTTGCCATAATGAGCACCTACATTAAAAAAATAGTGAAATTCCTTCCTCTGACCCCATTAAACCTGGAAAGAATAATCACCCTACAATTTGAAAAATATGTAGAAGCAAGCCAACTGTTGAATTCCCATTAGTCACTTTTCTGTCCCAACCACAGTACGGAAGCTGCACTACTAAATGTATGGCAAGCTCCTATCACAAGACAGTTGCTTAACCTGATGAATTTCAGAGCTGAGTTTTGTACAGAAGATCACCCCCTTTCGCCCTAATATATGCAAGTACAAAAAAGGGAATCTCATTAACATTCAAACTGCTTCTTGTTAAAATGTCACATTTTGTCTAAAGGGGTTGTTAAAACTGTACTACCAGCGTGACCATAACAGACACTCAAGCAAGTCACTGTCATTGGCAGCCTCATCACAACTAGAAAGATGGCTGGAGAGTTTCGCTGTTTTCAAATTCAGATGGATTTAATTTATACAAGCCATTGTTGCTGCGTATTTATCTTATGCAACTAGCAACCACTTACAAAGTCAATAGTTTGACTTCTAGGTATGATCAGGGCTTTAAGTGGGCCGGGTCTCACGGGTGCTGAGCACCAGCAGTTTTTTAAAGGGGGCCTTGAAACCGGTCTCTACCGGGCTCTGTTTTGTGCCCTGGCACAGACGGTCCGTTTTTTTCCAGACTGCAGTGAAAGTAGGCACATCGATGTGCGCGTGCTCACACTGCTCACTTCTCACTAGTAGAGAAGTTAGGGCATGACGTCATGCCAGGTGAGCCTTGTAGGGGAAGGGAAATCCTTTAAAGAGAGTCATTTTCTCTCTGGATTTCCCTTCTCTTTGAAACTCAGGAGCAGCAAAATTGTCGTGGTGTCACCAGGGCTTTAAGTTGAAGCTTTTTCAATATTACATACAAGCCATAGTTGCTGCTTATTTATCTTATGCAACTAACAACCATTGACAAAGCCAATAGTCCTGACTTGTAGGTATGATGTTACTTGTTGTATCATATATCTGGATGCAATGACAGAAACAACAAAATACAAGTTGGCGGTACACTATGCTAAGTACAGATTTTAAGCTTATGTGTCTTAAGCCACGCCCTTAATTACACTGGCCACGCCCCTTTGCGAGACCCCCCAGTTTTTTTCATCCCACTTAAAGCCCTGGGTGTGATGTTACGTGTTGTATCATATATCTGGATGCAATGACAGAAACAGGAAAATACAAGTCGGGTGGCACACTATGCCAAGCACAGAAAAGTGTAAATCACCCCACAGCTGCGCTCTATTAAGAAGAGAAATTCAGCAAGTCTACAAACACGACGTGTGCTTTTCACGCTGTGTTTGTAGAGTTGCTGCATTTCTTTTCTTTACTGCACAACTTTAGCCAAAGGCAGCTTAATTTGTAAATGTGTTCCGTTCACTTGTCTGTTTCACAAAGTTCCATGGCTTAGGAAGAATTGAATGGAAGGAGGCCACTTAGAAAGATTCGATGGCATTACCTAGGGCCACTGCATTTCTACTAAATCCTGCCCCTTCAGCCACCAGCTCTTACCCTAAAGTACAAACAGACAAGATGATAAATACTGACCTAAGGGCAACTTATGTAGACTTGGCAATCGCTGTAAATAAGCAGTGTCCAGGAACAGCTGTAAACCAGGCATGACAATGCATAACGCTCTCCTCCGTCCCTTAGTGCACAACACTGATGGGCCAGTGAGTTACTTACGCCACCAGGATAACTAGCAGGAAAATGTAGAAATTAAAACAGCTGCCTTATAGTCCCCCTAGCACCAAGGACCTGGTGGGCAGACTGCACATGTATTGATGCAGAAAACGAGCTGGTGGCTCTCTGGCAACATCGAGTACAGTTGTTTCATAACAGGAAGTGATTATATTTTTCACCACCTTTCTACTAAGATATCAGGTTACAAAAATATTGGACCTACATTTTGAGGATCCATGCTCTATATTTTGGCCAGGACCACAATGACCTCTTGCTCGGTCATTTAACACTTTATCCTCTACTCTATCTACCTTATGTTGCAGATTGCTTGAGGAAACGCCTTTAGAGGACAAATCCTGTTAAGACCTAATCTTCTGATCAATTTCCGATCTCCTATCAGAGACAGCACAATCCAGTCTTGTCAACCCTTGCTTGCTGGTTTAGAAGTCAAGTCTTAAAAGGGTTGCAGGGGTCATTTTGGCTCACTCCTTTGGATGTGCAATGAGCTCTGCAAGTTACACAATTAAATGGAAGAATGCTGAGTTTAAAAAAATGTAAACAAATGTGACAAAACTTCTGTATTTAAAATGTTGTGAAATGCATTTGTTACTATGTAAATTAAAAAGTTGTAGTAAAAATGTTTTTTCACTTAAAAAAAAAAATGGTTTCTGCTCCCACTTTTAAGCTTATGTCACCTGACCTGGAAGCAAATGCCGCGTTTGTAGAGTTGCTGCATTTCTTCTCTTAATAGAGCACAGCTGCGTGGTGATTGTGCACCTTTGTTAAGGTTTTCATGTTAATGGCAGCGCCCTTCATGAGCTGCAATTAACATGAAAACTTTAAAAAAGGCCCACATTCACCCGCAGCCCAGCTCTATTAAGAGAAGAAATGCAGCAGGTCTACAAACACAGCGTGTGCTTTTAAGTGATTCTAAAAGCACACGCTGTGTTTGGTGTTGCATTTCTTTTGTTTTCTAGAGTGTGGCTGCGGGCAGATTGTGTGCTTTTGTTTAAAACATTCATGTTAATCGCAGCTCGTGACGGGCTCTGCAATTAACACGAATACTTAAACAAAAGCACTAATGAGCCCCACAGCCGCATTCTAGAAAACAAAAGAAATTTAGCAAGTGCCCCCTCCTTGGGAGGGAGCACTTGCTAAATGGCTCTTCCTCTGCAAAATGGAAACGCCCGTTTTTCGCGCTGCAGCGGCGGCGCGAATGCTCTCGGGGATGTGTGTGCGCACCACACACACAGCACTGTGCGCTCGGGTGCGCGCGCGCGCAGGCGCGCACCATCGAGGGAACACTGGTCACTATGTCATGTGACATTGTACTTACTTTGTGGTTTGTGGTTTCTACCTATAAGTTTCACAGCTTGCGTGCAGTACTTCAGACATCAGATTGCATCTCCATGGAGGTGACTGATCTCCTCTGAAGTCTCTAAGTGAACCTATATTACTTTGCCAAATTGTATCTTGGTATTTCTTTCTCAGATTTTTCCTCCAACACCTACTCCTGCAACAGGGTAGCTGCGCTTGTTCTGCTACACGCAGACTGGAGATGCATCGATTTCTCAGTTGCAGGTGGCACAGGAGAAGGAGTAGAGACTTTGGTAGCTGAGTCTCAATCAACAAGAGGCAAGTCAAAAAGCCCTTTGTGATCACTATGGTAGTAAGGTAGAGTCCAGCTCTCCCTCAGCAGGGTCAGAGAGGAGAAGGGCAGCACAGCAGAAAAGCAGGTCTGCCAGATCAGCAGTCCAGCAGAGTATCAGTCCTTGATTACAGCACAGTTCTTTTGACCGAATTCAGTTACAGGTCCAGAAGTGTCCGATTTGGTGGGGTCATAGCCCCATTATTTATACCCAGTTGTGACTTTGAATAGGGTGTGACTGCAAATAACAGTCTGTGAAGTGCACAGAAGGCCTTTCTTCCCAGCCCTGGCTCCAGACTAGCTGTGGGGAGGGTAATCAGCTCTTTGTGTGGGGACAGGACACTGCCTATTCAGGTGTAAGTGTCAGCTCCTCCCTCCCTTCCTGCCCAGGAAGAGGCATCAGAATGCAGATGAGTACTAAGACACACCTAACCTTCCTGTGTTTGTGGCTGTCTCAAAGGAATGCACAAATAGTAGCTGTCAGCCACCCCAGACGTGTATTGGAGACAGGCTTCAGGCACACAGAGTTGTAAGAACAGAGAAATGTTCACTTTCTAAAAGTGGCATTTCTAAAATAGTAATGTTCAATATAACTTTAATAGTAAAGAGGATTTATCATTACTCTTCCAAAGATATAAAACATGACACAACAACTCCTTTCTAATCAGGATTTCCAGCTTAAAAGTGTATTAAGTAATTCCCAATGTTAAAGTATAAGAGAAGTAGGCTTCACATTAGTGAAAAATGAATTTAGGGGGTTTCCACTACAAGGAAATGCAAAACTTAATGTCCTACCTTTTACTTACACAGCACCCTGCTCTATGGGCTACCTACTGCCTTACTTAGGGTGACTCATCTGTAATAAAGGGGAGTTTAAGGCTTGACAAAGGATTTTAAATGCCAAGTTGAAATGGGAGTAAAACTGCACACACAGGCACTGCAGTGGCAGGCCTGAGACATCTTTACAGGGCTACTCGTGTGGGTGGCACAATCAGTGCTGCCGGCCCCCTAGTAGCATTTAATTTACAGGCCCTGGGTATATGGTATACCACTTTACAAGTAAATTAAATATGCCAAACAGATGTAAAACAATGATTCCATGTTTAGAGGAGAGAGCACATGCACTTTAGCACTGGTCATCAGTGGTAAATTGCTCAGAGTCTTAAAGCCAACAAAACAAATTCAGCAAAATGAGGAGGAGGAAGGCAAAACGTTTGTGGTGACCCTTCAGAGAGGGCCATTTTCCAACCAAACCCCCCTTCAGCCTAAAGCGCCAGTGCAGACTAACAATACCTTGATTGACTTCCCTTCTTAGGGCGATAGAACATGGACAGTAGCCCACTACAGCAGGGGTACTTGCCAGTTATATGCCTCTCTGAACCCGAGTGGATCCCTTTGTCTGTACTCTCTGGGGCAACTGAGCTAACCCATGGGAATTCCTTCTCCTTACCTTTGGACCCCATCTGTGCAGCACCTAACCTTAATTTGCTCACTGGTGCATCCCAGTAGGTAGACAGTGCCACCATGGCCAACAAAGTGATGTTGCCCATTACTCCCTTTGGGTCTGACTTCTGTCCCCAACCCAAGGAAAACTCTGTCCATAATGGCAGCTATCAACAGGGCCACTGACAGCTGTCAGTGTCAAGAGCCAGGCCCAAGGCCAGCCAGTGATTTCGTGATTTCTCAGAGTCGGGGGCAATAGCCCCAGGTGCTTTGTATCCTTTTTCCACTCCACCTCCCACAGTTCATGGGTGGTACCCTGAAAATGGTCCTTCAACCCAGGGTCTGTACCCTTGGGCTGAACAGGAGTCAGGGGTGAGTCCTTCCTCCCCCTGCCCCTCCATCTGGGGTTCTGTACCCTCCATTTGGGAGTGGTACCCCAGAAAACTGAACTGTCAGGCTGCCTGTGGTGGCTGCCCCTCCCAGTTCTCCTGACACTGGGGGCAACTCATTCCCCAGAATGCAGTCAATGGGCATCTGGGGACTATCTTTGACCCTTCTCTGGGTCACCCCCCCACCACACTACAGGGACACCAGGGCCAGAGGGCGGAAAAAGTTCTGCCCATGGGCCAGAGTCACCCTACACACCTGGCTGGTGTACTGCTTTGGAAGACAGCCCTTCCACAACAATGGTCTAGCTAACCCCAGTATCCCTCAGAGCAGTGATTGGGACCTAGCCATATGCAAATCGGTCTTGACCCTGCTCCTCATGGGGACAGTCCAGCCTAGAACTGCCAGGCCAGGTCCTCCCTGGAGTGGAAACAAGCATCCTGGGACCAGTTTTGGGGTTTCACCCCTCTTCAGCAAGGCTAGACTTGACTCCAGTGGCATAGAGAGCATGGGACCCACGTCTAGGCATACCCGTCCCACTCAGTGTGACAAATGCAAAAAGAACAATTGATGGACAAAATGTTGAACAATGTCAAACATTCACCCCAGTACAGAGATATGGGCCAAAACCATTGTTTTGTTTTGCTCACCATGCCATTCCACTTTAAACTGGTCCGAGGATGCTTGTTTCCAGTCCAGGGAGGTCCTGGCTTGGCAGTTCAGGCTGGACTGTTCCCATGAGGAGCAGGGTCAAGACTGATTTGCATATGGCTGGGTCCAAAACTGGGGTGGCGTGGTGAGCAAGAGAATGATGGATTAAATCCAGATCTTTGTGACTGGGGGTGAATGTATGCATTGTTCATATTTCCGTCGATCAATTGTTCTTTTAGTTTAATCTGATGCCTAATCTGCCATAACTAACCTACAAACCTATACTATATTTTATCTTAAAAAACTAACACTGTAACCTATGAGCACTTATAACCTAAAATCACAAAACTTCTACCTAAAACCATGTATCCTTACAATACATTTTACCATTTAAGGAAACTATATTGAAAAATGTAAGAAAAAAATGAAACTATGGTAATTTGATAATTTGTCATTAAAACGGAAAAAAATGCTATATCACAAAAACAATTGATTTAACTAAAAAAATAACAACTTTACAATTAATATTAAAACATTTTACCAAAAACCTCTCAAAACCTTGCCAAACATCACGTAAAACCACCTCTTTGTATTTGACTGGAAAAAAACTGTCACCACAGCTGCGCCGGTTAAACCGTATCCTAGCGACCTATTGTCTTCTATTTCTTTAAGAAACAAACCCAAAACCAAAAAATTACACAAAGTGACTACCAACTTTTTTTTCCATTTGCCTTATTATCAAATTCTGTTATGAACCTCCCAGTTTATTTATAAAACACAGTAAGAGGGTGTAAAAACACTGATGCTTAACTGCAATGAACTCTTTTTAATTACAGGAACTCGTTCCCTGACTTTGGCTCGTGTCTCGTGTTTGACAAGAGATCGTGCCCAATTTCCTTCTGAGACAGACGTTCAACGCGCTGCTCGCCCTTTTCAAAGATGGCCACCCACTCAAAGACTCCCCTGAAGTCTGTAAGGGCAACAAAATGGCCACATTACACTGACGACTCCGCGCGAAGAATGCAGTTAGACTGCCGCTTCGGTTCATCTGTAATTAAGGTATTAACAACCTTTTTTCTCATAAAATTGCCTGAAAGCACTTTTATCTCACTGTCCGATTCCCTCAAAATAACTTGCTTATCTCATACTAGCCTTCCTGATTGTCCGCAAATTATCGTTTCTTTTATCTCCTCATTTTCCCTTGGATATCCAAATATACTGTAATCTACAACAATATCCTACACCTAAACAAATACTTACCTTTTCCCAAAAATAATTAATCCTTTCCTTTAAGGTGTATTCCAAATCCTGAATTTAACTTTAATGTCATAAAATACATTTTAAATTGATAAATTGGTTTAACAATCATACTCAATCACACACTATACACCCAATAGCTTGCTAAATACACCTTTTTATCAACAATACCATTCATAGAAGTAAAGCTAAACACATATACTTATCTGCTCAGAAGCAGCAAACAAAAGAAGGGGAAGATGGCTGGCAGGGAACATTCATTGGACTGCAGAGTTCTATTACATTGTGTGGTTGCTAAAGTTCTATTTGGAATTCTTTGAAGACTGCTTGGAAGTGGCAATAAAAGGTTTATGCATAATGCTAGCCTCCTGTCTTGCCAGAAATTCTATGGCACGTAGGTCTGCTTCTAGATCGTCGCCTGTATTGTAATTAAGGTAGCCGGTTCATGTAAGTTGCAAAAATTAGATTTATTGACGAAGATATCTCTTAAGTTACAGGTCATAGGTTATATATAAATGGGCCACCAGGAGCAGCATCCTCACTGCTCAGCCACTCTCTTTAACTGACACTCTTACAGGCACTCATCAGCATTCCATTACATCACACACACACTGCTCAAGCAGCAGGGAACTGAGAAACTATGGCGAGGATGCATTATAACAACCTCAGATTACAACAGCATTATTTTAAGCCAGTTTTAGTGCATAATACGTGAGTAGAAATCAGTAAAATATTAGTGATAGCATAAGCAAGAAATTTAAATATTATTAAAATTGGTAGCATATTTTATGTGGTGCATTTTTAGAATCCTTACATGCCATACTTAAAGCAACAAAAGGATTGCCATAAGGAGGATTAGTGTTTCAATAGAATCAACATGCATTTGTACCTGTACTTTATTTATGTTTGTCCAGTTTTCAGAGCTGACCAAAAAACAAGGCTAAGTTATGACTCTTTAGAAAATGTGTTATGAGATAAACAGCCTCAGATGGCCTTGGATTGCTCACCTTGGACACGGGCTCCTCTCCTATCAGGAATGTTGAAGTCCCAATCTCTCTCGCTGAGAGAGCTGTGAACAGTTATTAAAATATAAACTAAATGGTTATTTTGAGAAAAATAAAACTCATGATCATGATGGAAGATGAGAGAAATAATGAGAGAATTCCATTGACAAACTTCTACTTGCCCAACTTGGCCATTTCTGTACATCACCTAGAGGTCAAACTTTTTTGAGAGGAAGCGTTTGAGAAAGGGCCTCATTTAGAACCATTGTATGGATCTTAGACAAGGTTGCTATCCCCCTTCAATAATATTAATTCCTGTATATTGCCTAGTATTTAGCCTAGCCACACACTGTTAAGGTAAATAATGTATTACTAGTTTTACATCCACCTATAGTCAGCTTTCAATTTATTGGTTAGTTTAATGTAGTGGATGTGATGTACCACATGTGATATAGTGGACATATTCCTTTAGACCTTGGAAGACTACCCAATTTAAGGTCCCCTTGTTCAGCAAAACAAAAGCATGCTAGCTGGCCTGCCATGCCATGTCATGTTTAGAAAATAAAAGCAAAATGTACCTGATACGATGGGAGTTTTCTTCCAGGGCATGTGAAACATTTTTGCTTTTTCATGCCTGGGACAGCCATGATGCGTATGGCTGCCATGGGGATGAAAACAGGAATTAAATCAGAGAGGCAGTCCTATCTACCACAGCCCCTCTAATACTATTCTTACCACAAGATTGGAGGGATGAATTAGTTTACAATAGCAGATCCTGCTAAGGCCCTGCAGTCATAAACAAAGCAATTTCAACAACTTTAAATGAGGTGTGCGAACCATGAGTTTGGTGGACAGGAAATCCACCTATTTTTGGATGAGCCCACAATTTCCACAATTCTATGCTCATTTATTCTATACGGAGGCTCAATATTATCTTCTAGAGCAAGCCAGTATTGTACAATCCACTTCTCTAAATAAAAACCACCATTAAATATTTGGTGTAAATAGTGTGGCTTGTGTTTGCACACTTTAAAGGTTGCTCCATATAACCAGGCTTCATAAGTCTAGATAATACATCGAATCATCTATCTATCATGGTGTGAGTAGAAGTCCAGGGAAAACATTGCTGCTGTAATTCTCACTAAGCATGGCAGACACATTGGCCACCCACTTATCCACACCTCTTGCTCTCTCTGCTAGAGTGATCGCCAGTCTGAAAAGCTGCAAAAAGAACAAATGATGAACGAAATTCTGCACAATGTCAAACACTCACCCCAGTACAGAGATCTGGGCCTAAATCCATCGTTATTTTACTAACCAGAACAGTTCAGTTTGGACCCAGCCATTTGCAAATCAGTCTTGACCCTGCTGCCCATGGGAACAGTCCAGCCTGCACTGCCAGGCCAGGTCCTCCTCGGGCCGGAAACAAGCATCTTAGGACCAGTTTCGGGGTATCACCCCTCATCAGCCAGGATAGCTTGACTCCAGTGGCATGGTGAGCACAGGATCCATGTCTGGGCATACTCGTCCGCTTAGGGCACACAAATGCAAAAAGAACAAATGATGGACAGGATGCTGAACAATGTCAAACACTCAACCCCAGTATAAAGATCTGGGGCTAAATCCATCGTTTGTTTGCTCACCACGCCATTCCAGTTTGGACCCAGCCATATACAAATCAGTCTTGACCCTGCTCCCCATGGGAACAGTCCTCCATGTGCTAAACGGCTGTCACCTGGCCCTCATCTTTGCGCCAGGAAGCTGTATTAGTGCGTAATTTCGGTACAGTCTACATGCAATAATACAACGCTCCATAACATATTAAATTAAATGTAGTCCCACAACTGTGTATGAGGGGTGCCATCTGGGCAGCCTTGGCACATAGTGGAAGAAATTGCTGAACATGCATTTGATAATTGCTGAGTGTCGTTTAGCGTTAGCGAGGAGTTGTTAGGTTTGGTGGTACTGGCCGGAACTGGGAGTGGCCGTCCCTAGTGATGACGTAAATAAAAGGCACCGGAACCCATACCTAAGGGTTCGGTGTCCACACAAGCATAGTGAACGTGTGTGTTCATTTACTGTATCTAACCATTTACTAGTCCTGCTCCGTACCTGCGCTACAACAGGACAACTGGCGATGAAGGTGGGATTCCCTCCCCACTCTCTGCTGTCCCTGTATTCCGTGGTGGTGTTCGTGTTTGGCGGTCCTGCTCGAGGCCGACATTTCTTTTGCTGTGGGGATGAGGGGCCCACAACGGATTGTGTGCCGTGCTGGAACCGGCTGCACTGCCATCTGTTTTCTCAACCTGTGTGGTGTAACTGACGTGGCGTATTGCCGGCCCACGTGTGCTTCGGGGCCGCGAGGATTAGTCCCGCTCCCCTGTTTGGTGCGGCAGTGCAGCGCACCACTCTGGTCGCCGAGTCACTGTTTTAGTTGTGGCCACAGGGCGTGTGGAGTTTTGCTGTCTCTGTTTCTGGGTCCCATGGGAGTGGACAGGAGTTGGGGACGCCTGGAGTGAAGAGACCGGATTACCTTTGTCTCTTGTGGCCCTGTGACATCTTGTGGAGGTAACTGGTGGATTTTGTTTATGACCGCAATCAAACTGTGTGGTTGCTGGAGGAGCCCACGGACAGTATCCATTTTTCAGTGCCTGGAATGTAGTACGAGCCTGCACCTGTTTGTCTAAGGGTGGCCCATCCTGGTGTCACATAGTACTTGTGGCATTAGGGGAACTATTTATTTATTATTCATCATGTCTGCTGTGCCACCTAGTGAGCTGTTCTGGCTTACGGAGTTTCTTGGGTATGGTCACATACTGTGGACATTTCATCCGAGATCTGACAGGCCTTACTGCCCCGTTGAGGGAACTAATGAAAACAAATGTCAGTTGGGACTGGGGGCCGGCTCAAGGGCAAGCTTTTCAGGACACCAAGCAGGCTCTCTCTGCAGATACCACTCTGGTGTATTTCGACTCGGCCAGTGTGTCTGAATTATCAGTGGACGCAAGCCCTTCTGGCCTTGGCGCTGTGCTGTCACAGAAGCAGAAAGATGGAGAAGGGTGCTACTGTGGCTTACGCAAGCCGTGCTCTGACGGATACCGAGCAACAATATTCGCACATTGAGAAGGAAGCCATAGCTGTTCACTGGGGCTGTCGCCATTTCCATCTATACCTCTATGGGCAGCCATTTGTAGTTCATATGGACCACAAGCCGTTGATTCCACTTTTTATGGGTCATTCCTCGAAGCCTCCACCGCGGATTGAAAAGTGGATTCTGCAGTTGCAGGAGTATCAGTTCTAGGTAATCTATTGTCCAGGGGCGCAAAACCCCGCTGATTTCCTCTCCAGACACGCTAGACCGGCCACGGAAGAGGAGGAGCGTGCAGCAGGCGAGGTGGAGGAATATGTAAGGCTAGTGGTGGAGCGATAACGCCCTCGACCCATTTCTTTGGAGGAGATCGTGAGTGCCACAACCGGGGAGGAGTGCTTGCAGCTGGCCATTGCTGCGGTGACTTCAGGGAGGTGGCACCTGCTACTGGAGAAGCTACTTTGAAGGACCGAAGAGGCTCGCGCAGACCTGAGAGCGGTGTACAACGTTCGTGTCGAACTGGCAGCGTCTCCAGAAGGTTGCTTCATGAGAGGGTCTCGTCTGGTGATTCCCAGGACACTACAGCAGCGGGTGGTCGATTTAGCGCACATAGCCCATCAGGGGATTGTTAAGACTAAATCTCGTTTGCGCTGTAAAGTATGGTTCCCCAACCTTGACACCGTTGTAGAGTGGACCGTTCGCCAGTGCCCTTTGTGTCAAGCAACGGGCCCCGCGGAACCTCCTGCTCCAATTATTACGGAAGCCATACCACCTTATCCCTGGCACAGGGCCAGCGCAGATTTTGGTAGTCTCCCAGATGGATGTCATATGTTAGTCATCATTGATGACTTTTCGAAATATCCAGAGGTGGAAATCTTGGATTCCATAACGGCAAGTAACACTTTACCGCGGCTGGAGAAGATAATGGCCACACATGGGCTTCTTAAGGAATTGCGGACAGATCATGGCCCACTTTTTAGCAGCCATGAGTTTTCAGAGTATCTACTGTCCCGGGGTGTTCAGCATCGGAAGATCACCCCTCGTTGGCCTCAAGCCGATGGGGAGGCGGAGCGTTTTATGCGCACACTGAACAAAGTCCTTCAAATTGCGCTAGCCGTGGCCAGAACATGGAATGTGCGCTGCATACATTCTTGATGGAGTATCGACTCACGCCTCATTCGACGACTCAAGTGAGTCCGGTCTCTCTCTGAATTAACAGAGCAGTGGGTGACATCGTACTGCAGGTGGACCAACCGTCCAAATTACAGGATCATGTTGCGGTGAAACTGAGGCAACGGCAGGCCAAGAATGACCACATGTCTAGTATCCGTCGAGCCAAGATAATATCTTTTTCTGTTGGTGATGCTGTCATGGTGAAAACCCGCCGTCTTCGGAATTCACGCTTCCTTTTGAGTTAGATCCTTGGATAATTCAAGCTGTGAAAGTGACAATGGTCACGGCCCAGAAGGCAGGGGAGACCATCACCAGGAATGTATCCTGTTTTAAAGAGAATATAAGTCTGAGAAGTCAAGGGACAGAGACACCTCATGAAATGATGGACGGGGGGGGCTGAATCCGATGATGTCCATTTTTCTCCGGAAACCCCTGATGAGGATGTTTTCTCACCTAAGACACGAGGTGTGGATTCTACTGGAAGTCCTGAGACTCTTACCCTCCCGGTTTCGGATGTTTCATCTCAGGAAGACCATAATGGCTGTCAGTACCTGCCAGGGACCAGAGAATATGATGGCGGGGAGAGTGATGGTCGGCGCGGGACTGGGAGATACCACCTCCGACCATGTCCTGCAGCATTCTCCCGCCTCAAGGACTTTGTGTTGATTTGAAGTTCTGGAACATATACCCATGTTTGTGGTGTTCTGTTTTTGTTTTCTCTCTATTTGTTTTTGTTTTTCTTTGGTTTTTCTTTATGTTTTCTATTTAAGATAAAGGAGGAATGTTATGTTTGGTGGTACTGGCCGGAACTGGGAGTGGCCGACCCTGGTGATGACGTAAATAAAAGGCACCGGAACCCATAGCTAAGGGTTCGGTGGCCACACGAGCATAGTGAACGTGTGTGTTCGTTTACTGTATCTAACCATTTACTAGTCCTGCTCCGTACCTGCGCTACTACAGGACAGGAGTAACAGCCACTACAGTTACGTTGCTGCTGGCAACCCAGGGGCATTCTTTAGCAACCACCCTGATTTAAACACTACTGATCTTTCAAAAATAAGGCTGTGTTCGGTTTTTGTCTGCTTTAGTAGCTGATTGTTGTACCCGGTAGCAGTCACTCTTTTAACATCACTTTTTTAACGTGCTGCAGCCTGAGTTTTCAAGAAACAAAACTACCCTTGCCACACCAAAGAGGTCAAAGGTTGTGGGATGTAACGTCCTCTAATGTCGCCAGAAGATGAAGCAACTTGTGCAGCCTCCTATATGATGTTGGTGAAATGAAGCCACTATGCTGGGTGGGGGGGGGCGAGCTTGTGACGCGGCATCGATATTCCGGAGCATAACCACATAAAACACAAATCACCCACCTACCTAATGTCACTTGAGGTCAGATCTCATTCTTTGACTTGTCCCCATTTGATGGTACATTTCAAGATAAGTTCATTGAACTATTTAAGGCATTTTCTGGTGCGCACAGAGGATATCCTTGTTGCAATTCCACACCATATCATAATTCAGATTTACCTCATATGCTGCGAACCAATAGGAATCGTCGTCACAAAGTTAACCATTGACTCGGGAGCTAGCGCCCACCTTGACAGAAGTGCGATCACATACATCTAGAGCTGGGGGACATGGGTGCGGGGATTTTCCATTTGAGTGACACTTGGGAAAGCATGAAGTGACAGAGATAGAGTTTTCCTCGGTTCAAAAATCCCTAAGCACTTATCTGTCCTTTAAATTCTAAAATGCTCTCATTTGTCTCCTTTCCGTCCATTGTACGGTTTTGCAGCCTGGGGATAATATAGTAAACTGATTTTGCACTCTATTTTGTGAAGCATTTGGCATCATGAAGGAAGGAGCTGATATTACACAGCATTTGACTTTTCTAAGAAACTAGAGCGATGATATATGATTAACTGTTACACATTTATGACTGGCAACATAATAATCCCCTTTATATTATTTCGAACTGACAAAATAAAGATGGAGCTTCATTTTTACAAGATCATAATTTTGGATGTCTGGTGTAAGCTGGTACATTCAAGGCTGGCAATGTTAGAAAGTCATTACTGTCTATAAACACAATCAGTGTCAGGTGTATCAAAGATTTGTCAAGGGAAAAATGGGGTCATGGACAAAAAGATCACACCTCATCCACCCTCACTTGTCCTTGTTTTTCATTCATACCTTTTTTGTTTACTTCCTTTTGTTAATTTTATATTCTTTTCTGTTAATTGCAGATGGGAACTTTCAGATTTCAGCCCTCTCTTTAGATTCTTTTGCACGGACTGCTCTTTTGTTCAGTTTTAAACAACAGCTAGGGTTCTAATTACTGCACATTCACAAACAACAGTTCACCCCTCACATCGACTGCAACACCAACAGCCATCACCTCATAAAACCAGCCACAAAGGCAGACCAGTACATACTCACCTGCACATCCTGGAGACATGCGAAACCAAGAACCTGCTTGACAACGTACTGCAGAAAAAAACAACAGGTTTTCCGGATGTGAGGTCAGAGGTTTTATATCCCACAGGATGGGGGTGTGGCCTAGAGGGAAGGGATGGGAGCTGTATGTGTTTTTTTTTGGTTTGCTTGATTAAGGCAGTGGGGAGGAGATGTTGCTCATTGTTGTAAGGACTGTGACGGGGAGGTCGGATAAGGAAGTAATGGGTTAATTTCCTGAGACCTCGACATGCCTAGACCGAAATAGCTTCGACTAAAGTTAGATAATGGTTGTTAAAGTGTTCCCTTCTCTTTTTCACATTCATTTACCCAAGGTGAGGGCCACTGACTTTATACAATTATGAGGCCCCTACGTTGACGGCATAATTTTGGATTAACCGCACCATCTGCTGAATAAATAACAGATTTTAACAACAAAAAAGTTTAGTTTTTATCACAGATGAATGAAAGGGTGCTAAAACAAGAGCTACACATGGGGAAGCAGATGATTAATTGTTGTTATGCAAAGTAGCGCAGCTACCAAAGTTGTTGGCTGCCCTATGCAAGGGGCAGAAGGCCGCAGAGAGCCATATTTATAAAAACAAAATGCCCTATTGTTGCTGTTGTCCCCTGTGCTGCTGCACAAATAAGCTCACTAGAGCGACGCACAAACTTTGCACCCTGGTGCACTAGTGCCTGCAAAATATCTAGCTTAGGATTCAGTGGCGGCTCGCATAGGGCGTGCTGCGGGCCGGTGAGGCGGGGCGTGGGAGGGGCAGGGTGGGGGGGGGTAGTAAACTCGAACATACGACGGAACGGAGGAAAGTAATTATTACGTTCCTCCGTTCCGTTGTATGTCCGAGTTTACTATCCCCCCACCCTGCCCCTCCCCCGCCCCGCCCCACCACCCCGCAGCACGCCCTATGCGAGCCGCCACTGTTAGGATTTGTACTGAAAGCATAACCTTCCAACACAAAATCCTATGCCTAGACAAATTCTTAAACATTATGCACACTGGATGTGTGCTGCACAGTGCATCACACATACAATGCCTAGAGACAGAAAAATATTTCTTCACGTCTCTTAGTAGATCGATCTTTGCCTCAAATTGTATGGGCACTTGCCCTGATCCCCCAACTTACACACATGTAACAACCTCTTGACGCAAAGAGCTGCAAGGCAACACAAAGCAGAATTTGCAGAAAATGGCCTCTTTCCAATGTCAAAATACCCTTTGCACTGGAAAGTAAACATCCTTCCAAGATGTGCCACTTTATGTGAATTTGTGCCAGTGCAAAGTCTTTGTAATTTTGGCTTAAACGTCTTGCTATCGATTAACATTTACAAAGGTTAACTGGTCACTTTTTAATCACTGATTGCTGCATCCCTGAGTGAAACTGGTACTAAATTAAATGAAAGTTTTGAAGGATTAATGTGTTTTGAAATGATAAAATAGTGAAATAATACTGTGTCAGAACATGCCGCATTATGCTGCATAATGTGCCTTTTCTTATAACTTAGGCAACACTGCCGATCTTCCAATCCCTCATGATTCAAATAGCCCTTTATTTGGCTATCATAAGTAGTTTGAAGACACAATTTCTAATCTTATCATATGATGTCCTATTAATTATGTACATTCATCATGGGGGTTATCTTGTATTTTCCTATCCTGCCTATATGTGAAGTAACAATATTCAATCACATATGTTACCATATTTTGTATACATTTGTAAATCCTATGTATCATATGTATTATTTATGCAATGGTATGGTATCATTTATTCTAATACATCATATATCTTGTCTCTTCTTAAGTGTCATGCCATATCATCTTAGCGTATCCTATATTATATGCGGTACTAACTTTGTACAAGAATGAGTGATGGTGCTCAAAACTCTGCTCAGAAGACAACAGTAGGTGCCATTAAATATTGCTGGGCCGAATATCAATGCTGTACAGTCAAATTCACTACAGGCCTTTAAATTCACTACCAGGCACTCCCTGCTGCTTTATCGTACTCTTGCAGGTTCCTACAAGAGTACGATACTCTCTGCACCCACCTGCAAGGGGATCTCTATCCCCCCCGTAATACTGCCGCCTGCACAGTGAATCACGGAGTGGCTTTAAAGCAGCTGTTCCGTATTTCATTGAATGTGCTGCCCTCAAAACAGCACAAGTTTGTGGCTGACCTGTGGGTAGCACATTCATTTTAATAGGGTGCACTGTCCCTGTTTGCACCTGGCACTCCTGCTTAAGGGAGCCCCGTGGTGCAAACAGGGAAAGTGTGCCTATGCATAATATATTGCCCCTGGTGTTGATTTAGAAAAATGTATTAGCAATCTTAAAGCTCGCAGATAGATTCTTCTTCAGTGACACCTTGCACAAAGAGTCCAGGATAAAAGATTGGAATATTTGCGCTGGGATGAACTGTTATTTGATTCTATGATTGAATATTTCACAACGTCCATGTGTTTGTTATTAAAATGCTCTACCTGGGTGTATTATTAGAGTTATGAAAAGCTTTACTAGTGTGTTATGTCTGCTGATATTGATTTTTAGTACTATTATGTCTATTTTCTTGCGTTAGTAAACCTGCTCATCAATTAAAAGTATCATTACTGTATTGTGGTATTTAATGCCATGGAATGTTGTGTTTTGAAGAGTTATGAAGTGTCAGAGTGCTACTAGAGGGCAGCAAGTGTTACAGCAAACAAATGATGGACGGAATGCTGACAATGCAAACATTCTCCCCCAGTCAAAAGATCTGGGTTAAATCCATCGTTCTTTTGCCCACTACGCCACCCCAGTTTGGACCCAGCCATATGCAAATCAATCTTGACCCTGTGCCCCATGGGAACAGTCCAGACCGAACTGCCAGGCCAGGTCCTCCCTGGACCGGAAACAATCATCCTGGGACCGGTTTCAGGGTATGTCACCCTTCTTCAGCCAGGCTATCTTGAATCCAGTGGCACAGTGAGCAAGGGACCCACGTCTGGGCATACCCATCCCACTTAGGGCGAAAAGTGTTACAGCAAACAAATGATGGACGGAATGCTGACAATGCAAACATTCTCCCCAGTCAAAAGATCTGGGTTAAATCCATCGTTCTTTTGCCCACTACGCCACCCCAGTTTGGACCCAGCCATATGCAAATCAGTCTTGACCCTGTGCCCCATGGGAACAGTCCAGACCGAACTGCCAGGCCAGGTCCTCCCTGGACCGGAAACAAGCATCCTGGGACCGGTTTCAGGGTATGTCACCCTTCTTCAGCCAGGCTATCTTGAATCCAGTGGCACAGTGAGCAAGGGACCCACGTCTGGGCATACCCATCCCCCTTAGGGCGAAAAGTGTTACAGCAAACAAATGATGGACGGAATGTTGACAATGCAAACATTCTCCCCCAGTCAAAAGATCTGGGTTAAATCCATCGTTCTTTTGCCCACTACGCCACCCCAGTTTGGACCCAGCCATATGCAAATCAGTCTTGACCCTGTGCCCCATGGGAACAGTCCAGACCGAACTGCCAGGCCAGGTCCTCCCTGGACCGGAAACAAACATCCTGGGACCGGTTTCAGGGTATGTCACCCTTCTTCAGCCAGGCTAGCTTGAATCCAGTGGCACAGTGAGCAAGGGACCCACGTCTGGGCATACACATCCCACTTAGGACGAAAAGTGTTACAGCAAACAAATGATGGACGGAATGCTGACAATGCAAACATTCTCCCCCAGTCAAAAGATCTGGGTTAAATCCATCATTCTTTTGCCCACTACGCCACCCCAGTTTGGACCCAGCCATATGCAAATCAGTCTTGACCCTGTGCCCCATGGGAACAGTCCAGACCGAACTGCCAGGCCAGGTCCTCCCTGGACCAGAAACAAGCATCCTGGGACCGGTTTCAGGGTATGTCACCCTTCTTCAGCCAGGCTAGCTTGAATCCAGTGGCACAGTGAGCAAGGGAACCCACGTCTGGGCATACCCATCCCACTTAGGGCAAAAAGTGTTACAGCAAACAAATGATGGACGGAATGCTGACAATGCAAACATTCTCCCCCAGTCAAAAGATCTGGGTTAAATCCATCGTTCTTTTGCCCACTACGCCACCCCAGTTTGGACCCAGCCATATGCAAATCAGTCTTGACCCTGTGCCCCATGGGAACAGTCCAGACCGAACTGCCAGGCCAGGTCCTCCCTGGACCGGAAACAAGCATCCTGGGACCGGTTTCAGGGTATGTCACCCTTCTTCAGCCAGGCTAGCTTGAATCCAGTGGCACAGTGAGCAAGGGACCCACGTCTGGGCATACCCATCCCACTTAGGGCGAAAAGTGTTACAGCAAACAAATGATGGACGGAATGCTGACAATGCAAACATTCTCCCCCAGTCAAAAGATCTGGGTTAAATCCATCGTTCTTTTGCCCACTACGCCACCCCAGTTTGGACCCAGCCATATGCAAATCAGTCTTGACCCTGTGCCCCATGGGAACAGTCCAGACCGAACTGCCAGGCCAGGTCCTCCCTGGACCGGAAACAAGCATCCTGGGACCGGTTTCAGGGTATGTCACCCTTCTTCAGCCAGGCTAGCTTGAATCCAGTGGCACAGTGAGCAAGGGACCCACGTCTGGGAATACCCATCCCACTTAGGGCGAAAAGTGTTACAGCAAACAAATGATGGACGGAATGCTGACAATGCAAACATTCTCCCCCAGTCAAAAGATCTGGGTTAAATCCATCGTTCTTTTGCCCACTACGCCACCCCAGTTTGGACCCAGCCATATGCAAATCAGTCTTGACCCTGTGCCCCATGGGAACAGTCCAGACCGAACTGCCAGGCCAGGTCCTCCCTGGACCGGAAACAAGCATCCTGGGACCGGTTTCAGGGTATGTCACCCTTCTTCAGCTAGGCTAGCTTGAATCCAGTGGCACAGTGAGCAAGGGACCCACGTCTGGGCATACCCATCCCACTTAGGGCGAAAAGTGTTACAGCAAACAAATGATGGACGGAATGCTGACAATGCAAACATTCTCCCCAGTCAAAAGATCTGGGTTAAATCCATCGTTCTTTTGCCCACTACGCCACCCCAGTTTGGACCCAGCCATATGCAAATCAGTCTTGACCCTGTGCCCCATGGGAACAGTCCAGACCGAACTGCCAGGCCAGGTCCTCCCTGGACCGGAAAGAAGCATCCTGGGACCGGTTTCAGGGTATGCCACCCTTCTTCAGCCAGGCTAGCTTGAATCCAGTGGCACAGTGAGCAAGGGACCCACGTCTGGGCATACCCATCCCACTTAGGGCGAAAAGTGTTACAGCAAACAAACATCATTACTGTATTGTGGTATTTAATGCCATGGAATGTTGTGTTTTGAAGAGTTATGAAGTGTCAGAGTGCTACTAGAGGGCAGCAAGGCACTAAATGAAGACTGTTAACTCTTGGTAATCTTTGTTCTGTATGTAGTAATATGTCGGCGTTTTTACTCCGTCAACACATCAGATTCCTCTCAAAAGAACGGAGCACGGACCACAAAGTAGTGCAGCAAGATAATTCCTTTATTGCTCTACGACCTCTACAGCCATGACGCGTTTCAGCCCGTCAAGGGCCTTGATCACATGACACGCTCTGTCAGGTGAGTAGTTTTTGTATACCATTTTTTTCACTTTCTCTTTTTTTCTCCATTTTTTTTTTTTTCTCCAATGCTCAACCAGTGTTTATTTAAAGTGACCAGTGCACAAGTTTAAAATCATGGAAACAAAAGACAGATTCAATGGGTATTGGGGGAACTTAGCTAAGCATTTTTGTTAAACAACGAGTGTTCAGGTAAAATACCATAACTGGATAGCTTTGCTTAAAAATTCCCTGTGGTTGATATAGAGTTATAACAACCAATCTAATTTCACCTTAGTTACCATTTGGCTGAAACCTTTAAACCCCAATAGTTAAAAGGCCAAATTCATAAATTACATAAAATTAATAATGTAATACATTATGGTATAAATACCTAGTTGTTAAAATCGGAATTAACAATCATTTTAAACATGTCAGATAAGTGCAAATTTCACAAAAACAGTACCATCGATATGTTCAGTTTCATGTAAACTTGTTGACTTAAAGTGCTTGTGCTAGTGCAAAAATATTATATTAGTGCTAAAAATTCTAAAACCAAGTGTAAAAAACTGCTAACTCACCCTATGTGTAGGAACTTGTGTAGGTTGCGGCAGGCAGAGTATATTGACTAATGTCTAAAATATACTACAGTTCGTAGATAATGTAGTAATATGTATCTACTACAAACATAGCTAGGTAGAAGAAGAGCACTGTACATAAATTGGGGTAACAGGATTGCTGGGAAAAGACACAAGATCGTGTACACCATTTGAGAGTTTACACTTTCAAATTGCACAATTGTACCATATTTTACATATTTGCAATTGCATTTCTTTTCACATATATTTATAATTATTGGCACAGGGAGATAAAAATAATATGATTTGCATTCAAGTTGTGCCACAGATTAGGAACCAGGTCCACAGGGTCTAGGCCATATTTTCGCTCCTTAAAAGTGTGTTCGGCAGTTATCTGTATACATAGACTTCATCTATATAAAAACATTCAGCCCAGATTTACTAAGGGCTTGTATCACTGTTGCATCGCACAAGTCTATGCAAGACCTTAAGTAAAATGTACTATGCCATGCTGAGCCACCTTGCGTGGGTCTGACTGGTATAGTAAATCTGGAGCATGGGTATTCCCACACATTCACCCATTTTTTGGGTACATTCCGAGATTTACTAATGTTAGAAAACCTGGAAATGAATCAAAATGCTACGCCTTCCTAAGTGAGGCGTAACAAAGAGAAAAATGTTTATTTCTCCTTGTTTTTTTCTTCTTCCTATGTGTTCTACATTTTGCAGCACACATAAAAAGAGGGAAATGCCTCAGAGGATTGTTTTTGTGCAGGGAAGTGCCGCGTCCTGCACAAAAACAATCCTGTCTGTAACTTGGACGTGCCTGCAATGGTGCTTGGCAGCCACAAGTACGCCAGCACAGAGAGAGACAGCAGGAATGCACCATATTTAAGTAAATATGGCACATTCCTGCCCACTTCATTTGATGCAGTGCAGCGAGTTGTCTTGCGTTGTAATATTAGTATATCTGGCCCTCAGTGTATAGTCATATGCTGAAGGTAAAAGATCCTTTGACTCTGAACGTCATTGATTTCTAGATCTATTGCATTGATTTTGCCAACAAATTGCCCTGCCATGATAAGCAAGGCTTATTCATTGAGAATGAGGGGAGTCCACCCGGGAGGTTTAAGTTCCAGCAGACTAGTGGTCTCAAAGAACAATTGCAAGATTTGTAAAAAATGGTGTGGTGCCAGATTATCATAACCAAAATATTCCCTCTTATAAATATTTTGACCCAGATATCGTTTACAAAAATATCACCACATTGGATATAATAATAGAAAATCTACTCCCAACGAGATGATATTTTTGTAAACATGATTTGGGGCACAATATTTCAGTCAAGACTATTATTTTGCTAATGATTTCTGACACAACTATGCTTAAGATGCACACATGATATTTAGTTGGTTTTGTTCTTTTAATAACATTTCTTTAACTGCAGTGGTGTTGACTTGAATGTGCCAGGAGCACCGCTGCATTCTGAGTGCTGCTATCTAACGCATCACTTCCTGCTGCACATTTTCCAGCAAAACCCTGAGTCAGTTGCAGTGACCAAAGTTCATTCAATTCCCTCCTCTCGCAGCACTGAAAGCAGCGCTCTTAAAAGGCTGCACCATTTAATCCTGAAGCCACTCAAGTCAAGTCAAGAATAACTTTATTTCGGTTCAGAGAACCATAAAAGTTTCACAATAAAATATTCACAATTCATAAAACGTCAACAAAGAAAGATTAAAAAACTGTAATTCTTTAAATTTCCGCGAATGCGTTCATAGGTGGCTAGTACACATAATGCGTTATGATGACAAGGGCATCATGTAGGGGATAATGTCCTCACTACGCATCAGTACCACATGCTACTCTGGTTGATGGACACTAACTAGCAGCACCTGGCACATATGTTGCAATTACTTTATGACTAAAAACACATACAGGGGAATTTATGTTTTATTATAAAAATTTGAAATTCAACTAATCAAATCTCCATTAAACCCTTCTGTGTCAGAGGATTGATGCATTCGTGTGAATTGTAGCACATATAAGACAGAAAGGGGGGAGTAAAATAATGCCTGAAGCTATGACGTCAAAGAATAAGTTGACGTTGTGACATTATGCTCCACTGCTCTCCGAAACTCTTGCTTATCTTCACCTTGTAATTTCCCACCTGAATTACTATAACAGGTGTTAATCAGATCTCCACCACACAGTTCTCTCAAAACTACAGAGAGCTGAAAACTATGCAGCTCACCTGCTGTTTGGGTTGAAACTACATGACTATCTCACTCTTGCTGTGGAATACCACCCTTGACTCTGTGTAAAAAAAAGAGTGACCTTCAAAACTCTTTGTCTAGCACATATAGTGAACCATGCTCAATCACTGAAGTACCTCACAAAACTGAAAACGGCTACAGAAGGTCCTAAATATTAAGTACTGTTTGTGGTTTATTCAAAAAGTGAATCCGTGGAGTTCTAAGAATTTTTTAAACATATCACTCATGTCAATTCATGCCAATGCATGTTTTGCAACTCACATCTGTTTCTTCATTACAGCAAATGAGAAACATCATATACATTTTTTTTCTCCATAAATCGGTGATCACAATAAAATGAAACCTGACAATAAAATAAAGAACAAGAATATTTTTTTATATTTAATTTTCAAGATGTATAATTGATTACTATTATAAGAAAAAACATCATTATACACTCATCAATTAATTGTCATATATTAAGCTAAGGAGATTTTAACATTTCTGCAAAACTTAGGTACAGCAGTATTGAAATTCATTTATAATTAATTAGTTAATAATGATGGTTTCTTTGAGAGATCTCTTTTCTTTGAAAATTGCGCTTATTTTGATAAAGGACAAAAATAAATATGTTATATAAATGTGCATTGGTGAATGTTATCATTTTTTCTGTTCTCTGAATGTACATTAATTTGGAGACTATTCTTAGATATATGAAAAGTCATTGAAGAGTATGCAATTGTGTTGTTTCCTGTAGTGGATCCCCACCCTCCTGACCAACAGACTCCAACCTGCCCAAATACACCTGAAAGCCATGTCACATCCCCGTGACCAGTAGCATCTCTCAAAACTCCACCCTGTCACCTTCCATGACTAAATGAAAATGCTTGGTCCACTCTTAGAAGGCAAGAACATCAAGATCTATTAATTTCCAAATGACATAAATATTTACTAGAAGGTCTTCATCAGGTGTTGCATTGACCTCTTGGAGGACTGCCTTTCCACCTTTGAAGGCTAGATGTCAAACGTGTACCCAAACCTAACCTCTTAAAATGTCCTTTATCCTGATTGCCAACACAGCAACCGAGTACATGTTCAAGAATAGCTAAGAGCAATGAACTTCAATAGATGCACTACTTAAGTATTGGATCACACCAATCACCTTGGTATTATAACTGGGGGTCTCTAATTGACAGAGGTAGGTACCTTTGTCCAAGTAGGGACCCTTGCTTCTAGTCAGGGTAAGGGGGATACACACTTTAGATAACCCCTGCTCACCCCCTTGGTAGCTTGGCACGAGCAGACAGGCTTATCCTAAAGGCAATGCATAAAGTATTTGTACTCCAAGCACACAGTGATATAGTGAAAATACCACAAATGGACACCACACCAGTTTAGAAAAATAAAGTATCTTTATCTAAACTCAACAAGACTAAAACGACAAAAATCCAACATACATGTAGTGAAATAGCACTTTAAAACAGTTATTTCCAAATTAAAGGTTGTAGAAAACAAATAGCTCCACGGGAGCTATTACGACATCGTGACAGCAATATATCCAAAGTACAGCGCCGACCGTGAGGTGTGCGGCGTCGGGCACAGAGTCACAGGGACCCCCAAACAAACAGTACCTCGGAAACAAAGTCTATGACAATGCACGGCGTTGTGGAGGTGAGGCGTCGGTGCTGAGGTTGAGTCCGGCTCCCTGACTGCCACGGGGGAGGTGAAGCATTGTGTCCTCGTGGAGGTGACGTGTCCAATCCAGGACATGGGTAGTCCGTTGCATTGGTGGTGAAGCGATGCGAAGTCGGTGAGTTCGTGGTGTCACCCTTGGCGGTTACCACGATAACTGGATGCAGGTGCTGGCAGTGACGGAGTCAGTGCGAGTGCTGGCGTCGGGAATGCCGATAACTGCCGGCTTTGGCAGGCATCGAAAGGTGTCGGAGCTGAGGTGCAGGCCGGGCGGTGTGTCGTGCACTTCACGAGCGGGGCCCCTGGCCTCGGTACAGGTCGCGGGGCATAACCGCTTCATCGCTGACGTCGTCGGAGTTTGTTTTTCTTGCTTCTCTTAGGTTTTTTCCAGATCCCAACAGCAGGAACAACCGCCAGAGGCCCAAAACTGGAACAGGCACCTCCTGGCAGGTCAGAACTCCCAGCAATAGAGTTCAGGGTATCTGGAGGTGATGTCTTTGTGTCCGTGAGACTTCAGAACAGGAGGCCAGCACACACAAGCCCATGGAGATTCTTCTTCAAGTAGATTTCTAAGCAAAGTTCCAGTCTTTGCCCTTTCCTTGGCAGAAGCAGCAACTGCAGGCCAACCCACCACAGCACACAGCAAAGGGGCAGTGCTCCTCCTCACAGCTCTCCAGCTCTTCTCCTTGGCAAAGGTTCCTCTTGAGTCCAGAAGTGATCTAAAGTTCTGGGGTTTAAGGTCCACTACTTATACCCCACTTTGTCTTTGTTCTTCTTTGTGCCAGTGTCTCTGAGCCCAGTCCAAACCAGTTCTGTCCTCACTGGTGCAGTATGACCACCGGGGGTGGAGACAGCATTGTGCAAGGGAGACAGGCCCTATTCAGGTGCAAGGAAAACTCCTCCCCTACTCTAAATGCAGCCAAGGTCTATTCAGCTTAGCTCTGAGTCATCCAGGAAGGGCCAGACACACCTCAACCCCCCCCGTGGCTGTCTAAAGTGAATCACCAGAAATCCCCTGTCACTCCAAAACCAGACAGTCAATCCGCAAACAGGCAGAAGCACACAGAATGGTTAATCAAGAAAATGTCTACTTCCTAAAAGTGGCATTTTCAAACAGACAATTTAAAAACCATCTTTACTAAAATATGTGTTATTAAATTCTGAGTTCAGAGAGCCTAAACTTTATTCCTCTATCTTGTCCCAATGGGAAGTTATACTTGTAAGATGTCACAAAGTATCTCCCATGGGACAGATAGCCTTTAAATAGTGAAAAATAAAATTGGCGGTATTTCACTATCAGGACATGTCACACACACCAGTGCATGTCCTATCTTTCACATACACTGCACCCTGCCCTTGGGCCTACCTGAGGGGTGTCTTATATGTAAGAAAAGGGAAGGTTAGGGCCTGGCAAGTGGGCGTGCTTGCCAGGTCGTCATGGCGGTTTAAAACTGCACGCAGACACTGCAGTGGCAGGTCCAAGTTACCTTTTCAGGGCTATTCATGTGGGTGGCACAATCAGTGCTGCAGGCCCACTAGTAGCATTTGATTTACAGGCCCTGGCACACTCAGTGCACTTTACTAGGGGCTTACCAGTAAATCAAATATGCCAATCATAGATACCCAATCACAATAGCAATTTATACAGGGAACACTTGCACTTTGACACTGATCAGCAGTGGCAAAGTGCCCAAAGCATCTAAGCCAGCAAAACCGACATTCAGCACAGCATCAAAAATACAGGAGGTAGAGGCAAAAAGTCAGGGGAAACCACGCCAAAGATGCCAAGTCTAACACTTGGATTCCACATTGACACAAGCTTTAGCCTCATGACACACATCACAAAGAAGACAAAGACACTTTAGTGCTAGCTCTCTCTTCTTTGCAGAGTTAAATCCCTAAACCTAACTACAGCCAAGTCAAACATTGGTCCTATCACACCTATAGGGGTGCCAACAATCTGCTCACCAACATTAAAGACACTTATGTGGCACCTCTAAAACCTGTCCTCCATGTGGTTCCACAAGTCAGAACAGGATTGAAAAAGTCGAACTGGATTATTCTCAGGTTTCAGGAGGCCCACTAGCTTCCCCTGCTCCGCCACTGTCCTGCATCACCCTTAAAGCAGCGAACTCCTACAAACCACTGCCCTATGTCCAAGTGAAATGCCAAGCAGTGATTGAGCACAGCTCAAGACCAACAAATGCAAAATGAAGAAAGCCAGAAATTATTTGTCAACTGCTACACACCCAGGATTGGAAACATCACCCAGGCACATATGTACCAAGTCCAGTCTCTCCTACAGGTCCAGATCAGCTACCTGTAAGTAAATTGCATATACAACCCTCTCCTCTTTTACTCCTGTCATAGTGTGCTGCACTCTGTTGCTTTACAGCTAAATTTGTATGATATAAATGTACATTAGCTCACTAAGGACCATATTCCAAGTTGGGTGGAATGGTGGCCAAACCACATGAATAGCGCACGCAATATCCATCTTTTGAAAGCAGAAAGAAAATATGCGTGGTGACGGGATCAGTATTGATGAATTGCATGTAGGAATTAACTCATTCATTCCAGATCCCCTTGTCATTCCCCCGTTCATGGTCCAGAAACTCACGAAAGACGCTAACTAGGGTGGAGATACTGGCGAGAATCATGACTATGGGCCTCATTATGAATGCGGAAGGCCCGCCACCACCAGCCGTGCGGTGGCGGGCCCTCCGCCATCGGACAGCGATTTTCCCCCCGCCAAATTAGGATGGCGGGGGGAATCTGACCGCGTCCGTGGCGGGCGCAAAGACCGCCCGCCACGGATCCGCCACAGGCAATCGTTCCGATTGCCTAGCGGAGCGGTCAGCATCTGTAAAATGGTGGCGGTGCCTAGCAGGCACCGTCCGCCATATTACGATGCTGCATCCCCCCCAGCCGGTGTATGGTGGTGAAACCACCATTCACAGGCTGGCAGGGATTGCATCTGGGGGCCCGTTGCGGGCCCCTCTTGTGTGGGAGGGTGTGTGTGCTGCATTTCCCTGCAATGAGTGGCAGGCACCACGTGGTGCCTGCCACGCAGTGCAGGGAAATGCAAGACATGCATTTTTACTATTGCGGCGGGTGCTGCAGCCAGCAGCACCCGCCACAATGGTAAACATGCTAGATGCGACCGCCACGGTGGCGGTCGCATCGTAATTTCACATGCTGGACCGCCGCGTTGCAGGCGGGCGGCCCCAGGCACCGCTATGTGGCGGGCGGACTCGAGTCCGCCCTCCATCGTAATGACACCCTATGTTCCTGGTACCTTCACATTAAATTAGTGGCCATCTCATAATAGGGTCCTGGTTAGATGGAAAAGTTTCTTGCTTTCTCTTGAGAATTTTGAGTCATTAACAAGTCTATTACTGAGAAGGAATGCTCCCCCTGTTATTGTTCAATAATGGGATTTTTAGAAAATACATTTTAGAGAGTTGCTAAGAAAGCATGTTAAAAAAGGAAAAATTCTACCAGAAAAACTCGAAAAATTTAGAAAAAAAAACCCATGGATTTTTGTAAAACTGACCACTTTTTCAATTTGAATTTTATCAGAGCAAAAATGTTGGTATTAAACAGAAAAGACACAAAATAGTATATATGTTTACTGAAATGCGGGATTCAGGGACAAATCGTCGAACAAGGGGAAATATAAAAAGTTCTATGATGGAATCTATCTAGAGAGCACTTAGAACAAAATCGTCACACAGAACGGGTTGTATCGCTTGGGAAAGCGCTTAGCTGCACAGCATTCAAGTCGCGGCGCATTGCTTTTATGGCCATCCAGCCAGGGTCAGTTTCCCACACTACCTCGACCTGTAGATGGCTACAGGTTCTAAAAGCTGAGTTGTTTTGTTCTAGTTAATAAGACTCCTGCTCTGCGCCTGCCCGAGCAGAAAGTTGATCACAGGAGATATCTGATGTATGAGTCTCCCGAAAGCCGCGGAATATATTTGAATTGTATATGTTTCTTTGTTTAGATGAGATCCAGGGCTGTGTTTATTGTTTTTTCATGATAACACAGTTTGATTTAGTGGGACAAAGGGCTGGCAAGCCTTGCTCTCTTGTGATTAATAATTTGAACACATTTACATTTCAATGCAGAGTAACACTGCTTCTTTCCCCTAATTTCCCCCCTATGGAAAACCGGAATCTGTCTACTGGGGAAGGAAAGGCACGAGCCAACCGAGGAGAGAAATTATGCTGGCTCTGAATGTGTTCACTGTTTTATGTGTGATTTCCATATTCCAAACTTCAATGACATCTAGGAAGCAGCTTGTTTCAGGGCACGAGCTGAATACTCATTGTTGCTGTAATTTAAGGAGCAGAGAAAAAGGTCTTCAAAATAAAAGTATGTGTTTAGTTTAAGAATTAAAAGATTTGATGAATGTACATACGTGAGTAGGATATATAAATTAATATATTTTGTACTGGCTTCTGTTTAGAAATGCAACGTATTTTGTTGCAGACACTCTCTACAAGGGGCACAGCTAAGTGGAAATAGGAGGTGGAACAAGTTTATCTGGGAATGCACTTTAATAGGATGTCTCCTAATGGGCTTCTTCTTCTTTTTGACTTATGAATTAGTGGTTTTATTATGTGAAGTTTTTACATTTTATCTGTGTTTTAATAAGTCGTTTAATAGAGACATTATGTATAAGAAGAGTGCAAATGTGACATATTGTAAGTTTTTTATGAACTGAACAATAAACTAAACTAACAAACAAAACAAACAAATACAAAGGGCACACAATGAATACGAATTCTGCTGTAAACAGATGCTTTTCAAGTAGACGCCAGCACTTGTTCAAAAAGGTGTACAAACTATTTTTGCATTGTTTTTACATCTACTTCTCTCCCAAGCTGGGCATGATGTGTGCATGATCTCAATTTGCACATCTTTTAGCTGGAGGTAATTGCCACTGTAATAAATGAAAATTAAATAGTAAGGTGTACAACATTCCCAAAAATCCATCAGTACAAGTTCATTCTATTTTTTATGATGGTGCAAAAATACCCAACGCCTGGCACACATATTATTTTTCGCTGGGCTGCAATTTTGCCAGGCTGCAATTAAAAGGTAGGTTTAAATGCTTTCCTCTAGGTCTCACATAGTCATTTACGATTGGGATGCTAAAATAAGTCCAGAAACACGACAGTACAATTACCGAATGCAACACAATCAAACCAAGCTTTTGCTCTCGATTTGTAGTCTGGTCAAAAAAATTGGAAATGACAAAGGCATTACTTTTTCACAAGCTTTTAAATGGCGGTAAGATCAAGCGCTAAAGAAAAGCAAGAACTATTTGCACTCAGCCCTCAGTTGGCACAAGTGAGAAAATGGATGCTAATACAATTTCCTCCAGTTTTGTAAGCAGTATCAGTGTTGAAATGAGTTCCTGAAGGGAGCTGATCATATGTGTTGACAAAAAAACTTCCCAAAGGTGCCAGGATGACATACCTGGGTTGGACCCAAGCCTAAATTGCAGGTTTGGGAGGCAGGTGCATGATGTTGCTCCTAGTTGAGCAAAAGCCGTCAGAGTAGTGATTAATCTGCTGGTTAAGGGGGGTGGTCCTTGCCGATGGGTCAGGTAAGTGGAGATACAATAGGACATATTTACAAGGGGATATCGCCACCAAATCGTCACTTTTAGTGACGTTCCGGTGGCGATATGCCCTTCTCCATATTTACAAAGCGGTGTTAAGCCACTTTTTGTGGCTTAACACCGCCTTGTAAATAAGGCCTGAGGCAGTGCCAAAAACTAACGCCATGCAAGAGCAGGCGTTAGAATGGCGTAATGAGGAGAAATACTTTCATGTCTCCTCATTTTTGCTTTTTCTATGTGTGCTGCATTCTGCAGCACACATAGAAAGAGCAAAATGCCATTAATGATTGTTTATGTGCAGGAAGGGGTCCCTTCCTGCACATAAACAATCATTAAATAATGACAATTTGCTACTTCTATGTGTGCATAGAAGTGACAAATCACCATTAGTGATTGTTTTTGTGCAGGAAGGGACACTTTCCTGCACATAAACAATCATTCCCTGCAATGCAGGCACTCTTGCACTATGGTGCAAGTTGCCTGCGTTGGTGCTAGGCAGCTAAATTTAGCACCAGTACTAGGGAAAACACATGGGTGTGCTGTGTACTTGTGAATATGGCGCATCCCTGTGTTTTGAAAATGTAAGAGCGCGAAGCTGTAAAATTTGGCACAACTCCGCGCTCCAACGTTTTCTCATTAATATTCCTCAATGATTGGGGTATGCCATTACTGTTGTTCAGGAGCATGGAAAGGCCTGTACAAAGAGCTGGAATTTGAGGAGATTTATGAATGCAAGAAGGCAGTTTGTGATCTCAATATATGGATGAAGAATGTTCTGCAGATGTGAATCTGAGGAGATTTACGAATGCAAGAAGGCAGTTTGTGATATCAATATAAGGATGAAGAATGTTCTGTAGATGTGAGTAGGCCATGTGAGTTGGCCAAGCAAAATACCTTTCTTGGTTGGATTGTTACATACCAGGGGGTTGACACCAGTGAGGTTGTCTTGGTCCTGGGAGGGTGTCTTGGTACTGATGGTGTTTTTTGTTCAGTTGTGTGCAATGGTTTATTTGTCTTCTGCATGGTGCAAATGCACCAAAAGTCGATTTGTAAGCTGTAAGCAACAGAGAAAGCTGTGTTTAGGCTAGTGTTACATTAATGGCTGGGCTAAGTAAAAAAGATCACCTATCAAATGTTTACCATGACGCCCATTGGCTATAAGTTGAGGATCGGATCAAGTTTAAATACCATTGCTTGGTTCATAACCCATAGCATAAACTAAGCTCACTTTGCCAGCAGATTGGCTCGGGGAATTAGGAAGTAGCTGGCAAAACAACTTTTGCATTCCATTCGGTCAGTAAAGTGAGTACTAAGAGCACATGTTTGAGCAAATCAAAGAAATTACAGAAGTGCTGCATGGCGGTCAAAAACAACATTTACACAGGAGCGGCCGGTGCAGGTTAGCGTGGTGAGGCAGGGGGGGGAGTCGACAGATGATGATGAGGGAAAATAACATATAAAAAAAGAAAATCACTTACCTTGCGCTCGCTTCATCGCCAACTCGGCAATGCGGCGAGCAAAAGGTAAGTGTTTTTCTTTTTTTTAATGTTATTTTCTCTCAACGTCGTCTTCCGACTCCTTCCCGACTTGCCCCACCTCGCTTACCTGCACCGGTCGCTCCTGCATTTACAGGCTCTCTGACAAAGTGAGGACCAGTATCAAGGATGAGGTTTTCAAGATGCTGGGTTTGGAGGGTGATAGAGTTCTCCTCTAGTCTCTGGTTAATCCAAGTGGTATTGGTTGGTACCAAATGCCCCCCCCCCGGTACCACCCCAGAACTCAGGTTCGGTGTGAACTAAAGGGGCCTCATTTCAGTTACCAAGATGTTCACCCAAATCCCAGAGCAGATGAGTAAATTGATAGGTTAGGGCTGCCATGTTCCTGAGTGTTATTGATTTGACACCAGGGTACTGGCAGATTGCTCTAACTGAACGGGCCATGGAGAGGTCAGCATTTTTCACACCAGAGGGACATTTCCAGTTCTGAGATACACCCTTTGAGTTAAAGAACACAGCACACATGCAAAGAGGAATAAATAAAGATATTTCTCCTAGTTAAGCCAGCATCAGGCAGCCTCAGGCATGAGCACCATTTGGCACAAACCCATGTCTACAAGTATTTGTAGATATGGGTTTGCATCAAAATCCACTGGTCGATGGATGGAAATGCCCATGCACCATCCATGGAATGCACACCGGGTGCAAAGTAACGCAAAGCAGCACAATGTGCTGTGTTGCATTACTTTTTTATTTTTACAAAGCTACGCAAGTAACCATTTGCGTTGCTTTGTAAATACCGCAAAAGGAGTGTGCATTGGGTCTGCGTCAAGTAAGTGATTTAAAGCTGGCAACAACTTGGGAAATCTGGCCCTCAATTATAGGGTCAAGATAGAAGTGTGGTCTCAGGCATACACAATATGATGATTACAGAACTTTTCTCTGAAAATGTGGAAATGGAAATGTGGATGTCTGGCCAGAAAAAGATACACACTTATCGCACGACTACATAGAGTAAGACTGGGCCTCGCAGTTATTCACATGATAGGGAATTGAGAGTTGCCACACATAAATTCACATATTTTAAGATTTTGTATGACTGGCACTGCACACCATCTAGGCTGCTTAAGGTGCAACTAATCATGGAGGATAAGTGTTGGATGTGTAAGGCTGTAATCTGTGACGTGATGCACATATTATGGTCATGTCCTTCACTGTTACACGACTGGACAGATATGTGGTGTTGGACTTGGCACTCTCTGCAAGGTCACCCCCAAACCTTTTGCCTTCACCCCTCCTGTTTTGCTGAAATAGTTTTTCTAGCTTTAGGACTCGCTGCACTTTACCACTGCTAACCAGTGCTAAAGTGCTTGTGCTGTTTTCCTAAAACATGGTTCAGTTGGGCTGCACCTGATTAGCACATTTTATTTACTTGTAGGCCTCTTGTAAAGTGGTACTGCATATACCCAGGGACTGCAAATTAAATGCTACTAGTGGGATTGACAGCACTCATTGTGCTACCCACTTAAGTAGCCTTTTTAGACATGTGTCAGGCCTGCTATTGCAGCCTGTCTGCAGTTTTAAACTGCCATTTTAACCTGGCAAAAAATACCTTTTGCCAGGCCTAAACCTTCCTGTTTAATGCATATAAACCACCCGTAGGGTAGGCAACAAACAGCCCATAGGCAAGGGTGCAGTGTATTTAAAAAGTTGGACATGTTCTTTTAAGTTTTGCATGTCCTCCTAAATTAGCTTTCACTACTGCAAGGCCCACTTGTTCCTAGGATAACATTGGGTTACCTTATTACATGAAATAAGTGATAACATTTGATTGGGAGCAGGTAGGAATGTCAAGTTTGATCTTAAATGTATTGTAATTTAAAACCCTCTTTAATGGTAAATTATGAAAATGCCACTTTCAGAAAGTTCAAAACAAAACATGAACACCTGGCTCTATACTAACCTACACTCCTACTATTTATGGAGAAACGGGCAGACTATTCTTTTATCTGTCCAAGTAGAATTTTTATTAAATAGTCTTTAAATTGATTCAAAACAATTTTTTCAAAAGACTGAAAAAGAAACACATATTTCACAAATTGACACAGAAACCTTGACATATAAATAACACAATGCACAATCAAAAACAATTTGGACATACACCAAAGTGAGGATTATTTGCAACAAATTACAACATGCGAAAAAATCACTAAATGAAAACAAACGTAAATCAAATACAAAAAACATTCAAAGCTTGCATCATCTGTGAAAAAAACACAACGGTGATTGCGAAAAAGTCCAATTCTATGGACTAAACTTATTGTTTCAGCAAGAATATCACAAAAGTGTTGAAAATAATGAATTAATCTTTAATACATCCGACACTCAACACATTTAGATTTAACTAAATGCCTCTCAAAATGCCTCTTGAAAATGCCAACGCGTTTCAAGACCCAGGCTGGATAGTACTGGGAGTCTCGTCAGGGCTTCAAACAAATAATCTGGATATTCTAAAAAAACGAAAAATGAAAAAACGTGATGCAACAACAGCATCAACCCCAAACTACCTTTCTCTCTCATATATATATAGCTGATTTTTTGTGTACCTGATTCTTGAAGTAGGAGCAGCCGCTTCAGTTAGTTGATTCCACGCGTTTTTATCTATATGTCAGTTGACTCGTTCTACTGTAGCTTTAAAGCACCACGTGCACACTTTAAACTGTGTATAATCCTACAAGAGAAGATCATTCATAGAATGAAAACTTCTACTCGATCCCTGACTTGCAAAAAGAATTAATTTAAATGTACCTTGCGCAAAGGCTGCAGAGCATGGACAGGAACTATTCGGATTGGGACTCACAATTCTAAAAACAGGAAAAGGTATTGTGTTCATTAAATAGAATGTTTATCAAGAGGCCGCACTAAACGATTTAAATTCAGTTGCCATTTGGACTTACTTTAAATGAGTTCGTCCGATATTAGACTCTGCAAAAGGCAGGCTTTTCTTCTGCTCAAAAGCAAGCGTGCTCACATTCACTGGAATTGATTCTAGAAAGCAAGCGTGAATGCATTAGGCTTGCAGACATATGTTAGATTAAAATTTCTGGCTTCACTTGTACTCAAGGAATTACAGGGGAGGGACAAACAAACGTACTTGTATCGACTTCATTAAACAAACTGGATTAACTCTCACCCGGCGTTGGCATTTTCAAGAGGCATTTTGAGAGGCATTTAGTTCAATCTAAATGTGTTGAGTGTCGGATGTATTAAAGATTAATTCATTATTTTCAACACTTTTGTGATATTCTTGCTGAAACAATAAGTTTAGTCCATAGAATTGGACATTTTTCGCAATCACCGTTGTGTTTTTCACAGATGATGCAAGCTTTAAATGTTTTTGTATTTGATTTACGTTTGTTTTCATTTAGTGATTTTGTCGCTTGTTGTAATTTGTTGCAAATAATCCTCACTTTGGTGTATGTCCAAATTGTTTTTGATTGTGCATTGTGTTATTTATATGTGAAGGTTTCTGTGTCAATTTGAGAAATATGTGTTTCTTTTTCAGTCTTTTGAAAAAATTGTTTTGAATCAATTTAAAGACTATTTAATAAAAATTCTACTTGGACAGATAAAAGAATAGTCTGCCCGTTTCTCCATAAATAGTAGGAGTGTAGGTTAGTACGGAGCCAGGTGTTCATGTTGTGTTTTGAATTTTGAATAGCCCTACCTGGCCCCGGTCCTTTGGGCTTAACCCCTATTGTTGTTAATAACTTTCAGAAAGTTGGTATTTTCTTGTCCTAAACATTTGGCGCCTGCAGCCTGTATCCAGGATCATATGACTAGGTGTTGCTGGCAGTTGGCCTTTGTGTGTTCCTCCCAGACAATATCACAAAGGGGGATCTGGTGTTGTTAGGATGGGCCATCCTGACCTAATGGGCGGGGGAGGAGCTGTCACCTACAACAATTGCACTTCAATGGGGCTGCTTCCTCCTTCTTCATGGACAGAACTCAATGAGTTAAATTTCCCCTCTACACCTCAGAACACAAGAAACTCATCTGCGGAATCCCTCAAGGATCGTCACTCAGCCCAACACTCTTCAACGTCTACATGAAGCCCCTCGTGGACATTGTCAGAGCCTACTGGATCATCATAATATCCTATGCCGATGACACACAGCTCATCCTCTCCCTTACTGACTCAACCAGCAACGCCGAAGCAAACTTCACCAACTGCATGAGCAATGTCGCTGCTTGGATGAAAAACAACTGCCTCCAGGTCAACACAGACAAAACTGCAACAAACAGCCCCCTGGGATGCCTCTTGGTGGCCCTCCAAACTTGGCCCCCACGCCCCCTGTGGACCATGCCAAGAACCTCGGGATCATCCTGGACACCAACCTCTCCATGAGCAGACAGATCAAAGCCGTCTCCTCATCATGCTTCCACATCCTGCAAATTTCAAATGGATCCCACTGAACACCAGACGAACGGTCACCCAGGCTCTTATCAGTAGCAGACTTGATTACGGAAACGCCCTCTACATCGGAATCCCAGCCCATATCCTACGCCAACTCCAAATGACCCAGAACGCTGCTGCCATACTCATCCTGAATATTCTGCAAAATAATCACATCTCTCCACACTTCAACAATCTCCACTGGCTCCCAGTCCAGGAAAGAATTAAGTTCAAGCTACTCACCCACGCTTACCAAGCTTTCCACAACACCGGTCCAGCTTACCTCAACCACTCCCTCAACTTCTACCATCCCACCCTCCCTCCCATCAAGAAGACCAGAAGCGGAGGACGCTCCTTCTCATAGCTCACAGCCAAGACCTGGAACGACCTCACGAAACATCCCAGAACCTCCCCCTCCCACATGGACTTCTGAAGGAACCTAAAAACATGGCTCTTCCAGATGAAACAGGCATAATCTCCTTCTCCCCATCAGGCCTGCCCTACTCAGCGCCTGGATACCCTCACTGGAGATTAGCCGCACTCTACAAATTCAAATAACATAATCACAAAACCTCTTAGATTTATTGATATTTCTCTGACTTTTAGATCTAACTGATCCCCGCTTACAAATTCCACCTCACCATCGGTATCACCACAACCTGGTTCGAAAAGGTGTTTGGAGAAAATATTGAGATGGAAATATCGGTGAAAAAATATTGTGATACAACAATATCGTGATGCAGAAATATTGTTGTCAAGAATATCAATTCTTTGGGTAAGTAGTATTGTTTTCAAGAATATCATTGTAAATATTGTTTTCAATAATATAGCTGTAAAAAATATAATTTTTTAATAATCTTTATGTGTGCTAGTTTATATATAAATTTTTGGGGTTATTATTGTTTGTATGATTGTTAATAATATTTTTGAATATAGTTTGAATTGTTAAGTGAATGATAATTTTTAAGTTAATTTTAATAGTAATTTATATATTGCCATAATGGGTTGCTAGTTTTGTAGGGATCTAGGGTGGAAAGTTAATTAAGTATAATTAATAATAAATCATTATTATTTTGTATTAATAATTTAATTGATTATTAATTATGTTAATCGTGAAATTATATTTTTTAAGCTATATATTATGGGCGGGCTTCTAGGTTTGGAGGCATATAGGGTGGGAAGTCAATGAAGTGATAATTAATTAACAATTAATTAAAAATGGATTAATAATTATCCAATTGATTAGTAATTATGTTAATTGCGTAATAATGATATTTTTAAGTTATTTGTTTTGTGGAAGTTGCTGGGTTTCTAGGGGTATAGGGTGGGATGTTAAGTAATAATTAATTAACAATTAAATTATAATTTATTAATAATTATTTAATTGATTAATAATTATGTACATCTTAGTAAAAAATATATTTCTTAGGTGCAGGTTGGTGGGTGTGTAGAGGTATAGGGTGCAAAGTTAATTATTAATTAATAATTACAAAATAATTATTAACTAATTAGTAATAATTGAGTAATTAATTAATGATTGATTATTTATTTGTTGATTGATATTTAATTTGTCATTAATTATGGTCATCATGTTACATTTACTTATTTTAGTTGCGTTTTGAGTGTGGGCTGCTAGGTTTGTGGAGGTAAGTTAATTAAGCTACAAATGAAGACAAGGTGGTACTAAGGAGGAACTAACAAGCATTACAAAGGACAATGACACAAGCCTATGAAAAATATGGGCGAAGAGGGGGCGGAGCTTCAAGTCCATACTCAAATACAGCATGCCTCGCATAGCAGCACATGCGCTGCCCAGACTCGACCTAAAAACGAGGTGGGAAGTAAAAAGGGAACAGTAATACAAACCATCCCAACTTGAGTCTCCCCAGCCTCACTCATCCCTCCCAATTCCCCAAATTAAATAACAGTGTACACATTTCCTATCAATGAGCCCAGCAGGTCCTAATCAGTATAAGGGTCTGGCATGGCCCCAACATCTCACCGGACTGAAGCGGAACGTTAAGCTAGGATTCCGCCCCTGTTCCATCCAGTCCTGCCGCAGTGTCTACGTGTTCTGAGTCTGAGTTTTGGTCAATTTAGAGCCGGACTTGATTAAAGTGGAGGGTCCTTGTGGTTAAGGTATTGTGGAAATCATTACTTTGAACGTGGGGTTTGGCAAATACTATTGGCACACGGTGTGCGTGAGTATGTACATTGTGATCATCTCTTGTAAGTTGGGAAGAAACTAATCTTGGACTATTTGGAGGGACATGTTGTCTCTAGTGGTGTGTGAAGGAGGATGCAGCTGTTTTAGAGCTATCAATATTAATGCTTGGTGTATGACAGACTTCCCTGTGGATATCTGTCTTTATATTAACTCTGTTCCTGTCTGTGTGCATCCTCTGGCTTCCCACAACTGTTTCTCATGCTCTGGGGTGTTTTCTTGTAGTTCTCTTAGTTGCAGATGAGCTGTCTCTGTGTAATGTCTGGAAGCACCCAAGGAGCCTAAAGGTGCCAATGTTTCAGTAGCTGATGTTTCACTAGCTGAAAAAACTGTGGTATGTGTGTTATCAAGGGGGCGTTTCCGTATTGGTGATGGGGTATGCAAAGAAGGCAGTTGTGTTGACTATATGACACTTAACTACCTTAATGATGTGAGTCAACTGAGGAGGACTTAACAGGGTGTCTCTGTTTTTCTCTTGATGTCCCCTCTTCTGCTTTGTCATCACTAGGACCCTCTGGCTTTCGCGATTTTCGTGCCTTCCTCTTGGCCTCTTCTGGGCTTGTGCACCTACCACTTGTTTCTGGGAGTGGCTTTCCTTTGTATTGCCCTTGGGTCTGCCGTTGGGTCTCTTCTGAGAGTAAGGACTGGCAGGCCCTGGGGCCAGGGATGTGTTTGGTGTTGAGTGGCTTTGTGCCATTTTTAGTGTTTTTCTATTCAGTCTTAGTTTTCAGGGAAAACTTTGACCAGGTGTTCAACAGGGGACCCCGTGGCACTTGTGGGCCTGGTCTTATATTGTAGTCTTATATTTAGTCCTACCTTTGGCTTTCAGTATGCCTAACCAATCTCCCTAATTTTCATATTTATAGTACTTTGCTGCCCTTTCTATTGTAGCCTTCACAACATAAGTGGACCCTTGTCTACTTTATGGGGTATTTCCGCACTTCACATAAATTGTGATTAGGCCATGAAGGTGAACATCAGACATATTTATGCCTAATTTATGCAGAACTTCATCCATACATATGTCTTGGGGGGGGACATTTATGGAAGACCTAAGTGGATTGTTACCTGATGCAATGGACAGTATAACGTTATAATGAATACATACTGACTATTTGTGGTGTTTGTGGATTACTCATGTCCTAAAATCCCCCAAATTTAGAACATCTGTGAGAAGTGCGCAAGTTAGAAGTTCTAATATTAGAGGCGAGTCTCTTATTATTTGGGACCCAAACAACACAACGGCTGCCCATGGTCCCACTGAAATGTTAATATGACTTCAATATCTAAATTGAGCAAATATTGGCAGCTATGGGACCCATTACCGCACTACCAGAAGTGTTTCTTGTGTCTTAAGCAAATGTTGCCCACCTCTAATGACCAGCTACCAGTTCGTCATACATTGGATATGTTTAGGCAATTGAGAGGCAATAAAACAGAATACGTGTACTAGAATTAACACATGGAACAATAGGAGGCAATAAGACGAGTAGGTCTTTTGCTTGTTTTTGTTTCTCTTTAATCAAATTCTTCTTCACAGAATACAGATAAGTGCAGCCAATGCATTTCGCCTTGTTACAGGCTTCCTCAGGGCAAAGTCGTGTATTGAGTCATTGTAGGAGGTTCTAAACAAATGCAGCGTTGCAAATGATGAACATGTGTTCAGGAAGGCTCTTGTAGCAGCAGTGAGCTTGAGTTTGCTGTAGATCGTAGGTAGTGTTAGGAACAAATTTCAAATTTATGAGTTTGAGAAAGACATCCATTCATGTTAGGCCGTGTTCGGCATATTGTGTTCTGGCAACCAGCGTTCAGCGTGTATAATATGATAATTGATTAAAGAGAAACAAAAACAAGCATAGGACCTATCCGTCTTATTGCCTCCTATTGTTCCATGTGTTAATGCTCTTACATGTACTCTGTTTTGTTGCCGCTCTATTGTGTCTAGACATGACTTCAATATCATCTGTCACTGGCCACAAGGTGGCATCAGTGTCACACATGAAGATCTGTATATTTGAAAATGAACATCTTTGCACAAGAAGGCCCACTTTATATTTATCCTGCCCTTTATTTTATCTGACAGGACATTTCCCCACTTCCAACATGTTTTAATTTTAATTTCATGTGTATTCAAATATTATTAATGTCTTGTTGTGCCTCTTTCCTATCTATATCAGTTAGTATGGAAGTCACTGGGGCGTTTGGCCAATTTTTCACTATTTGTCTTTGGTGATCGTAATATGTTATACTTTGGTTGCTTCCCTCAACATTCATAGAGGGCATAAGTCAATTCTTTTGAGGGCCTTTAGACGATATTTCACCACTGGTTGGAAACCGTAACACGTTTTGTACAATTTGCAACAAACTCCTCTATTCTAGCTGTATGAGAGTCCTACTCAAAATCACTTTTAAGAAATCTATATCCCTATCTATACTGTTCAATAAATCTTCCTCTGTCTGTGTACCCTCATGACAGTTATCTATATCACTGTCAATTCTATCCGATAATTCTTTTAGTTTCCAATCCTGAGTGGGTATAGTTATAGCTCTATCATGGGTGTAATAGCTGCTATTGTCGCTATCTGTTCTGGTGTTCATGAGGCCACTGCACTACTGCAGCCCTCTGTTATCCAATGACAATATCCTTGTTGGATATTGTGGGGCACAAACACTCAGTTTTAGAAATGTTTCTAATCAGTTCTTTGGAGGACTCGTCTAATTATCTGACAGATCTGCTGTTATCACATCAATGTATGTTGTCCTTAGACCTAAATGTGATGTGCTGTCAATACCTAGGTGTTCAAGAATTTCTCCCATTAAGGGATTGTTAGATGGTACTGGTATTAGTAGTCTCCTGGGGTCTGTGCCATTGGAGAGGCCAACAACCTGACTGCTATAAAAAAAGACAACTAATTCGGGGACCTACTGTGATTGATCACTCGTGGACTGTTGAGACATTTGCCTAACTCAGTCAATTACTTAAAATTTCCTTTCCTAACATTCTACACTATCCCTCACAAGATAGGAAATCCGTTAATTTATTTCTAAGTTATACACTACATAACATTACAAAATCTATTAAAAATTACTTTACTCTGTGGCCACATTTCTATTTACAGGTACATACATATTTATCAACTCTAAACTACATACTAGGGCAAAAAATCATTGGTCACTTCCCTCCGCATTCATAGAGGGGATAACCGTCACAATTTGCACCTGCAAATTGTGACTTCCAGATTTAAGGTCTGGGATTGCAAAAAGTGACTTGAGTGTTCTGTTCTTATTCATGGTAAAGTCTGATCTTTGCAGCGTGCGTTCTGGAGCATCTAAAAGACTGGGCATTTTCGAATAACGTGATTCCCATGACACAGGCCGGATTCCGCCCAAAACACTCAACTTTGGATAACATCGCCGTTCTTCAGACTGTCCTAGATAAATATGTTATGTTAAACTCACAAATAATATACTGTGCTTTTATCGACTTTTCAACCGCTTTTGATAGCATGGACAGACCGACATTATGGAGAAAACTAGAGTGTTTAGGGATTCCTACACATCTTCTCACAGTAATTATCTCTCTGCACACGGCAACATGGTGTAGAGTTCAAATGGGGGGAAAAAAGGGTTTAACCAATCCAATCCCTACGATGAATGGCTTGAAACAGGGATGCCTACTAGCACCCATATTATTTTCCATTTACATAAGTGACCTCCCGGGGCGCTTTTTCTTAATTAAGAACTCTCCCCCAAAACTAGCACAGCTCGATATCCATTGCCTAATGTACGCTGACGATATAGTCATATTCGATCGTACCCCAATTGGCTTGCAAAGAAACTTAAATGAACTAAACCAATATGCAAAAGAAAACTTCTTGGTCCCAAATATATCTAAAACCAAAATTTTACCTTTTAGTGGAAGAAGGAAATCTCTACCTTTCACATGGTCATTGGGAGGTAACCCAATTGAGACAGTGAAAGAGTATATCTACTTGGGCCGTATCTTTACGCATAACTTACAAGACACTTCCCATCTCCAACACTTAGGGCGAAAGGCAGATTCCCATGTCGGGGCACTATTGAGATTTTATCGCTCAACGGGCAATAGACATTTTAAATCCTTGCTAGAGGTTTATGCATGAAAATCCCACCGATTTTATCTTACGCCATGGAACATACACAAATTAAAACATGGCAATCAATAAAAGTAAAAGAAGGGATTATCCTGCGGAATCTATTTAAAGTATCCCAATCAGTCCCTGCACAAGCTTTACGCCTTGAGCTTTCTCTAACGAGCATATTTGCTCGAGTTGTCTCCAATATTATAAGGTGGGCCTATAATCTCTTTCATGCAGCTCCAGACACATTAAGACATATATTAAAATTGGAGACTTTAAGAGATGAAGCGTCTCGGTACACCTTCAATAGGAACCTTGTAAAAGCCCTTGAGGTGTCACAATGCACTGTCGCACTTTTGCAGGCCTGGTCCCCAGCGCACCTGAAGCTCTTTTTAAAACATATGACGCCGAGAATAAGCTATGAAATGGACAAAGAACATTGTATCCAACTAAAGCATTACAAAACTTTCTCGGAAAACATAGGGGCCGATTCCGATTCGGGCCGGAAATCTCTCCGACCGAGCCGGACCCGGAGAGATTTCCGACCGAATCGGACCCGTGCAGCCCGACCGAACGAGTACGATGCGCACGTATGCCATCGGACTTGAGTCGGTCGGACTCCCATTGAAGTGAATGGGAGCCTGTCGTACAATGCGTACGCGGGCTCCCATTGACTCAATGGGTGCGAGGCGGTCAAGGGCGCCCCCTACAGCGTGTACGCGGCGAAGCGACTCGCGCCGTACACGCACAGGTAGGGGGGACCCATGGGTCCCCCCTGTGTGCGAATCGCGCGGCTACGCGTACAGGGGGGTCTGACACGGACCCCCAAAGTACGGCTCCGACTGCTCTTTGGAGCCGGAGTGCGCGGCTCGGTCGGACTGCTCGCGGCGTACTTACCCGGCCGGGGAACGTCTCCATTGCGCGGTGCGAGGCGAGTCCGAGCGAGTCGGTCGGTGCAGTGAGAACCGGGAACGAGTCGGTCGGAGAGGTCGGGACGCCCGGACGAGTTGGTCGGCGATTTCGCATCGTACTCGCTCGCCCGGATGCGCGTACGAATCGGGCGGGCAATAGGGCTCCGAATCGGATCCGGTTAAGCCGAATCCGATTCGGAGCCCTACCGGCCGAGATCGGAATCGGCCCCATAGTATTTAAAACCCCCGAACAATATTTACAGTTTCAGTTAGAGCACAGTGTAAGGCGCTGTATCCTTCTTTTGCGGTTGGGAATGCTCCCTTTAAAAACATATACAGCTAGATGGGACGCCACTAACAATTCTCTAGGCAAATGTGACTTATGCAATGGCGGACCACAAGATCTGTATCATGTATTACTAATTTGTCCTAACCCGATATTGGTAGAGGCTCAACGTCGATATATAATGCCAATCCATTTAAGACATAATGCTACTTTAGCTCAAGATTTAATCATGGTATGTAAGTCTCCTCCTAATGAATTTGTTTGTTACAACTTGTTCAAGTTTTTAAAGAGTTTCTTAAAGTTATTTTAAAGAAAAAGTGCTCAAATCTAATAGTTTTAACTATTGTAAGCTGTCTGTGCGGACCACAAACTACTATTACTTGTCTCTCCTTATAAAGAGTTTTTAAAATGTTTTTAATAACATAATCTAACACTTTTATTTTATGTATTTGTATTTGTTGACCTCAGTTGAGGTCTGAATCAAATAAAATTATTATTTGTATTGTATTGGTAAAGTCTGATCCCTTTACTACAATGACAGAACACACACTGGGAGATATAGTCTCAAGTCTACTCTGCCTTTGACCACTTTTGACTGTTTAGTCGAGTGCCCTGTATCTTCCGGACTTATCACCGGGATGCCTAAATATTGTGTCATACAATTCATACACAATCTTGCATGCTAATACAAAAATCATCTATATTACAATATCAAATGTTAAGTCTTTAAATAAAAAGAAACAAAGTCTGCACTGTCCTCACCTTAATGATGTCAAATTCTCAATCCCACCTGTCCATGGAAATAAGCAGAACTTTAATAAAATGGGTGTCTGCTTACCTTCTTTCAAGATGCGCAATCCATTCAAAAGGGTTAGGTGGTATTCCGGACAGTGGCATTCGGTGAGACTAAGTGGAACTCCTGGCTGGCAACTTACCAATATGTTGGAGGAAAAATCTGAGATAGAAAAACCTAGACACAATTTGGCAAAGTAAAATAGGTTTACTTAGATACTGCAAGGGAGATTTCCGAAGTACTGCAGGCAGGCAGCAACATTTATAGGTAGAAACCACAAACCGCAAAGTGAGTACAATGTCTAAAGACATAGTGACCTTTGGTAATTTCCGTGATGACAAACAGAAACCCACTGTGTGGGTGTAGGTTCTCAGAATTTAAGCATACAAAAGCGCATATTTATGTAACCGCACAACGGTTACATAACCGGGTCAAGCTATCTGATCTTTACATGTGTTTTCTTTTGCCATGCTATCTGACCTTTAGGTGTAGACCTGTGGTTTCTGCAGAAGCGTGCACATGTGCGTCAGTATGTTCTAAGGCAGGATGCAGTGGCGGCTCGCTGAGGGAGTGATGCGGGGCGGTAGGGCTGGGCGGGGGAGCGGCAGGGTGGGGGGTAGTGGAGTCCGACATACGACAGACAGGAGTAAGGTAAGTTATGAAATAAATAAAACAATTTACCTTGCGCGCGCTGCATCGCCGAGTTGGTGATGCAGCGCGCGCAAGGGAAATTGTTTTATTTATTTCATTACTTACCTTACTCCTGTCCGTCGTATGTCGGACTCCACTACCCCCCCACCCTGCTCCTCCCCCCCCCGCCCCACAGCACTCCCTTGGCGAGCCGCCACTGGCAGGATGAGACATCTTGTGTTTAACCTGTGTACGTGTTCTCAGACAGGAGTGTAAGAAATTGCAGCGCTTATCGAGATGAAGCAGGTCCTAATGTGATTGGCAAAAGGAACAAATGATGGATGGAATGCTGAACAATGCAAACATTCACCCCCAGTCACAAAGATCTGGGTTTAATCCATCGTTCTCTTGCCCACCACACCACCCCAGATTGCACCCAGCCATATGCAGATCAGTCTTGACCTTGTTCCTCATGGGAACAGTCCAGCCCGAACTGCCAAGCAAAGTCCTCCCTGGCCCGGAAACAGGCATCCTGGGACTGGTGCCACTGGAGTCAAGCTAGCCTGGTGGATGAGGGGTGAAACCCCAAAACCGGCCCCAGGATCCTTGTTTCCAGTACAGGGAGGACCTGGCCTAGCAGTTCGGGCTGGACTGATCCCATGGGGAACAGATCAAGACTGATTCGAACATGGCTGGGTTTAAACTGGAATGACATGGGGGAACAACAAAATGATGGATTTAGGTCCAGATCTCTGTACTGGGGTGAATGTTTGACATTGTTCAACATTCTGTCCATCAATTGATCTTTTTTCCTAATGTGATTGGTGCATCTCAGCTCATTTCTCTAGCAGATGAAGATTGTGGTAACCTATTTGGTATGATGGCTCATCTGCACTAACCACCAAATGTTCTGTCAATCTTCCTGAAACTGAAGGGAAATGTGTCCTACTTTTGTGCAGCAGCTCAGTTGAACTAAGCACAAGATGTTCTGTTCGAGTTTCCTGAAACTAAAGTGTGATGTGACCTGTCTATTTCAGCTGAACCCACTGCTTTTCACCATGGACTTGTTTCCATGTACAGCCTCTCACTGATTACATATATTTAAAACTATCCCTAACCAGAAATGTCTGCATGGGGGTCTGGGGTCTTAGATCTGTGTGGGTCTCTATGCGATGCTTCCCATTCTCCCCTGTATCATAGCAAACCTATCAGTCTCAGAACCAATGCATCGCCTCAAGAGCCGACACATCAGAACTGAGCATCACCACCGCTGCAGTGTGGAGAGATCGACGCATCCCCTGACTGCATGGAGAAACCCGGTGTATCGCACTTCGGAACCAATGCATCTTGCTCTGCACTTCGTGTTTGGAACTGATGCATCGCCATCACTATGTGGAGAAGTTCGACACATCACCTTGACTATAGGCTGGACATTGATGCAAGAGCTGGGTGTAGGGGTTGCCTTCTCCTCTTTCTTAGAGGCTCTGAGGAAGGCGAAGCCCTAATCAGAACTTGGACTTGCAGGAATGAAGCAGAACTAGGGATTTTGGGACCGAGGCAGATTTGGAACTGGCAGGATTGGAGCTTAAGTGAAGTATCCAACTGCAGGAGCAAGCCAGAGAAGTTGCGACACAGGGGTACACTTATCAGAGATTGTTTATATGGTCGGGGAATTTGAATTACCTTACAAGAATGGGCTGGATCCAGAACACAAATTATCTGTCAAGAGGGGCTCATCTTATGGTGGTCATGCCTGGTGTCCATTTTAAAATGATATCTAAATTTGATGGCAATCTTGAAATAATAGGTATTTGGTAGCTATCTGTCAATTGGGTTTCACTAAAAGGAAGTTGAACTGACACATTCAGCTTGAAAATGTCTTTGGTGCTGACCCAGAACCATAACAGGCGGGCCATGTTTGTTATCTCCTCATACACCACCCTGATTAAACCACACAGTGTGCAGCAGCACACACGTCTCAGCACACACTGGGTTGGGTCCATAATCTTCAAGTTGTACATGCTTGACCATCAACACTTCTACATGTACACTGCTCAGTACATTTTGCATGTGCTACAGTTTCGCAAATTAATTATAAAATCCTTTGATTCTGCGATGAATGGTTTAATGCATTTCTTCCTAACTACTATCACCACACTAGTATGTTTTGCTTTCTTGTGTCCTCATGCCACCCATACCCTTCATGAGAGGATCATTAAGTCTGAATAGCACACCCAAAACCTCCTAAACCTTCTCAAGCTCCCAAGTTCCCACATACCCAAAAGGGCCTTAGTGCAGGAAGCAATTACTATATTAGGAAGTTGAGCGAGAGATAGAGAGACGCCGATCACCTTATGTATTCATTACTTCAGTTTCTAACTTCCTAGTCACATTCATTAAATCAGGAGGGCAAACCAAAGCCCCAGGTGGAGGAAGGAACAAATGAAGGACAATAACACATCATTTTTCCAGTGGCACAAACAAAACAATAAGCTTACAAAATTCTAATCCCATCCAAGGCAAGCACAGAATGCCCCGCATTCAAGACAGTCTCTGCATCAATCATCAAACTGTGAATGAGGAGTAAAGAAGAGAGAAAAGCTCAGATAGCTTACCCGCACATGTCCATTAGAGTATCTCTGGTAGTGGCAGACCAGGAAGTTGCCACTGCTCCAGTAGAGCGACACCCTCCTTCCCCAGACATAGGTTGAAAGATCACTCCCAACCACACCACAGTTCTGAGCACAATGATTCAAAATCCAAGTGTAGTAGTGGATCCGTTCAGGCCTCGCCTACTTACCCTAAAGAGAGCATCATGGCACTTAAATCCAGCAGATCTTTCCACCTTCACGAGCATTGGCCTATAAATATCTGAGACCACATCAGGTGCCAACCGCTTTCTTTACTGATTTACTGAACCTGGCGTTGACTAAACATTTCTTTAAATTTGACCATGGTTTTCTTTTTGGAAATTAACTGCACTTGCATGGGGGCTGTTTTTGCCCCAGATTTTGGCATCTTGTATATGGACAGCCTTGAGTCCTCCATTATTTTCACACCATCTACCCCGTTCAGGCAGCACATTTTCATATGGAGGAGATACATAGATGATATCTTTTTGATTTTGCAAGGGTCTCGAGATACATTCACCTTGTTCCAACACTGGTTCAATCAAAACTATAATGGCTTGACCTTCACAATGACCAGCGGCAGGAAGGAAATACCTTTTTTAAAGTAGATAACAACAGACTATATACCACTTTGTGCCGCAAACCTACTGAACGAAACACTCTGTTAGAATATTCCAGTTTCTACCCACTATCATTACTGGATTCTCTCTGTTACAGTCAGTTTTTAAGAATTCGATGAAATTGCTACCAGTGAAGAGACTTATTTAGGGGGAATGAAATCTTGTTGGATAAATTGATATCCCGAGGGTACCCGAAATGCTCTTTGAAACGTGCCTGGTACTGCCCTTGTAATAATTTGCTGACAGCACAAAACAGAGATCATACACTGAAAAGATTATTGTGTGTTACCACTTTTTCACCTGCATCCTTTTATGTTGCAAGCTGCATTAAGAAAATATTGGAAAGTGTTGGCAGCAGGTGATCTTACCTTAGAACTACCATTGCTTTCCTATAAGAAAGGCAAGAAGGATAAAGATCATTTGGGCAGGACGGCAATTACAGCAGACAAAGCAGCAGCTACACTGTCTGAACATTGGGGTAGTCCACTCTTAATTGATAACTTCAAATGTGGTCAGTACAGAGTATGCCCCTTCTGGCTTGAATTCAAAATCTTTACACCTGAAGACACCAGGGTGCCATTAAAAGATTTCTCTAACTGCAATACTTGTAATGTTGTGTATGGTGTATCCTTCCCATGCAATAAACTCTACATAGGTCAGACGACACAAAAGATAAGGATTCATATATGTCAACATCACAGTAGGTTCTGCTGCAGGGTCACTACTGCCCCCTGGTGAAACACTACATCGAACAAGGACATTCTGAGAAGGATCTGAGCTGGCAAGTCCTCAGCATCCTCAAGACCCTTCCGAGGTGGGGGGCAACATGGAACATCTACTCAATAAAGAAGAATTCAGATTGATATGGAAATTGGACACCATGAGAGCCAGCTTGAAACGGCAAGAGGACTGGATACTTTTGCTATACACTTTGAGATGCACTATGACTCTAGAATGAAAACAAGGACACTGATGGCCTCTGTGTTGGGACTGCCAATTTCACCCAATGTAAACTGCAAATTAATGTGAATATCTGTTGACACTGGCAATGTCCTTCTAATGTGGTCTGTACAGGTCTTGTTTTATTGTAACTCTTCTCCTTGGCTCGCGCTTTCCTTATCTATCATTCACATGTGAACCTGCTATTTTTGGAATTTTCATTCTTACACCTTTTTTTTAAAAATAAATCTTTTTATTATAACCATAACATGCTGTTACAATCTTACATAAATGACGTTTTCCGACCGCACCTGAATACATGTACACATTTTGAATGCAATCCCCCCCTGGCACATAACTGTGTTGCCGTTCCTACCCTTCCCAAGTTCAAATTTAATCCATCAGATCTTGCACCCTCCCCTGGGGCTCAGGTGGCGTGCATGGGTTGCCTCTGTAATGATTCCACTTGCTCCAGATCTTTCCCCACTTACTCGGGCATCCTCTGTTCGTATATACTGCCTTTTCTGTCACCATGCACCAGTCCATATCTCTCTTCCATTCTCCCAACGATGGAGCCACCTCCGAGCCCCACGCCCGTGCTATGTTCCTTTTGGCAATCATTAGGGCCAATGTCACCCCAGTTTGGTCCCCACTACTCAGATCGGCCGCCTTCCACACATTCACGAGACACCATTTAGGTTCGCAACGTAACTTGTTTCCATACACTCCACTCAAGCATTGAACTATTGTAGCCCAATATTCCTGAATTTTGGGGCAGGCCCATATTATGTGAAAGAATGTGCCCACCAAATTACAACCCCTCCGGCAGGAAGCGTCCGTTATTTTCCCCATCTTTACTAATGTGGTGCATGCAATATAGGCCCTGTGAAGTATTTTGAGTTGGACTAAGCGAAACCGGGCCCGGATCGCCACTTCACGGGGAGACATTCTTACACCTTTTTAAACCTTTGTAGTCCCTAGGAATTCCATTTAGTTACTTTTCTGATTTCAACTTTGTGATATTGAGGGTAGCATTTCTCTGCCTACATTTGGTCTTTAACTCTTGACCACTCCAATATGACCCCTCTAATTAGGAATTTTTGTGTCATTCTCTCTATTTACGTGTTATCCACAAATCCACAAAGCCACCAATTTTTGGTCCCATTTCCACACCACTGGCTTCAATGTGAAACCAATGAGGGGACGCTTTCCTTTCATTTATTTTCATGTTTACACCTTTGTATCTGTTAGACCTGACAGACTTTAGTTGGTCTTCCCCCCAACTTTTTGACTACCTCCTCCACTTTTTCTGGCCTCGTTTTGCTGGCTTTAGAACTGCTAACCAATGTTAAAGTGCGTGTGCTCTCTCCCCTTAACGTGGTAATGCTGGATCATCCCCAATTGGCATGTTTAATTTACTTTAAAGTCCCAAGTAAAGGGCACTACACTTAAGTAGCCCTCTAACCATGGCTCAGGTCTGCCACTGCAGAGCCTGTGTGTGCAGTTTGCACTGCCATTTCGACATGGCAAGATAACTCTCTTGGCAGGTCTAAACCTTCCCTTTTTATACACATAAGTCACCCCTAAGGTAGGCCCTGGACAACCCAAAGGGCAGAGTGCAATGTATTTAAAAGGTAGGACATGTACTTTAAAGTTTTACATGTCCTGGTAGTGAAAAACTCTTACATTTATTTTTCACTACTGCAAGGCCTATCTATCCCATGGGATGACATTGGGATTGCCTTATTACATTTTATAAGTGTAATTTCCAATTGGGAAGAGATTTGACCCCCAAGTTTGGTGTATCTGGAATCACAATTTAAAATCACAACTTATGCTGAAGTCGGATTTTAAAATGCAATTCTGAAAATGCCACTTTTAGAAAGTTGCCCTTTTCTTACTTTAGCCATTAGGTGCCTGCTGCCTGTCTCTGATCACATGTCTGGGGTGGGTGATAGCTGGGGTTTGTGTATTCCCCCTAGACAGCAACACCAAATGGGAGCTTAGGTGTGACTTCATAGGCCATCTTGGGAGGATGGGAGGAAGGAGCTAGGTACAGCCTCATACTTACACTTGAATAGGTTGTGTCCTGTCCACACACAAAGGCTGCATACCCCCCTGTATTGAGTCTGGAGTCAGGGCAGGAAGGGAGGACCTCTGCACACTTCAAAGACCCTTCTTTGAAGTCTCCTTCACTGGGTATAAGTACTGGACCTCTGACACCACCACTTCACTCCACATCTGGACCTGTAAATACTCTGCCAGGAAGAAGGACTGCCATGCTTCTGAAAGGACTGCCACTCATCTGGACTGCCACTCTGAAGGAGCTGCTGCCTTGCTGTGCTGACCTGCTGCCCTCTTGCCTGGAGAGGAAGAACTGGACCTGGAAACCATCTTGAACCTAGGACTCCAGGGGACTCAAAGGACTAGTCTGCTGACCCCTGATCTGAGCCTCAGGGACATTACAGGCTCCTCACAGCTCCTGCACCCATCTTCAATGAGTTCCTGACCCCCAAGAGGCGTCTCTTGGGTCCCTGGCCACTCGGTGTGGGTCTAAGCTCTTAAAGTCAAGCTTTTGGGCTTTTTGTGAACGTGCCCATTTGCTCTGGACCACGCCGCTCGCACAGAGAATCAGCGCGAACTGACGCAAATTTGTCTGTTCACACAGCAAGCATTATCCGCCGGTGTTGATCATCATCATTTGACTCCAGCACGCCCATCCACAACGCCCAGACTGCTCTTCGCACTACACTGGCCAGTGACACTCTCCTTGCTCCCGATGATCTTCTCCACCTGAATGGGACTCTTGACACAAATTTGAGAAGGTAAAACTTCAGCAGGACTTATCTGGGGCTGTATACAACCCTGCTTCATCACGGTCGGCTTGAACCTTCGGATTTGGCCCGGTCTAGTGTGTCAGATGTCACGGTTGGCGCTTTCTGCTTTTAGGCAGTATATTTCAGTTTATTCTTTAAAAATTCATATCTCTAGTTCTACTTATTGGATTTTTGTCATTTTGGCCTTGTTTTGTTCATTAAATTAAGCTCTATCTTTCTAACCTGGTGTGGAATCTTTGTTTTGTAGTGTTTTCACTGTTTTACTGTGTGAAGTATTGCACAAATACTTTACACATTGCCTCTTAAGTTAAGCCTGACTGCTCTGTGCCAAGATATAAGAGGGTGAGCACAGGTTAATTTAGCGTGTGTTTCTGACTTATCCATACCAGGGTTGTGGTTACTGTTTGACAAGGGATTCCATTCCAGTCAACCTGGAATCCAATTTCTAACAGTATCCCTTAGGAATTCCACAATAATCACTTTTCTGTTTTCAGTTCAGTGATATTCGAGGTAGCAACAGTCTTCTCCCTACGTTTGGTCTGTAACTCTCGACCACTCCCATATGGCTGTTCCATTCAGGACCTCTGTGTCCTTTCTTTCTCTCTGCTACACTGTTATCCACACAACCAGGATAGCTCAATTCTTTGATCTTACTTGCATTTCCACACCGCTGGCATAAATGTGGAACCACTGAATGGTCGCATTCCTTTCCACTCTCTGTTCACTTCGCCGTTGGGAAACTGCTTCCATCGTGCTGCGCACGGTTTTCTTGTATTTACTCCCCATTTGGACCGCTTTTCTTAGAGAAGCTCACGCTACACAAAAGCCAGTGGAGCATCTTCTCCCTTGGGTTGGGATACCTCCAATTGGCTCCTAGCATCCTCCTGCCGGAGGTTTGGGCCAATATCTTAGGTAATTAGGGCTCTTTTGGATTTTCCTATTTTGGTCTTGTAATACATTTTCCTAACATTCTCATTGTTCCCACTTCTTAATCACAGGTATCATGCCCAAGGGCCTGCTAATTTTTGCATTTCTCCTTGAGGTAAGCAGTGTTTATTTTAGATTCTGGCCATCTCCTATGACTTTTTTTGCATGAGGTTCAAGTCTCTCCCTTTTATACTTTCTTTCAGTCTTTTGCAAGATCCATTTATACTATTTGTACCTTCTATGTATGCTTTTTGTACCTTACACAGCATTTTTTGTTTCCTTACTATCTCTATCTTTCCTTTATTTCAGTATATTTCTCAGGCTCAGTTATATCTAGAGTCCTGATGACGATCCCATTATCTCCTTAGGGACCAAAACATTAACTGAAGTCACATACCATTATCTATATTGCTGATTCGCCTAGGATGGGCCGTGCTATTCTTGTTTTTAGATACACACTTTTGATCACTATTGTCACATGTGTATTGTTGATGAAAGAGCACCAAGTATGTTTTCTCCGACACTCACTGTTCCATTATACAATTCTTTTATTAAGAACAGTTTCTTGATTATTGTTTGGAATACATAACTATTTTTGTAGCATTGTTGCATTCAACTGTCTAGGGGCTATTTTTTGTATTAAACTACAAATATCCAGGGCACTCATTACCAATTCAACATCCGCAGCATGGACCCCAGAAATCATCGTCTCTTTGTCACATTGAACACGCAACAACAACTTTGGAAAAAAGGAATAGATCAGAGTGAAGAGCAAAATAATTTGTGGGATCCTTGTGAAAAGGAGGAGTATGGTACAAAGAGCCCAGGTTGGCCATGTTACCCAAGCATCTTGAGGATGTCACCACCAAGGTAAAATACCACCTCCTTTGTTCAAACAAGTCCAATGACAGTCTGTCAAGTGTTCAAAAGCAGTTTCATGTAAAACACTCAGCCACCAGGGTAAGACCCTAAGGAGGAAGTAAAGCCTTCCAAGCAGAGATGAATGGTAAAGACTAGTCGCCAAATAGTTCAATATCCCACCACCAGGCAACTCTAAAGACATGACCAGCCATTTTTTGAAATTCTAGCTTAGGGACCGTCTGACCTACATGGAAACCAATGAACAAAAACTCCAATGCTCTAAGGGACAACAAGAATAAAGCTTCAACACCTTAGAAAGGCCCCAAGCCTAGGTTGAAGCCTAATGATGGACATATGGCCAGTGAATGGAAGCCCATGTGACAGCTGGACAGCCTCTGCTGCAGGTCTGAGACACCTGATAATAAATATATAGCCTCTCAGCCTCCAAACAGTTACCTTGAAGCAGGTCATCTGAAAAGCAAGAGAGAAGGAGACTTCAGTAGAGAAAGAAGTAGAGACAAAGCCCACATGAGACCCACAACCAGGTACAGCAGGTGAAGGACCCACACTTCTGAAAAACACATTAAGGCAACATCAGGAGAACCTCCAGTCTATCCCTCCAAACCTTGAACAACACCCTAGTAATGAGGGGAATATGAGGGAAAGCATAAAGAAGACCCGTTGAACACTGCAGGTGCAATGCTTTCACTCTTCAGATAAGAAAGTCCTAGTTGCTGGATCCAAAGTGGGATACATATGTGTTGGCTTTGGAAGCAAACAGATCCATTAGTGGAGTCCAAACTTCCTTCACAGAAGTCAAAATATCCTCCTTGAAAGAAGTAATCTTTTGAGACTACCTTACTCAACTGGTCCCCTCTTTAATTCACTTCCCCTCTGAATCGCACATCAGTCATAGAAGAGAGACAATGCTCTGCTCACCAAAAAATCCTGAAAAGTCACCAAGGCTGGCGCCACGCACTATGTTATTCCAGTATTTGATGTACGTCTTCGACACAATTAGGTGTTGTCTGTTCACACCACCATACCCCAGGAGTGAAGCAGGTAGGAAAAACTAGAAGTTTCCTGCAAATGCCTTCCAGCTCTCCCCTGTCAGTGGAACAAACTGACACATCATGTTTCCACCCATGATTCTGCAAAACCCCAGGGTAACCCCCCCAACCAAGGGCACTAGTGTTTTTCATGAAAATGAGAGGAGAGGGTGATTCCAAGGATTCTCTGAGCACCAAATTGGGAGTGTGATACATCCAGACCAAAATCAACATAGCAAAGAATGAACAAGTAGAAGGACCCTGATTTTCCCCACAGCTGGGTCCAACGGACTAAAGACGTAATACAGCAAGGACTAGAGGTGAGATTACACCCATCAAAAGGAAGATGTAGCAAAAGGTACTTCTGCTTGATGTCTGTTTTCCAGCCTCATATCCATATGTTGTGTAAAGCTGCCATCAAATACTAACATGAGGAAGCAGCTTCAAGTTCTCTAAAAGAACCAACGGCCACATCTGCACAATATATCACCTGTTATTCCATGGCAGAGAACATCTCAGAACATTTGATTTCTTCCTGCTTCATCTTGTGCATGACCTCATAATTCTTTGTCATTGATTTTGCCATGTAAACAGATTAAATCTCGCAGCAAGAGGTCAGAACAATTATGAACCTTGTTAAGGGCATTCCCCACCTTGTGGTCAACCAAATCCCTGAGGATCACGCCTACCACACACATAGACAGAGACCCATTCAGGTTGCTGAGCATGGCCTTCACAGAAACAGAGTCCTCCGTTCCATGGTCATCATCCAAGAAAGTACATTACTTGGAAGTAACTTAGGAAATTACAACTTCTCTGGGTCTTGCCACTCCTGCTGGATATTAGAATTCATGAAGTGGTGGATAGGGAAGGGAGGAAAGAGACTCTTTATCCTTTGGGTCTCCATAATCAGCACTGACCTAAGAGACAAAGAGAATCTGTTTCAGTCAGCCACCACTGCCTCCCTGAGTGGGAGTTTGATTCTGAAAAACAAAAACTTTGAAAAGGTTTGGTGAACTCTAATCAAAAGCGATGGTGGGCATCTGCAAAACATTTTGTACATTGAAAGGAACCAACATAACAGCATTTCCTTTCAATGTACAGAGATGAAAACTGGGCTGTCTCTAAAGTTGGTGGATGCTATCCCGTTAGGGTGGTGGAGGTGATGTCCTCCACCACCCTGACAGATGGAGTCCCATCCATCAAACCATAAATCATGCCATAAATTGTGGGCTGTGGATCTTGAAGGCTCGAATTATAATCCTGGCTTTCTTACAAGAGCCCTTTGTGCGACCCTGCACAAATCATTTGAAATCACTGTGCCCTGATGTGCTAATATGTCAAGGTGTGACTACCTGCTTGTAAGTGAATCCCCAATATTAAGCGACCTATATATAAAACCATGAACATTTGTACAACACTTAATTTCGAAATCCCAACTGTATGACTATTTGAGTCTTTTAATTGTCTTTTAATTGGCCCTTATGAATCAGGTCTGGAGAGCAATCCTATAAGTTTTCAAAAAAAGAAAAAATATAATTTTCAAACTCAATCAAGGAAAGCTTAACTCATGGGTACTCACAAACTTTCTCTCGGGGGCCAAATTTACAGTGTGGTTTGTGGCCGAGGGCCGCACCGGTGGGGGCGGGGTCAGTGGGGGAGGGGGGCGGGGCTAGAGCAAAAAAAAAACTATGACCATGAGGTTGAACACAGGCCCCTGCAGCGGACGCCTTCGTCCACTGAGCCACCAGACCCGACATACACACATCTCTCTCTCTCTCTCTCTCTCTCTCTCTCTCTCTCTCTCTCTCTCTCTCTCTCTCTCTCTCTCTCTATCTATCTATCTCTCTCTCTCTCGTTCTGTCTCCCTCCCTCTCTCTATCTCTCCCTCCCTCTCTCTCTCCATCTCCCTCCCTCTCTCTCTCTCCCTCCCTCTCTCTCACTCTGTCTCCCTCCCTCTCTCTCTCTGTCTCCCTTCCTCTCTCTGTCTCCCTCCCTCTCTCTCTGTCTCCCTCTCTCTCTCTGTCTCCCTCCATTTCCCTCCCTCTGTCTCCCTCCCTTTCCCTCCCTCCCTCTGTCTCCCTCCCTCTGTCTCCCTCCCTCTGTCTCCCTCCCTCCCTCCGTCTGTCTCCCTCTGTCTGTCTCCCTCTGTCTGTCTCCCTCCCTATCCCTCTGTCTGTCTCCCTCTTTCTGTCTCCCTCTGTCTGTCTCCCTGTCTGTCTCCCTCTGTCTCCCTCCCTATCCCTCTGTCTGTCTCCCTCTGTCTGTCTCCCTCTCTGTCTCCCTCCCTCTCTGTATCCCTCCCTCTGTCTCCCTCCCTCTGTTTCCCTCCCTCTGTCTCCCTCTCTGTCTCCCTCTCTGTCTCCCTCTCTCTCCCTCTCTCTCCCTCTCTCCCTCTGTCTCCCTCTCTCCCTGTCTCCCTCTCTCCCTCTCTCTCTGTCTCCCTCTCTCTCTGTCTCCCTCTCTCTCTCCCTCTCTCTCTGTCTCCCTCTCTCTGTCTCCCTCTCTCTGTCTCCCTCTCTCTGTCTCCCTCTCTCTCTGTCTCTCTCTCTGTCTCTCTCTCTGTCTCCCTCTCTCTCTCTGTCTCTCTCCCTCTGTCTCCCTCTCTCTCTCTGTCTCTCTCCCTCTGTCTCCCTCTCCCTCTGTCTCTCTCCCTCTGTCTCTCTCCCTCTGTCTGTCTCCCTCCGTCTGTCTCCCCCCGACTCCCTCCCTCTGCCTCCCTCTGCCTCTCTGTCCCTCTCTGTCTCCCTCCCTCTGCTCTGTCTCCCTCCCTCTGCTCTGTCTCCCTCTGTCACCCTCCCTCTGTCACCCTCTCTCACCTCACCCCGTGTGTGTGTCAGCCCGTGCTGAGACAGCTTCCCGGGAACACACACAGCCGCACCCGAGTACTTCACAGACCATTCACTTGTTAATGAGGCTTTGTTGTATTTTACCTCTTCTTAGCGCCCCTGCATCTCCACTCAGATGCAGAGGCGCCAAGAAGAGGTAAAATACAACAAAGCCTCATTAACACGTGAATGGTCTTTTAAAGAATCGCCCGGGCCCCATAGAGCAAAGTCTCTTAGAGTCCGCGCTGCGGTGTTTGCTGACACTTTAAAAAAAAAAAAAAACAGGTACGATGTCTGCAAGGTCCGCGGGCCGCCAAGGAAGGCTTGCCGGGCCACTGGCGGCCCGCGGGCCGTACTATGAGTACCCGTGGCTTAACTGAACATTTTCGTTGACTGAGAGGGGCAGATTTACAAGAAAGTGCCGCAGTGCGGCAACGCAAGCCCTTTTGCTGCGCCACGCTGCGGCACTTTCAAAGCACAGGAATGCGACATATTTACAATAATATGTCGCATTCCTGCGATCTCCCCTGCGCTGGCGCACAAACAGCTACCATGCGCCAGCGCAGGCACCCTTGCACCATGGTGCAAGGATGCCTGTGTCATGGGGAGATTGTTTTTGTGCAGGAAGGGGCACCTTCCTGCACAAAAACAATCACTACAGGCATTTTCCTCTTTCAGTGCGTGCTGTAGAATGCAGCACGTATTGAAAGTGGAAAAAAACGAGGAGAAATTAAAACATTTCTCCTCGTTGCAACTCGCTACGCCACCCCTAGGGTGGCGTAGCATACTGACGCATTTCCAGGTTTACTATTCCTCGTAAATCTGGAAATGTGTCTGGTTCCATGGATGTTGCGTGGGAACACCCACATAAACACCCATGGAACGCCCCTTTCACGCAAACTGTTGCGTGTAAAGGGGTTGTATTTACAAGGACAGGAAAAGTCACGCAGGGTGGCTTTTCCTGTCCTTGTAAATATGGGGCAGTGAAATGCGCCGCCGGTGCGTCATGAAAAGTGAGGCACTGGTGGTGCCCGGGGCCTGTAAATCTGCCCCAATATTTTTAGATTAGCTTTCCACAATATTGCGTCTTTTTACAACCAACAGTCATGGCATTTTAATTTTACTTTCAGCCAATGTTCTTAAAACGTAGTCATATCATTTACGATGTTTTGTAAAATGAATCGGTGCTCCGGTGTTTAGTTCCGGGAGCGTAGCATGCAGGCCAAGGCAGTAAGTATAACAATAGACGTTGTAGCATTACTTCTGCAAAGAAGGGACAATGTGTAAAGGTAAATCTGTAATGTTCCTATATGTTCGGAGTTTTCTGTGGTTAGCTACAAGATTTTCAAGTGGCACCTCGGTACCGGGGTGAACTGGAACAAGTTGAGGGACCTCCAAACACGAAGTCCTCGTCGTCGTAATATTGTCAACGCGGCTTGTTCTATCTACGTAGGTTCATTATCTCTCCCCCGCCCCCCCTGCCGCCACCTCCACACACTCCCTTCTTTGGCGCGCCAATTACCGACTCAGAGCATGAATTTTTCATTGGCCCGAAATTCTACGAGGTCTTCGCAGTCTGTAATGGAATGTGATACAATGTATTCTTGTAGATAAGGAAGCGAGTGCAAGGCGATTGTTTAAGGCGTATTTAATTTTTTTCTGTACTACACACCAGCCCCTTTGGACAAGTAATTACATTAGACAAATACGTTTTGTCACCCATCTTCGTGAATTTTGTAAAAAGTGTGGTGCAGGCCGCGCTAGGGAGACGATTCCTCTCCGGTCGCCTTTGTCTTTGCAAATCCAATTAAAATCTAACACCTGTCTCTTTGTCTGACACCTTTGGGTGGATACGGTGAGGAGAATCTGCTTGCAAATATAATGACTTTCTCCTTCCATGCAAACCTAGCAAAAGCCACCAGTTCCTGATTGCCGGGTTGTTATAAAAAAAAAAGCGACATTTTGATTGCAATCATTCTCTGGTAATATGATTTGGTGTTTGAAAAGCGTCTTTAATCGCTGCAATCACATTATGGTTTGCAAAAAAGGATTCAATCGGGAACATTTAGCTACTTCTAGAGTGGGAGGAATGAAGGCACCGAAATTTTAGTGTACTGTACTTCGAAGACCAAAAGCCTGATGTTGTGAGACGCAACAGGGCCAGCTCTCAGGGCCTTATTTTGACTTTGGCGGTGCAGGAGCGGACCGCCACGCCACACCACGCAGGCACCCCGTCACCCGCACCGCCAAAGCCATAATTAGCCTGCTGGATTACAACTGGAATCCAGGTCGGGTGGTCCTGCGGCAGCTGGCCCATGGCTGTGCCTGTTTAAAGGCTCATAGGAGGGCCGTAAAAGGCCCGCAATGGGAACGCCATTGCAGGTTCCTGCAGGGCATGGACTGTCAAGTCCATGCCCTGCAAGGACTGGGGTGCATGCAGACAGGGGCGCACACCATGTGCCCCCTGCATGCATCTCCTTGCGCAGAGGAAACAGGCGGCCCTGTAGGGCCCCCTTTGTTTTCTCTCTGCCACATTTTTCATGGCGGTGATGGTGGCCTCACCGCCATGAAAACCGTGGTGGAGAGGAAACCCTTAATATGCTTGGCAGGGCCGCAGCGACCCCGCCAAGCATATTGCGGCCTCAGAGCCACCGCGACACCACCAGAAATCTCTAATCCCTGGTGGTTGCGCCAATGTGGTCTGACTGCCCAAGTCGTAATGGGGCAGTTGGACTGTCGGTGCGGCGGTGCCGCTCCGTCACCGTAGCTATGGCGATGGCGATCCAAAGGACCGCCGTTGTCATAATAAGGCCACGAGTCTCCATTTTAGCATCACATTTTAGCTTGACATCTTTTTCTAATGGTGACTTTTTACATGTTTTACATTTACACAATATTGTACCGAGAAGTTATTCTGCATGCAGCTTATTTCTTAATAAGCATTATTATCATTTGGTTTGTACACTCTGTCCAAGACTAGGTGCATGGAACACAATGCCCTTGCATTTAGGTGTCCAGTTGGAGACAGCTCTTCGGCTCCCCATCACATCAGCGCTGCACCTTTGACACAGTACGATTGGAACAGTGATTTTAATTATGAAAACAGCCTTTGCAGTATATTCGGCAGAGGAGCACTTCTGCCAGGATTGTCCTGGAACGCGACGCACTGTGACTGATCTGCAGTCCTGCTGATGCTGATCTCTATCCTGCATAGGGCGATAACCTGTTCTACAAAGGCCGGCTTCCTGATACATCACACTCAGGTATGGGGGATTAAGCTATCCCAAGGGATCTGGCAGAGGGTACTCCCACTATGCTTGCAATAGTATTGGTAGTTCTAGGTAGGAGTTTTGAATTATATTCATATAATCACATAGTAATGTTATAATGGTTGGACTGTTTATCTTTTTCACCATTCTTTTAATGCTGGTTACAATGCTTTGCTTCTTCTGCCTAAAAATTGCAGCACACACTTTTTAAACAAGAATTCTATTGTTTAAATAAATGTTTGAAAAGACAATTCACATTTTTCTTCTGTTTACCTTGGGCATGCAAAAGTAAGCAAAGAAAGGGTGGATCTGTTTCCATGTTTTCCTTGGGGAGTAAAAGATTGGTCATGTTCGAGGTTGTTGATACCATCTGGTACCCTGGTAAATTTAGGGGTTCAGATGGGACACTGTGAGCTAGCTGTGAACCAGGTCAGCATTTCCTGATGTTATGTGTGATCCGATTTCCCATATTCGGACGTTTATGTTGTCCAGATACACAGTCCTACTTAAGTCTTAGGAACAGTATAACATGGTGCCACCAACGTCCTAGGTTAGGTACTTATTTAATGGATCTCCTAAGCAGGTCTTGCATGTGCCCAAGATCTCCTTTTCACCTTATATGGCTATATCCGTGGTGTTAGGGAAATTAATCCTCCTCAGCTTAATAGGAAACCCATATTTTAGTCTGATGGCTGTTCAAGCTTGAACCTTAAAAGGGTTACCCTACTATAGTATTTTCCTTTTTTGAAACCATTAATTAAATATGGTGCTAGCTGCTATAATTCCTGTTAATTGCAGGCATGCTGCTACAGTACTATTGCTGCAACAAGGACTCCCTGTTGGAGGGGGATATGTCACCTTCATGGTTGAGGCCCACAAAGCATACAAAGCAGAGGTTTTCTACTCTTGGGTTTACTTTCCTGTAGTTGATGGCACTACACAAAATTTCCACACATACACACCAGCTGCCTTACTAGGGCAATACAGAGCTTATGAAGTTTTAGAAATATCACTAACGTATCTGGAACACCAGAATTGGTTCCAAGGCACCCTCCGACATACACTACAAAATGTAAGACTGGGTCCCCTCAGCAATGAGGGAGCAACATGGCCAGTCCTAGCCGGCTATACACCATACCCAAACTTAGCACCATTAAATGCTGCAAATCTCTGTGCTCTTAACACAGGTCTAGTTAGATTATATAGATGTTTAACACAGTTTGCAATGCATACAATAATAGCTACCCCAGCAAGGGCTGTTCAAGCTGTGCAGCCACACAGGAGGAAATTACGTTCTGGATTGCACAAAAAACAAATCAGCTTAAAGCTATGTTTCCCTATAGAGGACCCCAAGATAAACATAGAATTCTCACATTGTGCCTACCACTTGGTATAGGTCCCCCAGTACGGGATTGGGTATGTGGACAAAATATCGAGTTAAAAATATCAAGACGCAGAAATATCGAGTTTTTAATATCGTGATCCACAAATATCGTGATGCAGGAATATCTTTGACAAGAATATCAATTTTCTAAGGTAAGTAATATTGATGTCAAAATATGTGTTTTAAAAATATTGTTTTTTAATTATCTTTATGTATTTTGGTATATGTTTTAATTGTATATGTTATAAATTGTTTGTATAATTACTGTTACTGTTTTTAAATATAGTTTGTACATTTTTAGTTGTTTTGATATGTAATTTATTTGTTAATTGTAATCCCGTTAGGGTGGTGGAGGTGATGTAATTTTTTGTGTTGTAGGGGGTTTTGGGGTTTGTAGGGGTACAGGGTGAGAAGTAACTTAATTATAATTAATGAATAATTAATGTTAATTAAAATGAATTATTTAATTGATAGTTGATTATGTAAATTGTGTAATTCATTATTTTTTAAGTTTTATTTTAGGTGTGGGTTGTGGGATTTGTGGGGTAAAGGTTGGGAAGTAACCTAGGGGCTCATTGCCACCATAACGGTGATGGGACCGGCCGCCAGACGTGCGGCAGTCCCACCGGCCCAATTAGGATGCGCCCGCTATGCTGGCGGGCGCATCCTGCCCTTTTACCATTGCGGACTGTGCTGCTGGCTGCAGCACCGTCCGCAATGGTAAAAGGGCATGCACAGCATTTCCCTGCACCACGTGGCAGGCACCACGCGGTGCCTGCCACCTGGTGCAGGGAACTGCAGGGGGGTACCATGGGTACCTTCCAAGTGCACCCCACCTCCCCCCACCACAAGGGGGGCCCGCAACGGGCCCCCGTACTAAAACTTTGCATGGATGCCGCCATGGAAAGGCTGCTTTTTACATGTATCCTAATCTGGTGGATGCTGCCTGCTAGGCACTGCCACCATTTTAGGCCCCCTGCACCGTCCGCCAGGCAATCGGAACGATTGTTGGCGGCAGACGGTCTTTGCGTCCGCTGGGGACGCAGTCAGGTTCCCACCGCCATCCTAATCTGGCGGTGGGAAAAATCTGTTTGATGGCGGAAGGACCGCCACCACAGGGCCGGCGTTTGCCACCGCCGGCCCTGTGGTGGCGGTCCTTTCGCCATCCTAATAACCCCCTTAATTACAATTAACTAATAATTATTTTTAATTAGAATTAATTATTCAATAGATAAATAATGACATACATTATTTAATAATTTATGTTTTAAGTTTTATTTTAGGTGCAGGTTGTGGTATTTGTAGGGGTAAAGGGTGAGAAGTAAATTAATTATAATTAATTGCTAATTAATTGTAATCAAAATTAATTGTTTAATTGATAATTATGTAAATTTGAAAATTATTATAATTCTAAGATATATTTTAGGTGTGTGTTGTTGGTTTTTAGGGGTATAGGGTGGGAAGTTAATTAAGAAATCATTTATTTATAATTATTCATTATTTAATTGATTATTATGTAAATTGTGAAATTATTATATTTGTTAAGATATATTTTAGGTGTGTGTTCATTAGTTTTTAGAAGAATAGGGTGGGAAGTTAATTAAGTAATATTTTGTTACAATTTAACTATTAATTTTGATCGAAATATTTAATTTATTTATACTTTTGTAAAAAAAATTATAATTACATTTTTTATGTTATGTATTAGGTGTGTTTTGTTGCATTTGCATGGGAATAGTGTGGGAAGGTATTTAAGCAATAATACATTAAAACAATATTTAATAATTTATTAAAATTGTTTTATTTATTTTTTAATATGTTAATTGTGTTATGCTTTTTTAACTTCAATTACATTTCAATTGTTGGTTGTGATGTTTGTGAGAATATAGGGGCCCATTACGATGGCGGGCGGACAAAGTCCGCCCGCCACCGTAACGGTAAATGGGACCGACCGCCAGTGGTGCGGCGGTCCCGCTGTGCCTATTAGGATGCGACCGCCACCGTGGCGGTCGCATCCCGCATTGTTTACATTGCGGCGGGCAGTGCTGTCAGCAGCACCCGCCGCAATGTAAAAAATGCATGCAGTGCATTGGCATGCACAACGTGACAGGCACCGTGCGGTGCCTGCCACCTTGTGCATGCCAATGTAGGGGGGTACCATAGGTACCCCCCAAGTGCAGCCACCCACCCCCCCACCCCACCGGGGGCCCGCAACGGGCCACCAAAGCAATTCCCGCATGCCTTTCCATGGCAGCGATGCCACCATGGAATGGCCTTCACCCCCAGGCATCCTAATATGGATGGCGGTGTCTTCCAGACACCGCCACCATATTAGGCCCGAGTTCCGCCCGGCAGGCAATCGGAACGACTGCCTGCCTGCGGAAATGCGGCAGACGGTCTTTCCGTCCGCCGCTGTCCCCCCGCCATTGTAATATGGCGGGGGTAAATGGAGGGCGGGCGGGGAAAGATGTCGGGCGGACCGCCACCGCCGGTTGGGCGGTGGCGATCTGCCCGACATCATAATGACCCCCTTAGTGTGGTATTTGAATTAAATGAGTAATATCTATAATTATTAAAAATTGCAATAATTATATAATTTGTTGAATTTTTGTTAATATTTAGACATATAATTTTTATATTCAGAATTTTATATTTTTGGTTATTTTAAAGAGTTGTTAAAATATGCTATTTGTTTGAAGTGAACTACTCTCTCTCTACTGTTGCACAGACTGAAGTGGGAATAGTAAATTTTACCTCTCCAGAGTCCAACGCTATCCATACTATTGCATAGACTGGAGTAGAAATAGTAAATTTTGCCCTTCCGGTGTCCATTGCTTTCCCTACTGTTGCACAGACTGGAATCCATTGCTTTCCATACTATTGCATAGACTGGAGTAGAAATTGTAAATTTTGCCCTTCTGGTGTCCATTGCTTTCCCTACTGTTGCACGGACTGGAATGGGAATAGTGAATTTTACCCCTCCAGATTCCAACGCTTTCCCTACTGTTGCACCTACAGGAGTGGGAGTAGTAAATTTTACCCCTCCGGTGCCCAACGTTCTCCCTACTGTTGCACAGACTGGAGTAGGAACAGTAAATTTTACCCCTCCTGAGTCCAACACTTTCCCTTCTGTTGCACCTAATTGAGTGGGGATAGTAGATTTTACCCCTTTGGTGTCCAATACTTTCGCCACTGTTGTACCTACTGGAGTGGGAATGGTAGATTTTACCCCTCTGGTGTCCAATGCTTTCCCTACTGTTGCATAGACAGAACTAGGAATAGTAAATTTTACCGCTGCTGAGTCCAACTCTTTCCCTACTGTTGCACCTACTGAAGTGGGAATAGTAAATGTTAGCCCTCCAATGTGTAACGCTTTCCTTACTGTTGCACGGACTGGAGTGGGAATAGCAAATTTTACCCCTCCTGAGTACAATGCTTTCCCTACTCTTGCATGGATTGGAGTGGGAATAGTTTATATATTATTTCTAGAGTTTGATAGTTTTGTTAAAATTGTTTAAATATATATTATTATTATGTGCTTGTGTATTTAATTTTATATTTTTCATATAGATACATTTATGTAATTTTAAGATAGTTTTAGTAAAACATATTTTTGTTTTTTGTTTATGTTCTATTAGTAAAAAAATAATAATAATTATAATATAAATTAAAATTATTATTTTGTAAAATAGTTTTACATGATGTATGTGTATATAAACATGCACAAATACATATATATGTGTGAGTATTTGCTTAAATTAGTATATTTTTATATATATTTTTAAATATTACTTAAATATATTTCATTTACATTATATTAATGTTATATGCTAAAATGTTTAAGATCTACTACTTGTAACTATATATGTTAACAAAAGATATTTTTGTCTACACTTTTTCGATATTAGTGTAAAACAATGGGGGACATTCTCAAGAACGTGCGATAATCATCGCCAAAATAGGTTAACGCAATTTCTCATATCGCCGTCTATTGCATGAAAATAACTCTGTGTTAACGTCTTATTCTCAACACGGCGGTAACATGTGATAGTTTCCCGATAACGCGTCAAATGTCCGCGATAAAATTACCGGGACGGCGATAAAAATCTAATACCTAACGTGAAAAAAGTTGCGATGGGCCCAACTGCGATCAAAAATTCAGCGATAAGCAGCGCCAGGCCTGCAAGTCCCACAAGTCAGGCGGGAAAAACCACAATAAAAGCTGCAACAAAAAACACAAACAACTGCGAAGCACCATGGAGGTAGCCGGAGCAAGTACAGAGGACAACCAGAACCCCACAAGCCCCTCGGAGGACCAGCCTTGGACCTCGGGGTCAGGGAAGGGCAAGGAGAAGAAGAAGAGGAACCCGCGTTTCAGTACGCAGGAAAACCAGATCCTCATTACGGAGGTGACAGAACACCACCACCAACTGTTCTTCACCTCCACTGTGTCATTGGCAACTAAAAATACAATATGACAGTCCATCTTGGCCAAGGTGAATGCAGTCGGAGTGAAGAGAAGGGAAGTGGACGACTGCAAGAAGCGCTGGACTGATGTGAAGCGCAAAACCAAGCTGAAACTCGCAGTCAACCTGAAAGCAGCAATGCAGACTGGAGGTGGGAGTCCAGCGACACACCAGGAGCTGGATGAGATGGAGGAAATGGTGACCGAGTCATCATTGGGGAGACGGGGGCAGGAGTTGGGGGACCGGACACTGCACAACATGACCTGAGCCAACAGCAACAGGGTCAGTAGCGACCAGGGACTGGGGGGACGGGGGGAGATGGGCACAATGGCACACATGCACAATTAAGTATAGCACATCTGCGGACAAACCATGCCCAAGAGTCACAACTCTGACCAAGAGCCCAATTTACCCAAGTCTGCAACATCTCAGCACTGTATAAGCCTAGAAGTGAAAGGCACACCGCCTGAAAGGGAGAAGGGCCAGCCAAATCAGGGCTGAAGGGGCAACACACCCACAATGCAGCACACACACATAAGAATCAGAGCACCTCAACATTGACAACAATGTGGTACAAACTGCAACACTTTCACAACAGAACAGAGGACACAACTGCTGCCGCTTGTGTGTAGAAAATGGCCATTCGCATTTGGCATAGCAGGAAACTGAGATGATAATTTACAAGTACAACCTCACATCCCTGATGGCGTAGAAATGTCAACTGTCCCGCATCAATTAGGCATCTCCTCACAAACAGTCACAATGTACATTGTCATGCAGTCTGTTAGTAAACTTGTACAATGCGTGAACATACATGTGAACACAATGTCAATCTGCATCTCCCCTTCACATTGCAGAGGGAGAATCAACACCTCCTGCAGAGCAGACCCAACAGCTTAGCACTGATGATGAAGAGGACCTTCCCAACATCGACACCGACGCCCTCCAACAGCTCATGGACAGCATTGGCACCCCACCTCCAGGAGCAGGGCAGCCAAGCTGCATCGAGGAGACCCCACCCCCTGCACAGACCACACAGCAGGAAGCACACACCACCACAGCTGTCTCCCAGGACCCCCACAACCAACACATGGCATTCCAACGCCGTGTGTTAGGGTGCCAGGAGAAGATGGCTGATCAGCTGCGGGTGGGGTTCGACCTCATGGCAGCCAAACTAGATGCCATACGTGGGTGTCTAAGTCCCATCAGGGACGACTTACAGTCCCTAACGGACACCCACTGTCCGCTCCATGCTCTCCAACAATCCATGGCTGACATCGCTGGAGTCATGACTCTGAGCCAAGAACAACTGTCTAGTCAGAGTGGCTCCAGCGATGTCAGCCGGGAGTTGGGACATATAAGGAGAATGATGGAGATCTTGGAGCGGATGCAGGCGGAAAGAATGTTTGCCACAGCTGCACACCAGCGAGATGTAGCTGTGATCTTCCATGCCCTGCAAATCCTCGTCATGGCATTGCCGCCACAAGGCCTGGCGCGGATGAATGCTGCTGTTACTACTCCATCCACATCTCCACCCCCTGATGTGTCAGTGCCACACAGTGATGCAGACTAAACACCACCACCCAAATGTGAGGCACCTGACACATCAGAGGACGAAGATGATGATGAATCTGGCTTTGTGGTAAGAATGAAGTGGTAGCATTCATCTCCGCCATATGGCCTGTTTCAGCTTGGTTCTGCCCTCTGCATCATGCCCTGGAATAACACCTTCCAGCGACAGCGACACTCACCTTGGACCTCCACATGGACTGCCATGTTTTGTTTGGTTACCAATGACACAGCAATCACACTGCGGACTGAAGTCTTCCTCTTCCGATGAACTTGTCAATCCCTAAAGGACTCTGGCTGGCCCTCCACGGGGCAACAATGTAAAGTGGGGTTTGCATGGCCCTGTACTGGTCCAGCTTCAACACTCCACTGAATGCAAATAAAACATTCTAATTCACACAGATGTGTCATGGCTATGATCCATCAAGTATGAAAGTATAGATGAATGTAGGGGCAGTGATTCCACAAAAAAGTACTCCCTGGGTAATACTATCAATGCGCATGCGCATGTATGGCCGTGACCCAGATAGGCAGTGAGACACACATTGTCATTCAAATCAACACTCATCACAGTTGAATACAAGTGAAGGTGCGTAGACTTTATTAGCATATGCGTGTCAGTACGGGCAAGATGAGTGCCACAACATGCAGACCAATGCAGCAGTATGTCAGAATGAGGAACGTTGCCAAGCGCTGCTGTCCACTCCGTGGGAGTGCCTCACCTTTCACAGGTGTGTGTTAACCCGCGTTGTTGTCCGCTCATATATTCGGAGTCCAGGCGAATTCAGCCATGTCCACTGTTGTCGGTGGATATGTGACCAGATCTCCAAGATGCAACAAGGTGTTGGGACATGTGCAATGGGTTCCAATCTGATGTGGCTGCAGGTACGTAGTTACTCGTCCATGAAAGCGATTGCAGCTTCGTAGGCTATCATTTCCAACATGAGGCCGTTGTCGACTTCATCAAACAGGACGGCGAGGCAATCCATTAGCAGGTCCGGACAGATGTGCTGCGTCCACCCCCTTTCACCAATTTGCTCTACAGCCCAATAGGGGAGCGGTTCAATGTGGTCACTGCACACGAGGAGTTGTGCAATCTCCCAGGTCCAGCTGCCAGCATGTATGCCAAGTATCAAGGCATCCCATAAACGGGTATCACGGTGACACTCCTGGTCGTGGGCCAACAGGGGGCGCACACACATGTCAAAATCCAGTTCAGCTACCCTCCTGTTGGATAGGCAGACATCCATGGACCACTCGAATATGCACGATCGACAATGCAACACAGGCTGAATGCAGGTGACATTGGCAAGGCGGAAGCTTAGCCGGTAACTGATCCGCAGCACTGCCAATGGCAGTGCCCCCAGTAAATGCAGCATACGTGCATGGTACAGTTCCACGTGACAGGGGTTGTACATGTGTCCGGGATGTTCTGCCATTGCGTTAGTGGCTCTGGTTGAAGCGGCACTGTTCTGAACTGCGCCAGTTCTGTGGATGAAATGCCACAGCTCGGATCAATGAGTTGTTTTAGTGTGCAACGGTTGTACGCCTGGGATGGTGTGGGAGTAAGTGTGAAGGCCATTCCATGCAAGACAACTTAGAGCAAGGACTTCTGTGTGTGGGGTGTGTATAGGTTGGTCTTTCGTCGGGCTATGCGTAGTGTGGGAGTCGTCATCAGCTGCTATAGTATCTGTCAGGGGGTGCCGGGCACATGCAATTCCGAGGTCGGAGGTGCAGATGTGCTTCCGCCTGATAGTTCAGACAAAGGAGCTTTCATCCCTAATGTTAGTTTGTCATCTGCTTGCATTCAGGAAATGTGATGTGGCTTGTGGGGGTGGGTGGGATGTGTGTGACTTTGGGATTCATGTCTGACATGTCTTGCATGTGGCCAATGAGCGGCATCACTGTGTGTTACGTTGCCTCACAGCTGCTCCTCCCTCCCCGAGCCTATTTACTTGTGTGCGCTGCGCGGTTGCATCACTTGCACTCCTCCGGCACACCATTGTCATGCCTGTCTGCGCAGGTCCACAAGCCTGACAACGACACTGCGATGTTGGCTGTTGAAGGTCGGCGGCCATGTGAGTGTAGGCCTATGGTAAGGATAGGTCGGACACAGATGTAGAGTTCATGTCCGGCTGAACTCGCGCTGCGATTAAGGCTAGGCATTTGGCTCATGCTGCGGCAATACAGATACACACAACACTTGGCACGTATGAGCCAAGACCCCGAGCAGTGCACTGAGGTAGGGGCACCAGATCTGACATCACACACACAAGATTCAATCATAAAGGGTCCATGACTTGCAGTGCACTGAGGTAGGGGCACCAGATCTGACATCACACACACAAGAATCAAACATAAATGGTCCATCACTTGTGGTGCACAGAGTTAGTGGCACCTGAAGCGCTCAGCGGGTGCACAGCCTGCGATGATGCGTCCTCCGGGCGGGCCGCACTGGAAGCAATGTCTGTTGCGTACTGGACTGCGCCATAAATAAATGAAGACTCTATTTGAATTGGGGACCTGCTGACCGCAGTGTAGGCCGGAGGCAGTGGTCAGCAAGGGCCCACAACCACGTGGTGTTGACTTGAGCTGCACAGAGTTAGTGGCACCTGAAGCGCTCAGCGGGTGTGCAGCCAGCGATGATGGCGTGTCCTTGCAGGTCAGGATTGGATTTGATATGTGTGAGCCCTGCTGACTGCAGTGTAGGCCGGAGGCAGCGGTCAGCAAGGGCCCACAGCCACGCTGCGTTGACATGAGCTGCACAGAGTTAGTGGCACCTGAGGCTCTCAGCGGGTGCGCAGCCTGCAATGATGCGTCGACCGGGCGGGCCGCACTGGAAGCAATGTCTGTTGCCTACTGGACTGCGCCATAAATAAATCAAGACTCGATTTGAATTGGGGGACCTGCTGACCGCAGTGTAGGCCAAAGGCAGTAGTCAGCACACACATAACTCCGCGGTGCTGTGCCACTGGGTGCGCTGGGGGCCTGTGTCGCGGAAGCCAGCGATCGGCTGAGGAGGATGGCGGTCACTGCGGCGGACTCGTGGCAGGGTGAGGGGCGCCGCCCTGGCAGACGCACTGGCCATCCCGGAAGTTGACCACGCCCAGAGCCCCGGCCTATTTATTCACACTCCTACGCTGGACTGGTGTACGCCGGACAAGCCCACTCTGCTTACGCTTACAGGGGGGGACGACACAGCTACATGACCGAGGTCTTCTCCACTGCCTGAGGTAACATGGTTGCGTCCACTGTCCACAACACTACAGACACCAGCAGTATATGTCCACATGGACATGTCTGTGCTCTGCATACTGAAGTCTGTCCAGCACATCACCGCCACACTTGGTATTGTGTACATTCTTATTCATGGGTGACTTGCCTCCTTCACACATACTTGGTTCCCACCTCTCCCCACATTCTGCAATTGTGTGGCTGAGGGGCTATGCCGTTTTCGGAAGGTCAGCTGTCTTGTTCTGCGCTGCCTCGGTGGTAGTCCGGGGGGGTGTCCTGGGGGTGGTCGCGGTGGGTGATGTGGCCCTCTTGGGTCTCCAAGCTGCATGATCATTGGCTCCATGGCATCTGTTGGTCTTCAGATGTGGCTACGGGCTGGGCTCCCTTTCTACTGCAGGTTGTCGTCCTGCTTTACACCAGTAAAAGGCAGGTGTTAAATCCCTGCTGCTAACGCGCCTTATCGCCTGTTTTTGGATTTCATCGCAGATTTGGCTGTTCGTTGAGAATATCGCGAAGTGGTGTTTTTGTGTGTTTTTGCACGGGAATGCCTACTCTGCATATCATTAGCGTTAGTTGTCGCTCTCATCCATGGCGATGTTTTTTGCGGAAGCTATCGCAGGAAAACTGGCGATGTCGGCTGTTTGCACCAGCTTGAGAATAGGGCGGTAAATCTATCGCCACTTTTGCAGCGCTAAAGTGCCTATGAATCGGTGATAAGTCCTTGAGAATATGCCCCAATATATTTTTTGTACTTACCTGTAGATGTATAGGAAAATAATATTTTTGTGTTCGATATTTTCGACACAATATTTCTGTTGCACGATATTTCTGGTTTAAATATTGTGTCCGAGAACCACAGGGTTGTGCCACCTGGGGCACAGTCTTTGCTGTTATTTATAACATAACGCATGGTACACCATCTATTGCTGCTTCGCCTGAAGTGATAAAACAGATTCAAAATGACTACACGGCTACCCCTACCCTGGATTTGGGGCTGAAATAATCGGCAATTATGCTACTGTTTCCTCAAATATTTTAAGTAATATTAAAGGGAGGCAGTAGCACTGGCAGTAAGCCAACACCTCGCACAGATCCCTATTGTGGATCAAGTGCGCGAATTACCAAAAAAGTGTTGCTGAAACCTATACATCCATAGGTCGAGATGACTTGGGAGCCAGACATAATAAGCCACAGCTTAAGGGCTTCTAAAAAATGCTGGGTCAAACAGAAAAATAAAACAAAACCAAGGGGTGGATATCTGCAAGCAGAGACCACTGGCAAACGTTATAATTTATGTAACCGTAATACACTTAAACAGCCTGATAAGTATCAGTATACTGATACACGTCCTTTTCGTTCCTTTCAGGACTCACACGACAAACGCTCAGAGAGAGGGGGGGGCGTCCGGAGCGCAGGTAAGACCAGTATGCGAAACCAAGAAAGGATTCACAATGCTCATCTGACCTCATCATTAAAAAGGAAGAGAAATTGCCACAACAAAAACCCCAATTCAAAAAGAAGAAAGTGGCAGGTATTTCCACAAAAAAAGTCACACATATTGCGAAAGCTTCTTTCGAATAATACATGGGCATTAACACTGCTAGACAGTGCAACAGAGGTCACAATAGTTCACCAGAATCTTCAAGAGTTTATGCTTTCGAGAGCAACTAATGCATTTATTCAAGTTGAAACACAAGATCAGCGGGTTAGCCCTCACAACAGACTGTATGATTTGGACATCTAAATTGAGAGTGACATACCACGTACTATTAAAGTAATACTCTGGGAAAATGTAACAAATACTTATGATATTCTCCTGACTGAAATAGATTTGCCACCCGAGTTTGTTAGGAAAGTCCCACAAGGGGAAGATGTAATAATACCATTTCTTTTTGCAGTTTTGGCCCGAAGGTATCAGAGCCCTTTACATGAGCACCAGTTGCATTACAGACAGACACATGAATTGTTTTTGGCACAGGGAGATTAAATAATTTGCAGAGAATCACTGGATGTTTGAGCCTCCCTCCAGACTTGAACCTGGTTCCTCAGCTTCAAAGTCGGCCGCCCTAGCCATTAAGCCACACTTGTTCTTGGGGGGCAGAGCTTGCTGGCTCACAAGATGGCCGCACACTTACAGAGCTCCGTTAGCCATCGCATCAATCCACCAATGATCCGAACATCCAGCAGGAGCTATTACCTCAACTGAGCCGCAGCTGTGTGTGGAAGCGCTGCTGTCCCGATACGTGTCTCCATTGCCGTGAGAGAGGATGCTGAGGCGCCTGGAGACACGGCGGAAGGTGGAGGCCGCCCGCCCATTGCCGAGACCTGCCGCAGAGACGTGAATGGGGCCGCGCTCTTGGAGCCTCGGGGTTGTGGTCTAGAGCCTCTCACATTATCGGCGGAGAGACGAGCGGTGACCCGAGAGCCTGTGCTGCCAAGTGCCTGAGGCTGGTGCGCGGTCCGTGCCGGCCTGATCCCTGCCGGGCCTGCCGAGTGGGTGCGGCCTGTGGAATGGCTGGATGCGGCCTGGTGAGCGCCGCAACTCGGGCCGGGGGTGGCTCGGGTCCTGTCCTCGCTGAGGGCTGAGACGTCAAGTGAGGAGAGCGAGGCATGTCTCTCTGCCCTCGATCACTGCTACTGCGGCGCGTTGCTGAATCGGTAAGGAGAGCAGTGGCCTGTACGCCTGGGGAGCGGCGTACTGGTGCGGCCGGGAGGCCCGTGAGACTCTGTTGCGCTGCAGGCAAAACCTGGATTTTGCATATTAATAAATGGCACCGAGATATTGGCCCCTCTGTTGCCCTTGCGCCCCCTCCTTCATGCCCCTATAAAGGTGGATTGTTGGTCTCCTAGGGGCCTACGGCTGATAGTGGGGCATTGCAGATGCGCTGACGATCTATAGTGGGAGCCTGACCCCCTGGAGCTGTTCCTCCCCACTCTCCCTTCCGACTGTCCCCCACTGCGGGCCAAAATACTGGACAGTACAGGTCATTCAGGTGGGGTGCTGCTGCGTTTGCTGATGACGCCTGGTGCACCGTGTTGGCCCGTGTGCTAGACCTTTAATAGAGGGGTGCTGTCTTGATTCCCCCTCCCTGCAGATCATCACTCACTCCAACTGCGCATAGTGAGGCCACAGCCTGAGTCCAACTGGTCGTCCTCAGCTTTAACCAGCGCTTTCTCGATTTGCTAGGAGTGACCTGCATAGCGGTCCTTGGCGTGGTGGGTGACGTTGTGGCCCCCCCAACAATGGGTAAGGTGGACAAGATGCAACCCAAGCTGCAGTTCGAACAGTGAAAATCCAGGGCCCGCAAACCAGGCGACTCCTAGTCCCCAGCAGAGCAGAGTGACACGCCCGAGGATACGCCTGCAGACCTGCGCCAAATATTAGCAGCCATGCAGCAGAGCCTGAGCACAATTGATGGTAAAATAGAGTCCTTGGCCTTTCGCATGGATCGTATGTCGGAGCGTTTCGACAAGCATGCTGAAAGACTTGATATGGTGGAGCGGCGCGTGACAGAGGTAGAGGAGGCTCACACTGAGACTGATGTTGCGCAAAAACAATTCGGCAAGGCTCTCGCTCTACTACAAGATAAAACAGAAGACCTAGAAGCCAGGTCCAGAAGAAGCAATATTCGTAACATTGGGCTCCCCGAGTCCACAGCCACGGGTAACATGGAGACATTTACGGAAAACCTCTTAGTGTCCCTGCTGGGTCGGGACACTTTCTCCTCCATGTTTGTGGTTGAGCGAGCCTATCGTTCTCTGGGTCCCAGGCCTCCCCCGGGTGCGCAGCCGCGCCCGGTCATTGCAAAACTCCTGAACTATAGGGACAGGGATGCTGCCCTGAAAAGAGCCAGAGTAAAAGGACACTTGCACTTTGAGGGCTCCACCATTTCGCTTTTCACGACTTTACAATGAAGGTCCAGGAGGCTAGGAGGCAGTTTGCCCCATTGAAATGCAAACTACGAGACCAAAATCTTGAGTATGCTATGCTCTACCCTGCCAAGCTTAGAGTCACCATGAATGGCGCCTCAAAGATATTTTTGGACCCTAAATCCCTGCAGAAAGCTCTCAAGGAATATTCCAAAACCCAGGCGCTGAGCGGAGACTCAGAGCTGCTGTCGGAGGCGGCTGGGGGCGGCATGGACGAGCAGGACTAGTTGGTCAGACTGGCAATAGATTTCTATGAGACATGGGGGGGCTGTTCATATCATAATTTGTCAATTGAGTCGTGATACTTTACGATGGAGTGTGGTCTGTTAATTGTTATAATCTCTGAGAAGCCATGGGACCTCGGTCTCCAGTTGCAATCTGGCAAACTATTCCTACAGACATGGGGGGGTTGTTTATATTGAAGCTCGCAAATTGGGATGCAATTATTTTCGATAGTGTATTGACTGTTTGCCGTAATAGCTCTTGGGAGGCCTTGGTGCCTCGGTCTCCAGACTCTACTCCTCAAATATTTAAGAGTGGTTATAGTGACCTTGATTACTTGGAAAAACGTGGTCTTTGGTAAATCTAGACACAGCTATGTGTGATTTTGTGGGGGGACTGCCTCCTGCCCTGAGCATCTGTACTACCAACAAGGGCAGCCCAAAATCCCCAAACCCAGGGCATTCAGTACTTAGTCCAAACAATGGGTCAGGATATGTGTTTTCTACTTAAAACATTTCTAGTATTACCTAGACACAAAAATAATTTTTTAACCAGAAAGAAAAAAGAGAAAAGAAAGTCAAAAGAGAAAAAACAGAGAAAGAAGAAAACATATGAACCCTTCAATAATTTTATAAAAAAATAAAAAACATTTTATTCATATTAAACATATATAGTCTTGTCAGCTCAGAAACAGACACTGGTACATAAAACAACAAATTACATACATTAGGACACCAAGAAAAGTGGCTGACATAAGGAAGTTTACATGAAGTGCAGATTCAAAACAAAACAAACACAAGAGACATAATTATACGTCCTTATTAAATCACGGCCACATAGGCGTCAACGGCGTTTCGACCATTAACATAAATCAGATGGTCATCTTCAGGACAAAAGTTTTTTTCTGAGCATATTTTAGGTACAATCTAAAAAGGGGGGATAAAGAAGGGGTTCATATGAAATGTGACAACTGTATAAATTTTCATTCTTTCAGTGAAAGACCAAAACTAAAACCGGGAGCTAATCCCTCACCAACTAATGTGTAATTCCACGGACATTCTGTGCCAAAAGGAAAATTCAAAAGATAACAAAAAGAAAAAGAAAAGAGAAGAAAAGGAAAAGAAAAGACGTGTAATTTTTATTTATTTACACACCACAATTTATAAGGTGTAAAAGGTCCCACAAATGAAGACATTTTCAAGCACACCCAATATAGACGTCTAATAATTCACCTCCACATCAAGGCGAAGCAATTCCACCTTGAAGGTGAATCTGCGATATCGCAACTCAATTCAATCGCATGCCACGGAAACTGAACACGGTTCTGGAGATAAAAATTATATATGGAATTAATCACCAGGCCGGTATAGATGCTCGGAAAGTGAATTAATGTCTTGTAAACTTACATCAATGGTGCATACTATGCGGCAACCACAATTCCGTCTAGCAGCTGTGAGTTTCAGAAGTTATCCTCAATTAAAGAGTAGACAAATGGCCCAACAAATGGCCTGTGAGGATATAAACAAATACGGAAGAAGGGGTAAGAAATAGGCCCTAATTCAGAACCCAAAACAATGTCATCTGAACTAGACACTTACCAGCTTAACCAACGCGTAACCAAAATACAGCGATGCGTGCGAGAGCCTTCCTCTAGAAGTTCGGCGTCTTAAGCCAGAAATATATCCTCGCTATAATTGACAACAAAAAAGGACTCAAAAATCCCGCAACTTCTGCGGCGGCCATCTTCAAGAGGTGTTAAGGTAGATAATCCTCTTTTAACCAAGAAATGGGCCCTAATTCAAACCAAAAACACTGTTATCCGAGCTTGACACTTACCAACTTAACCCACGTGTAACCCAAATACATCGATATGTGCGGGAGCCTTCATCGAGAAGCTCGGCGTCATAACCCGGAAGTTTATCCTCGATACAGTTGAAAGTAAAAAAGGGGGCTCAAAGTCCCGCAGCTTCTACGGCGGCCATCTATAACTCCCAGACAGCCAGCTCTTGGGATATATGTGTTTAAACTGGAGTAAATCAGAATACTGCCCAACTTAAAAGCTGGATCTCAAATGCTATAGCATTCCGAAAAACCGCTAGCTGTGTTACACGCACCACTCTAAGACTGTCAGACAGTGGATAGGGATATTTATATCCTACGCTGAATCAGGAAAACATTCATAGCCCTTGAGATATAAACAATATAATAAGTGAAAAACGTACAAAAAAGTGCGAACATGCATGAACGACGTGCAATCGAAAAGAAAGTGCGGACATGCATGAACGATGTGCGTTACTCATATATATATTTTCAGTTTTGGTCTTCTCTAACTGGATATGAAAAAACTTCTTGAAACAGAAATTCTAAATCCTAAAGACATAAAACATTCTTCTCAATGGCTGTTTATGAATTAGAGCTATAGTGACATTAATATTTCATTTTACGCATATATACATAATCAAATCGTATTTTAGTAATTCTACAGAATATAGAAATAGACAACGAAAGATATAGTTATATATCCAAAATTCCCCTTGATGAATGGAATCCAATTACAAGATCGTCATTCAAAATTAAAAAGACAGTAAGAACAATCAGTGTTGCAAAGACACTAGGAACAATCAGTGGAATATAGGTTCTCAGCAGGTTCAGATACATAATCACAATTTAGCTGGAAACTAAGGAATAACATTCCTCCATTGTGTTTAGACCATTGTTTATACTGTCACAACGAAAAATCCACCTGCATTCACTTTTATTGAAAAGGTTCACAATACCACCTCCTCTGGGGGAGACCTTTAGGACTTCCACTACTTGCCAACGTATATCGCTGGGAGAGTGATTCATTTCCAGATAGTGTGCTACCAAAGGGGCATTTTCAGTCCTGCAACGAATCCTACTTTTTTGCTGGCCTAGACGGATCTTGATTTTTTGGGTGGTTTGTCCTATATAGATACGGTCACAAGGACACCAAATTGCATATACAACATTCTGTGTGTTGCAGTTGGAAAAATCACGCAAATCACAACAGATATTGCCATGAATAAATTGTTTTGTGTTCAAGCTGGAATCACACATGAGGCATCCGCCACATCTATAATGGCCAATTATTTTAGTCAATCCCCACAGCGTGGTAAGATTGGGCATTTCAGTGCGTGGTAAAGCAGCCCTGACCAAATGGTCTCTCAAGTTTTTTCCTTTTTTATATGAAAACAAAGGAGGCTCTTGTGTGATGCCAGTGGCCACAACGAGTGGCCAATGTTTCCTGATAATTGCTGAAACATGATTACTTTGAGTGCCAAAAGTGGTAACATACGGGATCCGGGTAGTTTGTTTCCTGATTTTAGGTGTAAGCAGAAACTCCCGGTGGTTGTACCACGCTCTCTTCATAGATCTTTTGATTAATTTACGAGGGTACCCACGTGCTCTAAGTTTCTCAGCCAGTTTTTTGGCTTCCCTGAAGTAATCCGCTCGGAAAAAACAATTCCTGCGAATACGCAAAAATTGTCCGAACGGCAGTCCATCCCTTAGGCCTCTTGGGTGATTACTTGAATACTGCAACAGCGTGTTACGTGCAGTCGGTTTGGTGAAAAGTTTCGTAACCAATCCGCCTTCATGGGGGATGATTGTCAGATCAAGAAATTCAACTTGTTCATTGCTGGATTGAGAAGTAAACTTCAAATCTGATGAGCAAGTGTTCAACCACTGCAGAAACTCAACAAGAACAGTTTGAGTGCCAGTCCAAATGAAAAAAATGTCATCGATGTAACGTCGCCAATGACATACATTGGCGAAGTATGGGTTGATATCTGAATCATAAATAAACTGCTGTTCAAAACTGTCAACAAATATAATGGCAAAATTGGGGGCATAAGAAGCCCCCATAGAAGTACCTTTAATCTGTAAATAATATTGTCCATCAAATTCAAAATAATTCTGTGTTAAAGAGATAGTCAAAAGATCTATTAAAAAGTTAGTCGGAACCACCACTGGTCCCGGACGAGAATCCAAAACTTGTCTCATAACTTCAATACCCTCGTTTTGCGGAATGTTTGTGTATAAGGACTCCAAGTCCATACACACTAACAATTCAGACTGGGGATCAAATTCCATCATTTCTAATTGGGAGATGATATCACCACTGTCCCTAACATAGCTATGGGTGGCCAATGCAAACTCTTTGAGAAAGATGTCAATGTACTTGCAAAGTGGCTCAAGGGCCGACCCGCAGCCTGACACGATGGGCCTACCCGGAGGGTTTGTTGTAGACTTGTGCACCTTGGGGAGGGTGTAAAGAACAGGCGTTCTCGGGTTTTTCATTGAGAAAACTAAATTCCTTATCACTCAAGAAGCCAGCAGTTTTTGCTGACATGGTCAATGTCAGAATTTGTTCCTGAATTTGTTCTAAGGGACTAGATTTTAAAAGGCGGTAGTGATCTTTGTTGTTCAATTGGCGCATGACCTCAGATTTATAGTCATTCGTTGATTGAACAACAATACCACCGCCCTTGTCGGCAGACTTTATAATGACATCCTGGTTGGTTTTTAGATTTTACAATGCTTGCCTTTCCACAAGGGAAATATTATAGGGAATAAATTCAAAGTCCTTGAACAAACCAGACACCTCTTTTAGCACCATCAATTCAAAGGCAAGTAATTCGACTGGTATCTTGTTCGTAGGGGATTGAAAGTTGAAATAGGCCTTAGACCAGTAGGGTTAAATTTGTCAATATATGAACACCCCAGGAAAAATGTTTTAAGACGTAGCTTACGGAAAAATTGTAGGTGTTCCATTTGTACATCAAACAGACATGACTTTTCTGTAGGGACAAAACTGAGACCCTTACTCAGTAGAGATATTTCTGCACTCGACAAATTATGGTTAGACAAATTAAAAATAGGGATGGTGTCATAGTCCAAGTCAGTCAAAACTATCTCATCAGAGATGGTAGTAGCCATTACAGCAACCTCCATATCAAGAAGAGAAGCATATTGAATTGTCTCATCAGAGTTGGTAGCTATCATTGTGGCGGTCCCCACTGATAGAACTTCCGACGGGTTTGTCTCTCGCCCGATTGGAAGTTCCATTGTGGTGGAGGGGCGGTGGTGGTGGCCTTGTTTTTATCCTGCCCCTGCCCCGTCCACGTGGCTCTAAAAAGAAGGATTATACCCAGATGTAGAAGGGCCGGGTCGCGAATTAGTATTCATTTCAGATTCATCCCCAGAGCTTGCCGATGAGTCAGAAAAAGTGATAGGTCTATTTTGTTTAAATCGACCCCAAGTGGGGTAATTTTCACTATACTGTTGTTTCGGCTGTGTGTAGAATTCATCAAGTAGGTAGGGATGAACTTTGGTCTGGTCAAAGTTGTTAATATCTCTTTGGATTTTATTTACTTTCTTGTTACGTTCAATATATTCAAATTCGGCAATGGTCTTGTCCTAATGTATGTAATTTGTTGTTTTATGTACCAGTGTCTGTTTCTGAGCTGACAAGACTATATATGTTTAATATGAATAAAATGTTTTTTATTTTCTTATAAAATTATTGAAGGGTTCATATGTTTTCATCTTTCTCTGTTTTTTCTCTTTTGACTTTCTTCTCTCTTTTTTCTTTCTGGTTAAAAAATTCTTTTTGTGTCTAGGTAATACTAGAAATGTTTTAAGTAGAAAACACATATCCTGACCCATTGTTTGGACTAAGTCCTGCCCTGAGCAGGCAGCGAAACTACATACAAATAGCTGCAGGATGTTTCATTTGGCTTAAGATGGCTTTAACTCCACTCTGCTGTTGTGGAGTGAGGTATGGTGGAGAGGCAACATCCGCCCCTGTGTGTGTCCCACTACATGGTGCTAAGCCATTTTTCTTTGCGTAAGGGAGGGGTGGGTACTTCAACCATGGCAAGTTGGGGAAAGCGTGGTGTGGGTGGTGGGGGGTTTGCAATTGTTTATTTTTGGAACCACAGTGATTTTTATTTGCACAGATCCTGCGCTAGTGGCGGCAAGTGCCTGCTCAGTCCAGGTGGGAATGAGGCAGACAGACTTAGCTTAGACTTATTCAGATTGTTTAAAGATGGCACAGGGAGCAAGTAGCACAGTGAGATTCCTTACATGGAACATCAGAGGCCTTAATGATTACCGCAAAGTACGTAAAGTATTTGCCTACCTCACGCGACATACCATAGACATCGCTTTGTTACAAGAAACCCATTTACCTGCAGATAGTAAAATGCTCACACATAGAAGATTACAAGGTTCCTCTCATGCGGCTGGTTTTTTGACACATGCAAGGGGGGTGCTAACATGGGTCAACCCGAAATCAGGTATCACACTAGAGCATGTCGAGGCGGATTCTGAGGGAAGATATGCTATTTCTAGATGCAGGGGAAATGGTCTAGACCTGTTGGTGGTCAATGTATATGGGCTAAATTTTGATAACCCGCAGTTCTATCGCAACCTACTAGCACGACCGCAAATAAACACCACTGTCCCGCTCCTTTGGGGGGTGATTTCAATTGTGTCATGGACCCTGCACTGGACCGCTCAGGGGGCCCAGCCGGGCGTCCCTGAGCCTCTGCTAAAACCATTCCAGATGCTATTATGCACCTAGACATGACAGACGTTTGGTGCTCCCGCTCCCCTGGAAAGGGAGGTTTCACTCACTACTCCGCCCGCATAATTTGCACACAAGAATAGATTACTGGTTCATAGCGAGAACTTTATACCCCACAGTTATGGAATGCACGGTCCTCCCATGCTCATTATCAGATCATTCACCGATGCTTCTTGAGTTGCTAAGCCCACAGAAAAAACCATCCCCGTTCACATGGCGCTTCCCCCCTATTCATTGTTGGACAGTGCTTTTAAAACCGACATATTTGAAGCCATAGAGGATTTTTTCAAAATTAACATCGGCTCGGTATCACATTTCGCCACAGTGTGGGAAACCTTTAAGGTTTACTTTCGAAGTATTGCTATTTCAAAACACTCGGGTGTACTCTGTTCTCTTAGAGGATGCCTTGATAGCCTAGAAAAACGTTTGTCCGAATTAGAGCAAGCTGTCTTGCGAGGGGATGAGGCTAACAGCACAGAGGAACTTAAAAGGACATTGGAGGAATACCATGAAATTGCTGATTGTGAGGTCAAACATATGGATAAATACGCGGTGGCTAAAATGTATGGGGAGGGAGAACGCCCGGGGGCTACCTTGGCTGCATCATTGTGCAACAGAAGAGAGGCTGCCACAATTACTGAACTACAAGCGGCCACGGGGGAGTTGCTAACTGACTCAGCGAGCATTGCAAACCGATTTAGCCAGTACTATTCGGAATTATAACGCTCTCGTACGACAGCGGACGAGGCTGATATCTTAGATTATTTAGGACACATTAAGCTCCCCTGGCAGGCAAACGAACACAGAGAATATCTTATGAGACCCCTGGAAACTTGGGAGATACACGAAGCCTTAAAGAGCATGCGCTCGGGTAGCGCCCCTGGTCAGGACGGCCTTACCATCAATTTCTATAAAGAATTTAGAGATCTCCTAGTCCCACATTTGGTGACACTCTTCAAATAAATCAGCGAATCTGGTAAGATGCCCCCCTCTATGAGGGAAGCCCTGATAGTCACAATACTGGAACCAGGCAAACCATCTAACGAATGCTCCTCATTCCGGTCATTATCTTTGTTAAATGTAGATACTAAAATTTACGCCACGGTTCTTGCCAACCGCTTAGCCCCGTTAGTGCCAAAGCGGGTCTGCCCAGAACAAGCGGGCTTTGTCCCGGGGCATAATCTGACATACAACTTGCGCACCATCTTCGGGGTAATACAACATACTAACTCAGAGACCAAGGCTTCCGCTGTTTTTTTGGACGCGGAAAAAGCATTTGACTGGCGTTTATGACCTCAGTGACGAGAAGAATGGGCATTGGCGAGATATTTCTTAAATTAGTTGCTGTCCTGTATACCTTCCCCTCCGCCAGAATAAGAATTGGAGATATAGTCACTGCCCCCATAAAGATATCCAGAGGCACGCAGCAGGGTTGCCCGCTATCACCTCTCTTGTATGCAATAGTAGCGGAACCCCTGGCCTGTGCTCTTAGGGAGTATCATGGACAGAGGGGTATTCGATTCCCCACTTATAACTTAATAATATCATCCTACGCTGATCACACTCTCTTGTATATTAGAAACCCTGAGTCAAATCTATCTCCTGTATTGAGGGAGGTTGTCCGCTTTGGGGAATTTTCCGGCTTAAGAATTAATTGGACTAAATGTATAATATTCCCACTGACTATAGCCATGGCACCTATCGAACTAGACTTTCCCCTTGCCTGGTCGAATGATCCGGTGCGCTACCTAGGAATTCAAATCCACTCAGACCCTGAGACTCTATGTAGAGAGAATTATGGAAGAGCAGTCACTAAATTGGTTCTGCGGTTCTGCTAAGCATATTATGAGTTTCCTTTCCAACACGGTTTTCATGGCGGTTCCACCGCCATGAAAACAGCAGCGGAGAGGAAGCAAATGGGGCCTTAGAGGGCCCCCTGGTGCGTCACGCCATGTGGATGTATGCAGGGGGGCACAACATGTGCACCCCTGTATGCATGCACCGCAGTTCCTGCACGGCATGGACTTTACAGTTCATGCCATGCAGGAACTGTTTTTGGCATTCCCATTGCAGTGCCCAGTTTCGGGCACCGCCGTTGGAACTTAAAAAAAAGGCCACCAGACACGAGAAATACTTGTAATCTGGCGGATGGCCTGACCATGGATTTGGCGGTGCGTTGGTGGGGCGGACATCAGCAAAAAATATTTGCTCAATATTTAGGGGATTTTACCACTCATCTGGCTGAACTAAAAGCTTTGAATCTGCCACCAGAGAATATTGATCCTGAATTCCCCACACTCATAGTGTGCTATTCCTTTTACTGTGCCCAGCCTTTCAATGAATACTTACATTATTGGCACTTGAGAATGGATTCAGAGATTCTAAAGGAAATACTATCAAGCATTGATTACGTTGGGTAAAGGCATCATGTCCTAAAGCATGTCTGCCACGGGCTCATGTAATTCATATATTGAGTCATCAGCATGTTGGAATACATGTTGTAGGAAATTCACTGGCTGATGAAGCCGCCAAATCAGCTATTCAGACTGCTGTTGTTGCTGTACTCCTTCACACATAAGGGTGGATGATGACATCATGGTTGCTGTCAATGCTCTGCCGTGGAGAAAGACGAGCTGACAGACAGAAGCAAGGGAGAGGAATGCGAAAATAAGGGGAACAGAACCCCCAAGGCAGCTTCAGTGGTTTTAGTCCCGGACACAATACTTCTCGAATACCCCAGGGTCAAAGTGCCTGAATCTTCTCAATTATTGAATGAAACAGACCAGCACAGTCCTAGAGCCTATGAACCTCACGAAGATGCAGGATTACCTCACATGAACGTGTCCCAATATAAGTCCCCCAGCCTTGAAGAAGACCCTCATCTACAAAAGATATAAGGCCCTACACGAATGTCGAAACGTGTTGGCATATACATTGAGGTGGCCAGGAGTTATCGTCAACCTTAAAATCACAAATTATTCTATTTAAAACAGTGATGTGAATAATGACCTCACCCAGAAATAGCTAAAGATCTCCGACCACCAAAGGAAAAGGCCAACTAGTAACATTTGGACTATAGAGTAGAGGTTTAAAATATGTAGCCCTCATGTACTTATGGTACAGAACACTACATTTAACTTTTTATGTATTTTTGCTGTGATTGAATATATTATATGTCTAACACTATTTAATATAACACATCAGGTTATTAATTTATGTTGCTGGAATTGATCAATGATATTGTATGCACATGTTTTTGTGTCTGATGGTGTTATGTGTACATATCTGTCTTATTAACTGTATGTAATTGTTTTTATGTTCACTAATGAAGAAGAATAACACTAGATGATACACACAATCCACTCACCTGTTTTCTCTTATTTTGGGGACCACAGTGATATCTGTGAATGTGACACATGGCACAATCAGTGTACAGTTTGTACAGTTTATAAAACTCACCAGCAGTCATTGATTGACGACCAGAGACATAATGATGCGTCGTTTGTCTCGTTTTCTCTGTCAATTTTTCTTAGATTGATTATATAGAGGGCACCTCTAGACACATACAATGCTTCATGCAATGGCACTTCATTACCTACAACAATATCCAGCAAAATACGTCTACCTACTGAGTGCCCAAAACATACAGTTTGCTCACGTTCTCGGGGTGGGTGATCAAGTCATACCCAACCAGGACTGCAGGCTAGATTTAGCATAGCTGCTCATGAGGGACTAGCATCTGCCCATGCAGGTGTGGCAGCTTCAGTTTTGTTACTACACAAATGCTATTGGTGGCATGGTCTGTACAAGCAGACTAATCAATGTGTCCTTAGATGTAACATTTGCCAGCAAATCAAAAGCTCCACCACAGCTCCCCCACCAAAGACACCCCGATTAGTCTCAAACAAACCCTTGGCGTGTCTATTTCGATCACTGCGGACCTCTAAATTCAGATGGTGCATTCAAATGTATTTTATTGGCCGTAGATTCATGTTCTAGATTCTGATGGATGTAGCCACAGTGACGGGTTGATGCTCGAACTGCTATTAAAGATTTGCAAGTCTTTATCGGTACATATGCATTAGCAGCATTCAACTCAGACCAGGGCCCAGCGTTTGCCTCTAAGGATTACCAGGATGCCATAGGAACCTTGGGTGTTGCTGTGCATTATTCCTCCCCCTGTCATCCTGAGGGAAATCTGATAGAGGAAAGGAAAAACCATAACTGAAAGCAATCCTTAGCAGCTAGAGTATTAGGTTCAGGTCGTAGTTGGATCAATCAATTATATGGAGTCCAGAGAGCTTTAAATAATCTGCCTAGATGATCCTTGGGTGGCCGATTCCCTATAAAACCCTCTTGGGGGTCCAGATGTACGTTCCAGATCTTGACACCCCTAGCACAGGGGTGGCAGACCCACCTTTTGACATCAATGAATGTTTTGCTGTCTTACAGGAATTACAAGACTTCCGAGGCGAGCGCTCAAATGAAATTTCCAAATGTTCTGCCACTGACAAAGTGAAGGCCCAACCAGCAACTTCTGGCTGGATTCCTAAAGTTGGGGATCTAGTTTGAGAGGAGATTACAGACAAGAAATTATTCAGCCCATCATACAGAGAACCAGTGTCAGCCCTTTGCATTCAAGGTACCAGAACTTTGATTTTGCCACCGCTTGCTGGTTTTAGAAATAAACAGTTTGTTTCTATTGATTTGATTAAGCCACACCATGTGCCAGTCCTACACAGTAGGCCACGAGGGATCCTGTGAAGTTACTTGCCTCCTTTCGCTACCATACAGGAAATCAGTCTATAAGCATTAAATAATACAACTACTGATTCTCACCGGCTGGGGACTTCAGAAGCTGACATTTTTCTACTCCCTTCTACTACAACTGATGCAGGATGCACATTAGATGTGAATTTCCAGTTTTTACTGCTACTGCTAACTACAGAGTTGTTTAGTACCAACCACCTTTGGAGGTGTCCACCAGTTCGCCATTCCCACGCGAGGTTCCTGTTTTTGCACATACTGGCTCTGGTTACTTTGCAGACATAGATTACTTTTCTTCTGCTTGCTCACATATTTCACTACATGGTGTACGTACATTTCTTTTCTGGCTGAAACAGACTTATCTGATTCCTCCTTAGTCCTTTATGTGGATTTCCATTTCACTGCCTTTCCTATTAATTTGGATTGCATATGTTAAATGGACATTATCTTCTAGAATGCTCTTCTGTTGAACTGGTAGCTGAGGTACTGAAGCCTCATTGTTCTTGCACATAGAGTGCGAAGAGACCTGTCCCTTGTAAACATTTCTGTATTTCCTGTGTCTGATGGAATTGTTTGGGATAAGGTACCATTTTATATTTTTAATTCTACAGAAACTCTACAGGTTCCTTATGTATCTAAAGTAGCTTTGGACGTAGTAATTACCCCAGGCGCCATCTCTGATGAATGGGATGTTGAAACAGTCAAGAACATGCTTTCTGAACTTGAGTCTTATACAGTATATGAAACTGAAGATTTGTATTTAAATTCTGCAAGTTATGGTGAAATGTTTTGTTATCATCATTATACTCACCACCATTCACATAGAGCTAGTACTCCACATACAGTTTTCAAGCACACACAATGGGAACATTGCCCAACACTAATAATGGGTAGTTCAAAAACATATTAAAAAAGTTTGCATACTTTGCTGGTCACAACCCTTTAGACCCAATCTCTTATTATTATAAGCTTACCCCTTCCCCAGTGAAGAAAAATATGCAGACCCAAACAAAATTAATCTATTCAATTTAATTTATTTCTCAGCTGGCCATACAAGGCTATGAATTTTGTTTTTTTTAATCCTCATTTCACTGTCAGCCATATAGCCAGTGGCTATATAATGTAGTATAACTGGATATGCCACAGCAGACTGACATATGTTTTACTCAACAGATTTTACCACCCTCAGTGCAACAGTTGTGTAATATTTGGATAGTGCTCCCTTCATGAGTCAAAAGACTTGCCCAGAAGGTTTTAGCTCTCCTTTGATTGACTGCAATATCCTGCTGGGAGACCTGATTCACTGCCCTAATCTAGAGTGCCCCACTTGGAGCCTCAGGACATATCCACTTTTTTCCAAATCTCTCTACGCACTAGGAGAATCATATAGTAGAGCAGTTGTTCTTCTGTTCTGCTTACTTTCCACCTAAGTATAGCACCTATGGCAAAAAGTATTAGGGTATCAGTCTGTTTGACCTGCTATTTGAGAACCAGCGACAAACATTTACTCACAAATTGCCAGAATATGGTGAGATTTGGACACGTGCTATAAGAGATGCTTATTATCTGCCCCCTCTATGGAGTGCAAAAAAGTGGATACACTTCAGGGAGGCAGGTTTAATGATTTCATACAACAGTTTAAAAGATTTTAACCAGACTTCTTCCAGAAGTGGAAGTTGGACTATGTCTACCAATGTCAAACATAGATATCTGGTTTTAACATTCTCCACCCCGATTGCTTCCCAATACCAAAGTGCCACTTCTTTCCTATAAGTCAGATTGGAAACTATCTTATCCTCAATGACCTCATACTCATGCTCTTCCCATGCTTGAGATGACCACCATGAGGTAACTTGTAGGTACTTGAATTTAGAAAGTGTATCACTTGGACTCTCTGAAGCCTCCTGCCAGGACAACAAATTGGGTTCTATTCTAAGAACTCCCCAAGTTCAAAATCCAGCCTCTCTAAGAGGAATGGAGAGACTGTCTTTAATGTACTTAGGTGTTCCGGGGGAGTCCCATATTGGAGCAGACTTAGAATAATAAGGTATGTCAAAATATTTCCTCAAAATACACCATAGTCGAGGAGCAGATATGAGTATCTTAAGTCTGACTTTTTAAAAAAAACTTATGGTTCCCAAATCTCTGGAGGAAATTATCCTGCTCATGCTCTTCCAGCATTTGCTGAAAAGAGAAACCCAATAGTGGATTGCTAAGAAGATGTGCTTAATGTACGGAAATTCTTGAACTATAAGGCATATGCACATAGAAAATTTGGCAACACCAAGCCGCCATACTTTAAATTATTCTTAAGCTTTTTCCAAGAGACTTTAGCCATCTTGTATCCACAGATAAAGGAGTTCACTTCCCCCTGGAGTGTACTGATCACTTCATTAGTAAACATTAAAGCTAAGTCATCCAGCTACTCAGTTATTATGGTCCCTAAGTATCTTATTATGCTTCAGGTTATGTGTGTAGCCCCCTTTCTGCCATGACATTATCTCCCTTTTGGCCTGAGTTATTTCACACCCTGAGAGCTGGCCAAACTCCTTGGTTAACGCATAAAGCCTGAAGATAGATATATGCAGGTCTGCAGAATGTCATCCGCCTAGAGAGCGAGCTTTAATGAAAAGGAAATTATAGAGAACAGAAGAATACTAGAGTCTAAATGGATTACTTGTGCAAATTGTTCAATATATAGAGCAAACAACAGCGGTAACAGTGGGCACCCTTGAAGAGTGCCCCTGACAACGGCAATTATTTGAGATAGCTCTCCATTAACTAGAACTCTGGCACTGGGAATATGATACAGCTTTTGAATTGCGTTAATGATAACATTAATTTAAAACATCTAAGCACCTTCCAAAGGTAGGACCAGTTGACACGATCGAAAGCTTTGGCCGCATCTAAGGTGACAATTGTTAGCAGAGTCAAAGGTTGAGGCCATATCTATGGCTTCAAATACAATATGGGTTAGTTCATTCAGTTGCCTACGCGGGATAAACTCCTTTTGGTCAGTGTGTATTAATTTCTTTATCCGGTTAGCTATCTGGTCTGCCACTATTTTGGCAAAGATTTTAGAATCATTGTTTAACAAAGATATGGACCTATATAAGTCTGCTCGAGTTGATGGTTTACCTGGTTTTAATATCATTACAACTGTTGCCTCAGCCCAGGAAGATGGTGTCTGATGGCTATTGAAGAGAATCTGATTGAACAGGGAACACATCACAGGGGCAAGGTTACTAGCTAGTGATTTATAATATTCTGCGGGTAGCACGTCTGAGCCTGCTGCTTTCCCGTTCTTCCACACCTTGATTTGGGAGATAATCTTCTTCTCAGTGATCTCTCAAGTCATCTCTTGATTTTGACTTTCTGTTAGTTGGGAAGTTCTTTTCCGGCAAACCACCTTTTGATGTTATCATGATCAGGCATTAAATCTTCTTGTTAAACCAGTCTCAGGCTACTGGCCAGTTCGTCCCTTCTCTCTGAGGTTGTGGAGAGCTTTACTCCTGTTCCTGCTTGTTCCCTCTCTGGTATTATCTGATCTTGTTTTCCATGCCAAGTGTTGCCCTTAGTTTTCCCCATAGTCAAAGTGCTGTAATTTACTAACTTTCCATTTGTCTATGGAATTCTTGTAGAGATATGCCTTATACTCATTTTGGGTGTGATTGAACTCACTAATTAGTGGATCAAGAATGTCAGTAGGTGAGGAGGCGTTTTTTTGGAGTGTTCTGGGTTTTGTAGCCAAAGCTCGTATGAGGTCTTCCTCCTTTGTACGTTCTTTACGGTGTTTTTGTGACAACGCTTTTATTAGAACCCCCGCATATAATCCTTGTAGGCATCCCAGACTACAGCCAAACCAGCAAAGCCAAGGTTTTTGTTAAGAAAGAAATGGGTCTGGGTAGAATTACCACAGAGCACACCTTGATCTGATAGCAAAGTTCTATTGAGATTCCACCTGGGTCGTGGCCTATGTGTTGGGAAGGAGATTGATAGAGTAACTGCCCCATGGTCTGAGATTGCAGCCGGATGATGAAGCACGGCTTGCACTAGATCTTGGAGAGTGTTATCTAGGAGAAAGAAATCAATAAGGTAGTGGGAACCATACTTTTAACTCTAATAGGTGAAGATATTACGTGAGCCAAGCTCCCTCCGAGTGACATCCATGAGACCAAGCTCCTTCTTCATATCAAAAATTTTTAGTCTCATCTTCTTAATTGAATTCTCCCTGAATTTAGACTTTCTATCTAGTGCTTCTTTAAGGACCACATTGAAGTCAACCCAATTTAAGACTGGTAAGTTGACTTCCAAGATTTTTGTTCAATAAGGTTCAAATAGGTGGGGTCATCTGTATTCAGGCCGCAATAGCCACAGCATAGGAACTCTGCCCATCGAATGCCACTTTTGCTAGTAGCCATTTCCCTGCAGCATCTGTCCAATAGTCTGACAGCTTCAAGTCTGGAATTTTTTTTATGATGATTGCCACCCCCTTCGTAGCTCCAATTTGTTCAGAGGTAACAACCTCCTGGACCCAATGAAGTTTAGAAAAGCAGGCATGACACTCCCCTCTCTCTATATGTGTCTCCTTAACCCCTTGACCGCGATCGGAATTCCGCCCAGGTGCTGGACATTCCGATCGCGGGTGTGGTCGTGACGAGCTCAGCTCGTCATGCGCACACGCCCACCGCGCAGCATGACGAGCTGAGCTTGTCATGAGCATAGAAGGGGTTAAATATTATTATCTGGGCATCCATATCATTAATGTACTGAATTAGAGTGACTGTTTCCTCTTCTCTCGCATTCCATTAATGTTCCATGTTAAAATTTGAATGATATTATTCGTGATTTTTAAGTGTACCACGGAGAGGGTAAAGAGTCAGAATATCAAGTTGGAAATGTCGACCTGCACTAATATCGAGTGCAAAATATCGAGATACATAAATATCGACTGCAAGAATATCGTGGTCAAGAATATCGAGTTGAAGGTAAGAAATAACTTTTTCTAAAAAATCGAAGTCATTAATATCGTTTGCAAAAATATAGTTGTTAAAAATATCGTTTTTAGTTAGTGTTATGTATTTTAGTATGTATTTTAAATGTATGTGTTCTATTTTTTTGTCTAAATATTGCATTTGTTTTTAATATATGTGTTCAATTTTTAGAAGTTATTAATTTTATTTTAATTAAATTTTGCGTTTTAGTTCCGTAGCGGGTTGTGGGTTTATAGGGGAATAGGGTGGGAAGTAATTTAATTATAATAAATTGAATATTAATTTTTATTTATTAGTATTTATTTATTTTGTTAATTGTGGGAATTAATTTATTATTAAATAATCAATAATTGGCTGTTAATTTTTATTGATTAATTAATTGATAAATATGTTAATTGTGTCATTTTTTAGGAGCGGGTTGTGGGTTTATAGATGAATAGGGTGGAAAGTAATTTAATTATAATTAATTTATTAATATTTGTATTAGTTAATATTTATTTATGTAACATTTTATATTGTTAATTGTGGGAGATAATTTATTATTAATTATTTATTAATTTGTTGTTAATTATTATGAATTCATTGGTAATTATTTTAATTGTGTCATTTTTTTGTAGGAGCGGGTTGTGGGTTGATAGGGGAGTAGGGTGGGAAGTAATTTATTTTTAATACATTCATTAATATTTTTAATATAATATTTATTTATTTTTATTTTATAGTGTTAAATGTGTGAATTAATTTATTAATAATTATGTCTATTTTGTTTGTTAATTGTTATTAATTAATTAACTAATTGTTAATTAATTATGTTAATTGTGTCATGTTTTATGAAATTGGTGGTGGCATTTATAGGGGAGTATGGTGGGAGGTAATTTATTTATAATTAATTAACTATTTGTTAATTCATGCTAATTAATTAATTAAAATTTTGATGTGTGAGTTGTGGGGTTTATATTGGTAAATGGTGGGAAGTAAATTTTTTTAAATTAATTAATGATTTGTTAATTGAATTTTTATATTTTTATATATGTTTTGTTTTTGGGTTTTTTATTATATTTTGTATTGTAGTTGATATTTTGTTTGTTTTTAAATGTGAATTTTCTTCAGTGGGAATAGTAATTTTTAATCCTCCGCTATCCAACACTTTCCCTACTGTTGCACTCACTGGAGTGGGAATAGTAATTTTATCCCCTCCGCTATCCAACACTTTTCCTACTGTTGCACTCGCTGGAGTGGGAATAGTAGTTTTATCCCCTCCGCTATCCAACACTTTTCCTACTGTTGCACTCGCTGGAGTGGGAATAGTAGTTTTATCCCCTCCGCTATCCAACACTTTCCCTACTGTTGCACTCATTGGAGTGGGAATAGTAAATTAATACCCTCCGCTATCCAACACTTTCCCTACTGTTGCACTCATTGGAGTGGGAATAGTAAATTAATACCCTCCGCTATCCAACAGTTTCCCTACTGTTGCACTCATTGGATTGGGAATAGTAAATGAATAGCCTCCGCTATCCAACACTTTCCCTACTGTTGCACTCATTGGGGTGGGAATAGTAATTTTTACCCCTCCGCTATCCAACACTTTCCCTACTGTTGCACTCCGTGGAGTGAGAATAGTAATTTTATCCCCTCCGCTATCCAACACTTTCCCTACTGTTGCACTCATTGGGGTGGGAATAGTAAATTATTTCCCTCCGCTATCCAACACTTTGCCTACGGTTGCACTTACTGGAGTGGGAATAGTCATTTTTACCCCTACGCTATCCAACACTTTCCCTACTGTTGCACTCACTGGAGTGGGAATAGTAATTTTATCCCCTCCGCTATCCAATACTTTCCCTACTGTTGCACTTGCTGGAGTGGGAATAGTAGTTTTATCCCCTCCGCTATCCAACACTTTCCCTACTATTGCACTCATTGGAATGGGAATAGTAAATTAATACCCTCCGCTATCCAACACTTTTCCTACTGTTGCACTCATTGGAGTGGGAATAGTAAATTATTCCCCTCCGCTATCCAACACTTTCCCTACTGTTGCACTCGCTGGAGTGGGAATAGTAATTTTTTCCTCTCCACTATCCAACATTTTTTCTACTGTTGTACTCATTGGAGTGGGAATAGTAAATTATTCCCCTCCGCTACCCAACACTTTCCCTAGTGTTGCACTCGTTGGAGTGGGAATAGTAAATTATTCCCCTCCGCTATCCAACACTTTCCCTACTGTTGCACTCGCTGGAGTGGGAATAGTAATTTTTTCCCCTCCGCTATCCAACACTTTCCCTACTGTTGCACTAAATGTAGAGTAAAATGTAGGTTTAAAAAAATATTAAATATTTTAGTATTTTGATTTATAATATAATTTTTTTTTTAAATTTTATGTTACAGGTGTATGTATATATATATTTATTTATAATTTTTTATATATTTTAACATTTTATAATTAATTAAAATTATTATTTATTAATTATCTTTAAGTAAATATATATATATATTACATTTTATCCACATGAAAAATGCTCTAGTCGAGATCCGGGACCCGTGGGGGGTGGTGCATGCACCGAGAGAGCACCCGGTAAACACTGTATCCAAAACTTGCTTCGTAACATGAAATAATGCACTCTCAGGACCCAAATGGATGTCATCAGTTCAGAAAGTTTATTATGCTTCTACGCTACGCGTTTCGGCAGTTACGCCTTGCTCACACGTAAGAAGTTGCAATTCAGTCTTAGTTTTATACAAATGTAAACCACACCACAAGTGAACGTTATAGAGAGAGGACTTTCAATACAATACAAGTGAGTTTCACCAGTTTGGCGGCGGCCATCTTGAGACATATTTTACAAACATATGTACCTAGGAAATACAGCTGAATGGATGTGATCCTGTGTCTCACGAACAATGTCACATAACAGTACAAGTATACAAATTACTGAACACAATGTGGATCATAGAAATGTTTAAAAACATGAGGTACATGAAAAAGTCTAATCCACATATCGTACTAGACCTGATTACTCACGGCCATATTGGAATAGCTAGTGCGGTACGTAGCACCCGTATGTAGCTAAAATTCATGTGCCGTCCTTCTTCGGCACCCACGTGGCACACCTGTGGACTGCCGCTGAAAACAACAAAGGGGTGTGGTGTAGTGATCAATACAACGGACCCGTGAATAACAGTGAAAAATAGTGATCAAACAAGTGGGGATAGACTATATCGAAATACATATCCGCTATACATGTACACAGTCCAAAAGAAATATCTAGTGAATCTAAACCTGTATGTACAGATAGGACACCAGGTCAAATACACATTGGTAATGAATAGAGACATCACTATACAGCACAACTCGGTGCCCAGGGGAACAAAGGGGCAGAATTCTGAAATTTGCCCCTAAAAAATATATCAATATTTTGCATACTGCTCGTTAGTATAATCATCCTAAATGTCCCATGTATAGAATAGTGGGCCAGTGCCCGATTTATACACAACCTCATAAAGGTTCAAATAATCACCCAAAGTTGTAGGTTCATATTTCAACTGTACAGGGACAGTGCCCATAAATTGAGTACACAGGGAAGAAAAGAGACTAGTACAGGAAAAAATGATAAAAAACTCAAACCACAGGTGTATGAACTTGACTGACGTGATTCAGCATCGCCAAGTGCCTCTGGAAAAAAGGTTAGGGAACCCGTGAGAGTGAACTCCCAACGTGGTGTGGGCCCCTTCCTTTCCTCCTGCAGTGAAAAAGGGAAAAAGAAATGTGAGTTAAAAACTATTTACGTGACAGAGTCATATTGCACAATTAGAACATACATGTATAACTGTACATACATGTATAACTGTATACCCGCAGTCACCATCACCTCATCAGATCCGCCAAAAGGGCCTCACTCAAAGACCGCCTAGACAACAACGCACACAACAGCAAAGAGCTCTTCAACATCGTGAAGGAACTCTCCAACCCCAGCTCCAACACCAACGACATCCCACCGTCGCGAAACCTGTGCGACTCACTGGCCACCTTCTTCCACCGCAAAATCGCCGACATCCACGACAGCTTCAACACCACGACTGCCCCGGCAACCACCGAGACCACTGCCCCCACAACCACCAACCGCCTGCTCTCCTGGACCAACATCAACGACGAGGACACCAGCGAGATCATGAACACCATCCACTCCGGCTCACCGCTAGACCCGTGCCCTCACCACGTCTTCAACAAAGCCAGTACAGCCATCGCGCCCCATCTCCCGGAAAATAATCAACATCTCCTTCGAGACAGCAACCTTCCCGGAAAGCTGGAAGCACGCCGAGATCACCGCCTTACTCAAGAAACCCAAGGCAGACCCCAAGGACCTCAAGAACTTCCGACCCATCTCTCTGCTCCCGTTCCCCCGCGAAGGTCACCGAGAAAATCGTCAACAAACAACTGACCCGCTACCTCGAGGAGAACAACATCCTGGACCCTTCCCAGTCCGGCTTCCGCAGCAACCACAGCACCGAAACCGCCCTCATCGCCGCCACCGATGACATCAGGACCCTGCTAGACAACGGAGAAACAGCAGCCCTCATCCTCCTGGACCTATCAGCTGCCTTCGACACGGTCTGCCACCACACACTACGAACACGCCTTCACGACGCCGGGATCCAAGAGAAGGCCCTGGACTGGACCACATCCTTCCTCTCCGGCAGAACACAAAGCGTCCGCCTCGCCCCCTTCCGATCCAAGGCCACCAAGATCATCTGCGGCGTACCCCAAGGCTCCTCCCTCAGCCCAACGCTGTTCAACATCTACATGGCACCCCTCGCCCACGTCGCCCGACAGCACAACCTCAACATCATCTCCTACGCCGACGACACCCAGCTGATCCTCTCCCTCACCAAAGACCCTCACACCGCCAAAGCCCACCTCCACGAAGGAATGAAGGCCGTCGCCGAATGGATGAGGACCAGCCGCCTGAAGCTGAACTCAGACAAGACGGAGGTCCTCATCCTTGGTTCCAACCCTTCAGCCTGGGACGACTCCTGGTGGCCGACATCACTGGGAACAGCCCCGACACCCACCGACCACGCACGCAACCTAGGGGTCATCCTTGACCCCACCCTCTCCATGACTAAGCAGGTCAACGCCGTTTCCTCATCCTGCTTCAACACCCTCCGAATGCTCCGCAGGATCTTCAAGTGGATCCCCACCGAAACAAGAAAAACAGTCACCCAGGCCCTCGTCACCAGCAGGCTGGACTACGGAAACGCCTCTCTACGCAGGAACGACGGCTAAGCTCCTGAGACGGCTGCAACGCATCCAGAACGCTCTGCACGTCTTATCCTCGACATCCCCCGACGCAGCCACATCACACCCCACCTGAGAGACCTGCACTGGCTCCCTGTCAACAAGAGGATAACCTTCAAGCTCCTCACCCACGCACACAAAGCACTCCACAACCTCCGGACCAGCCTACCTCAACAGACGACTCAGTTTCTACACCCCCACCCGCCAGCTCCACTCCACCACCCTCACCCTCGCCACAGTCCCCCGCATCCGGAAAACGACCGCCGGCGGCAGATCCTTCTCCCACCTCGCCGCCAAGACCTGGAACACCCTCCCCACCAACCTTCGGCAGACCCAAGACCTACTGGCCTTCAGAAGACTCCTCAAGACCTGGCTCTTCGATCAGTAGCAGCACCACCCCCCTCTTCCCCCAGCGCCTTGAGACCCTCGCGGGTATGTAGTGCGCTTTATAAGTGACATGATTGATTGATTGATTGATAAGATCCCTAGGAAGCTACAGAGGAGTCAGGAGAGCTAAAGAAACATTCAAGCTACATACAAATGTATTCGTAGCTCCTCATCAAGGTTCAAACCCCCCGGGCTTTTGGTCTGGAGATCAATAATGTACATGGATTCACGTTGTCGGAGTTTGAGTGCTCTGTCCCCCCCTCTGATAGGTCTCGGGATATGTTCCATCACAAAATAGCTAAGCAAGGCACTATTGGAAAAATGGCGTTGCTGGAAATGCCGTGCCACCAGATACTGCTGGTCTTTATTAGTTATCGCCCTCATGTGTTCAAGCACACGTTTCTTGGCAGGTGGATCGTACTGCCAATGTATCTCAATTTACATGGGCATTCCAGACAGTATACAGCAAAAGGTGTGCCACAAGTGAGGAACTGGATGATAACTCTCATTTTCCCTCCCCCTCCGGGGAATTCTTTTTTCATATAACTGTTTTTGCAGGCCTTGCAGTGCCCGCAAGGATAAAACCCGCTTAATCCTTGATTGTGCATGGTGCTATAGATGGTAATATCACTATGTACCAGTTTGTCCCTGATACTATAGCCTTTTCTGTAGGTGATGCTGGGTTTTTCACTGATCATGGGACCAATGTTGGGGTTACTTACGAGTATATCCCAATGTTGTGCGAGAATGCGTCTGATGTTATTGGCATTTCTATTTTATGTTAGTATGATCCTGGTGTTATTATCTTGGTCAGTGATATCAGTTTCCTTTTCCTCTCTGGTGTACAGTGTGTCTTTTCTTTGTATTTGCTCCACCTTTTGATTACTTTGTTGAGTACCCACTGTGGGTACCCCCGTGTTTTAACCTCTCAATCATAGTAGACATTTCCTCTTTGAAAGCTGTGTCAGTACTGCAATTGCGTTTTGCCCTCAGCAGTTCCCCAAATGGTATGCTCCACTTTAAGGGGTCAGGGTGGCTGCTGAGGGCATGAAGCAAGGTGTTGCCTGCTGTGTCTTTGCGAAAGAGTTTGGTTTGTATCGTGTCTCCTCTCACTTCAACCACAATGTCTAGGAATTCCACCGAAGTTTTACTGATGGTACTTGTGAGTGTGATATTCAAGTCATTAACGTTCAGTTTCTTGATAAACTCCATGGCCTCAGTTTCATTGCCCTTCCACACCATGAAGATGTTGTCAATGTTGCGGAGCCAAAGTACAACCTGCTCTACCTCTGGGAAGTTTGAATTATCTATGAGGATTTCTTTCTCCCATGTGCCTCAGACACATTAGATTCAAAGCACATACCATCATGGTTCTGGAGATGATTGAATTCTGCCTCATGAACAACATCTTTATGTTTGATGGAACCCTGTACAAACAGATCACCGGGACCGCGATGGAGACGTGCTTTGCCCCTAATTTCGCGAACCTGTTCTTGGGCAAATGGGAGAAAGAAATCCTCATAGATAATTCAAACTTCCCAGAGGTAGAGCAGGTTGTACTTTGGCTCCGCTACATTGACGACATCTTCATGGTGTGGAAGGGCAATGAAACTGAGGCCATGGAGTTTATCAAGAAACTGAACATTAATGATTTGAATATCAAAACATCAACAGCTTAATGTTATTTCTTCTTGAGTGAATCTCAAGCCTTTCCAAGTCTTGCTGCAGCCAAGGGTTGGCTTCTTTCAGAGCTTTTATATCCTGCACATTCGCCTTAAGAGTTGTGTTTGCGGCTACCATTTCACCCTTGAGTGCCCTAGGATGTTCTGCTAGCGTATCTAATTTATTCTTGAGCGTCTCACAGGCCTGATGTATCTCCCTCTGATTATATTCCATTGTTCTGAATTTCTCCATCATCTGAGATTTTAGTTGTAGCAAAATTTCTTGAATGGAAGAGTTGTCATTGTTCTGTTCGAAGGGGTCGACACCTCTACCTCCGAGGAAGGATGGTACTGTACCCCCTCCCCACTGCCAGTCTCCTGGTCCCCCAAAGCTGCCAATGGAGAAAATCTATTTGTGACCATAAGGGTGGAGACCTCAGCGGGGGGTTGTTCAGCATGGAGGGTACGGGAGGCTTACTGCACCATTAAGGGAATCTCCCATGGGGGGCAGAACGGCTGATGAATTAAGCAGTGAAGCTGGTCTAGAGACTAGAGTCTAGGGGTGTGGGTGGGGGTCAGGAGTTATGGGCAAACCTTGCTTGGTTTTATTCTCCATTACTTTGAAGTAAGAGTTGAACGATGGGGTGATCCTCCTGTAAAATTTACTCTGAAAAGGCAGGGGAGCATGACCTACCTTGCTTCTGCCTTTAGCCCCCGCTTCTTCCATTGCAGTGTTCCAAGAGTGCAGGGATCTGTGGGAACTACTCAAGGCACGGTCACCGTCTGGGGCACAGAGTCATCCTCAGAGCTCTGTTTGGGCAAAATGGCAGACCTTAAAGCATATCTGCTCGGGGGGCAGGAGCACGAGATACTGGCTTCCCCGACCGTGAGCTAAACAAATCCTTCTCCAGGACATATTTCCCCAGCGGAACGTCAGGAGAAGACAATAACTGATGTAAGATGGATTTCAAATTAAACAGCTTGGACTCACCTCTGCATTTCTTACTGTCAGCCCTTGCTTGGAGAGAGGAGGGAGAACAAGATGTCCCAGGCTAAGCTCGTGACATAAGTTTGTGGTGGGGGTCCCCTCTCAGAAACTTAGCTGGATAAAAAAAACTCACTCGAGTTATGGCATGTCCGCTAATGGCGCTGATATTGCCGAAAATGCAGTCTGTGCCATTTGTGCTTGCTCTGCCCCCTGTACCTTGGAAGCAAAATCTCCCCACGGCATGCCTGCAATGCCGTAATAATGCCTCTCTTTGAGTCCAGGGGAAGGAAATGCTTCTTTGGGCGTCAACTGCGGCATTAAAATCAGGTTCCCCAATCGCGGCACCCCGCCCACAGCCGCTACGCACTCAGAGAAGAAATGCAGCTGCGCTTAAACTTTCGGTGAGTGATCGGCAAGCCGCGTTTCAAGTCCCCCGCTTCTCAACTCCTAACTCATCACTGCAGGAGGTATGACTCCCCACCGCCCTCGCCGTCCTGTGACCGGCTTCAGCCTGCCACCATGTTCTTCAGTGGGCACCCGTCAAGGCTATGAATATTGGAAGCAAAACATTGATTTGAAATCAATTTGAGGAGCACAACACTGGCAAGTACTGGGCAGTGATTCTTTATTCAGAGCTTGTCTGATCCCTAGAGAAATAATTTTTTTAACTAAACGGTGCAGCAAACTAACTGCCTAGGTTTGGCTAAAATTAAAGACATGAACACACCTGTCTTTCCCTCTAGTGCATCTTTTGGCAATTGCCAACATGTTGCAAATTTTACAGAAGAACAGCTCAATAATATTTTACAGAATGGTGCATATAACTCTTCACCCTCAGGTTCAGATGGGTGGTTAGTGTGGGCAGTCGACACTAATGATTGTAATGCACATTTTTTAAACTTCTCCAGGGGTTTTAAAGCTAGCAGACCAGCCCCCTGTTACATACAGTCACAACATTTAGCGGTGGTTACCATCTATGGCGTAGGAAAGTTATGCCAGCAATGGTTACAACATTCTACTTTGTCTGGAGTTAAAGAACAACTATCTCTCCTTTCTGATAATATGGATTTACAAGATTTTTTGTTGGGTCCTAGGTCACCATGTGCTACAAGATTTATATGCACCACTTACAATGAGCTTTGGAACATTTCTAAGCAGGAAGCTGATGAACGCTAAGACAAATTGACTGGATTAATTTGGAAAAAGCATTGGCTGTTGTGGAGAATGGAATGACTACATTTTGACTCAAATGTATTCTTTGAATAATAGTGTATCATCTGCATTCAATATAATACAGAATGACATTTCTTTCTTATAGCATGGGCAAAGCTAGCTAAGATCGATTATGCACTTGAGTTGGACATTGTAGGTTTTAAAATCAAACTGTTTGCCTTGGAAATATCTGAACACAACAAAATTGTTTTAGTCTTATAATTTAACAGGCATACAAAGGCTGATGGCAAAAATGATGCCACTTATACAATGTTAAATATAGAGCCTTTAGAAAAATTGCCTTTTACAATAGCTGAGATACTATCTGCTGTGTGGTTAATCCACTGTTTTATTTCATTACCAATATCCATGTTTCAATTTACATCTTGTCTGAAGGTCCGTCAAGTGAGAAGATATGAAGCTTTAGGGAAGAGTTTTGTTCACAAAATCTGTTTTTTGCCCTTTGATTACAAGTGTCTGAGTGGAGAAACTGAAGTCATCATTAGCAGAAACTAATGTGAAAATTAGTTCGGCCATTCATTAGTTTGTAAAGAGGTGACACTTCATGGGCGTGCAATGTGTCCAAGGCCACATTAGCATGCTATTTGAAGGAGTCCCAGTCTCCTTATTTTAGCCAGTATTTAGATTGCTTTCAAATGGAAGTTATTTGATCCTGAATGACCAAGGTTGTTGTGGAATGAAACCGGGGGTGCCATATGTGGTGATGGTTTCCAAGGTTGTGAATTGCTCTAAAAATATGATATTTCCACCTAAACTCACTTAGGAAAGTAACCATTTGGCACTCAATTCAAATTTTTAATTTTCATTTTGAGAAGTTAAGCCAACTGAAAGCCTTATTGTTTCAGAAGGACGTAGCATTAATATCTGCTCGAGAAACATTTGCTCTTCAGGTTGCAAGCTCTTCTTCTGAATTTCAATCGCCACTGCGCAAAAACCTGCCACAGCCTTTTGGTGAACTTGTGCTTCAAATACCACAGGAATTTTAGATTTTTTAAAGCGATCGGGTTTGGCTTTGTTAGCACTTTCCAGACTGTATTCGGAGTGATTCCGTCCTTTTTACACTCTTTGGTTTCCAGCATATTTGGAGGCTTACCGGTACTGTAATTCTTGCTAGTTGCCATTTTGGTCCTATTTTTGTTGCTCCGCATAGATGTTCCACCTAGAGGCCAAATGGTGATGGACTTACCACATGTCCTGCTGTGTCGTGAACGCATGATACAGTGCTTTGGAGGATCTTTACTTCAGAAATTAAACAACTGATCTTTGTCCTTTAGACCTGTATGGGTACACGGCGTGTAGCCTGTGTTCTGCTGTCTGTGGTGCCCTTTTGAGTAGTCCCGAGTGGTAAACTGCACTACGCTTGCAGAGTTTGCGTAATTCGGGCACTTAGCATTCCATGGAGAAGCGTGGAGTTCCTGAATTCTGCCTTTAGGGGGGCAAAGCAGAGTTTTTTCCGTTCGTGCGCTCGAGATTTGTTTTGGTGCTCGCTCGCGAGCACCACAATAATCTCTGACTGCTAGCGAGGTCATGTGATACTTCGCACTCAGTTGCACCGCTTCTGGCTGCGACGGCTCCAAAGTTGTAGCAATTGCGAACGCATCTCTCGAGCAGCTTTTATGCTTGAGAAGCAGCTGAGAGGCTTTTCGAGTGGATTTACTTCTCAAGTTGAATTTTTTGTGCTAGAAGCATGTTTTTTTTACTTTATTCTTCCAACAGGAAGGAAGTGCCCCAGAGACTCCAACTTCCTGTTCCTGTCCAGCAGGCTCCTCCCAGACCTTTGTCCATCTCCTGGTCACTTTTCATTTGGATTTAGAGCTGTAAGGATCACTTTCCTTGTCTGCTGCATATATACCATTGGATTTAAGGACTTTGTATTTGAGATTTAACAAGTAGATTGAAAAATGGGTGTATAAGGGTGTTCTTTGTTTGATTGGGGGCATGCACCAGGATTTATTTGTACTTTTATTTGATTTTAAAAATGTACTGCGGTGGGTGACCAGCAGTTTCAGTCAGGCCTTGTTATTTTTTTGCTTGTCATTTTTCTTGTTTTTGTAAAGGAAAAATGTTGTACAGTGTAGTACATTTTCTCCATGTTTTTTAATCAATTTGCAATATTTATTTAATTTACTACATGGCCTAGTCTGCCAATGGGCCTTCCAGCTCAGTAGGCCCAGTACTAGTCATGGGTGAATGAAACAACTATTTCTGTGGTGTCTGTTGAATTGAAACATCATTTAGGCCATGGATGGCATTGGATTAAATTACAAAATGCATTTTGTTTGGCATTTCATGTTTTTTTTCTGCAAACTGTGTATAGATGGGGTAAGATATTTGATGCCTTTGGAAGATGTGTGTTGTAAAAACTTTTGGCCCAACTAATTTTTGTTTTTGGGATTGCTTTCTCCTGTGTTACCATGGCCTACTTTGTCTAGCCAGTATATGAGTGTGTTTGCCATAGGCCACCATTTGTCTTTGTTCCCCATGCCATGTGGCATGGGGCCCTTTTTTGTATAGTCAGTGTCCATAGACCTGTATGTGATCTTTGTTCTCCGGCTTGTTATTGGACAAAGTGGCTGGTGGCCATTTTGTCTAGGCAGCCAGTGTGCTTTTTCCATAGGAATGCATGTGTTCTTTGTTTTCCATGCCTCCTGCTTGTTGTTTGACCATGTGGCTAGTGACCATTTTGTCTAGGCAGCCAGTGTGCTTTTGCCATAGGCCTGCATGTGTTCTTTGCTGTGGCCATGCCTCTTTGCTGGTTGTTGTTGTGACCATGTGGCTGGCACCCATTTTGTATAGGCGGCCAGTGTTCTTTTGCCATAGGCCTGCATGTGTTATTTGTTGTGGCCATGCCTCCTTGCTGCTTGTTGTGACCATGTGGCTGGCGGCCATTTTGTGTAGGCAGCCAGCGTGCTTTTGCCATAGACCTGCATGTGTTCTTTGTTGTGGCCATGCCTCCTTGCTGGTTGTTGTTGGTGTGACCATGTGGCTGGTGGACATTTTGTGTAGGCAGCCAGTGTGCTTTCGCCATTGGCCTGCATGTGTACTTTGTTGTGGCCATGCCTCCTTGCCACTTGATGTTGTTGAGACCATGTGGCTTGTGGTCATTTTGTGTAGGCGGCCAGTGTTCTTTTGCAATAGGCCTGCATGTGTTCTTTGTTGTAACCAGCTTGCTTGCTGATTGTTGTTGTTGTGACCATGTGACTGGAGGCCATTTTGTGTAGGCAGCAAGTGTGCTTTTGTCATAGGCCTGCATGTGTTCTTTGTTGTGGCCATGCCTCCTTCCTGGCTGTTGTTGTTGTGACGATGTGGCTAGCGGCCATTTTGTGTAGGCAGCCAGTTATCTTTTGCCATAGGCCTGCATGTGTTCTTTGCTGTGGCCATGCCTCCTTGCATGGTTGTAGTGACCATGTGGCCGACAGCCATTTTGTGTAGCCAGCCAGTGTGCTTTTGCCATAGGCCTGCATGTCTTCTTTGTTGTGGCCATGCCTCCTTGCTGGTTGTTGTGACGATGTGGCTAGCGGCCATTTTGTATAGGCAGCCAGTTATCTTTTGCCATAGGCCTGCATGTGTTCTTTGCTGTGGCCATGCCTCCTTGCATGGTTGTAGTGACCATGTGGCCGACAGCCATTTTGTGTAGCCAGCCAGTGTGCTTTTGCCATAGGCCTGCATGTCTTCTTTGTTGTGGCCATGCCTCCTTGCTGGTTGTTGTTGTTGTGTCCATATGGCTGGCGGCCAATTTGTGGTGCCAGCAAGTGTGCTTTCGCCATTGGCCTGCATATCTTCGATTTTGTGGCCATGCCTCCTTGCTGGCTGTTGTTTTTTTACCATGTGGCCGGTGGCCATTTTGTGTAGCTAGCCAGTGTGCCTTTGCCATAGGCCTGCATGTCTTCCTTGTTGTGGCCATGACTCCTTGCTGGCTGTTGTTGTTATGTCCATGTGGCTGGCGGCCATTCTGTGTAGCCAGCCAGTGTGCTTTCGCCATAGGCCTGCATGTCTTCTATGTGTGGTCATGCCTCCTTGCTGGCTGCTGTTTTTATACTATGTGGCTGGTAGCCTTTTTGTGTAGCCAGCCAGTGTCCTTTTGCCATAGGCTTACATGTCTTCTTTGTTGTGGCCATGCCTCCTTGCTGGTTGTTATTGTTGTGACCACGTGGCACTGTCTGGCAGCCATTTTGGGAGTCCAGCAGTGTGGTTTGCCAAAGGCTTGCATGGATGGATCGGATATCAGTTTAATAATATGCTTGAGGATCATTGTAGTATGTGTATTAATAATATGATTTTGATGAACAGTGCTTATATATATCATATGTGTTTTTTTATTTTGCACCTCCAATAGGTTTTTTCTCATCCTCCCATATAAACATCGGCAATTACTGAATTTTTTAATTATAATTTCTATGTTATCTTTTTAGTTTTTTTATTTGAATTTTTTCAAATTTCACTCATTTATTTTAAATTTTTAAATTTTAATGTAAACATTTTTTATACTAATTTTCTCAATTTTTTTACATTTAAAATTTCTGTTAAATTTGGATTTTTCAGTTTTTATTTTTTTCAAAGTTTCTTTTACATATCTTTTTCTCCCCATTTTGCCTAGGTCGATCCATCATCCATCCATCCACCATAGGCACACAGCCACGCAACAGCATACAATTTTTTAGATGTATAATTCCATTACTTCCTTGATACCCTGGCTGCGGTGCACTTTAGACACATCAGCATCATCCATTTGTGTAAAGATGAGTATTCCATTTCCCTCGGACCACATTGCCTGCCATAGGCACACACTAACATCCATTTTATTAATAGATTTGTATTCCATTTACTCATGCAGTTCCCTGAGTGCCACAAGTGTCTCCTTTAGAATATATGGACATAAAGAAAGGAGCTCTATCATTCTGTATATTGTGTGTGTTATTCTGATGGGGAAATACATTTTATGGTATGGTGGTGTGGTTTGACTTTAAAGTGGTTATTATTTATTACCTAAGTAAACAACCACACTAATATTGCCTTTGTCTGTACTAAATCAAACTGCAAACAATGCCACATGATGTTTCACACTCAGGGCTTAATTATGAGTCTGCCTGTCCACGGACCGCCAGACTCGTGGGGGCGCGGCGGCGGTGGTCTCCTGACCACCCTATTATGATTAGGGCAGTCAGACCGCCATTGCCTAACTGCAACCAGCAGGGAATAGTCTTTCCCTGGCGGTGTTATGGTGGTGAGGAGGCATCAATATGCCGGCAGTGTCATGGAGGTTCCTACTCCATGAACACCGTGGCGGAGAGGAAACAAAGGGGCCCCTGTAGGGCCCTCTGTGCCTCCTCCGCATGTGGATGCATACCGGGGGGCACAACATGTGCCCCCCTGTATGCATGCACCCCAGTTCCTGCACGGCATGGACTTTTCAGTCCATGCCATGCAGGAACTGTTTTTGGCGTTCCCATTGCGGTTACCATTTTATGGACACTGCTGTGGGAGCATCAAAAATAAAGCCTGCCAGACAGGTGGAAACTTCTAATCTGGTGGGTGGCATGACCACAGCTTTGGCGTTGCGGTGGCAGGGCGGACCCGGCGCCCCATCGCCAAAGTCGTAATCAGGCCCTAAATGTTTTTTCTTGCTTGTTTGCTTTTAATTGCACAAGAAAAGAGACATCACCCACAGTACTGCCAAACAGAAGGCATGTGCAGTCACAAGTCAGTCCTCCAATCTCTTCCACTTGTGCAGCTTAGTGCAACTGCCAACTGAGAGCTTTAAGATGGCCCCAAAGAAAGATGCTTCCAAGAAAGTGGTCAGTGAGAAGTAGCAGCCTCCCACCAGTGGCATGTCACCGCAAATCCTTTTTGGACTACAACGTCATGTGCAAAGGGGGTTTGAACATATGCTCCTCTTTAAATAATAAAGGTAGTTTCAAACATGCAGCAGGTTTGCTTTATTTTAAATCTGATGTTTTTTTTAGAGAAACCAATGCCGTGTGTTGTCTTTTAAGGAACCTTTATTTGTCACATCCTTTTCATTCCAGAAAAGATTTTTTAAATTTGTGCTCTGGAGGTGCAACAGCCGACACGTGTTTCGCCCTAAGTGGTCAGGGCTTTCTCAAGGCTGTAAAAGATGTAATGTGAGAGTATAAATAAAATAAAATTCAAGACCCCATTCAAAAGACACCTATTAGGTACATGGTGTGTGATCTTGAAGTAAGTGTCTATATTAAAGTGAATGAAAGGTGAATTAAAAAAGTGAGTAGGTCCTAAGACCATCATATGTTATGGCAGATAATAATATGCTCATTACAATGGTTATCCTTGCAGTAGTGAACTAGGACAGATAAGAACATGGTTGATTGGTTAGGTGCTGGCAATAAGAGATTATAGGTGATGGTAAATGTAGTATCTGCAACAACTTAATGCACAATGCAGGTGAGTACTAGGAGTCATGCAGGGTCATGGGTGGTTTACATCCAATTATATAGACAAGAATTCTAATAGTCCTTAGTAGCCCACAAGAGAAGATCATGCATTTGAATATTATTGAAAGTGCTTGATCTAGTGATAACACAGTATGTCATTGTCATATTATACAATTCAGTTGTACCTTAGTGATTATTCTGAAAATCAGGGAACAATTCTCTTACAGTACAGAGTATAGGTCTTCAAAGCAGAATACAATAAACGCTGATTTCTGTAAATAGGGAGGGAAGGAAAAACAGAAACACCGGACTGTAAAACAGAAAGAAAAAAGACTTATTTCTGCACATATACCATTGTTTACAACGAGGCAGAACCATAAGTAATTTAGAAAAAGAAATAATCATTCTATTCGAGTAGTATATTGTCCATGCAGCGAAGAGGTAGTATTTTTTATTTTTAATATTATTGTGGAGCAAGGCTATGGCAAGTGTCCTATTTTGACACATGGGTTTATTTATTTCAGTGATTTATACGTTTCGTTGCAATACAGGCGATCAGACACCTACATCGTTAGGGATTTGTAGTTGCCTCAAAGTGGGAGCTGATGTCAAAGTAGAAAAAAGACATGAGAATACAGCAGGTCATTTTATGTACATAAACAGCCAATATGCATATCTACGGGAATAGGAGAGTCCGATTATGAGTCCTAGTAAATCTTGGACCGTATAGCAAAGGCAAAAGACGGTCACTCGCAATAACTCCTATAACTTCCCTAAGGTTGGTGCATGCCAGTCAGTGACATTATTGTAAGATTGCGGGCTAATGTTGCTCAGTGTTGGTTCTCACTGAAATATTTGCTACTGCGTTAAGGGGTCAAAGTAGAGGTGTCTTAATAGGAGCAAGTACGTATTATTCTTAACAGCGCACTGTCCATTAACGGACATGTCACTTACTTAACAGCGGGGTTGTCGTCCCGGGTCAATCCCTTGTAACAGTCTCCATGGCGAGCTATCAGCGTCCTCGATAGCTGCCATCTTTAAATAGGTATAACTTATGGTGGTGCCTGGGAGCATGTTAACTCAACGACGGGCGCCATTACAGAGTGGTAAAAAAAGGGGAAGTAGGTTGTACGTAAAGTGAGTGACGGTGTTTAAGGATACTGATTTATCCCGACATATGCATGTTATTTAAAGCATGCCCCAACAGAAGGCTGGCATATATTTTGCTGTAACAATTTGATGTATGATTCAGACAGGCTCGCGTAACATTCCCTAGGGCAGGCTATCAGCATACTCTATAGCCGCCATCTTAGAAGGGATATAGTTATCTAAGAGGGCCTCGGAGTATCGATGCTTAACGTGGGTTACCATAACTAAGTGGTCAGATCAAGGAGGTGTGTCATATATCGAGTGTGCCTCCATTGTGTTTGTGCCGCAGCAGTATAGGGTATTTTAACAGGTTTAAAAGGCAATTGCGCAGACAAAGATTAAACTAAGGTGGATTGATATTTCAGGTTTGTATAAGATGCGGAATAGCTTCTGACCAGGTCAATGCCTTGGCCAGAGCTCCATTATTAAGGGATCAAAATGCATTATGATACAAAAGGGTCAGAGGATTGAGAAACATATATCGACCATTGATTGGGGATATATGATGATATGTTAGTAACCAGCAGGGTTGTTTCTGATGCGCTAGTATTTTGCGTAAGCACAACAGTGGACAGTTATTCAGTATATTTGTATATGCGAGGTAATGGGAGCTCCCTCTTGGTTGTTTAGCCCCATCTGCAATTTTATGCTGGTTATTCAAGGAAATTCTAGTGATTACCTATTTATTTAGATAGAACAGAGATTTAGGTCTTGTTGTATGAGACATTACAGTAAGTATTTTGTTAACTGAGCTGGTAAGAGTGGGATGATATCAAGCACTTGTCCATGGCAATTAGAGTCCTAAAGCCAATGATGCCACTCATTTTCTTTGTTCAATCCCTTCTCCACGGTTTCCAGACGGATAATAAGGGCACTCCATTCCTTGGGTAATCTATGTTCAAGGTTTCCTCCCCTTTTGTGTTGTTTCAATTTTACGAGGCCAATAAAGGAGAAAGTATGGTGATGCGGATGATGTGTTTCAAAATGTTCAACCAAAGGTTGTCTAGTATCAGTTTTGTGGATATTCCGGTAATGCTCTTGGATGCGGACCTTGAGCGGTCGAGTTGTGCTGCCTATATAATGTTTGTCACAAGGACAGGAGATTAGGTAAATCACATTTGAACTTTCACAATTAATGAAGTGTCTTATTTTGAGAGAATGGCCATTAACTGTGACATCCTTGGTTCTGGATCTGCCCAGTTTGCAAATTGAACAGTTGGAACATATATAAAAGTCATTAGGTTGTTGCAAAAATGTAGAGGAATCTTGTCTGGATTCAAAGAAAGATGGACAATGGGTATCTCTAAAGTTCTTGCTCCTGGAGAAACTGAGTTGTGGTGTATCATGAAGGACATCTGTTACGGTGGGGTTGTGTGTTAAGAGATTCCAATGTCTTTTAAGTGTTTTGCGTATGTATTGTTCTCCATTATTGTATTGAGTTAAAAAGCGGATGACTGGTTTATGGTTTTTAAACGATTGGATTGAAACAAAGTGTTGCGGTCTTTTCGGGCAAGCTGGTTCTGTGCTCTCTGAAGGTGTTGTTGTTCATATCCTCTTCGTTCCAGTCTTTCAGTTATTTCTATGGAGTTTTTCGTATATTGAGCTTCTGAGCTGCAGTTGATGCGAGCTCGTCCATATTCTCCAAACGGAATATTGGCAATTGTGTGGTGGGGATGACTGCTTAACGCATGCAGGATGGGATTTGCAGCAGTGTTCTTTCTATGAATTTTAGTATGTAGGGTATTGTTATCAATGTAGATTGTAAGATCCAGGAATTCAATTTCTTTTTTCAAAATGGTATAAGTGATGTCTATATCCCACTTGTTTGGGGTCAGTGTGTCAATGAAGTATTTCAAAAGTTCTTCCGTTCCTTGCCAAATGAGGAGTATGCTGTCAATAAATCTTCCCCATAATATTATGTTACTGGAGAGATTTTCTGTTTGATCATTCCGTAGCCATTGGCGCTCCACTTCCCCCATCAGGAGGCAGGCATAGGGTGGGGCGAATCTTGCCCCCATCGCTGTCCCCTGAAGTTGTAGATAGTATTCTCCATTGAAGAGGAAGTAGTTGTTGAAGAGACAAAATTCTAGCATCTCCAGAATCACGCTGTTTCTAGACGCATAGTGGACAGATCTTGTTTGTAAGAATTTCCTGGTTGCTGCTATACCATCTGGATGTCTAATAGATGTATAGAGACTCGTAACGTCTATGGATGATAAGACAAAGTCCGGTTGCCAGGTAATGTTCTGTAGTTTTTGTAAAACATCCTTTGTGTCTCAAATGAACGATGGAAGATCCTTCATAAAATGTTGTAATTCAGCGTCAATGAATGATCCTACATTTGAACATATTGATTCAATCCCTGCAATGATCGGTCTGCCTTTTGGTGGTCTTCCTGGTTTATGAACCTTTGGCATGAGATAGAGTGTAGGGGTAATTGGATTGTCAATGTAAAGTAGTTGTTTCTCCTCCAGTGTGAGTATCTCTTTTTCGTGCCAGATGTTCAGTAATTGAAGAAGTTTTTCTTGTATCTCTTTAGTGGGGTTATGGTTTAGTTTTTTGTAGCAGGTAGTATCTCCTAGCTGGCGGTAGGCCTCAGCAAGATAGTCCGAGGTGTTGAGTAGGACTACGTTACCTCCTTTGTCCGCTTCTTTCACTGTCAAGCTTGGATCATTTCTTAGTTCCATAAGTGCCTTTTTCTCCCTGTTGGTAATGTTGGAAGGTATATATTTTTGTTTAGACAAGTATTTTTGATATTCTTTGTCCAGATCTTTATTTATAGCCGTTGCACCTCCAGAGCACAAATTTAAAAAATCTTTTCTGGAATGAAAAGTATGTGACAAATAAAGATTCCTTAAAATACAACACACGGCATTGGTTTCTCTAAAGAAAACATCAGATTTAAAATAAAGCAAACCTGCTGCATGTTTGAAACTACCTTTATTATTTAAAGAGGAGCATATGTTCAAACCCGCTTTGCACAGTTACGGATACGAGGCTGGAAAGGTCCAGTGCCTCGAGCAAAGCTCCTCCAACACTGTTCAACTGACGAAGCCGATTTCATCCAGTTCCAGGATCTCTGGACCTTTTTCACACTTTCAAATACGACAACGTCATGTGCCTGCAGCACTGGCCTCTGGGGAGCAAGCTGAGAGCAGCACTCCCACATCAACAGCAGCATCCCAACCTAAGCCCAAGACCATGTCTGTCAGTGCAGCCACTGCCATCATGGCGACGCCCACGAGCAGTGACACCGAATTAGATTTGTCCTTTTCACAAAGTAATACTCAATCGTTTCAGGAAACAGGCCAAAGTGGACAGCAGCTGCAGCCAGCAATAGTAAATTTCCCTGATGTTGGAGCAGAACAGAAGGTTGAGCTTCCTCCCAAGCAAGAACCTCCTCTTTTAGAATCATTGGCTCCCAGATCTCCAGCAAGGAAAGGGAAAGGTACTTCTCCACCATCCTCTCCAAGCACAGTGTTTGATGATGATGACAGGGCGATGGATTAGACCCCAGCAGAGTCCAGGAGACAACAGGAGAGGCAAGAGAAAAGAAAAGTTCCTGGAAGCCTTAGACTTATGGAAGGGGATGATGAGGAGGATGATGATAACGAGACAGTCATTGTGGAAGGTGACACAGAGGACTACAAATTGCTATTCAACCTGCTCCCATGGATGTGGCACAGGTAGCACCACCAGCTCCCATATTTTCAAAGCCCCAGCTGAGACCTTCACCAACCACTGCCTCAAGAGAATTATTCACGGCAGAGAGGCAATCGAAGACATGCCCACCTACCTCCAGTTCTTCTTCAAGCATTGATAGTGACATAGGAAAAATGTACTTCTCCCCAATTTGGGACTTTTCTACAGTTAGCACACAGGGGGAACACAGTGCAATATGCAGCATTTACAACATGCATGCTCGTCGAGGTAAGCCTGGTTCACATTATGGTCCTGGAGGCAAAACAACCCAAATGAAAAAACGGCACTCAATCTGTTGGGAGGGGCACCTTAAATACATTGCTGAATGTGGTGGTGGTGGTGAGGAGAGCTGGGGAACATCAGCTACAAGTCCAATCATGGTGGGAGGTGATGATGATTAAGAAGAGGGTGACATCCTCACACAAAGTAGGCCTTTTCACAGCAGTGCCCCAGCAGAATCACCCACCTCAGCGACTTCACAATGGCACAAGAAGACTCAGAGTGAGATGAAGATACCATAGCATACAGTGACTGCCCCCCACGATGCACATTGAGTCTACCACCACCATCTACTTCTTGAAAGACGACTGTGTCAGTGGCCCCAGAAAAGAAGAAAATCCAGGATACTATTACAAGCATGTTTAGGAAGGACGGGTCCTATGAGCGGTACCACCCAACTGCATGTTTGTACAATGGTAAGCTGGCAAAAATGTTAGTGCTGGATCTCTTCCCTTTTTCTTTTGTAGAAGTAGTGGGATTCTTAGAATTTGTGGCAGCCATCTGCCCGAAATGGAAGGTACCAAGCTTGACCTATTTTGCCAGAGTTGCTGTTCCAGTGCTGCATCACGATGTGCTACAGTTGATTGGACTAGCTTTGCAGCAAAGTGTTGTTCATACTATCCACCTGACGACAGACATGTGGACCAGTTGTCAGGCGACTGATTACTTGTGCATCACTGTACACTGGATCTCTTTTGCGGGGGTAATGCAAAATATATCTGCAAGTCTTGGCCTTGAAGAAAGTTTTAAGAGCGTTCAGCTACATGCAACAGTGGCCATGTTCGCCATGGATACATCACATACAGCTGTAAACATCTTGGATGAATTTAACATTAAGGTGTATGAATGGCTGTGACCCAGAGGTCCCAGAATTGGATTTCTTGCCATGGATGATAGCAGTAACATAGTTAAGGCCATTTCAGACGGAGGCTATTTCAGAGTGCTGTGTTTGCCCCTTGCATCAACCTTGTGGTGCAAGAGTTTCTCAAAGAAGAAGACATAGTCAGCAACATACTGACCACCTGCAGAAGAATCTGCACTCATTTCAGTCATTCTTTTAAAGCCTGGACAAGTTGCGCATTATTCAGTGTAATAATAGAGCACCAATTAAGCCCTGATACTGGAGGTGCCAGCACGTTGGAACTCAACCTATTACATGTTGCAACGTCTGTTTAAGCAGTACAAACAGAGCAATGACTATGTAATACAAAGAGGAAGGGATGCAGTTGGGAAAGCTATGATCATGGATCCGGCCAAATGGGGCCTAGTCAAATGATTGACATAGATGCTACTACCTTTTGAAGTTTTCACACAGGAAGTTAGCAAGGAGGAATGCACGATGGGACAAGCTATCCCGTTGTTGCATCTGCTACAGGACCAGGTTAAGAAGGTGTCTGAAAGGTTCATCCCTGCAGGTGTGAATAAGAACACAGAAGCACATGCCTTGGTTGACAGCTTACTCTTTTTCTTGGCTTGTAATGGGAGGCTGCAAAATGACATCATCTCATCCAAATAGTACATCTGTGCAACACTACTTGATCCAAAGGTACACTTTCATTCCTTTTTCTGAAGGGGATGTTTCAAAATACAAGAGATGGATAGTTGGGGAAGCCGGAGACCTGGAAGAAGAGCGGCTGGAACTTAGAGTCCCAAACCTCAGTTCTGGGGTGCCGCCTTCAAACTTCCAGAGAGGGCAGTCTTGTCTCACAGAAGACAACAACACCATCAACCAGAACACTGGCAACAACAGCAACAGAAGGACCAGACCCAACCTCTGCATTGCATTAGTTTCATTCGGCAAGGCTTAAGTCCAGTGCAGAAGCAATGGCAAATGATGTTGAGCAAGTGGCAGCACCAATGACCATCCAGAGGATGTTCCAGGAGTATCTGGATGAGCCAAAAGAGGTCTATGTGGATCAAAACCCATTGATGTATTGGTGTGGAAAGATGCGCCAATGGACAGAGTTCAGCAGGCTGACAAAAAAGTATCTGGCTTGTTCTGTAACCCAGTCTGTCTGCTGAGCATGTGTTCAGTGTAGCTGGTGCTGTTGTTTCAGTGAGAAGGAACAGCCTCTTGCCTCAAAACGTGGAGAGATTGACTATGATCAAAATGAACCAACATTTCATACCACACAATTACACCATTCATGAAACAGCACAGGAGGAGGTCTATGATTGGTCAGAATCAAGTGTTTTAGCTGACCAACGTCCGGGTGAACCACCTGAGTTTGAGAAAGAACTCTACATCCCAGAATGAGTATTCCAGTCCCCCCATAGAACTTTTTAATTATTTCTCGTTAAACTTTTATCTTTGCAAAAAAATAAAAAATTAGCTAGTGGAACATTATTATTTTTGTATCAGATTTATGCTGCATTACCATTTTTTAGTCACATATATTGCGGGATTGCATTTGGACCAGTGTGCACTGAACAAGCATCCACAATTCCTTCATGACATTGGAGACATGTAATTCTCCGATTCCTCCGTATGCCTATCCTTTTTTGCATCACTTAGCACTAGCAGTGCTGCTCCAGAAGATCGTTGATTTATAAGAGTATCAATACCAAATTCCAATGTGTTGCCTACGTCAAAGATGAATTGTATACCTACTACTGTGCTTGGATTGGAAGAGGTAACTAAACTATTGCAACGTTGAGTGAGTGATTGTGTGAGTGATGATTGATGATTCATGTGGTGGCAGGCAGTGAGGGAGGGTATTGAACTGTGATTTGGGAACTTGCTTGCGATGATTTGCAATGTTTGGGGCCTGAATAATGGGCGATCATTTTTTCTCTGGAGGTGATTGACCCGTTCACACTTAGTCAGATTTACTTGCAGGGTCCTCTCCTTTTTCTGGTTCTTAAGAGACCAGAACAGGCACTTTAGTTCACAAACAAAAACCTATGCAAAATACAGCAATTCTGTTTCTCTACTTGTTCTTCAATGGCAGTGCACTACTCGTTTATCTTACTCGGGTCATGACTGGTCTGTGATGGAGTTACTCGGAGTCAGGGAAGGATGGAAGAACTCAGGGTGGGAGCTGCGGGACTACCTGATCGACAGCTAGAAGCAAGAAGTTATCGACTCAAAGGGAAACCATGAGTCTGAGGCCTAGTACTCAGCTATGTGGAATGGAGAGAGGTGCGTTGATTTGTGAAATGCTATTCTGCGTGTGTGTGTGTTGCACCGGTGGCAAAAGTGAAACTCTGAAACCCCCTCTTGTTTTTTTTGCTCTGCCTCTAAGTCTTCTTGCTATACAGATCATGAAACTTACCTTCCTTCTTTCCTTCTCCTGTACGCTAAAATACAGTTTCTGTTTTATAATCCGCAGGCCTCCTAGTCTCTAGCACAAATGAAAGCTGAGCTCAACACTCCTGCTTACCTACTGGACTAGTTCAGACAGGCACCCAAGAGTGATGGAAATTCCCGAGGAGAATACAGATGTACCACCTAATTTTGAAATACAGTATCATTTTTCTTTTAACAATCATATTTGGAGAACTGGGTGGGGGGGCTCACTCCCAACCTAGAAGACAGAAGATCTAGATATCTGATAACTTGGGTCTCAAGGACAGGACTGTTTGCAATGCATTTCACTGTACTGTTTCATACTCATTCCTTTGTTTCCTTCTACAACCGATTGATGAGGAATGATGTGCTGCTCATTGCCCAGATGAATATTGTCCTTGTGTAGTGTTTGTCTTTATCAAACCTTTTCCCAAATCCACCCATTCATCAAACCCCTAACCCTCTTACCCCAGGCTGTTTGATTTTTTGAGGTGTGGCTTAATTTACACCATCAATGGATCACACACTTGGTGGGGCGGATGTGGTGAAAGCAACACCAACTAATTGCAGGATCTTCTAAGCAATAGCCCACACTGGCCTCCTTTACCCACCTGCGCATAAATGTGATCCATATTTTAGATATAGAACGAAGAACATCAGTCATGAGCATCATCATTCAGGCCTTGTGTTATGTAACCGTAAACACCTAACCTAAGCTTGTTCACTCCAGACTTTGAGTCCATTTTGTATGACTCAGGATTTCGTAAGCTACTAGTAGCTACCCATTGATCAAGTTACTACAATTGCTATTTTTTGTTATTTTATCACTATCAGGAATTCTTGTTGTGTCATCATATAGCAGTCTGGTCTCAATTCTTTGTAAAGCTTTGATATAACCCCATTAACTCAGTGTTTTTTCCATTTAGTTGCCTGCTATGGATAATCCTTATGATTAATCCTACAGTTGGAGCTCACCTGGGTGGAAGTGGGACCTCGCTTGTGAAGTTGTGATGCCTTACCTGGTATTGCTTCATCTATATTCAGGTAAGACAGCTATGGAGTGAAATGAACTAGTTAAGTTAGTAAGTAAGTAACTAACTGCTACTGCCAGTAATTTTTTATCTAGGTTGTTGTAGACAATGTAGGTCATGGCAGCATCCCCCTAATGGTCAAGTTAGTTAGAGAGTTATAACTCTATAACTAAGCGATACACTCTTACACGCACACAAACAGGCTACAGACTAAAGGCAGCAGTGCAAAGTAAAAGTAAAGCAAACTACTTCAGGCATGCATTTTGATAAAATATAATACTTTTTCACTTTGAGTAAGCACAAAAGCACAAGTACCGGGCTGAGGTAATCTCTCTGTAGACTGGAACATGGCGGCCGACAGCTAGTGCCGATCGCGAGCTCTCTTGCGTGCTAGCGGTAAGACTTGCGTTTGTCAGCGTACCTGTGCCGGGGGGTCCACGCCGTGTAGCGGTGAAGGCTGGGGGGGCAATGGCAGTGGGGGGTCGCTCGTGCACTTGACGGCTGCACTTGATGGCGGGGTGCTCTTTCGGGACTCCACTCGACTCAACTCGACTCTTTCGCAGGTGTTTCTCCACACCAAACACGACAGAGATGGAGCCGCAAAGAGGCTTGTGGGCAGAGGCTGCAGCGCGGCTCAGCTGGGGCTGCCACGCAGCTGCGAGGATCGGCTTCTCGGTGAGAGGAAGCTGCCTGATTGCAGGTCAAGTCCGGCGCTGCACCACTGAGCAACAAATACAGCGGGGACATGCCATTCAGGGCCCCTTGATGACTCCGGTAAGGAGAAGGGAGCGGGCTTCTGGAAATGCTAATGGCAGCACTAAAGTAGGAGGATTTTCCAAATACAAAGTGGCTACTTACCAAAGCAACAAAGAGTGCAGGGAAGGGTCTGTGTGCAGCGTAAATGGGTACACACTGAGGAGTAGGGATATTTCGGGAGGAGGGGGTATCACTTAGAGTGCTCCAGTGGAGAAAAAGATCCCCTCTGCTCCTCTAGCCCCCTTGAAAGCATTAAGCTGCAAAACATCTCGTGCCCCCCCTCAGTCCTCCCAGGTTTCTCGTGCCCTTGTGGCAAAAAATCTCCCCGGGGAGAAAACACAGAAGAAAGCAAACACCAGGCATACGAAAAAGAAGACAGAGAACATAAGAATAACACCATCACCTGCTCGTATTTTAAATTTCAAGCCCAACGCACCTTAGCGGTCTCTCCCTCACTAGCATTGCCCCATCTTGCTGAGAAAAGAGCTCCCCAAAAAGCTATGGAGGGCACAGTCTCTGTTAACCCAGGGGGAGATGCCCTATGACTAGAGAACAGGTTTGGCCCTTTGGCTGAAGGAGGCCTGTCCCCCGAGCAGCCTAGCCCCAGTCCTATGACCTTGGAGAGTCATTCGCGGGCTCAGGACGGATCACCTATTGCGGATTCTAAGCAAACTAATAGCCCTGAACTGGAGAAAATCCTATTTACCCTGTTAACAGAGGTTAGGGGGAAGTTTGCGATTTCCAAACTAAATCAGCAAAAAATCCAAGGTACTGTTAAGGCTCTGGAGGTAAAGATTAACAATTTGGTGGAAAGAGTCGGGCCATGGAGGTCTCATTAGAGGACCTCTCTAAAAAAGTAAATGCCAATAAGAGAGAGATACAGAGCCTGAAGAACAGTGAGAAAGAGCTGAGAGAAAAGCTGGAATCTTTAGAGAACAATGCTAGAAGGAACAACATTTGAATTTTGAATGTGCCTGAGGGCCTCGAAGGGAGAGACATAAGGTGTTTTGTGATAAACCTCCTGAGAGAATTTAATATGGAAATCGATCAGTGTAGATTAGAGGAGTATATCCAAAGAGTACATAGGGATCCTTTCACGAGGCGACCGGGAATGAAAAATCCAAGAAGGATTCTTGTGAACTTCAAATCTTACACCTTAAAAGAAAAAATTCTTGCAGGAGCCCTCAAAGCAGGAGTCTTTAAAAAAGATGACTGGTCCTTCTGCATTAGATCAGATATCTCATGTGCCACACAAGACAGGCAATGGGAATTGGGCAAATTCATTCAGGAATTGAGGGAGATGGGAGCCACCGCAAACATACGATTCCCCGCCTCGCTGAGGGTAATGTGAAATAGCAAAATGTACAACTTCAGGGACCCAAGCGAAGTCACCACATTTATCAATCAGATTAAGGCACAACAAGTATAATTCTTAATCTTTCCGTCGTAGCAAAGCGAGAGAGTGCATATGAGGTAAACAACATCAGTATACCTCTAGTTTATAGGGAGGGTTGAGGGTTCCCCCAGGGTGGGGGGGATATTAGTAAGGGGGGAAGATTCACAAGAAAATGTAAATAAAGCACTTTTGCACTGGGAGGGGGAGCATGTGGGAAAAAATGGAAAAAATGTGTCCTCCTTTGTAATTTTTAGACCAGGATCCTTTTTTCAGCTATGCATGTCTCCTAGTCTGATTGGAAGAACTAGGCTCTCAGGCATTTATTTTCTAATATACTGTTTAATATATGGCAAATTTGGATAAGCCTAGGTTTTTAAAGATCCTATCCTGGAACGTCAACGGTCTCAGGGTTCCTGAAAGAAGGAGGAAAATCTTAGAGTATCTGAGAATTAAAGCTATAGATGTTCTCTTCATTCAGGAATCACATCTGGCCAAGGAAGAATGGCCTGAGATCTTAAGGGGTCAGCAATGGATTGAGCATTGTGAATACACTTCACAGTCCTGTACGGTGAAAGGGGTTGCCCTTCTTTTAAAAAAATCCATTCAAGCTATACTGGGGGAGTGTGTAGTAGATCCATCTGGCAGATGGGTAATAGTTAAGGCAAAAATACATGATGTTTGGTTGGCTTTTGTGGGATATTATGGCCCTAACTTAGATGACCCTGCACCCTTATGCACCCTATTTTTGCATTTAGTAGATATAAGCGATCCTATCATATTGGGAGGTGACTTTAATGTTTGTCTGGAGCCAGCACTAGAGACACAACCTCTAAGAGGGCAGCAATGTCAACCCCTAATATGAGAGGGGCCCTGAAATAACTGATAGCTGACACAGGTCTTGTAGACATTTGGAGGACTATGAGTCATAGGGATGGGACAGAAGGGGGAAATTTAACTTTCCACAATAAAAAACACGGCCATCGTTCGAGAATAGATTTTATTCTGGTAGACTCAACTATCAGTAAAAACATCAGGAAAGTCTTGCACGTTCCTGAACACCTATCGGACCATTCTGCAGTTTCTCTCAAGATCATGTTCAGAGATAAAGCCCCTCTGCGACGATGGACACTAAATCGTACGTTGCTTTTAGATCCTTTGGTTGTGGAAAATCTCAGAGCGGCCACAAAGGAGTTTTTTCTTTTTAACCTCGATTCAGCCCCTTTAAATATTGTTTGGGACACATATAAGGCGTTCCTTAGAAGCATCTTATCCAGATTAAGTTCTGCTCATAGCAAGAAGGTCAGGGAGGAAATTAATACTCTTGAAGTCTCCATAAAAACTCTTCAAAGTGCTCCTGCACAGGCCCCTACCCCTTCAAGTATAGACCAAATCGATTAGGAATTGCAACTAGCAAAATCTAAGCTGGCTGAATTTCTGGAGGTTTTAGTAAGGCGGAAATGGGAGGCCAGCAGGTTATCCCATTACGAATATGGGGAGGGGTGCGGAAAATTGTTAGCTTGGAAGATCAAAGCTAACCAGTCCAGGAACTTTATAAAAGACCTAAAATGCCAGAATTCAGGCAACATAATTTCGGAAACTTGCGAAATTGAAAACGCCTTTGTACAGTTTTTTCAAGACTTGTATACGGAAGACATAACACCAAGCAAGGAACAAATTGAAGCGTTTTTTCAAGATTCAGACCTCCCACACCTCCATGGGGCTTTAAGGGAAAAACTGAACAGTCCTATTTGTATGGAAGAGGTTGATAAAGCTATTAGCAGCTTAAAGAAAGGGAAAACTGCAGGCCCGGATGCTCTCCCAAATGAAATATATATGATACTAAAAGAAGAGTTAGCTCCTATCTTGCTGCAACTTTGCAATTCCATTTTTATCTCTGACCATGATCTTCCATCTTTGTGGGACTCTGCCACCATAACCATCCTTCTTAAACCAAACAAAAATCCGAGGGCATGCGAGTCGTATAGACCCATTTCACTGCTCAATAGTGATTATAAGATTTACTCCCAGATACTAACTTAGGGGCCGATTACGATGGCGGTCGGTGTCAGTACCGCGGTGCCGGCGGTGCGGAAAAATGCCTTTTACCGCCCGCCAGCAGCGGTCCTCACGGCCGCCATATTATGAAGGGCAAATATGCCCCATTTCCCGACCTCCGCGGTGCAACGCCGACCGCCATGAAATTGCGCCCGCCACCGCGCCGGTGGTAGCCAATGGAGACTCACCGCCGTGCGGAATGACGTCCCGTCCGCTCAACAAATTAGGATGCGCCAAACAACCAGTCGAACCACAGGGGAGAAACCGCCCTTCCAGACACGGCGGAATCTCGACAGCGGAGCGTGAAACGAGACTTCCGGAGCCCTCCACCCGGAGCCGAACGCCATGGATCCAGCACTACACGTCCTCCCGGTGCTGTACGTGATACATCACCAGGTAAACATCGCCCGCCGCGGACGCCGCCGCAGGTACGTAAAAAAACACAATACAACACAAAACAGAACACAAATTCCACGGGCTGAAACAGGGCACCTGGCCACACCAGACACACTGGTGTGGACAGGAACACATCCATCAGTGTACCCACACATGTCTCATCTGGCACCAATTCACACCCTGCATCAAGCCCACCAAATTACCGCGAACATAATGTAATGTGTTGCTGACGACACCGCAGAGGTGAGTATGCGGGAAATCCATCGCACAAAGCAGAATGCATGTACAGCAACGGTCAGGCCAGAAAGACCACAGGCCACCACCACCACCCACCACCCACAGCTCCGCCGCACACAGCAAGAAACATGCCATTCCCCCCCCCTGTGCACCCCCATGCCCAACACCAAGCGAGCTAAATCCACACCCAGCAGCACACAAGTAACACCTAGGGAGACAGACACAGCAGCATTGGGTGTAGATTAACACACAGCACAGAGGCACAGGCCCAGGGCAACACACACACACACCACAACACCACATACATGGCAAGAAAGCTGAATACAAGCACAAAATTAACATCCACACACACAAGGAACATACAGACTACTGGACACACACCCTGCCAACTCACACAGACATACCCCACACCGACACACAGCCACATACACAGACAACATGCCACCAGCAATGGAGCACAACATAGAGGAAAGCAAAAATGATGTGCACACAAATGGGAGGGCAAGGAGACAACCAACAACCAGGTGAACAGACACATGCAGGACAAGGAACCTAGAACAACATCCACACCCCATCCAAGCACATGGCTGGCACAGTGAGTGAAGTCAAACAACAGTCACCTCAGTGCAACAACTCAGGGAGACAGCAAGGTAACCCATGTATAGGGACAGGGATGAAAGGAAGGACCTCAAGTCAAACAGTGAACAGCAAGTACACATGAGTATGCCAGCACCACAACACACAGGGCACATTGGCACACTCAATGACTGTCAAACACAAGTAGGAGTCCCCAAACATACCCCCTCATATCTGCAGCACACAACCCCAATGCCAGACACACAGAAGGGCCTACATAATGTCCAGACAAGATACAGACAAACAATCAAACCCCCTGGGGGCATCCACAAACATCACACACACACACAGGGATGCCAGTACCAACGTCTGCACCAAAACAAAAATGGCAAACACAATTCAAAACAGAAACACATACAGAACCACAAAAATAACACACATCACCTGTGCAGCCAAACTAGGGGAAGGCAATGGGAGCACACACACAACAGGAGTGCACCACCTCATCAGTCAGGAAAAATGCATAGGCTACATACCACAACACAGACAAGAAGTGCACCATCACAGAACAACACAGACACATCAAACACACAACAGATGCACAACACCACAAAGCACATAGCAAACACAGCAGTACATCAGGGGATGTACACTAGGACAGCACAAGGCAACATACACCCACAGCACTGAATGCACAACAAGCAGTGTGTGCACACAAACACACAACAGTCCCACACAGCCATGAGTCACACGCCATTAACACACACATCAACACACACGACAAAGCCACAACCAACACACCGTACAACCCTTGACCACCCAAATGCACACCTTGTAAGTAACCGTTGTGACTAGGATGACTGCCCATCACAACATGACTACACATCTACACTGCTAGGCATACATGAAAGCAAGAACGCACATACATGTTGAGCCTGGTCAGCCTGCCTGCAATCCCGTGTATATGACCCCTCTATGTGTTTGCAGTGCCCACATACCAGGATGCAGTAAAACATAGCCAACAGCAACAAGGAAGGAACATGAGTCTGGTATGTCACCGAAAACAACATCACTGACCCCACAAGTATCCGAGTCATGAAGAACTGAAGTCCCCGTCACCCCTGTAAAAAATGATAAGTTAAACAAGCCAGTGGCACAGTTGAAGTGGCACACAGAGCATGTGGCCCAGTAAATGTTAGACATACAGGAAAAGCCTTATTCAGTAAGGACAATGACACAACTGACAACATGAGCAACTGTTTTTATTCACAAATAGCACTGATAGGCAACAATATCAGACAAGACCAAGGCACAAGATGCAGAGCGTGAACATGAGAAGCTGCACAGGCAGGGGGCAAACTGCAAGGCCAGTGGCCAGTCCAAGGTGCTGACAGAGTCAATGAGAAGCTGCACAGGCAGGGGGCAAACTGCAAGGCCAGTGGCCAGTCCAAGGTGCTGACAGAGTCAATGAGAAGCTGCACAGGCAGGGGGCAAACTGCAAGGCCAGTGGCCAGTCCAAGGTGCTGACAGAGTTAATGAGAAGCTGCACAGGCAGGGGGCAAACTGCAAGGCCAGTGGCCAGTCCAAGGTGCTGACAGAGTCAATGAGAAGCTGCACAGGGAATGTGTGTCACCAAACTCCGCCATGGTCAGCAACACAGTCTGGTGTGTCACGATGGGCAGCACAGGTACCGGTGTGGGAGAGATAGGTCTGTGACGTTGATCAACATTCATACTTGGCTGTCAGTCTGACTGGGAGCTGACTGTGTGTCGGGCACTGCTGGACCACTTGACTGGGGAGTGAGACGCCCAGCTGAGGAAGAGCTATCAGTGGCCTTGGACGCTGGAGGGCTGCTTGGACCAGGTGGTGTAGTGGCACGTGGAGGTGGACTCAGGCCGACGTGGGACACAGTGTGGGAGGGAGATAGTGGAGGGGTGCCAAACCACTTCTTGGGGATTCTAAATGGCTTGCCTGTCTTGGTATCAATGGGAAGTGGTGTGGACACAAACGGCACACTCATCACCAAGGCTGCCGCAGGTGCACACGCTGGACCTCCCTTTGGGGATGTGCTGGATCCAGAAGGACACTTAGCCTGGCATTGCCTCTGCCCCTCCATCCCCTCTTTACCCTGTGTGCCCCCTACAGTGCCCTCCTGTCCCTGCTTCACTGGACTTGGAATGGGAGTAGAGGTAGTTGGTGAAACAGCCTTGGATACCTTACTATGTGTAGCCTTGCCGGCCCCACCTTCACAGTGGGCATGGAGAGTGTCTGCATGCCTCTGCAAGACGTTTTTGGGACCACAAAGTCTGTGGCCGGGGATTGCTCTGAGGCTTGTGACCCTGAGTACTTCCTCCTTGAATCATGTGCCTTTGCAACGCCTGACGGGCTCTTCCCTTTGCGCTCTGGGGTTGTTTTTTTCTTCGTAGGGGAAGGTGTCTGTGACCTTGACCGCTTGGGCTGCTGCGTGCTACGTGGGCAGTATCGTGACGTTGAGGTGTGTGAAGCGTGGTCACCGTCGTCAGACGTCGCCACTGGCATGGGGGTGGACAAAGGGACTGGAATTGGACTACGAGATTGAGCCAGTTGAAGTGCAGCCGCCATTGTGGAGGACATTGTCTGGACAGTGCGGTGCAGCCCACCCACGTCTGAATGTATGCCCTCCATGAAAGCTAACACCTGTGCCAATTTGCGGTTGTGGTCTGACAATGCATTGAGGAGCCCTGTCTGCCCCACACATCTGGCGCATAAGGTCCACACACTCTGCACTGATGGCAGCAGGGGGCACAGGGGCAGGGGCAGCGGTGCCTGGAATGAAGGACACTCTTCCCCTCTTTGTGGTGCGAACACGGGCAGCAACAGAGGAAGTGGCTGGGAGGGTGGGCACTGCACGCTGTGTGCTGGAAGATGTAGCAGACTCTCCGTTCCCTGTGTCCTCCAAGATGTCTGCACCACCGCCATCATCATGATGATGTTGAACTTTGCGTCTCGGGCTGTGATTCCTCCAGCATACTCCTATCCCCCTCCGAGGCGCTGGTCACATCTGTGTCACTGGGATCCTGTGCAGCTGTTGTGCTTGTTTCACCACCACTGGTGTCCGTCCCCTGTCCCTCCGTGCCCACGGGAGATGCTGCATAACAGAGAGACATGTAGGGTCAGCAAAGTGACAGCAACAGGACAAACATATTCAAGCAAAGCAACACTGAGGATGACAAAGTCTACATGTTGCAGGCCACCCCGTGCATTCTCACCATGCAGACACACTTCACTACCTCAAACAGTGCATACAAACATCTAAACACGGCATAGCTGAGCCATGTGATGGGCAGACAGCACAACATCATGCATGTTGGGGCGTACAAACACTAACACCAATGGACCAGGCCTGCAGCACACCACCCACAATGCCATTGAAATTCCCAGGATTGGAAAAACATCAGTAAGTGCATGTATGTAAAATCCATGACTGCCACACCCAGCACAGGGGCCACTTACAACCCACTGCATCACAGTAACCACATCACGTACACCAGCGCAGGTACAGGCTTGGTACACATGCAGCCACTCACAGACAAAATCAACCTTCACAGAATACTCACCCCTAGCTTGCTGTTGATGCTCCTTCAAACGTGCGTCCAGCTCAGGCTGTGTCACAGCCAAGATGCGGCACATCAGTGGTGTCAAGCTGCGTCGTGACAACCTGCCACTGCGAGGGAGTATCCCCAGTGTCATCTCGGCAATGTTCTTTGCCAGTCGTGATATGTCGTCCCACCTCTTGTGGCAGTGGGTGCGCCGGCGGTTTGACACTCCCAGAGCCCGCACCTTGGTTGCAATGGACCTCCACACGGCCTTACGCTGGTGTACCTTGAGCTGCAGGTGTGGGAGACAAGAGGGGGAAAACATCAGTGACACACTCTCATGGTAAAACCTCTCTCTCTGAACAGTGGCATGACACAGACTCATCCCAACACGGCAGATATGTCCCGCAGATACACTACGACATCTCACAGGGTACATCGTCATGTGTGAAGTCCACGTCAATGCATGCATGTTTGAGGAGGGACACTGTATCCGCACATCTCACATACAAGCTGGATGCTAGCACAGAAAGCCATGTGTAATGTGCCCACATCTACTGGCTATTACCAGGTAGAGCAAGACATATGTCACAGTGCAACATGTGTATGGGGTGAGAGTCACTGTGTCCACCACTGCGCACGCCTAAACGACCTTGCTCTGTGAATAGCTCACTGTGTCATGTTTGTAGCATTGAGGGACATGATCTCACATAACCACTGACTGAACAGAGGGCCAGTCATGTGCAGTCCACACGGCAGACATGGGTCATTGATGTACACTCATGCCAACCACACACGTATCACACTCTGTACAGTCAGTGATGTGTCCTTGTCACATTGGGCGTGGACAGTCCATGCCAGGTAGAATCACACAGAGATGGACAACGAGGAGCCACACAAACAGTCACATGAACAATAACTGTCCCGAAACATGCATCACCAGATAGCTGTCACACCATATGGATGTGTACACAACACATGTCCATCCACCCTTCATGTCCATGCATTTAATGTGTGGGTTGCATACACCCCCTTAACAACTAGGAAACAGCATGTCAGCCAGTGCATTACACAACCCCACACTCTCAGGCACATACACCATCTGATCGACTACATGTGTGCCCCCTTGCACTCACACCCCCACTGTTGGAGACTTACCACAACATTTGGGCCACCATATAGCCGTGGGTACTGTGTCAGCACCTCGTCCACCAGGACATCCAGCTCCTCGCTTGTAAATGAACTGGCACGGATCTTCTCCGTCCTAGCCATCACTGTGGACATGAGACGTCAGCGGCGGCAGTGGGCGGTGAGGGGTCCCAGGCAGCAGTCCCTGGAGGCAGCAGCAGGTGAGGGGTCTCAGGCAGCAGTCCCTGGAGGCAGCAGCAGGTGAGGGGTCCCAGGCAGCAGTCCCTGGAGGCAGCAGCAGGTGAGGGGTCCCAGGCAGCAGCAGGTGAGGGGTCCCAGGCAGCAGTCCCTGGAGGCAGCAGCAGGTGAGGGGTCCCAGGCAGCAGTCCCTGGAGGCAGCAGCAGGTGAGGGGTGTCAGGCAGCAGTCCCTGGAGGCAGCAGCAGGTGAGGGGTCTCAGGCAGCAGTCCCTGGAGGCAGCAGCAGGTGAGGGGTCCCAGGCAGCAGGCTCTGTGAGCAGTGGAAATGTGGTGCTCCCTTCCACACATATATAGGGCCCTGGACTCGTTTCAGTGGTCATAGTCTTCTGCCATTGGTGTTCCAGGTCAGCCTTCTTCAAAAGCATCCAATGACCGCCTCCGCGGGGCGGAGCACGCCTACCGCGATTTTTGAATCTGCATCATGCCACCGCGATAGCGGTCCCCATTGGCTGCAAGGGCATGGTTCATGGCGGTGACACACCGCGGGTCCTGGCCGGCGCTACCGCGGTGGTGCATCTTACAAATGCATCCTATCTCTGCATCCGCTGGGGGCGGAGCACGCCTACCGCGATTTTTGAATCTGCATCATGCCACCGCGATAGCGGTCCCCATTGGCTGCAAGGGCATGGTTCATGGCGGTGACACACCACGGGGTCCTGGCCGGCGCTACCACGGTGGTGCATCTTACAAATGCATCCTATCTCCGCATCCTCTGGGGGCGGAGCACGCCAACCGCGATTTTTGAATCTGCATCATGCCACCGCGATAGTGGTCCCCATTGGCTGCAAGGGCATGGTTCATGGCGGTGACACACCGCGGGGTCCTGGCCGGCGCTACCGCGGTGGTGCATCTTACAAATGCATCCTATCTCCTCATCCGCTGGGGGCGGAGCACGCCTACCGCGATTTTTGAATCTGCATCATGCCACCGCGATAGCGGTCCGCATTGGCTGCAAGGGCATGGTTTATGGAGGTGACACACCGCGGGGTCCTAGCCGGCGCTACCGCGGTGGTGCATCTTACAAATGCATCCTATCTCCGCATCCGCTGGGGGCGGAGCACGCCTACCGCGATTTTTGAATCTGCATCATGCCACCGCGATAGCGGTCCCCATTGGCTGCAAGGGCATGGTTCATGGCGGTGACACACCGTGTGGTCCTGGCCGGCGCTACCGCTGTTTGATTGCCATAGAGTGACATGGGTGACCGGGATGTGGCTGTTGGAGCATGACAAACGCCATCTGCAGCTATGTAGAGGGCCATCACTAACACCAATGTGTCATGTGCAGCACATGAAACACTTGCGTCAGTGGTGGGCATCGACAAAGGTTCAAATGGTGGTTGGCATGCTCCACCACCCAATTCACGGACAGTATGTGCGTCCGCTATGGGGAATATGCAGCATCACATCGTACACTCTGTGCGTCATTGTGTTTATGGGGCACGTTTAAGGCACCTACGGACAGTTCTTGTTGTGTGTGGATCAATGGTCATTACTGTACTACGCACAGTGGATACGTACAGTGGCACATGGCACTGGATAACATTGATATGGTCTCCTGTCACAAATGTCACCCAATGTGTAACGTCTCACACCAAATGGAACACTGTACTCCATTATGTTGAGCAATATTTACACACAATGTCGTATCTGCCACCCATGCTGACCACTATCTCACACCTGAGCCCATGTGTTACACTGAAAACCCAGATGAACTCATTTATTCAGCATGACTGTCATCATTGGAAACAGATGTCACCCTGTTGTGTTATTGCTAAGACCAATTACATGCCGCATGTAATGTCTTTGTACACACTGGCAACTCCTGCAGTGTATGTCCACATGTACAGGGGGGCTCGACCTGCTAAAGGATGACGAGTACTTCAGCACCACACCTGGCATCCGTTGCATTATTATTGTTTGTCACTTGGGTAGACGGCCAGAGCAGATGTCTTTGCTACATGTCTGCCACCTGTAACCACAGGGACCTATGTGGTAGTGTCAGGTCTGTGCTCATGTTGTTTGGACTGTTGTATGTGAATCAGTGACATGTACATTTCAACAATGGTGCTTAGCTAAACTATGTTTTTGAGTGTTGTGCTGTGTTCCGGTGCTACTCACCTGCCACCAGTGCATGTCCATTGTTCACATCAGGAATGTTGCGTTGGCAGATGGACTGCATGCACGGTTGTGGATTGTGCTAACTGTATGGAATATAGTATGCAACATTTGTCCACAGGCTATGGGTGTCCAGTATTGCCTGTGCAATGTGTGTGCACTGATTTGCGGGAATTGTCTGCAATGTTGGATGGTCAGCACAAGTGGCACACGTGTGCAGTGTGTTGCCACCAACACTAGTGTATGTGCATGCTATGGGGTGCTAGCCATCCTTGCTCACCATCTATTCCAGCACTGTGTGGGTGGATCACATCTGCTGGTGTATCAGGATGGAGTGGGCACCCAAGACAGGTGAGATGTACCTTGATTGTTGTGCCTGTGACACTCATCCAACTCCGACATTTGGTCAATGTGAGGTACCAGTGTCCCACTACTCATGCACAGCCAGCATGTTTGTTAGATGTGGGATATTGATTGTATGCTGTGTTGGGCCTGACAGCCTGTGTGGAATGAGGGTCAGGATGCATGTCCTTTGGGACATGTGGTGTAAAATTACATCCACTGGTGTCAGGTGTCTGAGCCAGTTGTCCATATGTAATGCATACAGTATGTTCATGCATAGACTTGTTGGCATACTGGCTTGGCATTGTCCATGTAGTGTTGTATGTTTGTGTTGTGGCATTGTTGTGTCTTGAAACAGCTGGATGTGTATCACCATGGTATGTGTTGTGGTGCACATGTGTCCTTGGGCAGTCCCTCCTTGATGCTGCATGTAAATGTCCAAAATGGGGAAGATTAAGGGTGCATACAGGCCCTGCTGATCACGTCCCTCATCTATTGTTAATGTGTGCCACATTGGCTATCTGTGTGCTTGTAGAGAGTATTGGGCAGTGGGGTAATGGTGGCCTGTTACAGTGGTACACATACTCTGCACAGGCGTGACATCATCTGTCACTGTCCGACTTTGTATTCAAGTCAGCAGCAGATATGGCCTGTGTACTGATGACATTGGCACATGTATGGGTTTGGGATGTGCATGTCATTGGATTTGAGTGTGTTCGAAGTGGCACTGAGTACAAAGACAATCCCAATGATCTATCCACATTGTGTTGTTGATGTGTCCCCTGCAATTATTGGCCAAGGAGGTGTGGCAGGTACAGCAGCAACGTGGAAGCCAGCAGTGTCTCTGCTTCACACATGTCCTGTGTCATGTACACCCAAGGCTGAGTCCACCTCAGCTCGATATGTGACTCTTGGCATTCACATAGACAGTGTTCGTATTGTGTCTACTGACTGTGCAAATCCATGACAGTTGTACAATTAATCTGTCTCATGTTGGGACAACACTGAATTGCACTGTGTGCTTTCAGGGATGACAGTCAATGTTAGCGCCGTGACAGGACGGACTTTATGAATTTGTGCACATCCTAATTTATGTTGCTATGACGTGTCCCCTTTCATCTCACCTAGGAGGCGACCTAATGTGTTTCGTACCTTCACCCTGCTGGCTAACATGGAGGATACCGACATCATCAGGCGATTCCGTCTGGATCGGACAAACCTCCTGGAACTTTGTGCAATATTGGAGCCACACCTGCTTCCACGCAGGACATACCCAACAGCACTCACGGCAACGGCAAAGGTGATGGCATTCCTACATTTCGTGGCTACGGGATCCTTCCAGCAAACTGTGGGCATTGCAGGGGGATGTCCCAACCAACATTCAGCATGGTGCTACGTGATGTCCTGTTGGCTATGATGCAACACAGGGACCAATTCATACATTTCCCCAGGCGGCAGGAGTTGGCGGATGTGAAGGGCGAATTTTATGCACTTGGACACGTTCCTAATGTAGTTGGTGCAATAGATGGCACACATGTTTCCCTGATTCCACCCCAAGCACGGGAGCATATTTACCGAAATAGGAAACATTATCATTCCATCAATGTGCAGGTGGTGTGCCAGGCAGATATGGTCATCTCACACGTTTGTGCAAAGTTTCCAGGATCAGCCCACGATTCACACATAATGCGCAACAGCATTTTACCACAGCTGATGGCCAATCTGGCGCCCGGAGCGGGCATGGATTGTGGGTGAGTACAAAGGGTCGAGTCGTGTGCTGTTTGTGTGCCATGCTGTCCTCGGACACATGTCAGACACTCAATCTGTATGTGTCTTTCACACTTAGGTGACTCTGCATATCCCAACGGACCTTGGTTGCTGAGTCCACTTCGCAATCCCAGGACACCAGCTGAAGTGCGCTACAACAATGCCCATGGGAGGACACGTCGGGTCATTGAGCGAACATTTGGACTCCTGAAATCGCGTTTTCGATGCCTCGACAAGACCGGAGGGGCTCTGCAGTACTCACCCGTCAAGGTGTGTCAGATAGTGGTAGCATGCTGCATGCTACACAACCTGGCCGTGCGGAAGGGGATCCCCTTAATCCAGGATGATGATGACCAGCCACAGCCCCCACCTGCAAACACCCAAATGTCAAGTGACGAGGATAGTGGAGAGGAGGAAGGTGTTGGACAGCGTCAGCAGCTCATCAACAACTACTTCACTTGATGGTCAGTGGCAATGTCAAAACTGGCTGTTGTCTGATGATGTTGTGCTTGGTGAATATGTGTATGTGAGTTTTGTGACTACAGCATGTTGCAGAGTCAGTGCTGGCTGCAGATGTGTATGGTAAGGGATCTTTTGACACAGCTACTTGATGTCTATGTTGGTACAGTTGCTCCTTGTGACATGTGCAGATTGTCGTACCTTGATGTGCTGTGTTGTGTGATGGTTGTTAGTCCACCACCTGAGTAGCAACTGATGTTCTGTTGTGTTTTCCTAGGTCCCTTCAGCCTCTACTTGCCTGCGGAGTATCCCTGCTCCTGTGACATTGTAATCATGGGTGTGAGTTAACATACTGTGATGAACATGGAACAGTGACAACTACATTGGTGCGTTATTAGTGTTTATTTACAGTGGATACATGTGATGTAGATGTGGATATTTACAGATTTGTGAATGGTGAATAACAGATTTGTCAGTGATGGTAGATGAGACAATAGAGTATACACAAGATCAGTATGGTAACACAGTCCAACAGTCATTTGCCATCCCCACGGCATTGTGTGTGGGGACAGTCTGCAGGGTACACAGCAGGGTGAAGAGGGGTGCCATCATGGCTGGCTACTTGACTGGCTTTTGCCAGGTGCTTTGCCACGGGATGCTCCCAATGATTTTTTCGGGCGGCCCCTTGCTCTTTTGGCAGGGGGGACACAGGTGCATGGCCAGTGGTGTCTGATGAGTCCCCATGCTCGCTGAACGCAGGGGAGGATGGGGGTCTGTCATCCTGCGGCACAACGGAGGGAGCTGTAGGTGTTGGCGGTGCCGCATGCCTGTCCCTGAGGACCCCCACTAGCTGGCCCAGGAGGTCCCTGATTTGGCCCATGCAGGCCACGAGTTGGCCCATGCGGTTGTCAATTGAGCGCAGCATCTGTTGTTGCTCACGGGCATCCTGCTGAGCCTGCCTCAACTGTCCCTGGGCGTGTTCATAGGCCCCCACAACTCTGTGAATGTGTGCCAGTGATTCAGTGCCAGGGTCTTGTTCCCTTTGGGTCAGCCTTGTCCTCACACCTGGCCTGCTGTCACGGCCCTGTTGCCTCCCTCCTGTGGGCACCGGCCTACTCTCCCGTACCTCCGCAGTTGTTGTGGTCTGGTTGGCCTCTGGAGCAGGGCGAGTGTTGCAGGCAGCAGTGGTAGTGGTAGTGGTGGTGGAGGTGGTGGTGGCACAGGTCGTTGCAGCAGGGCTCTGCGTTGATGTTGTTGCTGAGGGTGGTGGGGCTGTGGGGTCCTGGGACACATTACGCCCTGCCACACCAGATGGTCCGGGTTGGTCCTCCTCCTCCTCATTATCCAGGGAGTCTGCATCCGAGGGGAGATGTTCGGGAGCTGGTGACTGGCTGTGCTGGTTGAGGTTGTCGTCCTCTGCAGTCAGTTGTTGGTCACCTGTGGGACAGGAAGTAGATGGTAATTGCCTTACACACCTCAGGGTTGCTGTGTTTGATGTCTCTTATTTACATGTTATGCTACACACAGTTGCCTTTTTCACACATTGTATGTCTGCACAGTGATGTGCCTCATGCCATGAAGTGGAGTTACATTCATCATTTCACAATGGTGTGACCTGTGATTGGTTAGCATGCCACACGTCTAGTATTGGTGATTTCAATGTGAGGTTGTCATCTGACAACTGGCATGACTACAAGTTGATGTTCAGCATCTTTGCTGATCACTCTGCCTGGCAGACATTACCTGTGTGCATGGACTAGCCATTGTCATCACATGCATACCGTTGACATGTCCTGTGCTTGTATTTCTTTATACAGCAGACCATGCTAGTTTGTTTTTCCCATGGTCCTTCATGATCAGCACCCATGTACGCTACAGAGGGAAGTCTGGGTTATGCATGTCAGAGGCCCGTTTGCTTGGACATATTTGTTGAGAGTCACAGTTCTGTTTCTGTCACAGTTACGTACGCTGAGCTGTCTGCATCCTGTCAATGGCTGTGCTTTTCTTTTCTATTTTTGTGTGAAGTAGAGCCTCATGTTGTCATGTCTCTCAATGCTTTTGTTGAGTGATGGTGGGGTGCATGCACTGTCTGATTACCTGTGCAGTGTCACTTTGGTTTTTACTTACAGACACATGCTTCTGGGTGGGGTGCTCCATCCTGCTGAGGGGTGTGAGAGGGGGCCTGTTGGGAGTTGTTGTGCTGCCTCCAGATACACATTCCCCATCCCTGTGGAGATGGCTACCTACCTGTTAGGTGGTGGGGAGCGTTCAATGGCTGACACATGCTTCTGGGTGGGGTGCTCCATCCTGCTGAGGGGTGTGAGAGGGGGCCTGTTGGGAGTTGTTGTGCTGCCTCCAGATACACATTCCCCATCCCTGTGAAGATGGCTACCTACCTGTTAGGTGGTGGGGGAGCGTTCAATGGCTGACACATGCTTCTGGGTGGGGTGCTCCATCCTGCTGAGGGGTGGGAGAGGGGGCCTGTTGGGAGTTGTTGTGCTGCCTCCAGATACACATTCCCCATCCCTGTGAAGATGGCTACCTACCTGTTAGGTGGTGGGGGAGCGTTCAATGGCTGACACGTGCTTCTGGGTGGGGTGCTCCATCCTGCTGAGGGGTGTGAGAGGGGGGCCTGTTGGGAGTTGTTGTGCTGCCTCCAGATACACATTCCCCATCCCTGTGTAGATGGCTACCTACCTGTTAGGTGGTGGGGAGCGTTCAATGGCTGACACATGCTTCTGGGTGGGGTGCTCCATCCTGCTGAGGGTGGGAGAGGGGGCCTGTTGGGAGTTGTTGTGCTGCCTCCAGATACACATTCCCCATCCCTGTGAAGATGGCTACCTACCTGTTAGGTGGTGGGGGAGCGTTCAATGGCTGACACATGCTTCTGGGTGGGGTGCTCCATCCTGCTGAGGGGTGGGAGAGGGGGCCTGTTGGGAGTTGTTGTGCTGCCTCCAGATACACATTCCCCATCCCTGTGAAGATGGCTACCTACCTGTTAGGTGGTGGGGGAGCGTTCAATGGCTGACACATGCTTCTGGGTGGGGTGCTCCATCCTGCTGAGGGGTGTGAGAGGGGGCCTGTTGGGAGTTGTTGTGCTGCCTCCAGATACACATTCCCCATCCCTGTGAAGATGGCTACCTACCTGTTAGGTGGTGGGGGAGCGTTCAATGGCTGACACATGCTTCTGGGTGGGGTGCTCCATCCTGCTGAGGGGTGGGAGAGGGGGCCTGTTGGGAGTTGTTGTGCTGCCTCCAGATACACATTCCCCATCCCTGTGGAGATGGCTACCTACCTGTTAGGTGGTGGGGAGCGTTCAATGGCTGACACATGCTTCTGGGTGGGGTGCTCCATCCTGCTGAGGGGTGTGAGAGGGGGCCTGTTGGGAGTTGTTGTGCTGCCTCCAGATACACATTCCCCATCCCTGTGAAGATGGCTACCTACCTGTTAGGTGGTGGGGGAGCGTTCAATGGCTGACACATGCTTCTGGGTGGGGTGCTCCATCCTGCTGAGGGGTGGGAGAGGGGGCCTGTTGGGAGTTGTTGTGCTGCCTCCAGATACACATTCCCCATCCCTGTGGAGATGGCTACCTACCTGTTAGGTGGTGGGGGAGCGTTCAATGGCTGACACATGCTTCTGGGTGGGGTGCTCCATCCTGCTGAGGGTGTGAGAGGGGGCCTGTTGGGAGTTGTTGTGCTGCCTCCAGATACACATTCCCCATCCCTGTGAAGATGGCTACCTACCTGTTAGGTGGTGGGGGAGCGTTCAATGGCTGACACATGCTTCTGGGTGGGGTGCTCCATCCTGCTGAGGAGTGGGAGAGGGGGCCTGTTGGGAGTTGTTGTGCTGCCTCCAGATACACATTCCCCATCCCTGTGGAGATGGCTACCTACCTGTTAGGTGGTGGGGGAGCGTTCAATGGCTGACACATGCTTCTGGGTGGGGTGCTCCATCCTGCTGAGGGGTGGGAGAGGGGGCCTGTTGGGAGTTGTTGTGCTGCCTCCAGATACACATTCCCCATCCCTGTGAAGATGGCTACCTACCTGATAGGTGGTGGGGGAGCGTTCAATGGCTGACACATGCTTCTGGGTGGGGTGCTCCATCCTGCTGAGGGGTGGGAGAGGGGGCCTGTTGGGAGTTGTTGTGCTGCCTCCAGATACACATTCCCCATCCCTGTGAAGATGGCTACCTACCTGTTAGGTGGTGGGGGAGCGTTCAATGGCTGACACGTGCTTCTGGGTGGGGTGCTCCATCCTGCTGAGGGTGTGAGAGGGGGCCTGTTGGGAGTTGTTGTGCTGCCTCCAGATACACATTCCCCATCCCTGTGAAGATGGCTACCTACCTGTTAGGTGGTGGGGGAGCGTTCAATGGCTGACACATGCTTCTGGGTGGGGTGCTCCATCCTGCTGAGGGGTGGGAGAGGGGGCCTGTTGGGAGTTGTTGTGCTGCCTCCAGATACACATTCCCCATCCCTGTGAAGATGGCTACCTACCTGTTAGGTGGTGGGGGAGCGTTCAATGGCTGACACATGCTTCTGGGTGGGGTGCTCCATCCTGCTGAGGGGTGGGAGAGGGGGCCTGTTGGGAGTTGTTGTGCTGCCTCCAGATACACATTCCCCATCCCTGTGTAGATGGCTACCTACCTGTTAGGTGGTGGGGGAGCGTTCAATGGCTGACACATGCTTCTGGGTGGGGTGCTCCATCCTGCTGAGGGGTGGGAGAGGGGGCCTGTTGGGAGTTGTTGTGCTGCCTCCAGATACACATTCCCCATCCCTGTGAAGATGGCTACCTACCTGTTAGGTGGTGGGGGAGCGTTCAATGGCTGACACATGCTTCTGGGTGGGGTGCTCCATCCTGCTGAGGGGTGGGAGAGGGGGCCTGGTGTGTGTTGTAGTGCTTTTTGTCTGTACACATGCAACCCAGTTGGTTTTGTTTAGCTTTGTGCTTTATCAGGTTGAGTGGTGGTTACATCTGTGTGACATGTTTTGGGTATTGTGGGTCAGACGAATGTCCTTTGGCCTAGGGGTTGTGGGTCTGAAGTTGTGCAAGACGGTACATAGCAATGTGATGATATTCATTGGTTTGTACTTACCAGCTTCCAGTCCCCCGCGGATTCCTTCAAGACTCTCTGGATGTAGGATTCCAAGGACCTTCTCCTCCCACGGACTGTATGGTTTGGGTGGGATGGGAGTGCCTCCACCAGTCCCGTCAGCCAGCTGACGGTTCTTGGCCCTCTTCCTCTTCACCACGGTCTTCAGGTCATGCCACCGCGTCTGTATTTCCTGCTTGTTGCGGGGGGTGGTCCCTACTGCATTGACCTTATTGACTATCCTCACCCACATTTGGGTTCTTGTGGCTAATGGGGTGTGTAGGACCATGTTGCCATAGAGTTGTGGTTCAACTCTTATTATCTCATCTACCATGACTGCAAGCTCTGAATCAGTGAATTTTGGCATTTTGTGTGGTGCTATGGTGTGTGCTGTGCAGATGTTCTGTGGTGCAGTTGTGTGGGTGTTGTGGGTGTTGTGGGTGGTGTAGGTGGTGTGTGTGTTGTGGTGGTGATGTGTGCAGCTTTGCCTCTCCTTTGTTCTCTGGGGTTGGGACCTTCAGTTGTGGAGTGTAGCAAAGGATTGTGGTCAGGGAGGGGCTGGTTTTATGCTCGGCTATGGGGGGTGTGGCAAGCTGGTATGTTGCTGTCAGGTGTGTTGTGTGTGTTGTCCTGTGATTGGTTATTTTGAAATTTCTGGGGCTGTTGTCATTGGGCACTTTTGGTTTGTATTGGGACAGGTGTACTTCACTGTGTGCATTGTTTGTATTTTTTTCGTGTTTTTTCTACGTCCGCCATTTTTTTTGCGGATCCTCCGCAGCGGTTCCTCGGCAGCGGTGGCTATGCTGCAGCCCTTCCGCCGCCTATCGGATTCATCACTGTTCGCGCACGATGCGGTCGGATTCATAGGTAGGTACCATGGTGGTAACGGGGATGTCATAATGTCACGGGCGGTTACTCCGTGTGCATGGCGGCGGTTCTTGGCTTTTCCGCTGAGTATCCGGCCGTTGCGGTCGGATTTTCAGCTGGTCCGGCAAGTGCGGGCAGTTTTTCGTTGTCTCCCGCCGCCGCGGACGGATTATTCTGCCGGTTCATCGTAATGTATCCGGCGTTTTTCCCGTTGGCCATGCGGGCGGTTTTTTGCCGCTACCATGGCGGTCGGTATGCTTTTCCGACCGCCATCGTAATCGACCCCTAAGTGCCTAGATAAGATAGTGGGAACTCTGGTCCACACTGACCAGAAAGGCTTTATAAAAGGGAGACAGCTGCACGAACTGACTCATGAGTTAATCGGTGCAATTGACTTGGCTAAAGAGTTTGGTAGCCCATTGACGGTTATGACCTTAGATGCCGCAAAGGCTTTTGACAGGGTTAGCTGGCCTTTTTTGTATGAGGCGATCCAATGTTTTAACTTAGGAGAAACATTTCTGGCAGCCGTTAAAGCCCTGTATAATAACCCGTCCGCCAGAGTGCTAGTCAATGGGAATCTGTCTGAAAACTTACACATTGGCAGGGGGACAAGACAGGGTTGCCCCTTATCGCTGCTTCTTTTTAATCTATATATTGAGCCTCTGTCAGTTAAACTAAGATCATGCGGGAATATTTCCCCCTTTGTGTGTAATGGTTGGGAGAAAAAGATCGGGTTGTATGCGGACGACCTGATGATTTTTACAGGTCACTTAGCTCCGTCACTTCCAGCAATCTGGGAAACACTTGAGGGTTTTGGGAAGGTTTCGGGTTACGACAAAAACCAACAAAAAACTGAGATAATGCAGTGGAATACTCACTTCCCGACTGATTTAACCAGACATAACATGAGATATCTAGGCATCCAAATTGTGCACAACTTAGAGAATATAGCAAAAGTGAATTTCGATAATCTAGCGTCCAGTGTGCGGAAACAACTACAGGCCTGGAGCAACCTTCCTCTATCGTTCCTAGGTAGATCTAATTTGATAAAGATGTCCGTTCTTCCCAAATTCACTTTTTTGTTTAACACTTTCCGGCTGGAATTTAAGAAAGAGTGGCTAAAGAAGGCGCAAGGGGACTTCACTAGTTTTATTTGGGGAAATAAAAGGCCAAGAATCGCTTGGAGAAAACTCAGAGTGAAAAAGGCAGGGGGTGGCATAGCCAGCCCGGACCTCTTTCAGTATTATCGGGCTTTCCATTTGAAGAATTTTAGACAGCTGTTGAGAGACACCTCAGAGGTGTCACGACTTTTCCGGGCTCTCACAGCCGGTCCTTTTGAGTGCGTGCAAGGTTTGGCACCAAATAAGACTATCTTTACAAATACCCTACTTTAGTCATAACGCACCTATCTGGAATTCACCGGGTACACCAGCTTGCCTTCGAGACTCTCTAGCAATTCCCCTAAAGGAGTGCGGCATCCTCAGATGGGGCCAACTCCTAGACGATACTGATCAAATTTCTTGGCAGCGTATGCAGGAAATATCGGAAGGGACGGTATCAAAATTTAATTACTACAAGTTAATGAGCTGGGCAAAAACGCTGGGCAAAGATGGAAAGGGGAATCAATATTGGGAGTCGAAGATATGTTCCCGTCCCCTTTTGCGGAAAGAGGTATCGGAGTGGTACTGGATGATGATTCAGGTATCTGAGGAGGTGCAAGCTTCACCGGTAGTGATCTGGAGGAGGGAACTGCCGGCTCTTGACCGCGACCAGATATGGCAAGTATCTATGTCTCATCTATGGCTATATGTAAAGTCTGCTCCACTTAGGAAGAATCATCTCTTTACAGTCCATAAGGCCTATTGGACGCCGCAGAGACTTTCGAAACTGGGAACCCAGGCGGTGAAGAGGTGTCCCAAGTGCGACGAGGTCAACGCAAACGAAGTCCACATGTTCTGACAGTGTCCCTCTATCCAGATCTTTTGGCAGAAAGTGGGTATGACACTATCGGGAATCTTGGGTCAGGAAGTTCAGGTGAGCTTGGCTTTGCTTATCTTTGGGGTGATGCTAGAGGGAGAGGGAATCAGGGCCTTCACGAAAGCACATAAAGCCCTTGTATTCATGTTAATTCTCCTTGCGCATAGAGAGCTTTGTATTAAATGGATACTGCCCAACCCCCAGAAGCTGAGTGGGTGAGATCAATACAAAAAATAGCGACATTGGACCGAGCTATAGTGAATTCTAAGAGAACGAGGTTTTGGGACCTATGGGATAATTGGGTAAAAATAACCTGACTCTGAATGGTTTCTTCTTTTTTTTTTTTGTTTTGTTGCTTTTGTAAATATTTTTCTATTTCTTCTGATTTAGTATGTTATTTCACTGGTCCAATGATTAACAACATGATATACAGGTAGCTTGAACGGGAGGAAGGTGTCCCCCCACCCATTGGTTTCGTGGTCCAAAGCTCAGCACCTGTTTAAAGGAGTCTGTTTCAGGTTGGCAGCACACATAAGACTCAGGATGTCTCTACGTCCCTCCCTTGGGGGAGAGGCCGAGATCTTTCAGCCAGCTGCAGCCGCTGGGATCCTTTGACACTTAGGGGCCGATTCCGATCTTGGCCGGTAGGGCTCCGAATCGGATTCGGCTTAACCGGATCCGATTCGGAGCCCTATTTCCCGACCGATCCGTACGCGCGTCCGGGCGAGCGAGTACGATGCAGTATTCGCCGACCGACTCGTCCGGGCGTCCCGACCGCTCCGACCGACTCGATCCCGGGTCGAACCGCGACCGACCGACTTCCGCACGGGACACGACTCGCACCGCGCAATGGAGACGTTCCCCGGCCGGGTGAGTACGATGCGCGCCGCGAGCAGTCCGACCGAGCCGCGCACTCCAGCTCGAAAGAGCTGCCGGAGCCGTACTTTGGGGGTCCGTGTCAGACCCCCATGTACGCGTAGCCGCGCGAGTCGCACACAGGGGGACCCATGGGTCCCCTACCTGTGCGTGCACGGCGCGAATCGCTTCGCCGCGTACACGCTGTAGGGGGCGCACTTGTCCGCATCGCACCCATTGAGTCAATGGGAGCCCGCGTACGCGTTGTACGACAGGCTCCCATTGACTTCAATGGGAGTCCGACCGAATCGAGTCCGATGGCATACGTGCGCATCGTACTCGTTCGGTCGGACTGCACGGGTCTGATTCGGTCGGAAATCACTCCGGGTCCGGCTCGGTCGGTGAGCTTTCCGGCCCGAATCGGAATCGGCCCCCTAATATAAAAATTGGCAAATGAGGACATAAAAAAAAAATACCTTTTCCCTTTATTTGTTTTACAAACAAACCCATCCTTTCCACTCACAACAGGTCCACCCCTCTCCCAAAACAAACTGACCCAACCAACAATATCCAAAAATCTGAAATGTCCAATTAATAAAAAGACCGGTCCCAACTCCCTTCCCACTCTCTCCACCCACGAGTCCCTCCCACCAAAAACAAATTAAAAAGAGGACAAGAAGAGGCCTTTGTGTACTTGGGTCTGGAGCTGGTCCAGACTCTGTTCCATCCTGGTGAGTCAGCTCTCCATAGCATCCAGCCGCTGCAGGATGCGCCACAGTAATGGCCTCTCAGAGCAGGAGGGGGCGGCAGCAGTTGTGGACAGCTGGCGGTGGCACCTGTGATGGGATGGCCTGGAGGCTGGAGGCTGAGGGGGACTGGCTGCACTGAGGCCCGGCTGAGACTGAGAGGCAGCTATTTCTGCTTCTTCTTCCTCCAGGACCACCAGCCGCCGGTATTCCTGCTGGATACACTCCAGCCTCTGTCTGCCTGGTGGGTGGTACGGGTGGACCATCAGAAGTAGCTATATTGAGAAAAACAAAAAAGCCAAATTGTAAATAATGCTCTGTGCAAGCAATTGTTTTTAATTAGTGGGTGACACAGTAGTAGTGCATTGCTGGTCCTCTAGGGCCACCGGAATTTGATTTGATTATGATTAGGAGAGTCACAAGGCCAATTTTATGTTTTACCCACACATGCCTCACATAAAAAGCACTGACTGTGTGGCAGAAAAGTATTAGGCAGAATAAGCAAATACACCAGATTAAAAAACAGTGATTTTATTTATTTTTTCTTCTAAAGGCTTTTTAAGTACCTAAACAGACACTTTGAGTGGAAAAATAAATTACCTCTAATTAATGAGTAAGGCATTATGCACTATGAAGTATAAGTTATGTTTTGTGCTAAATTAATGGAGCCATGCTCATTGCTAGTCAGCGCATCGGGTATTTTTCTACTGTCTGTAGCTCGAGCAACTGTAGTTGACAATTATCTATTTTTAATTCCAATGGCTCTGCTCTTCTCCAAATGTCTTTCTCTCTCTACCCTGACTCCAAAGAGGCAAATGAGTAATAAATAAGATACTACGTCACATACCTCACGTATAAAATGCGGATATTAGACTGTCTGTCGTAAGTAGACGTTGGGGAAAATGTTGCACTGCACTACAGGGAAAGGAATGGGCTATATAGATTGTATTTGGTAAGTTTGTCACAACGTATCCCATACGCCAAACATGACATCAAATCATGCACTTACTCCCACTTTACTCACAGGCCTTGTCCACCACCCCATATTATTTCAAACAAATTCATTCACTGGGCAGTAAGGAAAGGAAACTTGACGTACTGTACTGCAGGGTAGGGTAGAAGGATTAGGCAGATAGGGAAGAGCTTTTGATGTAGAATAGAGGGTCATTACACTAATCATCGATTCGTCATCTTTGGCTTATTCAGTTACTCTACTAGTCAATGGAAGTCAAAAGAGAAAAATCTGAACAGGCATAAAATAAATCTGTTATAGGAAACCATGAAATATATTTTGGAATCATGTCACATGGCTATAAAATCAAATATGGCACATGCCAAGAATGGATTTTTCAATTTTTTGGAAGGCTGGGATGGAAGAACTTAGGAAAAAATAAACAAATGAAGTACTAAGAGGTGACTGAGTGGGCGAAGGGAAACACACCTTGTGTGTTCGGTTTGCAATGCTTTGAAAACTTTGTAAATGCTGCATTAACTGAAGCAAATGCACAGTGCACAGCCAACAATGCAGTCTCAAATTGAACCATACTGCAAAATGCCATGGGCAGGGAGGGGAGGTAATGAATGATGGGTGGGATACAACTGCCTCACTTAACAAATACAGTGAGTCATGGAGTAGAACAAAAATGTAAAAAACACCCCCACTTTGAACCATAGCTTTGATAACCCTAAATAAACAAAGTAAGCCAAGTAGGTAAGCAGCATGCCCCTCTCCATGAGAGGAGCTGCCTTGCTTATTCATCCAAGCAATCCAAATATTCATTCAACCTTTCATTCTAATTCACACATAGCCACCATGATTAAGCTTTACTTTCTCTCATCCAGACTTTCACCAAACTTTCCAATTAATTATCCATCCATTCAATATCTATCCTTTCTTCCAAGCATCCTTTCACACATCCATCTATTACTTTTCCCACCCATGCACCCTTTCATCCACCCTTACACTCATATGCCATTTTCCTTTCTTTTAACCTTCCATTCTTTCACGTTTCCCCCAAGCCATCAACACTCATTATGTGAGCATTTGGTGAGTTGCAGATAGAAGAGGCATAATAACTCAACTACCACTGCAGCTGCTAAAGCTGGGAGGTTCACTGTCACGAGTTGACGACGCCCTGGTACTAGCTAGTAAGTATAATAGTACATGCCATTAAGCAAGCAATTATGCGACTTACCAGTGCCCGTCCTGCCTCCACTTCTTCCCCTCTAACCGACACTCCTTCTGCAGTAGCACTACTTGAACCGGCGTCACTGGTGGTCTGTGTGGCTACAATAAAACATTATACATAATATTTTAGATGCCAGATATGCCTCCCCATAAGTTTTTCAATAAAAGCAATACAACCACAATACATTACTACAGTTTGGATAGCACTGCAGTATCTTCTAACAAAAATATTAACCTGGGCATTTGGTGGGTTGACAATGTTAGACAAGCCAGGTAGTGAAGCCAACAAAAAAACCTTTTCGTAAAAGAGGGGCAGAGCTATAACCTATGATGATCGTGAATCATGATGACTCAGACATTGAAGCACAATGAAGGGGTGGAATAATGAACAATGAAAGACATATGGTGTTGGTTGGCAAATGCAATGGGACCTCATACTTTTTTTCCAGCCATGCTGCACTGTCATGGAAACTGCTGGTATGCTGTATAAATGAATTACACAGCACACAACATTGGGGGGGGCAGAGTTTCCATAAACTAAAACGTTAGAACATGAGCAGGAAAAAGAAAGCCTTCTCAACAAACATACGTGGTGAAAATTATTTATAATACTAGCTTACTTGGTCCTGCAATCTTCACGGTAGACAGTAGAGAGTCAAAAATGTTTTCTTAGTCTTAATTTTACAGTACCACAAGATATGTAGGAGAGAGGGAAAGATTACCAACAAAGCAGAAGATAAGTGAACTAGAGACCGGAAAAAGTCAGCTACCAAAAAAGAAAACCAAGTAATATATAGGGAAAAAAAGATAATGTAGAGATAACAGGAATGAAACAAAAATTGAACCCATTGGGCATTGCCCGAGTGGGTTTGTATCACATCCTTGTTGCCACGTGGCAGGAAGACGGCACGTAAGGGTTTCAGAGCAACTTTATTTCTCACCAGCAACCCCAGCCTCCAGGCAGCAACTCCCATCCTGGAACCCAGCACCAACATTCCAATACCCCAAGATCATAGCCTAAGTCCACAACAATTATAAAACCTAACTTTAGGGAAATAATAATAATAAATAATAAGACTTACTGGGGTTAGCATAGCCCTCAGCAGCGGCACTGGTGGTCGGTGCCTCCAGCTGACCAGCTACTCCCGAACACTCTGCAACGTCCCTCTTCTTGCCCTTGGGTACCTGATGTAAGAAATGAAGATAAAAAAATAGATTAGTGATTCAGTTAATCGCCACAAAATTATTATGACAGGCAAACACAGTCACATAATTGTGCTTCTCTTAAACAGATCACCTATGGTACTAGTTTCGAGTCTATCGATCATTGTTGAGTTGCCGACACTAATCCTAAAATGCCTATTCCGAATTTCCTTAACAAACCTACATTTGGAACTAATGCATTTCAGTGAATAATCTTTTATTCTATTTTCATTTCTCAACCCCTTTGATGGACCAACTCAGTTTCCCTTTTTTGCAATGCATCGCTGTGAAATCACTTTGAACTGTACGAGCTACATAAGCAAAGTCACAGAGAGAATAGTAACTCACTGCTATCACTTTATTCACTATGGTGACAGGAGGACAGTCTGCAATGACTTCTTTATTAATCAGCCAAAGCGAGCGCCAATGATGAGTACGATTAGGTAACACTGAGCAACTGCCTAGCAGAAACTAAAAACTGGATCACATAATAATAATATTCTTAACGTAAACTAAACATAACTTATCTCTAAGTGTGAACTGCTATTCAGAACTTTTTTTTAGCATTTTATAAACACAACTAAATTAATACTCGCCAAGCCCCAGAATCTCCACACCAAGGAGGTCAAGCAGGTCCTGCTCCTGGTCCAGAATATCCGACCAGCAGTGCATCAGCTGCTGGACAATGTGCGGAACCTGGATGGTGTGCCGCATGCACCGGCGCACCCTCCCCCAGCACAGCTGATGCTCCCACAGAGGGTATCCACTGCCTGACATGCCGCCTGCTGCCAGCATGGAGTGGAGGTGGTGCTGCACAAAAAAAACTAGTGCTGCCACCTCCTCCTCGCTGAAGATCGCCCGGGGCTGCACACCTGGGCAGCAGCCCCGCCCACAAGGTAGGCGACCCTCTGCCATGGCACTGGGTGAGGTAAGGAAAGATTAGAAAAGAAAGAAGGAATAAGGAAGTAAAGGGAAAAATAAACAAAATACAAAAAGTCATGAAAAACACCCAATAAATTACAAAAAAACGTACAATACACAAACACAAAGACACACACTAATATATTAAAAATGAAGGTTAGAAAATTTTGATGGGGGAGGATTAAAGAGAATAAAGAGGGATTAAAAATTAGCCCCAGAACCATAACAGACTAGAAAAACAAGATGGCTGCTCCCATGTGAACCACGTGGTGCCATTCATGCGTGATTTGGAATGCGAGGACGCACATGAGAACCGCGTGGTGCTGTTTGCACACGGTTTGAAATGTGAGGACGTACTCTGCGTTGCGCATCGCAAGAGATATGGGCGTGCCTGCAAACTCCGTCCCCCCCCACGCAACTCTGCATAGAGCAGCGGAGTTTTTTAGACACTTTGTGGTGTTCTGCGTAGTGCAACTCCGCGAATTCCGCCCGGGCCTACTTTTGGGTGTGCACTGGATCTATGTCTTGTTATGTAATTGGTTCGATCTACAGATATGAAACTGCAAATGCGTCCGCTGAGGTCACATCTTCAGTGCTGTCCCATGCGACTGCCATTGCTACACGATGCTTACTATGAGCTATTCCTCCAGCCAGCATGAATGCTTCAGGTCATGAATTCCTGGGATCTGACTCTGCTGTTGTGGTTATACTACCGGCTGTCACACCATCAGCATCGACTGATTGGGCTGGATACAGCCACGTTTCTCCATTGGAATTTGCCCCCCAAGCCACTGTGGATACATCATCTGCAGGTTCCTTCCTGGATCCCACTGACTCTCTAAACATTGGAAACATTTTGGGAGCCTCCTAGATTTTTTATTTGGCCACTTGTTTTTAATTCAAAATGACCTTTATTAATTTTTATTGTTTCCTTTTAAATTGGCATTTAAGTTTTAATGGCTTTCATTTACTTGGATTATTAAAGTATATTTTATAACATTTTAGCTGACATTTTAGGCTAGTCTTATGCTTTTAGTCGAGTCCCTCCTGCCAAGAAGCGGGTTTTGTGAGGCTCAACAGGGCTTGCTCTTAGTCTCCATTTTAGCTTCACGTTTTAGCTTCACATCTTTTTCTAATGGTGACTTTTTACATGTTTTACATTTACACACTATTGTACTGAGAAATTAATCGGCATATAGCCTATTTCTTAGTAAGCATTAATGTCAAGTGGCTTGTACACTCTGTCCAAGACTAATTACGTGGAACGCAATGCCCTTGTATTTCGGTGTCTGGTTGGAGACAGCTCTTCGGCTCGAGACACACCATCGCATCAGCTCTGCACCTTTGACACAGTGCAATTGGAACAGTGCTTTTATTATGTAAACAGCCTTTGCAGTATATTCGGCAGAGGAGCACATCTGCTAGGATTGTCCGGGAACGCGACGCACTGTTGCTGATTTGCAGTCCTGCTGACGCTAACCTCTATCCTGCATAGGACGATAACCTGTTCTACAAAGTCCTGCTTCCTAATACATCACACTCAGGCATGGGGGGGGTTAGGCTATCCCAAGGGATCTGGCAGAGGGTACTCCCACTATGCTCGCAATGGTATAGGTAGTGTTAGGTAGAAGAATCGTAGTATAATCATACAATCACATAGTAATGTTATAATGGTTGGACTGTTTATCTTTTTTACCATTCTTGCAAATGCTGGTTACAATGCTTTGCTTCTTCTGCCTAATAAGTGCAGCACACTCTTTTTATACAAGAATTTTATTGTTTCAATAAAAGTTTGAAAAGCCAATTCGCATCTTTCTTTCGTTTACCTTGGGCATGCAAAAGTAAACAACGAAAGGGTGGGTCTGTTTCCACGCTTTCCTTGGGGAGTAATAAAATGGTCATGTTCGAGGTTGCTGATACCATCTGAGGCCCTGGTAAATGTAGAGGTTCAGATGGGGCTCTGTGAGCTAGCTGTGAACCAGGCCAACATTTCCTGATGTTATGTGTGATCGGAGTTCCCACATTCTGACGTTTATGTTGTCCAGATACAGTCCTACTAAATTCATAAGAACCGTATAACACTGATGTGAAGTGCAGGACTGGTTATTCCTTCACAAAGGTGAGGTATATCCTGTCTGCCTTATTGCAAAAGTTGCATATAATGCACTTGTAATAAGGTGGCTGGGATATTAATCTAAAACAGAGCTTAATTTGTAAAAGAATGTAAGTGCCCGGGCCCAAGATATTTCCCAGAAAGCAACTGCAGTTTACACCATCCACTGTCTCTGACAACAGGGAGAAATGCCACTACTAACACTATATGCATACCATCACACTTCTACAAATGTGGCAATTTGGACTATCCCAGCTCACCTAAAGGTGCGAGAATAGCCTGGGAGCACTGGCATTATTCTTTGAACATGTTTATTGAATTAGTAAAGACACTGTTTATGTATTTTGTTTGGAATAAGACAGACTGTACCATCATGTGGAGGACAGTCATAAAAATGTTACGGTGTTAAGAAATAAGTGCTTGTGCCAAGCCCCGGAAAACAAAATCACAAATTAATCACTGGTCTAAATCATGCCTTAAGTTTTAAAATGAGGCGAGGTGCAGTAAGGAAAAACAGTTAAACATACCTGCACCATTGCATCAAATTTTCAGTCATTTGGTCTGTCCTGGAATTTTCATTATTTGAGGAGAAATGTACTTGTTAAATGGCCTGGTAGCAGTGTTCAGCAGTTTACATGGAACATAAGGAAACCCTCGGGTAGGCGGGAGAATGGGGTGTTTTCAGGACTGGGTGAAGTGAGGGATACCCAGCCAGCTTGGTTCACTCATAAGGCAAAGTAAGGGACTAACAATACATTGCCATCTAGTGGTGGCACAAAAGTACTGCAAAGCCACACAAAGTACTTTTTAAGTTTACAAGGAGTCCTGTAGTCACATTTCTGTTTAGCTTGTAGCACAGCAAATTCTCAAACCTTTCTTGTCTTCCCTGGGGAAGCAACATTTGATGTCCATCAAATCACATATATATTTGGATTCTATGGAAAATTGTGCTGTAAACAATATTTAGGCTCAGTGAACAATCACAGTCAAAGTCAATAAGTCTCATCATTTTGACATAATGGCTTTGCCAATGCTGAGCAGCATTAGCAAAATCTGATGTGTACATGAGTATGCCACCCCACTTCCGTGCACTTACAAAATGACATGGACATCATTTTTGTATTGATCCAAAATGGGTCAATACAGTTAAAAAAACATTAAGTTTGGCTAGTGCAAAAGTACTTTTGAAAGGCGGAGCAGTCAGCTGTAATTTTATGCCAGGCCCTCCAAAAATGTTTTTTATTTTAGAAAAATGACAAGGGTGATTGGGGGATAGGATGAGCTGGTGAGGGAGAGAGTAGGGTGGAAGCAATAAGAAGTGTACAGGGGCCACGTGGGCAATGGAAGCACTTGAGGCTAGGCCGGAGGATACAGAAAAAAATAAAAAGTCAGGAAGGGGAGGGGAAATCAATGGATAAGTTTGAGGGAGAGATGAGTGAGCAGCACAGAGGGTGTGGGATGGGTGATCGGGGGAGGTAAGCAGCACACAAGGGTTAGAGAGGAAATAAGCATGCACTCTCATTGACCACTGGAATGACCAAGTCATCCAATCATTAAGATAGTAAAGAGACCATGCTCCAGGCAAGGGACAAACAGAAGGGGGGACAAACACAAGATGAACAAGAAAACACTACTGAATAAAATACAAGTAAATAACAGTGACAGCAAAGACAACCAATGGTAAACAATGAGTTGGGCCAAAGCTCACTGTAGGTTTTTGGTGTAGTTCACAATAGGCTTTCGCCTACCAGAAAGCTGAAACCCAAAGGCTGTCTGGTAGAATGGACCAAAAAAACTATCAGGGAGAATCCCTACTCCAAGCTGCTCTATAGATGGTCAGGCTCCATGTGGATCTCACCTGCTCTGTTATATGTGACTGGTTTAAAAGGGGGCATTCAGTGCAGAGAAAAAAAAGTTCCCTTTATTCTGTCTTACAACATTAACAATCACCAACAATAGGCATTCCAAAAAGTTCCTTTGTTTAATGATGTCTGCTTGGGTTTTGAGACTTGTTATGACTTCATTCATCAGATGGGCTCTTTAAAAAACTTTCCAAGGTTAATTGTAACTCCCTGTCCAGAGCTCCCTGGTAGACATCAATAAGAGAAAAATTCGAGAAAAAAACTTCTGGATTCTCAAAATGAGTGCAACAGTACCTAGCAGGGATGGCTTGTATTAAGAGGCAAAGTGGGCGTTGCCCCAGTAACAGTAAAAAAAACACAGAGTTGCTTTAATGAAAAGCTCCATGGTGCTTTGTTTGGTATTCGGACAAAATATTGAGTGAAAAATATCGAGACTCAGAAATATCAAGTTTTTAATATCGTGATCCACAAATATCATGATGCAGGAATATTGTTGAAAAGAATATCGATTTCTAAGGTAAGTAATATTGATATCAAAAATATCTATGTTGCTAATATTGTTTACAAAAATATGGTTGTAAAAATATTGTTTTTCAATTATTTTTATGAATGTTAGTATATGTTTTAATTGTATACGTTGTACATTGTTTGTATATTCATTGTTAATGTTTTTAAGTATAGTTTGTAATTTTTGTTGTTGCTTTTAAATGTAATTTAATTGTTAATTGTAATTTCTAGTGTCATAGCAGGTTGTGGAGTTTGTAGGGGTTCAGGGTTGGAAGTAAGTTCCTTATAATTAATTAATAATTAATTCTAAATAAATATTTAATTGAGAATTAATTATGTAAATTGTGTAATTAATTTATTTTTCAAGTTTTATTTTAGGTGTGGGTTGTGGAATTTGTAGGGGTAAAGGGTAGGAAGTATATTAATTATAATTAATTAATGATTCTTTTTAATTAGAATTATTTTTTTAATTGATAATTAATTATGTAAATTGTGCAATCAATTTATTTTTAAGTTTTATTTTAGGTGCGGGTTATGCGATTTGTAGGGGTAGAGGGTGGGAAGTAATTTAATTATAATTAATTAATAATTTATTTTCATTGAAATTAATTGTTTAATTGATAATTATGTAAATTGTATAATTATAATTTTTAAGATATTCCTTAGGTGCAGGCTGTTGGGATTTTAGGGGTGTAGGGTAGGATGTTAATTAAGAAATAATGTATTTATAATTATGTATTAATTATTTTATTGATAATTATGTAAATTGTGAAGTTATATTTGTTAGGTTATATTTTAGGTGTGTGTTCATTAGTTTGTAGAGGAATAGGGTGGGAAGTTATTTAAGTAATAATTAATTACTAAGTAATTATTAATCAAATTATTTAATTTATTTATACTTTTGTAAAGAAATGTAATCATTTATTTTTATACGTAACATTTTAGGTTTGTTTTGTTGTGGTTGTAGGAGAATAGGGTGGGAAGTTATCTAAGTAATAATAAACTAAAAAATATTTAATCATTTATTACACATTGTTCTATCTATTACTTAATATGTTAATTGTGTTATACTTTTTTACTTCAATTACATTTGAATTGTTGGTTGTGATGTTTGTGAGAATATAGTGTGGCATTTTAATGAAATTAATAATATTTGTTTTAATTATAAAGTAATTATTAAAATTGCAATAATTATGTAATTTGTTAAAAGTTTATTAAGATTTAGACATGTAGGGACCTGATTACGAAGCCGGTAGGACTCTCGTCCGACCGGCACCATGGCGGAAGCTGGACCGCCTGACTAGAAGTTGGCGGTCCCGCTGCCCTGATTAAAATGCGACCGCCTTCACGGAGGTCATAATGTGTATATTTTCTACTGCGGCATGTGCTGCGGGCTGCAGTACACGCCTCAAAAGAAAATAAGCACTCTAAAAGCATCCCTGCACTGTGTGGTAGGCACCATGCGGTGCTTCAAACATGGTGCAGGACTGGTAGTCCCCATAGTGTAGTGCCAGGGGAGAAGGGGTCTCTGCTAGGGGCCCCCAAAGTCACTTTCTGCCTGCCTTTTCATGGCAGGTAAATCACCATCAAAGGGCAGACAGAAAGGGACATTGTAATCCCTACGGCAGTGCCTGAGCAGGCACCGCCCTTATTGTAGGGATTACTGACCCTGCAACGCACCGACGGGCTCCTTGAGCCCGTCGGAAGCACGGCAGACGGGCCCTCCGAATGCCGAGTTATGATTCGACGGGCGGCCCGCAGGGGCAGATGTCAGTGGGTCTGACATCGACGAGCCGTCGGTGTCATACCCACGAACATCGTAATGAGCCCCATAATTTTTATATTTATAATTTTATAATTTTGAATATTTGATAGAGTTGTTAAAATATGTTATTTGGTTCAGGTGAACTACTCTCTCTCTCCTTTGCACAGACTGGAGTGGGAATAGTAAATTTGACCCCTTTGGTGTCCAATGCTTTCCTACTGTTGCATAGACTGGAGTGGGAATAGTAAATGTTACCCCTCCTGAGTCCAACGTTTTCCCTACTATTGCACCTACAAGAGTGGGAATAGTAAATTTTACCCCCCTGCTGTCCAACACTTTCCCTACTGTTGCACAGACTGGAGTGGGAATAATACATTTTACCCCTCCGGTGTCCAACGGTTTCCCTACAGTTGCACCTACTGTTGTATGGACTGGAGTGGGAATAGTTTATTTATTATTTACTGAGATTAATAGTTTTGTTAAAATTGTTTAAATATATATATATTATTATGTGCTTGTGTATTTAATTATATATATATATATATATATATATAAATGTTTGGAATTTTTAAGATAGTTTCAGTAAAACTATATTTTTATAGTTTACTTTTTATGTATAACTAAATTGTCAATATTTTAAATGTCTTTGTAGTTTATTTGTTACATTTTTATGTGTATTCATTATTATATATATATATATATATATATATATATATGTATATATATCCCAGTACGAAGAGCTCCTTCTGGAAAGCACAAGACCCGTGGGAGGTGGCGTGTAACGCTGGCGGAGAAACCAGCAAATCAATCCAAAATAAGCAGCAAGTGTACACGCACTCAAGAAGCAGCCAGGCAGGTTCCGATACCATAAATGATTTATTACTTCATAAATCCAAACGTGACGCGTTTCGGCAGTCCTGCTGCCTTGATCACAACAAAGTAATGCAGATACCACAGTGTGATTTAAACACTACATGGAAATTAAAGTAGGACTATCAACGTGAAACCTACCCAACTGTTTGTATGGCGGCCATTTTAAAGTGGTGAATTATACATCAAATAGTGGGACTGCAACACACAATTGTGTCTTGGTTGAGACCTTCAGTAGTTGCATTGAAGAAACGCTAATTGCGAAATGAAAGCAAAATTTAGAGCTAGTTACCTGTTGGAAAGTGTACATACGGACAATAAATAGTCCTATACTTATGAAATGGCAAGTTAACACAGATTACTGTAACGGACCTACCCACATACGTAAAATGTCGGTCCCACATGAATACTGACAAAGGGGTCGATTCCGATTCGGGCCGGAAATTTCTCCGACCGAGCCGGACCCGGAGAGATTTCCGACCGAATCGGACCCGTGCAGTCCGACCGAACGCAGTACGATGCGCACGTATGCCATCGGACCCGAGTCGGTCGGACTCCATTGAAGTCAATGGGAGCCGGTCGCACAACGCGTACGCGGGCTCCCATTGACTCAATGGGTGCGAGTCGGACAAGTGCGCCCCTACAGCGGGTACGCGGCGGAGCGATTCGCGCCGTACACGCACAGGTAGGGGACCCATGGGTCCCCCTGTGTGCGACTCCGCGCGGCTACGCGTACAGGGGGTCCGACACGGACCCCCAAAGTACGGCTCCGACAGCTCTTTCGAGCCGGAGTGCGCGGCTCGGTCGGGACTGCTCGCGGTGCGCATCGTACTTACCCGGCCGGGGAACGTCTCCATTGCGCGGTGCGAGTCGAGTCCGAGCGTGTCGGTCGGTGCGGTTCGAGCCGGGAACGAGTCGGTCGGAGCGGTCGGGACGCCCGGACGAGTCGGTCGGCGACTCCGCATCGTACTCGCCGGCCAGACCCGCGTACGATTCGGTCGGGAAACAGGGCTCCGAATCGGATCCGGTAAAGCCGAATCCGATTCGGAGCCCTACCGGCCGAGATCGGAATCGGCCCCTAAGTGTCATAAAATAATCTAACATTGCCGTAACAAGCTAAAGTCGGGCGAAACCAGTTAAACAGGGTATCGTTATTCTAGGCAAAGTGCCTCTGCAGTCAAAGAGTAATGTCCGTAAGAATGCAATAGTTCATAGTCCAAATGTCCATTCCTCTGTAAAAATCACTTGTGTTGTAACTACACAGTTACTACATTGGTGCAAAATTGAACAAATAAAATTAAAGATGAAGGAAGAAAGAAAAGACAATCTTATCTGGAATTGGCGAACCAGCTTCATATGAAGGATAAGGGTAGGGATCCCACAGACGGACAGCAAGGTTATCCGGGTCCCTTCCTTTCCTCCTGAAGAGAGAAAGAAGAGATAGATAGTTATCAAATACATTGAATGTGTAAACAGCTCAAAAAAAGAGAGAAAGAAAGATCACAATATAAGATGTAGAGAATAGATAATAACAAACAGCAAAATACATATCACGAGTAATCAATTACTATGTAAATGTACTGTCATCTCTTCGTCAAGATTGTGCCCTCCGGGGTAGCGAGTCCCTAAGTCTATGATGTACTTGGACTCTTGCTTACGTAACTGTAGTAACCTGTTGCCACCTCGGATGTTGGCATGTACTTGTTCGATAGCAAAATATTGTAGTTTAGAATTATCTGAATAATGATGTGTTTCAAAGTGACGTGCAATCGGGTAGTGTTGATCTTTATTGGTGATTGCCCGCATATGTTCCATGATCCTCTTTTTTGCCATGTGCTTTGTGCTTCCAACGTAGCGTAAGTTACAAGGACACACAAGCACATACACAACGAAAGAGGAACTGCAAGTAATGAATTGGTTTATGGGCACCTTCACACCTTTACAGGGATTGTCAAATTCTGTTACCATGATGCTATTTTTACAAGCCTTGCAATGACTGCATGGGTAAAAACCTTTGAGATTCATATTGTTGTGTAGAGGTTTGGTAGTAATGTCATTATGCATGAGTGCATCCCTCAAATTGCGACCTCTGCGGTAGGTTATTATAGGTCTAGTGGGGATAGATTTGCCTATTATAGGGTCTTTAGACAATATTTCCCAGTTTCTGGTAAGGATCTTGTGAACTTCCTTGGAATCATTGTTATATGTCAAGATGACCCTGGTCATCTCTGTCTCATCATCATCAGCTTGAACAGAATCCTGCAGTAACGTGTCCCTATCTTTCAGTTTTGCTTTCTCAACAGCTTTCTGTAATACCCACCCAGGGTAACCTCTTTCAGAAAACCTGCCAAGCATGATTTTTTGTTCCGCTAGAAAGGACTCCTCAGAGCTGCAGTTGCGCTTAGTTCTGAGGAGTTCCCCATAGGGGATACTCCATTTTAAATTTTCTGGGTGGCTGCTCATGGCGTGTAAAAGACTGTTGCCAGCAGTGGATTTTCTATAGAGTTCAGTGTGTATTTGATTTTCTTTAATCACCACTTTTGTGTCTAAAAATACCACAGAGTTACTGCTAGCGTTGCTGGTAAGGGTGAGATTTTTGTTGTTGCAGTTCAATTTGTTGACAAAATTAGAGACCTCTGTCTCTGTGCCCCTCCAGATCACGAACAGGTCATCGATGAACCGTAGCCATACGACGACCTGTTCAAAATCCTTGGTCAAATTGGGGTCAGTTGTGATGTCTTCCTCCCATGCCCCCAGAAAAAGATTAGCAAAACTGGGGGCAAAACAAGTCCCCATGGCGGTACCAAGGGTCTGTCTGTAGATGTCACCATTGAATAGGAAGTAATTGTTGGTAAGACAATAGCGAATCATCTCAACAAGCATTTTAGTATGTTCTAAATACCGTATAGGGCGTTGATTGAGATATTTCTGGCAGGCTCGTATCCCTTCCTCATGATCAATTATCGTGTACAATGAACTGACATCCATGGTCACCAATAGAAAATCTGGTTGCCACTGGATGTCTTTGATTTTAGTGAGGAAGTCTTTCGTATCTCTAACGTGTGAAGGTAAGGTGGAGACTTTGTCAATGAGAAAGTGATCAACATATCTGGAGACATTCTCCATTGCACTGTCCCTTGAAGAGACTATTGGTCTCCCTGGGGGATTAAGTGCATTTTTGTGAATCTTGGGGAGAAGGTACAGGACAGGTAACTTGGGGAAATCATGCTTGAGAAAGCAGTATTACACCCAAATTAATAGTCCCTGGTCTCTCCAATCAGTGAGTAATCTCCAGATACCAGTGACACTGGTGGTATATTCATCCCTAGTGCTTTTCATGTAGAATCTGGAGTCACTTAATTGGCGCATAGCCTCAGTAACATACATGGTTTTACTTAGAATCACAACGTTGCCACCTTTATCCGCAGGTCTGATCACAATAGTGTCATCAGTAGCCAAATCATTTATGATATTTTTCTGTGCTGTACTGAGATTGTATGTTTTAGGTTCAGTTCTTCTAAACCACATGTGTTGTCGAAATCTCAGTAATTGGCTAGTTACCATGTCTTGAAAGGTATCGATATTATCATGTGGCATGGTCGGGAGAAATGTAGATTGTGGTTTGAATTTAGAGTTTGCAGCTTTGTCATAAGTGATCTCAAGATCATCTAAAATTTCACATACATTGCTGTAATTACTCCCCCTACCATCTTCCAGATCATGCATAGTTAATAAAGTGTCAATGTCACTGATATTGAGTTCTCCACCAACATCCGATCTTTGTACGATGTTGGTCATTGTTCTGTTATCAGGCTTGAGTTGATGCCATTTCTGCAATTTGAGTTTGCGACAAAATTTTAAAATGTCAATGCGTGTATTTACATAGTCTAGTGGGAACTTCGGACAAAATGATAATCCCAGATACAGAGTTCTCTTTTCCAGTAGCGTTAAATTCTTGCCAAAGTCCAGTTCTTTGCTGTATTGTATTCCACAATGCATTTGGGGAAGAGAAGGGGAAACGAAGGAGGTGTTGTCCTCTTTCTGGCAGACTGCGTGCCTCCGTTTCAAGCAAGTATTCATTGCGTGGCAACAAAGTGCACTGTGCTTTTATTTTCTCCCAAATGCATCGTGGAATACAATACAGCAAAGAACTGGACTTTGGCAAGAATTTAACGCTACAAATGCACAATAGAATACGATGTCGAGCCAAGCTGTAAATTTGAAAAATTTAAATTTGAATATTGATGCATCTAGGGAACTGTGGTCTCAAGCAAGGACCACATGACCACTTGGACATTAATTAAACTCACCTGTGAACAAGGCGCTTCGCGCCGAAACGCGTAAGGTTTTAAGAGTTGTTCATGCTGCCACGCAAATCAGACAAAATAAATGTCAGCATGAAAGGATGTCGAAGCTGTGGGCTCTGTCTGTTTTCATATATATATATATATAGACACATCACCAATTGGCTCCATTCTAGCGCGCTTCCTGGCTGGTGCATTTACCACCAATGAAAAATGTACGCCGCACTCCAGGAATTATAATCCATCAATGCCAATACTTTATTCCACCATCTCCATATTGGGATAGGTTAATGACAAGGTTCTCCTTCATATTGGTGCGCACTTTATGTGTTACTTCTTCTGTCTGTTTCATAGAGGATATTTGTTTGTATTTTAATGATCCCCTCCTTGTTTTTCTTCCCTTGGGCGACTGGTTGATCTTTCTCTTCCTCGTCCTCATATATATATATTGTTGGTGCGAGGGAGGTTTTCGCACAAATAAATCACACAAAAAAGAATTCCCGTGAGTGCTGTGCTTCTTTCGGACTGACTTGGATTGTTCACCGCTGTGGCAATATATATATATATATATATATATATATATATATATATATATATATATATATATATATATATATATATATATATATATTCTTACACAAAAGTACAATAGTACTAAAAGGACGCACTCATGGGTATCTTTGAACAGATTAATTTATTGTGCGGACCCCCTCCCCGGGCACCGACATATATATATATATATATATATATATATATATATATATATATATATATATATATATATATATATTTTTTTATATATATATATCCACTATAAAGTTGGGTAGGCGCACTCTCAGGAACAGCAAAAGTAGTCACAGTGTTGCAGGAAGCTGTTTATTCACACAACGCGTTTCGACTGCCCAGCAGCCTTGGTCACATGTGCATACATCACCTCTAGGGTCTCCTTAAAAATGCATGGTAGAAATAAAGAGAGGGACACAATAAAGTCCAATGTGTGGGCCATATTGGAACGTGGATCTATAGAGTCCGTGAGAGTAGAACATGCCATGGTGACTGTAAATCATGCCAAATGTTAGAATGACAAAGCCAAAAGCGCAAACAATGATGAGGACAGATAGCCCGGTAGTTAAGTGAATCGCAATTGGCACCCAAATGGTGAAGGCTAGCTGTCTGGGGCTAAGTGCTCCAAAAGGTTACAATGCTACTGCCGACCTAGACCAAAGAACATCACCCGGCAGTCCTGTAGGCGTGTAGGCACAGTTCCTAAATGGCGCCGCGTTCAACGGTGATTCCCATGTAAAATGGGTAGGTCTGAAGTGAATGGCAATGTGGCGAATGTCGAAATGAATACTCAAAATAAGTGTGTCATGGGTACCGGACATGTGTACCCACTCACGATTAACCATAACTGCATAGTGCATCACGTTCCACTAAATTATGCATCTGAAAAAAATTTCATGCATAAATCCTATCTGTGATGGAGTCCCAGAAGTGAAGAAGAAGAAAAGGGTAGGGAGGCCCGTGCAAGTGAGTTTGTGGTGAAGGGTCCCTTCCTTTCCTCCTACAAAGAAGAAAAAAACACAAAAGAAAGTTAGCAACAATGTGCAAAGTTAAAAACACTTAATGTACAAGTTTCATTCTCATTGCAGAAGAAAGAAGAGTACGGTTAGGTATAGAGGTGAAGAAATCATTCCTCTTTGAGGTGAACTGCAAGTTCCTAATCCTGGTTAAGCCCTCCCGGGATTTTTGTCTGGAAGTCAACTATGTATTTGGACTCCCTTTTTCTGAGTTTCAGAATCCTGTCCCCACCCCTGTGATCATTGGTAATCTGTTCAATGGCACAGTATGTAAGTTGGGATGAGTCTGAGAAATGCTTGTCTTGGAAGTGCTGGCTACCGGATACATGGGATCCCTGTTGTTGACGGCCCTCATGTGTTCTAAGATTCTCTTCTTGGCCATCAGTGTGGTGCTACCGATGTACCAGAGTTTTCAAGGACACTCAATGATGTAGATGACGAAATTAGTGCTGCATGTGAGAAATTGTGAGATAACCTTCTTGGTATGCCCTCGTCTCATTTCCTTGCGCATCAGACTGTTTTTGCACGCCTTGCAATGGCCGCAGGGAAAGAAACCCTGTAGATTATGCATGTTGCCCCCACTGGTCGTAGTGATGTCACTATGGACTAACATGTCCCTGAGGCTGCGCCCTTTCCTGTAGGTAATGCGAGGTCTATCTTCCATGCTGTTACCTATGGCTGTGTCACTTCTAAGGATGTCCCAATTTTTAGCAAGAATACACTTGACATTGCTGGCATCGCCATCATATGTCAGGATGATCCTGGTGCCGTTGTCAGAACATTCAGTCCCGGCGTTGGTCTTGTCAGCAAGTGTCTCCTGTCTGGTGATGCTGTCAGCTCTCTTACTGGCCCTCTTGAGGACCCAGTTTGGGTAACCTCTTTCCCTGAATCTCATCAACATGATCTCACGTTCATGTTGATAAGCTGTCTTGGTGTTGCAATTCCGTTTGGCTCTTCATAACTCCCCATAGGGGATGCTCCACTTAACAGTCTCGGGATGGCTGCTCAGTGCATGCAGTAAGCTGTTGCCAGCTCTACTCTTGCGAAAAAGTTCAGTGTGGATGGTTTTCTGCCTGATGCTAATCTTGATGTCAAGATACTCAACCGTGGTGTCGCTGATCTTGCCTGTTAGTTGTATGTTGCAGTTGTTATTATTCAGCTTTTTGATGAAATAATGAAGAGGTCATCTATGTACCTGAGCCATACCACAACACGCCCAAGATCTTGTGTAAGCTCTGGGCTCTGGTACAATTCCTCCTCCCACAGGCCCATGAACAGGTTAACAAAACTCAGTGCGAAGCATGAGCCCATGGCAGTCCCTGTCGTCTGCCTGTAGATAGCACCATTGAACAGGAATATATTGTTCCTGAGACAATGTGCTATCATCTCCAGGTTCATGATGGTATGTTCCCTGTACCTGATGTCTCCTGCGTAAAAAGTGGCGACATGCTTCAAGTCCTTGTTCATGGTCTATAATGGTGTACAGTGAATTGACGTCGTGGGTGATCAACAAGTAATCATCCTCCCATTCAATGTTCTGTAATTTACACAGAAAGTCCTCCATGTCCCTGATGTAGGAGTCCAGCTTGAATACGTGATCCCTCAAAAAGTGGTCAACGTATTTGGACACATGTTCGAGAACACTGCCCCTGGACGAAACAATGGGACATCCTGATGGGACAAGAGGGTCCTTGTGTATCTCAGGAAGAAGATACAAAACTGGGAGCTTAGGGTGGTCCTTTTTGAGAAAACAATATTCCTCCCATTCAAGTATCCCCCTGTCCCTCCATTCGATCAACTTGTCCCATATGGTGGTGATACTGTCAGTGTACTCCTCTCTAGAGATGGGAACGTAAAATCTGTTGTCACTAAGTTGCCTCATGGCCTCAGAAATGTACATGTCTTTGTCAAGTAAAATAACATTGCCCCCCTTGTCAGCTGGACGTATAACAATCTCACTGTCCCCAGCTAGGGAGACTAGTGCCTGTCTCTGTGTAAAGGTAAGATTGTTGGGAGCCCTGTTCTTGTAGCCAGATTTGTGACGTAGCTCTATGAGAGACTTGGTGACTACCTCGTGAAAGGTATCTATGTTATCATGTGGGAGAGTGGGATAGAAAGTGGCTGCTGCATCGTGTGTTATGCCCAGTTCATCTAACACAGAGGTTTCAGTAATCTCAGGTCCTATGTGCTCCGGCTCCTGTTGCAATTGCAACAGAGTCACTAGGGTATCCATGTCCCTGATATCAAGATCTATCTCATTGCCATGGGCAAGAGAGGGATTTCTACCTATGGGTGCAGTCAGCCTTAATTTGTGCCATTTCTTTAATTTGAGTTTACCAATGTACTTATATAGGTCAATCCTAGTGTTGGTGTAGTTGAAAACAGAAGAGGGACAGAAAGAAAGACCCAGGCAAAGAGTACGTTTTTCAATGTCATTAAGGGGTCTTTTCAAGAGATCAATAATAGTCCTATTAACCATCTCGGGAGCCATTACAGTGTCTTCTTGGAGCTTGCGGTGTTGTTTCCCATGCACCCCGTCCTTTTCCTCTTCCGCCATCTTTGTTGGATGCGTAATCTTCTTTGGCGGCTCCTCCTCTGCCTTTTCCTGTGCCCCGTCCTCTCTGTCCTTTTGGTTTCGGTATCGGGGTGTCTCTCGTCGTCTGCCTCCCCCATCGCAGCAGACGATATCCGTCTAAAAAAGTCACCGGTCGGGTGACTCTTTCGTTGCCAGATGCACTGCTGCCTGATGTTACAGATTCGACGTCACTGGCAGTCGATTGTTCGGACAACGAGCTCTCAGCAGCTGACTGCTGTGTATCATTAGTGGCAGTCTTGTCTGTGTAGAGATGGTCATACTTCCTGCTGAACATCAGAATCCTCCCACTCTCGTAGTCACAATAATCTCTGTGCAGTTTCCGCTGTTTGTGGGCTTTGATGTCTTCCTCATGGTTTCTGAGCCGCTCTTTCATGCTCTCCATAAGTTTTTTAAAGTTACTTTGTTCCATGTTGGTCTCAACATCTTCCTGTATTAATTTTATCTCCACTAGCAATGCCTCACGGTCAATCCACGCATATCTCACCAATATTTCTAGCATGCGTCTTGAGCTTGCCGCTGAATTTTCGGACCATTCTTCCAGCATTTTAGAATAGGGTGAATCATAGGACGGGGTGGTAAATATCCTCAATCCTCTCGGTACCATATTATTGTCTATATAGTTCTGTAGTGAGATAGCCTCTCACCATTTGGATATCTCGGTCTTTCTCATTTTCTCAAGTTTTCTTAGTTTGTCCTCCAGGGGTTGAACTTGGTTACTTTTGGTTGTTTTAGACACCCCCATCCCTGGTGTTCATGCAAAGAGAGTGAGAGCGGCCGCCCTCCTCTCCACCTCTTCCTCCTTACTGCAAATACAGATTCCTTTTTGCTGATGTGTGAAAATTGATGCTGCTCCCCTGTACACAATGTCAGGTTCCTCCTGCCGTAAGTATTTGATTTCTGTATTGTATTGGTAATAATGTTAATGATAGCAATGTTAGACACACCGTGAATGAGAGCAACGTGTGTTGAGTAGTACGTCACTGCTGTGTGTCGTCCCAGTAACTGAACATGGATTACAAATTGTTCAAAGTTTCAATGTCCCACTACATGCAGTCAAACATAGGGGGTGACGTTTCTGAATAACCAATGAAAGCTCTGCGTAAGCAAATGTGTGTGTTGGTTATTAGGCAACAAAACTGTCAGTATCCCTTGGAGACAGCAAAGCTACAAACATTGGTTTAACAAGCCATGCATCTGATAGAAACACTGAACTCCCCACACTGCTGTAGGTAGGTATAGACCCGAGTCAACGGAGGGTCTGAAGTACAGTGCTGGAAATGGAAGTTCAGTAGGTAAGAGCCCCCCGGTTGTGTCAACTAATCCAGTACGGGCTTACCTTGTGTGTTGCTCCACATCAACTGATTCATTGTCATGCCATTGCCACCAGACTTCCCCTGTATGTAGCGCATTCACCTAACTCCCCGCTGGTGTCAGGATCCAAGTAGGGGGTTAGAGACAGTCTCTTGGGATTTACAATCACGTCCCTGTGGTCCCGAGCCTCCAGATGGCGTACGAAACAGTGATTGGTTGAATAGTCCCCACAGTGCTGCTGTTAGGCACAAACCCTGTGTTGGGCTTAGTGCGTGGTCTCTGGGCGGGTGTGTCCACCATAAATACTGCTGATCACTGATTTCCTTACTGGTTCCAAAATGTGCACCGATGCGGGAACCAAGACGCCTGGGATGTCCCCTCTCGTGAGTGAGTCACCATGGCATGTACTACTCTCACGGACTCTATAGACCCACGTTCCAATATGGCCGACACATTGGACTTTATTGTGTCCCTCTCTTTATTTCTACCATGCATTTTTAAGGACACCCTAGTGGTGATGTATGCACATGTGACCAAGGCTGCTGGGCAGCCGAAACGCGTTGTGTGAATAAACAGCTTCCTGCAACACTGTGACTACTTTTGCTGTTCCTGAGAGTGCGCCTACCCAACTTTATAGTGAATCTCCAGCCGGTACGCTCTGCTGGCATGCGCACCACCTCCCATGGGTCCCACAGTTCCAAAAGGGGCAAAAAGGAAATTATATATATATATATATATATATATATATATATATATATATATATATATATATATATATATATAAATATATATATATATATATGTGTTTTATTAGTAAATTTTTTTAAAAAATTACAAAATTATAATATAAATTAAAATTAATATTTTGTAAAATAGTTTTACATAATATATGTGTGCATGAACATACACACATACATATATGTGTGTGCGTGTTTAAATTAGTATATTTTTATATATATTTTTAAATATTACTTAAACATATTTAATTTACATTATATAAATGCTATATGTTAAAATATTTAAGATGTACTACTTTTAACTATATATATATATATATATATATATATATATATATATATATATATATATATATATATATGTGTGTTAAAAAACTAAAATGTCTATATTTTTCGATATTAGTGTAAAATTATATTTTTGTTTTCAATATTTTTATACTTTCCTGTATATGTATAGGAAAACTATCTTTGAAAACTTTCTGTGCTCGATATTTTTGACACGATATTTCTGTTGCACGATATTTCTGGTTTCAATATTGTGTCTGAGTGTGGAAAGCACACTTCTGCGCTCTGGGTAAATACCACTCTGTCCACCTTCAATTGGAGTGTGAAGAATCGGACGCAAGCTCAAACAAAGCCATTTATTATGCTAGCGGGTACAATACACAACTCCGCATTCAGATGGCATGTGTAGACTGGACAAAAAACTCTTAGGGCCCGATTACAATGTCGTTTGGAAACTGTCCTGAAGGAATAGGGTCCGGACTAGTTTCCAAACTAATCAGGTCCTACGAGTCCGGACGACCGATTACGATGCCGCCCAACATCGTTCGGTCAGACTCGCATTGACTTCAATGGGAGCCTGTGTTCCGAACGAGAACACAGGCTCCCATTGATAAAAGGGGTGGTTGGGGAAAACCTTGCACCCTGTGGCAGTCACCCCATGGTGCCTGCCACATTGTGCATGGTTGGGAAGAGGGGTCTCATTGGTACCCCCACAGGCTACATCCATATGTCTCCAGATGAAGGGGGCCCGCAACAGGCCCCCAAAGACCGATCCCGGCAGCCGTTTAATCTTGGGCAAACCGAATAGGAACGGCTGTCCGAATCGGTCGTCGTAATCACCCGTCCAGAAACGGTGTCCATAGAGCTGTACAATTCGGCTCCGAAAGACTCGGACTGTCCCAATGCCTTTCGGAACCGATTCGGACTGCTTGAACGGTTTCCGGCCATCGTACTCAAACGTTGGGAAATCTGTATGATTCAGTCGGGAACAAGGGTTCCGAATCGTAATTCTGCAATACCGAATCCCATCCGGAGCCCTTCCTAACAACATCGTAATCGGCCCCTTAGTCTGCCATATTTAGACAATACTCAAAGCAGAGCTTACATGGCTACATACTAAATTGCTTAATAGTGGAAATTCCCTGTGCCAGCTCGAGGCCGGTTCAAGAGGTGCATCTTACCGGATAAGTGCTTAGTATCAGTTATAAGACCTTTTAGTTCTGTGGTTTATCAGCTACATCTCATAAACATATAAGTAAATTAAGATACAACAGTCATCTTCCAGCATGTCGGCGAGTTGCATAAATGAACAAAGTTCTTTGCTGACCTAGTGAAGTGGAAAATTTCGAGTTGCTTTGAGTTGAACAATATTTAGGCCAAGTATAACAAAATGATTGTGCTTTTAGTTCACTCTATAATCCATTTCAAAAGTTAATTTTCTCAGGCGGCCCATGAACTAAAAGTTCATTCATGTAATCTCAATATTCATTAAGTCAGATATTTCATTTTGTTGCATCAGCATGTCATTTGCCTTGTAAATAGAAGTAGGTGCAGGTTTGCAAAATGATAGACACATTGTAAAACACATTGGGAGGCAATTTATGCATAAACATAACCCTACGATAACTCCTCACACTATTACCACTATAGTGAGTGTAGGACTTGGCCTTTTTGGCTAAAGTTCCCTAAACCTTTTGCTTTCCCCCTAGACCGTTTTCCTGACATAGAGTTGCCAATTATGATGCTTTGGGTACTTTGCCACTGCTGATCAGTGTCAAAGTACAAGTGTTCCCTGTGTAAAGTGTAATGGTAATTGGTTGGCCATGATTGGTATGTTTGCCTTACTAGTAAAGTCCCTAGTGATGTGCACTGTGTGTGCCAGGGCTAGTAATGCAAAGGTGCGTGGAGAAGGGAACTCAGGCCTTTGCTAAGTTAGCATGTTGTCCTGACAAGTGCAACCACTTGTCAGGCCTTACTTTCCCTTTTGCATACACAGTGGGCACCCCTGTGGTAGGTCCCGGGTAGCCCCTGGGCAGGGTGCAGTGTAAATAAAAGGCAGGACATATACTGAGGTGTGTGTTATGTCCTGACAGTGAAAAACACTCCATTTCGTTTTTCACTGGTGAAAGGCCCTCCTGCCCATAGGACAGAATGGGGAGGCTGGGTATTGTGTTTGTTAGCCTAGTTTCCCATAAGTTTAAAATGGAGAGGTGAAGTTTAGTATGTATGAACTCACAGTGTCGTAACACATCTTTCTATGAAAGTGGTTTTTTCACTGTGTGTTCAGAAACCACTCTTTTAGAAAGTGGCTGAGTTTGTGCTTTAAGCATTTCTGTGTGTCTCTGCTGAATGTGGATTGACTGTCTGGATCTGAGAGGGGAGAGGAGCTGGGGGAGGTCTTGACCCAGGGAGGGGTTGAGATGGCACCAGGCTGACCTGCATCTGGAGAGTAGGCAGAGGAGAAGCCCCGGGAGGTGAAGAGGCCTGGGTTGCGGCTATAAAACTATTGACCCATCTCCGGCTGAGTGATTAAGGCTCCAGACCCCCAGTATCAAAGGGAGAAAGGTGACACTGGGAGGGAGACACCCAGAACTGATTTAGGCAGGGGTCAGGGACCCCTGAGCACAACAAACTTCAAAGACATTTAGGGGTATAACTATGAGAGCTGAGACCCCTGAACGTTGGAATAGAAATGGATTGAGACTGAAAAGGCTTGGACCCATTTCGTGGTCAAGAGGAACCTCTGCTAAGGAAGGAACAACTGAAGAGACTGCTGGGAAGGACCGACCCTTGCTTCATGATCTGAGGCTGGTCTGCAGTTTGCTGTTTTAACCAAGGAAGAGGCTGTTGGGACTGTGCTTTGTGCGCTGGGTCCCCCTGCTTGAAGAAGACTGTGCTTTGTCCTGTGTCTTGTTACCCCAAGGGCCAGAGGTGAGCTGGCTCCCTGTTTGGAAACACAGGAACATAAAAGTTTCCAGAGAAGTTTCAAGCGACGCGGTGGGCGTGTGTTGTGGCAGCTTGAGACCCTCGGAAGGTGTGCCCTGTGATCTTGGACACACGGAGGAGAAGTGAGACTCGGACACACTGGGTGCGTGTCGTGGTGCACAGGAGGCGTTGGTGAAGAGCGCCTGGTCAACGTGTGCACTGAAGGTGAAGTGAGTCTCGGACGTGCTGGGTGCGTGTCGTGGTGCACCGCAGGCGTTGGTGAAGAGCGCCTGGTCAGCGTGTGCATCGGAGGTGACGTGAGACTCGGACGCGCAGGGTGCGTGTCGTGGTGCACGTCAGGCGCTGGTGAAGAGCACCTGGTCAGCGAGTGCACCGGAGGAGAAGTGAGGCTCGGACACGGTGAGCGTGTCGGGGTGCGGCCGAAGGCATTGGTGAAGAACGCCTGGATATCGGGGCACTGGAGTTGGAGTAAGTCTCAGTCAAGCAGTGTGCGTGCTTTGGTGCAACCTGGGACTGTGAAGGTGATCGGCTGATCATCGTGGGCACCGGAAGAAAGTGAGTCTCTGCAGCGTGGTGTGCGTGTCTTGCTGCCAACTGAGACCGCAGGAAGGAGTGCCTGGTGAACGTGCACTCGGAGTCGACGTGAAGTCCCATCAGCGTTGTGTGTGTGGCTTCGTGCCAGAGGAGACCCGGAGGGTGCTGTGGTGAATGTGCACCCAGAGTAACGTAATCTCAGAGGCGTGGGGTACGTGTGCCCTGCGGCCGCCTGAGACCTTCCTAACAGTCGCGGCCCGGACCGGCAGCCCCGGAGGAGCTGAGCTGCCAGGCCGAGCCGCTGCGGCCCATTGAGAAAGTTCTGCACGGAAGGCCCAGTTCGCTGAAGGAGGAGAGGAGAGTGGGGTCGCGCCCCCAGGTAACGTGGATCACTGCCTGGGCGGGGTGCGGGCTCGGAGGGACACTCTCTCGGCCTCTCAGTCCTTCTGGCAACGTGAGCCTTTGCTTCGGCTCAGATTGGGGCCCGTGCTGACCAAAGGAGTGGCAGTACTGGGCCAGAGTGAGAAGCTGTACTTTATGTCATCGTTGATACGTGTGGGGGGCAACTGTTATCGAAGAGGCTGACTGTCGTAATACACATTGCCAATATTGCTGCTAACGAACTGCTGGACTGTCTTATGACCCCTGACATTATTTATGCATAACGAAGTACACGATTGTAGCGCTACGCATTGCATTATTTCTCCATTGCAAAGTACAGGATTGTAGCTACGCATTGCATTATTCCTTAATTGCAAAGTACATGATTGTAGCGGTGCGCATTGCATTATTTCTTCATTGCAAAGTACGTGATTGGGGTGTGACGCATTGCATTATTCCTTCATTGCGCAGTACATGATTGTAGCGGTACGCATTGCATTATTTCTCCCATTGCAAGGTACCGGGGTGTATCGTTACGCATTGTATTATTTCTCCTTTGCCCAGCACAGGATTGTATCGTTACGCAGCGCACTAATGTTTGTCCATTGCAACGTGTGCTTCTAGCATTGCGACCAGCATAGCATTTTGAAAGCGGTGGTTGGGATTTGAACCTACCAACCAGCCGGAACGAATATTACCCTTTATTATATGTTGGCTTTTGTATCGTGTGGTCTGATCGTATATCTTTTTATATAAAGTTTATACTTGTTTTATCAAACTCGTGTGAAGTCCATTTGTGGTGTCACCAGTGGGTTGCTGTGAGTGTGGTTGCACATACTGTACACTCGTGCCTTGGAGATAGGCCTGGCTGCTCGTGCCAAGCTACTAAGGGGGTGAGCAGGGCTATCTCAAACGGTGTCTTTACTTGGCCTAACGTTGAGTGAGGAGTCCCGGGTCTTGCATTTGGTGACAGTGGTGCGGGACTGGGACTCCGGCTTCCAACATTTGGCGGCAGAGTGGTGGGATACGATCCTAACATAATTGAAACGCGTGTGTGCAAAACCACTCACAGTAATTGGTGTACATCATAAATTGATCGCAGACCACGACGCAACAACATATTGTTTTGAGTTGTTGGTTCTATTGTTGAGTAACCTTTAAACCACACATCATGTCTCAGGAGGGAAGCCAGATAGCCGGTGAGGTTGCGGCTGCAGAATTAGAGTTTAACATTGAGGCATTGTTTACCTACAAGGTTGATCAGTTGAGGAAATTCTGCAGAGCTTTGGGATGTCCCATGAAGGGTAGCGCCAAGAAGGAGGAGCTGCAAGTGGCCTTAAGGGCCTGGTGGGAAGCCAAAGAGGCTCAGGAGATGGGTGATGTTGAGGTGGATGAGGATGACCCAGGGAATGGATTTGGTCCACAGGAGTTGCCAGTGGAGGGACCAGCCACAGGGGCTGGTAGTAGCCATTCAGGGAGGAGTTTTTCACCAGAGGAGTTGGAGGAAAACCAAAGGGTCAGACTGCATGAGTTGGAGGTGTTAAAACTTAAAACTCAAGCAGAGGAGAGCAGGAACGCTCTCGCATTGGAAGAGAAACGGATTCTCTTCGCTCTTGAGTTAAGCATGAGGGAACTGGACATTAAGGGTAAACAAGCAGAGTCCAGTTCGAATGGTGGCAGCGCACCACCAGTAGGGAAGGTGTACATTCCCAAGGATTTAGTGCGAGATTACCAGAGGGGTGATGATATTTATGCGTGGTTCACGGCATATGAGATCGCACTAAGGATGAATGAGGTGCCTGAAAAGCATTGGGGGGCGGGCCTATGGAAACACTTTGAGGCTTCGGGGAGGGACATTCTATCACCTTTAGAGAGGGCGGGAACTCTGACCTACGCCAACATGAGGGAGGCTTTATGCCTCCGGTATGGGCTCACTCCTGAACAATACTGGCAGAAGTTCAGGACCTCCAAGAAACTAGAATCCCGTACTTGGGTAGAATGTGTGAATGAGTACACACGGGCACTGGATGGTTGGATGCTGGGCAGCAAGGTCAATGATTTTAAGGGCTTATGCAATTTAATCAGTTGGGAGCACTTGAGTAGTCTGTGTGTTCCAGAGCTGCGCCAGCATCTATTGGATAGTAAGCTGACTGATCCCAGAAAGCTTGCTGAGGAGGCGGACCGCTGGACTAGTACCCGGATCCACAAGGGGATTGGGAGTACCACTGCCAAGAGTATGCAGGGTCCCCCGCCAAAGGTGGGGGAGGACAAGGGTAACCACAAGGAGTCCTCTAAAGGGCCCCAAGGTAGTTCCCCAAGAAAGGGTCCCAGTCCCCCAAGTCCAAGAGGGCCTGGGCCTTCAAGGGCAAGAAGGAGCCCCGAGGTCCTCCTACGTGTTACTTCTGTAAAGAAGTGGGTCATATTTCCCCAAAATGCCCCAAAAAGTCATCTGCACCCACTGGTGCTCCAACACCTGGTTTAGTGAGTGTAGCGTTGGGGGAGGAATTGAGTCCTTGGAATGGGGAGAAGCAAGCAGTTATGACCCTGGTCTCCTTAGGAGATCGAGAGATGGTCCAGGAAATCTCTCTGCCTGAGAACAATAAAAAGTACAGGCAGTGGGTGACCATCAATGGATGGAGGGTGGAGGCTCTGAGGGACACCGGAGCCAGTTTGACATCTGTCAGGTGTCAGTGGGTGTCTGAAGAGCAAGTAATTCCCGTTGTGCTTCACCCTGTAATGTCAGCAGACAATTCAGTGCGCCTCTGCAAGGTGGCGCTGGTTCCCTTTGAATGGGGAGGGGTCTCAGGTTCCTTGAAGGTTGTTGTAAGTCCGTCCATGCCTGTAGACTGTCTGCTAGGGAATGACCTGGAGAGTTCCCGCTGGAAGGAGGTGGAGCGCCAGGCGCATTTGGAGACGTTGGGTCTACCTGAGTGGGCCTGTGTGACCACTCGGACTATGGTAGCCAGTAAAAGTATTCAAAAGAACCTGGGGCCTGAAACAGTGGCCCAGGTGCCTGCCAGTAAGAGAAGAGGCAGGGGGCGCGGGAAACCGGCCCCCACAGTTCCACGGTCCAGGAGGAGGCACCCTTTTTCGGGGGATGCCCTGGAGCCTATGGGGTAACAAGTGGCTGAACTGGGGGACCTACCCGGGCTGACCGAATGGCAGCAGGAAGGGGGGCCCTCCAGGGAGGAATTCTGTGAGGAACAGAAGACGTGCCCTTCTCTTGTAGGTTTGCGGCAGCAGGCAGCAAACCAGGCAGCAGGTGATCAGTCAGGATCACACTTGATTTACTGGGAGAACGATCTCCTGTATAGTGAGCCAAGGGTGCCTGAGCCTGGGTCAGCCCGGGCGCTGGTGGTACCCCAGCGCTTCAGAGCCTTCCTATTGGGGTTGGCTCATGATGTACCTTTGGCGGGACATTTGGGGCAGGACAAGACCTTTGAGCGGCTTGTCACCCACTTCTACTGGCCCCAGATGTGCAAGAGTTCTGATACTCATTGCAGGACTTGTCAGACTTGTCAGGCGAGTGGTAAGACTGGAAGGAAGCGAAAGGCTCCCCTCCAACCTTTCCCTGTAGTCAGCACACCCTTTGAGAGGGTGGGCATTGACATTGTAGGGCCTCTGGATCCCAAGACGGCCATGGGCAACAGGTTCATCCTGGTCTTGGTGGACCATGCCACCCGGTACCCGGAAGCCATCCCTCTCCGGACGGTGACAGCCCCCGTGGTGGGCCATGCACTGATGGGGATTTTCTCCCGTGTGGGGTTCCCGAGAGAGGTGGTGTCTGACAGGGGTACTAATTTCATATCGAGGTATATGAAATCTCTGTGGAAGGAGTGCGGTGTAACTTATAAGTTCACCACACTTTACCACCCCCAGGGTAATGGTCTGGTTGAAAGGTTTAACCGGACCTTGAAGGGCATGATTATGGGTCTGGAGGAACCCATGAGGCGTAAGTGGGACGTCCTCTTGCCATGCCTGCTGTTTGCATATAGAGAGGTGCCACAGAAGTCATCGGGGTTCAGTCCCTTTGAGCTCCTGTATGGGCACCCGGTCAGAGGACCCTTGAGTTCGGTGAAGGAGGGCTGGGAGAAGGCTCCTAGTAAACCCCCCAGGATGTATACAGCTACATGCTGGCCTTCAGGAACCAAACTAGGCGTTTCAGGCAGCTCGCTCAGGTGACCCTGGAAGCCAGCCAGGAGGATATGAAACGGTGGTACGACCAGAATGCCACTCTGGTCGAGTTTCAACCTGGGCAGAAAGTGTGGGTGATGGCGCCAGTGGAGCCTTGTGCACTCCAGGACAAGTGGACTGGGCCTTCCCAGGGTACCACTCCAGGGTGGGGTTGGCATGGGAACAGCACCCCTGGAGGGGTCCCCCTGGCCGGGGGGATCCATGGAACAGCATTGTTGGCTCAGGGAGTAGTGATCAAGAAGACCCCCTGGGGTCAGGAAGGTGTGGAACAGGAGGGTGTCCCTGTGGTAGAGGGCCTGTGTCCTGGTTCTATCGCCCGAAGCCGGAAGGTCCATCAAGGTAATGATTGGTCTACCCTGGCTTTTGGCTGAGAGGGGGTTGTGTAAGACTTGGCCTTTTTGGCTAAAGTTCCTTAAACTTTTGCTTTCCCCTAGACCGTTTTCCTGACATAGAGTTGCCAATTTAGATGCTTTGGGTACTTTGCCACTGCTGATCAGTGTCAAAGTACAAGTGTTCCCTGTGTAAAGTGTAATGGTAATTGGTTGGCCATGATTGGTATGTTTGCCTTACTAGTAAAGTCCCTAGTGATGTGCACTGTGTGTGCCAGGGCTAGTAATGCAAAGGTGCGCGGAGAAGGGAACTCAGGCCTACAGTGTAGGGCCTGCGCGCAGTTTGCTAAGTTAGCATGTTGTCCTGACAAGTGCAACTACTTGTCAGGCCTTACTTTCCCTTTTGCGTACACAGTGGGCACCCCTGTGGTAGGTCCCGGGTAGCCCCTTGGCAGGGTGCAGTGTAAGTAAAAGGCAGGACATATACTGAGGTGTTTGTTATGTCCTGACAGTGAAAAACACTCCATTTCGTTTTTCGCTGGTGAAAGGCCATCCTGCCCATAGGACAGAATGGGGGAGGCTGGGTATTGTGTTTGTTAGCCTAGTTTCCCATAAGTTTAAAATGGAGAGGTGAAGTTTAGTATGTATGAACTCACAGTGTCATAACACATCTTTCTATGAAAGTGGTTTTGTCACTGTGTGTTCAGAAACCACTCTTTTAGAAAGTGGCTGAGTTTGTGCTTTAAGCATTTCTGTGTGTCTCTGCTGAATGTGGATTGACTGTCTGGATCTGAGAGGGGAGAGGAGCTGGGGGACGTCTTGACCCAGGGAGGGGTTGAGATGGACCAGGCTGACCTGCATCTGGAGAGTAGGCGGAGGAGAAGCCCTGGGAGGTGAAGAGGCCTGGGTTGCGGCTATAAAACAATTGACCCATCTCCGGCTGAGTTATTAAGGATCCAGACCCCCAGAATCAAAGGGAGAAAGGTGACACTGGGGGGGAGACACCCAGAACTGATTTTGGCAGGGGTCAGGGACCCCTGAGCACAACGAACTTCAAAGACATTTAGGGGTATAACTATGAGAGCTGAGACCCCTGAACGTTGGAATAGAAATGGATTGAGACTGAAAAGGCTTGGACCCATTTCGTGATCAAGAGGAACCTCTGCTAAGTAAGGAACAACAGAAGAGACTGCTGGGAAGGACCGACCCTTGCTTCGTGATCTGGGGCTGGTCTGCAGTTTGCTGTTTTAACCAAGGAAGAGGCTGTTGGGACTGTGCTTTGTGCGCTGGGTCCCCCTGCTTGAAGAAGACTGTGCATTGTGCTGTGTCTTGTTACCCCAAGGGCCCGAGGTGAGCTGGCTCCCTGTTTGGAAACACAGGAACATAAAAGTTTCCGGAGAAGTTTCAAGCGACGCGGTGGGCGCGTGTTGTGGCAGCTTGAGACCCTCAGAAAGGTGTGCCCTGTGATCTTGGACACACGGAGTAGAAGTGAGAATCGGACACGCTGGGTGCGTGTCGTGGTGCACAGGAGGCGTTGGTGAAGAGCGCCTGGTCAACGTGTGCACCGAAGGTGAAGTGAGTCTCGGACGCGCTGGGTGCATGTCATGGTGCACCGCAGGCGTTGGTGAAGAGCGCCTGGTCAGCGTGTGCATCGGAGGTGACGTGAGACTCGGACGCACAGGGTGTGTGTTGTGGTGCACCGCAGGCGCTGGTGAAGAGCGCCTGGTCAGCGGGTGCATCGGAGGTGAAGGGAGTCTCGGACGCGCAGGGTGCGTGTCATGGTGCACAGGAGGCGTTGGTGAGGAGCGCCTGGTCAACGTGTGCATCGGAAGTGGAGTGAGACTCGGACGCGCAGGGTGCGTGTCGGGGTGCACCTGAGGCGCTGGTGAAGAGCGCCTGGTCAGCGTGTGCATCGGAGGTGACGTGAGACTCGGACGTGCAGGGTGTGTGTCGTGGTGCACCGCAGGCGCTGGTGAAGAGCGCCTGGTCAGCGGGTGCATCGGAGGTGAAGGGAGTCTCGGCGCGCAGGGTGCGTGTCGTGGTGCACAGGAGGCGTTGGTGAGGAGCGCCTGGTCAACGTGTGCATCGGAAGTGAGTGAGACTCGGACGCGCAGGGTGCATGTCGGGGTGCACCTGAGGCGCTGGTGAAGAGCGCCTGCTCATCGAGTGCACCGGAGGAGAAGTGAGGCTCAGACACGGTGAGCGTGTCGGGGTGTGGCCGAAGGCGTTGGTGAAGGGCACCTGGATATCCGGGCACCGGAGTTGGAGTAAGTCTCAGTGAAGCAGTGTGCGTGCTTTGGTGCAACCTGGGACTGTGGAGGTGATCGGCTGATCATCGTGGGCACCGGAAGAAAGTGAGTCTCTGCAGCGCGGTGTGCGTGTCTTGGTGCCAACTGAGACCGCAGGAAGGAGTGCCTGGTGAACGTGCACTCGGAGTCGACGTGAAGTCCCATCAGCATTGTGTGTGTGGCTTCGTGCCAGAGGAGACCCGGATGGTGCTGTGGTGAACGTGCACCCGGAGTAACATAATCTCAGAGGCGTGGGGTACGTGTGCCCTGCGGCTGCCTGAGACCTTCCTAACAGTCGCGGCCCAGACCGGCAGCCCCGGAGGAGCTGAGCTGCCAGGCTGAGCCGCTGAGGCCCATTGAGGCAGTTCGCTGAAGGAGGAGAGGAGAGTGGGGTTGCGCCCCCAGGTAACGTGGATCACTGCCTGGGCGGGGTGTGGGCTCGGAGGGACACTCTCTCGGCCTCTCAGTCCTTCTGGCAACGTGAGCCTTTGCTTCGGCTCAGATTGGGGCCCGTACTGACTAAAGGAGTGGCAGTACTGGGGCCAGAGTGAGAAGCTGTACTTTATGTCATCGTTGATACGTGTAGGGGGCAACTGTTATCGAAGAGGCTGACTGTCGTAATACACATTGCCAATATTGCTGCTAACGAACTGCCGGACTGTCTTATGACGCCTGACATTATTTCTGCACAACGAAGTACACGATTGTAGCGCTACGCATTGCATTATTTCTTCATTGCAAAGTACATGATTGTAGCTACGCATTGCATTATTCCTTAATTGCAAAGTACATGATTGTAGCGGTGCGCATTGCATTATTTCTTCATTGCAAAGTACGTGATTGGGGTGTGACGCATTGCATTATTCCTTCATTGCGCAATACATGATTGTAGCGGTACGCATTGCATTATTTCTCCCATTTCAAGGTACCGGGGTGTATCGTTACGCATTGTATTATTTCTCCTTTGCCCAGCACAGGATTGATTGTATCGTTACGCAGTGCACTATTGTTTGTCCATTGCAACGTGTGATTCTAGCATTGCGACCAGCATAGCATTTTGAAAGCGGTGGTTGGGATTTGAACCTACCCACCAGCCAGAACGAATATTACCCTTTATTATATGTTGGCTTTTGTATCGTGTGGTCTTATCGTATATATTTTTATATAAAGTTTATACTCGTTTTATCAAACTCGTGTGGAGTCCATTTGTGCTGTCACCAGTGGGTTGCTGTGAGTGTGGTTGCACATACTGTACACTCGTGCCTTGGAGATAGGCCTGGCTGCTCGGGCCAAGCTACTAAGGGGGTGAGCAGGGCTATCTCAAACGGTGTCCTTACTTGGCCTAACGTTGAGTGAGGAGTCCCGGGTCTCGCATTTGGTGACAGTGGTGCGGGACTGGGACTCCGGCTTCCAACAGTGAACATCTTCCAACCCCAAGTGGTTTCTAGGCCCCAAAATCATCCTGACCAAGCCCAATCTCTATTGTCCTGGTGTATTTCAGCAGCTAAGCAGTGAAGCTTTTGTATAGCTAAATTAACATTAAGGGTGTTTATGTATCGTTTGAACAAATGTATTATGCTTATATATTTGGGAGTGCGAATCCTTAAGAGGGGACAAGGTGAAGTGATAATGTTCATGTTCGGTAGGAGTAGGAGGCACTAGGCTATGAACAGGGTAATATGTTTCAAGCCACCAAAATAGGCCCAAACAACCCGATACTAGCAATAGAGAACTTACAAGTATCCCTATTTTTTTCCTGTTAGTCCAAAACTGCCAGCTTTTAGCAGGGGCCTTCGGGGCAAGTACTTCTATTTCTCCTAATAGGTCAGAAGACCCCTTCCCAAAGGGCCTTAATGAAAGATCCACAACTCTACCCATTTCAACCTAATCTATATACAAATACCTGTTTCAGAAGAACACCTAACACTAGTCCCTATACTGGTCTTTACTTTTAACCTGTGCTGTTTCTTACCCTTCCTTCCTCTTTCAATACGTATTTGTTGTTTAATTTCCAAGGGAACAAAGAGTAGCGTAGTGATCAGCCAGAAACAGAGCAATTTAACCAAAATTCTACCAAAATTCCCTCACTACACTATCAAAGGGCATTTAGTCCCAAGTGTCTTTTGCTGCCAAGCCTCACTGGCAAGCTTATGTACTGGTCCGGACGTTGGCGGTCTTCACCACCGGCGTGGGTTGCTACCTCTTCAGAGATAGTTTCTTCAATCAAAATCTATAGTTCTTTTCGGCCCTTGGCCGCACTTTGTATCAGGGCTGAACAACGTCAGGATGCTCAAACAGAGTCTGTTCATCTGGGTCATGTATGATGGCAGCAAGTTCTTGTTCCAATGGCACCACCTCACCATGTATCAAAAGATCACAATCTCCAAATAGCACTTGCTGAGAGATCTGATCACATACAAAATCCGGTATTCCTTTTGCTACCCACTGATCATATGGCAAAGGGAGAGGTGCTTTCTTTACATCACTGGCATGGATCCAGTGTCTGTGCTCTGTGCACTTAACAGCAGTCTGGGTGGCGAGGAGAACTTGCACAGGACCCTTCCAGCGTGGCTCAAGACTGGACTTCCTCTGAAAGTGGTGGGTGAAGACACAGTCTCTAGGTCTCAGCTTGTGACCTGGACCTTCAAGACTAGGAGGGAAACTGGCCTTCACCTGTGAATGGATCAAACGCAAATCTTTAGTCAATTGGTCACAGTAATCGCCAAGCAAGGTATATTTAATGTCAGAGAACTTCTTTGATCTGGGTACATCCTATACATTTGCTGGTATCCCCATAACCACCTCAAACAGTTGCAAGACCTTGAAGGACAGATCTGGGGGTGCAAAATGACCTGTTGAAACGGGGATACCTTTTCCTGTGTAATAAGTAGTGCATATCATGCATCTCTTGACATAGGACTCTGCCACCCTGGGAATCAAATCATTGAACCATACATGATCTGACATGGCCACTATTCCTTTAGCACTGACGTGGGCTGGACTGTGGGCCATGGTAACAATAGCATTAACATAACAATCTGGAAGCATTCATCTTTGCTTTTCTGATAGATCTATCCAACATCCTTTCACATCCTGATGCCCATATATTTCCCACTGTTCCTTCTCTTCTTCCTTTATTTCCCTAATGCATTCCAGAGTCTGATTAAACATAGGCACTTCTGGTATCCATCTAGCTTTCTCTACAATATACATCAGACTATACTCTGATTGGGCTGTTCGTTTAGCTGTTTCATTGGCAAAAGCATTTCCTTGTATTATTTCATCTACAATTTTCATGTGGGCACTATAATTAACAATAGCAACTCTCTTTGGTAACATCACGACATTGAATAACTTTACTATTCATTCCCCATGCTGTATCTTAGCACCATGCAAAGCCAACAAGCTCCTTTCTTTCCAAAGTCGTCCGAATGAGTGGGCGACCCCAAACGCATATTGGCTATCTGTATAGATATTTACAATCAAATCTTTACTTAATTCACAGGCTCTAGTCAGAGCTGTCAGCTGCACAGCTTGGGCTGACATTTGTTGTAATTTAATGAGACCCTTGAGCAACACAGCAATCAAACAAGTAAGTACAAAAAAGTCCTTGTTCCTTCCTTGAGTTTTCTTTGTTCCTTTAATCCTCCTTCTTCGCAGGAGATATTAATCATGCATGGAATACAGTATACATTCCAGTCAATCCTGTAGCCAATTCTGTAGCCAACATGTGTTTTGTCATTGGTTGTTAAACTAAATTGACTTTGTCAGGGCTATGAAAAGAATAAACTAAGTGTTTGTATAACATAAATTATAACAGAATAAAATTCATGTTCAAATTCTTCTTACATATATGTAGCTGCATCTAGTGTTCTCCCTTTAAGAATCTACCATCATCTACTTCAGATCAATCCTTATTTACAAATAAGTCGAAGAATCACAAATATGTGTATCACGCAATCCAGTGCATGCTATACAAAGATGAGTGATTTCCTGTGTTTCTACAAAATCATCAAAAAGACATTAGCCCAAGCACCATAAGTGTTCTCAAGTAAAAACCACCCATGAATATCACCTTATAACCCCAGAAACCGGTGATGTGTTTTGCAGCCGCGGCCGCTGCAGGTAAGAGCAGTGGAGCGGTTGGGAGGGCTGGGGCAGGATTTCGAGAGATGACCACAAGGGAAAATTAAATAAATAATTAATTTTCCCTCGTGGTCGCCTCTCGAAATACCCCCCAGCCAGCCCCACCGCCTCACCGCTCTTACCTGCAGAGGCCGCGGCTGGTGTTTTGGTTTGTGCATATCAGCTCACCTGTTCCACAATATCATAGTAATAAAGGGTAATCGTGGTCAGTCTCACACAGAAACGGTCCCCAAAAATCTATGTCAGTAAACACTATATTCAGTTGCTGATCTATAAAGAACAAACGAAGTCAGAAGCATATTCTCTTCATGAGCGCACCAATAGTATGGAGAAGTAAGTATATCCTCTATAGTGGGCATAAATACGTGCTACTCGCCCTTGCAACCCTGGTTGCCCCCCCCTTTTTCCACACAAAGATACCATACAAGGGGTTGGTCTTCACTGCGTAGTTTTTATTACTTTTCACTTAGCGCCATCTTTATTTGTTGACGCACTCTCAACATTAGACCAACTTTATTACCTTGATTACACAAATTCCAATACAAATGGATATATAGGGTTACACAGTATTCATTTTTGACACCGGTTACAATTGTATTTACAATTCTGTATCTGCAGCGCCACCCTGATGCATGCTGTGCCGGCAGGCAGCAACACCCATCTCTACTGCTTCCATTTGGAGGTGCAACTACCGTCATCTACCCCCTAGGCTTGGCCGCCCCCCAGGGCACTGCCTTGCGCCATACACGCGCACCGACTCTCACCCAACTTGCTTCCTCCAAGCACCGGCATCTCGGGTAGGGCCGGAGAGTCCAGGACCACCAGCAGGACGGCCCCCTCTCCCGCCAGCCCGGAGCCCCATTGACTGCCCCCCTTTGATCCAGTATCCGGCAGTCCCCCAAAAAGGAGTCCCCTGCATTCCTCTTACCCGGGACCCCGCCAAAAATAGGGATGGGTGGGTGGGCAACAATTTTTGTTGCGACCTGCTGGGCGCCCGAGGCGAGAGAACAAAGAGGGCTCCTCCCTCGTGTCCAGGGGTTTTTACAACATTTCCCTGGGGGAGTGGGGGTCGCCTGCGCCCTCAGTGAGTGACGCCCCTCCGTGCCTGCCCTGCACATCTCATTACCCGGCGATGACCCCTCCCACTCTTCTCCGCTTACACCGGACACTGGACACCCTCCGTCTCGCGCCCGAAATGCCACTATAGGCACCCCACCCCTAGGTGCGGGGGGTGCCTTTTATAGTGGGCATAAATACGTGCTACTCGCCCTTGCAACCCTGGTTGCCCCCCCTTTTTCCACACAAAGATACCATACAAGGGGTTGGTCTTCACTGCGTAGTTTTTATTACTTTTCACTTAGCGCCATCTTTATTTGTTGACGCACTCTCAACATTAGACCAACTTTATTACCTTGATTACACAAATTCCAATACAAATGGATATATAGGGTTACACAGTATTCATTTTTGACACTGGTTACAATTGTATTTACAATTCTGTATCTGCAGCGCCACCCTGATGCATGCTGTGCCGGCAGGCAGCAACACCCATCTCTACTGCTTCCATTTGGAGGTGCAACTACCGTCATCTACCCCCTAGGCTTGGCTGCCCCCCAGGGCACTGCCTTGCGCCATACACGCGCACCGACTCTCACCCAACTTGCTTCCTCCAAGCACCGGCATCTCGGGTAGGGCCGGAGAGTCCAGGACCACCAGCAGGACGGCCCCCTCTCCCGCCAGCCCGGAGCCCCATTGACTGCCCCCCTTTGATCCAGTATCCGGCAGTCCCCCAAAAAGGAGTCCCCTGCATTCCTCTTACCCGGGACCCCGCCACAGGACGAGGAGCCTACTGGCGCTCTCGCCCTCCCCCACCTGCCGCTACATCTTCGAGCTCCACTGCTATGGCCCCCAATATGTTTAGTACAAACAATTCCAACCCTGTGTTAGACAGACGCACCCCGTCTGCCAAAAACAGTTCCGACTTCGAGGCCTGAATCAAGTTATGTCTGACAATGCGGATTGGGGAACCTGTAAACAGCTTTCGGACCTCCTGATTCAATTTCCTCACCGACCTGTTCAGAACACCTACTGGCGCATTGTCCCCCAAGCTTGCCGCGGGATCACTTCTGACCAAAATATAATGGCTCCCGGCAGCAACTTCCTTAACCTGGAAAGAGACGAAAACAGGGCCTCCTTCACCCCCTTCTGCCAGCCGGTAGCATGTTATTACCACCTGAATGAATCACCAGCACATTTGGAACTGGCATGCCTTTATCAAGCGCTCCCTGCAACTGACTTGCAATATCCCCCAATCGTTGCCCCTCGGCCCCTATCCAATGATGATCGATTCCCTTCCACCTTTGCGCTCTTCCTTCCCGCATTTGCCGAAAAATTGCCCTGCACTCTGTATAAATGAGTCTCCACACCAGCATATCTGCGTCCGCTGACTCGCCACCACTGTATCAAAGTCAAAAGAATAAAGAGAAAGAAACAAAACACAGGCACAGTTAGGCCACCGCTGCCCCTCGCCTGCCACTTAAAGAAGCTGCGGTCTCACGTAGCGCTCAAAGCATGACGACCTCCATCTGCCCACCCTCCTAATGGCCTCGGATGATAGCCCCAAGGTGGCTGCTGTTGTGGCTGCCCCGATGCGAAATGAATGCGATGTGAAATGTGCAGTCTCCTCCCCCAGCAACCCTAATGAATGCTTGCATAACCGTGTGAACTGAAATCTTGTCAGAGGTGTTCCGTCTGCATGCAATAGCAGCCTACCATCCTCCTTAACAGGCCGCATCTGCAAAAATGTCCCCATCAAAGCTACGGGGCAGTAGCAAGCCCCATTCACCGCCCTCATGTGGACCCAAACCCCTTTCCCCAACGGGTCTGTCTTCGACCTCTTCACTCTGACCTGAAGCAATTCGCTGAACCATAACACATCCTCCAAGCTGATTCCCCCCTCCTTATCCACTTTCGATGCTGGTACCAATTCCGATATCCGGAACGCCCCAAAAAACGCCAGGGAATACGCTACCCTCAGCAGCTGCACCTCATAAAGGGATATGCACACCTGCGGTAGCACCCCCAAAATGTTAGCAAGTCTACTGGCGTCTATGGGTCTCCTGCAGTCGTTAACCCCCGGAGCCATGCGCTCCCAACCTTTCACCGCACGTCTGACCCTGGGATCCTTAGTAGGGTCCGGCACCCCCTCTAATCCCGCAAAGAACGCGATGGCCGACAACTGCCGCCTAACCAGAGACAGTGACTTTCCGTTCTCTTTCTGGCGCACTATGAACAGGAGCACCACTTGCGGTGTAAACCTGTCCACACACCCTGCACCCCTTAAGACTGCCACATATACCTGCCATGTCTTCTCATACATACACTTAGTCTTCGGCGCAATAGACGCTGCTATCAGGTCAGGAGCAATGGGGCACCAATTTTCCACAAGCTCTCCGGGAAGAACATCATCTGATCCTCCGCTTGGGGCCATCGCGCATTGAATTCTGTCAACTTAAAACGAGACAAAGCGTCAGCTACGGCGTTGTCCACTCCCGGGACATGTTTTGCAGTAAAAAAGACATTGAGACTGAGGCATCCCCGCACCAATTCTTTCAGCAGGCGCAGCACCCACGGACACTTGGCCCTTTGACTGTTCACCGCCATCACCACCGACATACTGTCAGACCAAAACACTATACGCTTGTTTTCCAGCAACGCGCCCCATAAATGCAATGACACAATAATGGGGAATAGCTCCAAAAAAGTGATGTTACGTGTCAGGCCTGTGTTCACCCATTCTGCCGGCCAATGCTTCATACACCAGCGTGAGCCCAGCGCCGCCCCAAAACCAACACTGCCAGCTGCATCCGTGTACAGTTCCAGCTCTACGCTGGTTTGCGCTGGCTCCTGCCAAATCACTGATCCATTGAACCTGCTCAAAAATTCCCTCCAAGTGACCAAATCCTCCTTCACTTCCGCCGATAGCCTAGTGTGATGATGTTTCGCCTGTAACCCAGACATAGCCCTGGCTATATTGCATGAAAAGGCCCTTCCCATGGGTATCACCCTAAGCGCAAAATTAAGCTGCCCCACCAAGACTTGCAATTGATGCAGAGTGACCTTGCGTGCAACTAGACACTCATCTATTGCCGCCTGAAAAGCCTTCACCTTTCCCCCAGGGAGTCTACATACCCCTCCCACAGTGTCAATCTCAACACCCAGAAAAGTTAAACACGTGGTGGGGCCCTCAGTTTTATCCCCTGCCAGAGGTACCCCCAGAACCTCTGCCAGCCGCTGAAATCCCCGCAAGGCCTCCCTGCAATCAGGTGAGTTAGGTGGACCCATAAACAGGAAATCATCCAAGTAATGTACCACATGTTGAGTTGTCACCAAATCTTTCACTGCCCACTCCAGGAAGCGACTGAAAGTTTCAAATACTGCACAGGAGATGGAACACCCCATTGGCATGCACCGATCCACAAAGAAACTCCCCTCAAACGTAAAACCTAGCAACCTCATATCATCTGGGTGCACCGGCAGGAGTCGAAAGGCCGCCTCAATATCGGATTTTGCCATCAGTGCGCCTTGACCTAATCTCTGCAGTTTCTGTATAGCCGTATCAAAAGTGGTGTACCGCACTGCACATAGCCCTGGATCCAACCTGTCATTGACTGACAGTCCAAGCGGACTGGAAAGGTTGTGAATGAGTCGATATTTCCCTGCCTCTTTCTTCGGCACCAGGCCCAAGGGCGAACAGACCAAGTCCTGCCTTGGTAACTGCTGGAAAGGCCCTGCCACCCTCCCCAGCGCAACTTCTTTCATGATTTTTCCCTCGCCACCCCCGGATTCTGCAGGACCGAGCGCTGATTACGTGGTGGCACTATGGAGGGTGGGGCATTAGACGGGATATGAAAGCCAAATTTAAAACCTTGAAACAAGCAATGCGCCTCTTGCCGCTTCTCGTATCTGCTGAGAAAGCGGGCTAGAACATGAAAGCATATAGGAGTAGGCGGCCTGTTATGATGACTGGGCCGGACGGCCTTTGTTCTGGACACTGACAGGGGTGGAGGTGCGCTGTTCCTTAGGTTTCCCCACTTTCTTATAACATTTGCTCTCCGGGTGGCCTTGCATCCCACAGAAGGAACATATATGCCGGAACTTGCATGTTGCTCCCCTGCTACATTCGTTCCTATTGAACTGCCAGCACGCTTGTTTCTTATCACCAACTCCCTTGGCCCCCGAAAGGAATGAGTAGGCTTGCTAACTGGCGTTGCCGAATAGAATTCGGCATGCCATATATTAATCTCTCGCTGGTCCCAAGCTACTTCCGGCCTTACCGCCTTCATCTGGCGGAATTTGGTATCGTATTGCAGCCAAGCTGTGCCCTGGAATTCAGAAGCTGCCCCATGAATCAATGACATGTAGCTTATTAACTGAGCTGCCAGCGCTGGGAACCGCTCTACCATAATGGCTGCGTAGATCGCGAAACCCGCCACCCAATTCTTGATTGACCAATCCACCCAAACTTTCTTTTGCTTAAATTCACCTTCCTTGCTTGTTCTGCTCTTCCCTGGCACTACCCCCGCATTGATCAAATCAAACACATCCACATACTCTCCCTTGAATATCTTCTCTCTGGTTTCCCCCGGCACGTGCCATGTGATACTTGCTGATGGGGCCACCGCGAGTGACGCAGAACCGTATATTACCGGGCTCTGTGACAGGGGGGCTTGCCCTAATGCCACTGCCCCCGGATGTACAGGTGGCACCGCTGAGGTAGACCCGACCTCCGGTGCCCCCGTATTACGTACTGGACCTTGTGACGTGGTAGCAACCACCATGGGAGATTGGGCCACCCCTCCCGACTGGACCCACACCTGCGCCACCCCGCCACCCTGATGTGCTACTACTGGCGCGGGGACTTGCACGGCGATGGGCGTGGCTGACCCCCCCGCCCCCTGAGCTACCGTGGTTTGTCGTGTCGCTGTCGCCACTAGCGTTGGCAATACGGCGGGAGCCGCCACCTGTGGAACGCCCCCCCCTGCGATCAATTCTGCACCCATTTGACCCTGCTGGGCAGCTGCACCCGCAACTGGACCAATGTCTGTCCATAACAGGGGCTGGGCCAGTGCCACTGCCTCACCTGCAGTGTTCGCTTTCGCTACCATGGCCCGTTTGTTCTTCTCTTGCTGCGCATCCTTAAAACGTTCGGGCGTCCGCCTTGTGCGTTTAGTTAGAGGAGCCTCCTGTTGCGAACTTGCTCCTGGCCCCTGCGCCAATGTCTTCAGCGCCCAATCGATGCCTCCTTTTTTTGCAACCTCCCACAGCGCTGACAACGATCGAAATTCCTCCGCCGTCGCCGGGGCCTCCTTGCCCCCGCGCCCTTTTTGGCGGCATCGCGCCGTCTACAGAAACAGAGAGAGTTGAGTTAACAAGCTGGCCCGCCGTTGCCTGCGGGCTTTCCGTCCTACATATTCCATGCCGGCGCCTGTCACTGAGGCCGGGCTATAGGGATACTTACCACCCCATTGCCCTCCCCTTCACACTCCATGCATCGCATACCCATGCGTGCGAGAGCCGCGTTGGCAAGGCAGTGGGGATACTTACTACCCCATCACCCTCCCTGCAGCACTCTCATGCCTAATAAACCTTTGCTTGCGTGCGCCACCTCGGCAGGGCAATAGGAGATACTTACCACCCCATTGCCCTCTCTGCACCTCTCCATGCCCCATATATTCATGCCTCCATACAACAAACCCCCCACCTGCTTGCGCCACCTTGGCAGGGCCATCAGGGTACTTACCACCCCATTGCCCTCCCCGCAACCACCCACGGGGGACTCAGCCATTAGCTCGCTGAGGTCCCCCGGTAGGACATGCACTTCCCCATGCTTACGCCCTAACCCAGCCATGCCTCCATCAGCAACCCCCTTGTTGCGCCACCCGGCCTACCCCCAGGTGTCATGCTGGCATGCAACCTTCCCCATCGTCGTGGCCGTAACACCATCTCATTTGAGCCATGCCAGCCTATCTGTGATTTGGGGAGACAACATCGTTATGCTATGAACTTACACAGCCCCCGCTGCGCGCCCTGCTTGGCCCGCGCCTGCATTTCTTCATACAAGCCCCCACCAGTCTCCCAATCTGGGTACGAATCGCGCCACAAATTGTAGCCCCTGATATCCCCCAACGTCCCCCTGCGCGGTCTCAAACCTTGCTGAGCACTGCGTTATCTGTGGTGCGCGTGATACACGAGCTCCACTAATTAGCCGATCCCTGGTGCTGTTTCGCAACAGCTTGCGCCGCCCAAATGGCCGTCCCTAATAATCCCCCCTCCTCCCCGAAGGGGTTCTCCGATATGGACACGCGCCAATTTGTGCGCAAACATGCTCAAAATTCATTCCTTCGCCGCCGCCCCAACGAGACTTTGCTTTCGCTGCCCCAGCCGTACTTTCACTCTGCAAGCGGCCTCAACCGTCTATCCCGACACATAGTATCCACCCAATATCCGAACCCCCACGATCAAACTACGGCATCTGCGGCAGTTCACCACCCGCACCCTTCATGGCCGATACTTGTCTCCATGGGATTGTATCAGAAAACTCCGGTACATTGCCTCCCGTATATTCGCTCTAGATGATATGATGTGGAATGTCTCTTTATTATGGATTCCACCGATACATTGTATCCCTCACATTACCCAGACCCATAATAAGCCGCCGCAACCGGGAATCGAACCCAGGACCACGCGGTCTTCAGCCTAACGCTCTACCTACTACGCTATTCCCGTTGTTTCTCCTACTCGACATCCAGGCCCTTCTCTACTAACCTCGCTCGGCCTGTTCGTCTCTGTCGCTACGCCGTGAGGCCCCCTCACTCCGGTGCCCGCCGCAACTATTTTTGTTGCGACCTGCTGGGCGCCCGAGGCGAGAGAACAAAGAGGGCTCCTCCCTCGTGTCCAGGGGTTTTTACAACATTTCCCTGGGGGAGTGGGGGTCGCCTGCGCCCTCAGTGAGTGACGCCCCTCCGTGCCTGCCCTGCACATCTCATTACCCAGCGATGACCCCTCCCACTCTTCTCCGCTTACACCGGACACTGGACACCCTCCGTCTCGCGCCCGAAATGCCACTATAGGCACCCCGCCTCTAGGTGCGGGGGGTGCCTCTTATTCTTCTTTGGTGTTTCTGCAAGCCATTTAAACTGATATTATCAACCTACAATGGCTTTTTTCATGTGACGCAATATATCATTTTCTTTGCTGTTATATTTAGCGAAGATGTACGGTTTAAAATACGGGACATAAACTGACGAATACTATTTTGATGTTCATTTCCATTTAATATATCGATGTTGCATTATGATTATTCTTCAATCTATAGACACGTTTAGAGATGGCTGCTATCGTTTAGCAGTACATACGATAGATTGTAATATAGAAGTGCGGTATACCGGTCTCTGAATTATATAATTTGGTGTAGAAGCATTGATTTGGAATTTTGAATATAAACTTATGGTATATATTTGTAGGTCAAAATTCGTATTAACGTATCAACATGACGACCCCTGGTCAATTTGAGCATAAAGGCCTGTGACCTTGGGTGTGGTCCACATAGCGCCAGAGATAAGAGAGGCAGGGTTTATTAGTTGTCAGCAAACATGCGATCCCCTCCCTAACCCCATGTTGGTATGCATTTGTTTCGAAGAGGACGAACTAGAGGAGGGGCCGGAAGTGCATTTGGAAGTTGATATACGTGAGGGAAGAAGTAACCAGCGAAGCCCATATTTTTCTGAGCAGTGTTGAGCTTTATCTTAACATGGTACGCTTTGCTCCTGCCACGATTGTTGCCTTGAGCAGCAGGATTCTACAGGTATCAGTGCTGTCCATTGCCCAACTTTTGGAGCTGCGAGCACGTTTGTAGATTGAAGTCAGGCTGCAGCCCCAGCCCTCACGTCTGCATTGATTTGCTGGCTGCCTCGTGGGGGAGCTGGATGCCTGCATTACGTAGGAAAATAATAACAGCTAGCAGTTAAAATGCTGTGTACTTCCAGAGAGAAGTCAAAAGCAGGGAGCAGTTACACAATCCTGTGCCATTTTCATGGACATATGCAGGGTAATTGTGTTTGTAGAAAAGTATGTAAATTAAATTCCATTCCACTGAGCCAGCTCTCTTGTCGATACCCAAGTAATATACATTGATTGATTTGAGAGGAAAATGGATCACGCTGATGCCCAGTGATACACTGATCTCTTATACCAAAGCAAAATGAAAGACTGAGCGCTGGATCCGGGGCTGACCCACATCTTAATCATCTGCCATCCTAAGTGAGTCTAACAATGTACTGGCCTCCTTGCACCTATGCCAAGACATTGAAAGAGAAGCTTGCACGGGTATGAGTTCAGGGTGAGTGGGGATGCTGTATGATTGCAGGGTGGGTGGTTTGCCTGTATTAGTGCACAGTGAGTCAGGGCGCTGTATGAGTACAGGGTCAGTGGTGTGCCTGTATGAGTGCAGGGTGAGTGAGGATGCTGTATGAATGCAGGGTGTGTGGTGTACCTGAATGAGTGCAGGGTGAGTGGTGTGCCTTTATAAGTGCAGGGTGAGTGGGGACACCGTATGAGGTCAGGGTGAGTGGGAATGCTGTATGAGTGCAGGGTGATCGGTGTGCCTGTATGAGTGCAGGGTGAGTGGGGACACTGTATGAGTACAGGGTGGGTGGTGTGCCAGAATGAGTGCAGGGTGAGTGGTGTGCCCATATAAAGTTAAGCGTGAGTAGGTACGCTATAGGAGTGCAGGGTGAGTGGGGGTGCTGTATGAGTGCAGGGTTGCTGGTGTGCCTGTATGAGTGCAAGGTGAGTGGTGTGCCTTTATGAGTGCAGGGTGAGTGGGGACACTATGAGTGCAGGGTGTGCGGTGTGCCTGTATATTCCACTCACAACTTTCTGCCTCACCACTTTTAAAATGCACCAGCCGCCACTGGTACCTAGACTCTATTATTCACAAGTACTTGTGAGGCATGGGTTTCTGGGGCACCATAGCTGCTTTTTGTAGCAGTTTGGCTGAATGTTTGGATTATGGCAGCAAAAGATGGTGAGTAATTGAAGACAGAACATATGAAACAGAGATACGAATTGTAACAAAGAAAGAAAATTTCAAAAAAACTGTGATTAGATAGAAGCTGGATTTGATTGAATTAATGGCAGAAACAATATAAGAATGAAGTAAATGTCTTATAGGGACATGAGGTTAGTGTCTTTTCATAACGGTGTAATTTAGGCTTTAAGTCTATAGTAGTTAAAAAAAGGTCCCAAAAATATTTAGATTTTGCTTTGAGATTTACAGCTAGGATTTCTCACAACTGGGCCTAGATTAGAGCAAACATACAGTTGAGTGGTACTGATTTTAACTCCTGATGAAAGGTTTCTGTGCCCTTGAACACTGACATGAAGCAAAAAAACTCTGAAGCAGTAGCTTGTCGCAGGTAGTGTTCGTTGACGTTCTGATGTGCTCTGATTAGCGTGATGGATGTTCAGGGAGAAGACATCCTCAGATGAAAAAAGTGCACTATGTGGGAGCAGTACACATTGCTGAAGGCTGAAGCAGGTTGCAAGATCTGGATGGTACCTGTTGTGGGTACCGAAAAGGTTGAAATAGCAAGGGGGATCAAAGAAAATATCCTTGCCATCGACTGGGCTCTATGAAGAAATCCCAGTCTGCATCATGAGTTCTTCTAGGAAATGAATTCTCATCACTAGATGTTTTTCGAAATGATATCTCAAGATTTAATCTATATGCCACTGGTTTGCAGGGAGCAGTCAATCCTTTTTCCCATCAGTTATTTTTCCTCGTTTGCTCCACCGGAGAATGGGAGAAGCCCCCTGCCTTCACCCACAAAGTTGCCCAGCATCACTGCACATTTTTCTGCCAGGTATGTGCAGCACCTTCACATAGGTCTTCATGAAGCTGTGGAAAAGTTCTTCTAACATAGACTTATGGGGAGGCGCGCGCGACGCGAACCAAGATGGCCGCCTAGCGTCGCAGCTCCGTACCTCACCGGACGGCATAACTACCTCGGAGCGGCTCCAGCGCGTTTTTATACGCAAATATGCCGTTTTCTTGCTTCGGATGATTAGCGCTTCTGGAGGATGTCTTTTTTTTGGACCTTGACTTAGCAAGAAAGTAAGGATTTCTCCAGTTGCACATTTGTGCCTTCTCTCGGCCGCCATTTTGTTCTCTATTTTGGTTGGTTTTCCTCTCAGACTCTCTTCAATGGCTATCCAAACTGGCAATTTTCGTTGCTTTTGGCACCCCCTCGGTTGATAATTCATGGGACAATGTCTTTAACTGAATGTTGCTTTAAAGTGCTTTAAAGTGCAGAGCAAACACTTTCTCTTGTCTTGAGGAACGGAGTCTGAGGCATCTTCATGGGCAATAGACTAGTGAGGCTTGCTGAGATATATCTGTGCTACCTGGCAGCTCCTTGACAGCTCCCACTTTTCTGACGTCAAGACCTCCTTTTCTTTGCTTTGTGCCACTTCATGGGTAGGACCCAACGTATGTCACGTCGCACTCAGGGGTCACAGCCGATTACCCATACTCCTTTTAAATCTGCAATAACTATATCGAACAGATTTTCCTGCCTTTCCCAGCCTCTGTCACTCAGAGAGAGCCGAGTCCCTGCGGTTTCTTACACAGAGATGGCATCTAAAGCACCAACGTCTTCAAACACCGGCAAGAGGGTTAAACAAGATCCTCCTTCTCCACCTAAATCTGTCTCGCCGGTCTCCTTGGACATGGTCCTGGAGGAGATTCGCGCTCTTCGTCCTTTCATTGAAGAAACTAATGGCCGCTTACAAGCAATGGATAATCAATGGGCTTCCATGGAGTCCCGCGTAACAGTGGTAGAGCAGCAGCTTAGCGTGGTCCAGGATGCACCTTCCAGAATTTCCCATCTGGAGAATGAGGTCTCGCAGCTGAGGAGGGCAACTGAGGACTTGGAGAATAGAAATCGTCGCAACAACCTCCGCATTTATGGCCTTCCTGAAGGCCTTGAAGGTGAGGACCCAGTCGCTTTTTTCACGTCATTTTTGCCGCAGTTTCTTGGTCTTTCTCCTACACTAAAGCTGAATCTGCAGCGTGCACATAGACTGGGTCCACGTCTTTCTTCTTCATCTGCACCAACGGGTCCCCGTGGAGTAATTATTTTGTTCTTACAATTCACGGATCTTCTTCTGGTGCTAAATGCCGCTAAAGCCAAAAAAAATCTCTCTTGGAATGGCACCAAAGTTTTTCTCTCACAGGACGTTTCTTCCACAACTGCCAGACGACGTAAGGAGTTTCTGGATCTTCGTCCACCTCTCCGCTCTCTGGGGGCCAGATATGGATTGTTTCATCCTTGCATTTTTAAAGTTATCTTTCAAAATAAGACTTCCACCTTTGATGACCCAGCGATCTCAGAAGATTTCTACACGCTCATTCTACTACTTCCATGGAGACTGCTCCTTCTCCCTCTGGTTCCTGATTTCTATATATTTCGTTATTATTACTGCATAGGAATTAATGCTCTAGTTGATTTTAGCATATATAAATCCTGTTTTCTTTACAGATTTGTTGAGATAATGTCTTAGTTCATATCTATGTGCATAACTCTTGTTTTATTTTTACAGGTTCATTGTGATATCCCATTCCTCTTCATATTTCCGTTCCTGATTTTGTTCATTGTTTGATGTCCTGGTGTGGTGCGTTGCTCCCTGGTTGGGTGTGCTGTTTTGTTGTCCGTCGCTACCTCCCCATCCTCTCCTCTGTTCCCCGTAAGGTACGTAATACAGTCGTCTTTGACATGTACTGTCCTCTATTTTTTCTACTATTTCTTCCTTTCCTCTCCTCTCCTTTCTCCTCCTTTATTTTACCCTTTTTACATATCTTTCCTTCTTCTCCCCTTCCTTGCACCTCCTCATGCGCATGTTTATCTCCTCTTTTTTCTCCATTTTGCTGTAATTGTAATTGTAGAGTTCTTACCTTTAATGTGTTTTGCCAACATTCAAGGTTGTTTCCTGGAACGTGAAAGGATTTGTTAACCCTATAAAAAGGCAGAGAATTTTATCCCACCTAGCATCATATAGTCCGGATATAGTTCTACTACAAGAGACTCATCTATCAGACACTGAGGCCTTGAAACTTAAAAAGCAATGGGTGGGTTTAGTCTTGGTGTCTCCTACAATCACTAAGAAGAATGGGGTAATCATTCTGGTACATAAACGTTTGAAATGTTCTGTTATTTCTAAAGAAATTGATTCAGAGGGTAGATGGATATTGGTTAAGTTGCTCATTAACAATGTTTCTCTTACAATTTTTAATGTCTATGGTCCAACTCAGCCAGATTACTTTCTGGCCTACTATTACTAAGAAATGCATTCAGCATAAAGATGAACTTTTCATTCTGGGAGGTGACTGTAATCAGGTGATTGACCCTTTTGTTGACCGACAATCCCAGGTCCGTTTTATTCCCCATAAATACCATAAACAGTTTCAAAGTACAATATCCCAGACAAATCTCGTGGATGCTTGGCGGCTCTGCAATCCTAATAACACAGAATTTTCTTTTTTCTCACCTCCACATGGCTCTTTATCCCGACTAGACTACATTTTTCTTTCCCCTGCTTTAACACAAAACCTTATATCTTCCTCTATAGAACCTATTGTCATTTCTGATCATGCCCCAGTTGTTGCTGTTTTCGATTTGCTCCGCTCACAGTCTAGATCCTCTAGATGGCGATTTAATAATTCTCTTTTACAAGATCCACATTTTTCCTCTTCTTTTATTTCTTTTACGGAAGAATTCTTTACTTTGAATACATCTCCTGATATTTCTCCCTCCTTACTCTGGGACTCGTTTAAAGCCTCAGCAAGAGGTTTCATTATAAATTTTGTTTCAAGGAAAAAGAAACAATTTGTTCATCACCAGAAAACTATGATGGCTAATATCAAACGTTTAGAACATTTATTTTATACATCCTCATCAGAATCGACCTTAAAGGATCTTGTCCGAGCCAAACTTGACTTTAATAAAATATCAACGGATAATGCCTCATCTATTCTTCTTCGAACGAGTGCTCGATATTATGGCGGGCGGAATAAAGCTGGCAAACTCCTAGCCAACTATCTTAAATCTCGGAAGGAACGCTTTTTGATAGAGTCTATTCAAACTTCAGATGGGAAACTTCTTCTTAGAGATCAAGAGATCTTAAATGAATTCATGAAATTCTATAAAAATCTATATTCTCCAGCAACGTCTTCTCCTCCTTCTTCTATTGACACATATCTTAATCTTATTCCACCTTCTTCTCATATACACCTGGACTTTACCTCCTTGGAATCGGACCTTTCCATTGTGGAACTTTCTCATTCTTTAAGTCTCCTCAAGAAAAATAAGACTCCAGGCCCAGATGGTTTTACTGTGGAATTTTAATTACATTTTTCAAATATTCTTTTTCCAAAACTTTTACAATTGTTTCAATATTTTCATTCTTCGGGTGAAGCTCAAGGTACTTTTTTAGAAGCTTCTATCTGTTTAATTCCTAAAAACGGTCGGGATCCCAAACAGTGTAAAAACTATCGTCCTATTTCTTTAGTAAATGTGGACTATAAAATTTTCGCCAAGTTGCTCGCGCTTCGCCTTGAACCTCTTCTACCAAAACTAATTGGCCTAGAGCAATGTGGCTTTGTTAAAGGTAGAGTAACATCAGATAACTCTCGCTTATTATTTAATGTCTTGAATAAGGCCTCATCTCTCTCATATCCTCTGGCTGCAGTTTCCATTGATGCAGAGAAGGCCTTTGATAGGGTGAACTGGTCTTTTTTGTTTAAAGCTCTTCAATGGCATGGTTTTGGACCTAACTTCATCTCTCTGGTTTCTTTATTATACTCAGCACCCACAGCTTCTGTTGTAGTTAATGGCCTTGTTTCTCAATTCTTTACTCTGCAATGCGGTGTGCGTCAAGGCTGTCCTCTCTCGCCTCTTCTTTTTATTTTAGCCCTTGAACCCTTCCTTGCTCGTATCCGACAGAATACTTCTATTTCTGGTTTTGCATATGGTGAAAAGCAGTTAAAATTGTCTGTTTATGCAGATGACATTTTGCTTTTTATTTCTCATCCCGAAACTTCTATCCCTTCTCTTATGCAAGAAATTTCAGACTACTCCTCAGTTTCCGGATATAAAATTAACTCAGACAAAACAGAAATCCTTCCCATTACCAAATTCTGTTTTAAACATCACTTTGAAGATACCGGATTCCATTGGAACAGCTCTAAAATTAAATATTTAGGCATCTGGTTTAAAAACTCTATATTAGACTCTGTTAAAATCAATATGAATGTCGTACTTGATCGTATTTCTAAACTTATTTTATCTTGGAACCCTCTTTTTCTTTCTTGGTAGGGCCGTCTTGATTCAATTAAAATGATGATTTCCCCTATTATATTATATACTCTTTCGATGATTCCTATTCACATCCCAAATATTTATTTTAAAAAACTGGACTCCCTTCTTTCAAATTTTTTATGGAATAATAAAAAACCTAGGGGCATATTATCAAGGGCTTTATCGCCGCTTTAGCGGCACTTTTTGCCGCTAAAGCGGCGATATTTTTAACGCCCTATTAGCAAGCTGTCGCTAACAGGCGTTAGCGACAGCTTTCAGGCGTTAGAGGCCGGGAATTACATCGCCTTGCATGTCAGCGATATTTATCGCTAATGACATGCAAGGTAGGCGTTCCCAACTAAAAGCGACAGAAAACAGTCGCTTACATACCTATCGCCTATTAGCAATACCCGCGAAGCGATAAAAACGCGCGCTAACCCCGATTAGCGCTTGTTTTTTAGAACTGATAAAAACATGACTTAGCAATGAAAGTCAATGGGAGGTGGATTGTAAGGTTAAGTCCCCAGAATTAGCGATAGGATTTTATCGCTGGATTTCTCGCGTTAAAGCTGGGTTTCGCCGCTATCGCTGGATATTTTATCGCAATGGAGATAAACCTTGCTAATAGCATGTTATTTCCGCGGTAATATCCAGCGATAGCCGGCGATAAAAAAAGGCGCGCTAAGCAAGGTTTGCGATATTTATCGCATGTTCTTGCTAATATGCCCCCTAGAATTTCTCTTTCACAGCTTCGTAAACCTAAATCTGTAGGTGGGGTAAATTTTCCTGACTTTAAACTGTACCATAAAGCCTTTTGTCTCCGTTTGGCTTCTAGGTGGCTACTTACTGAAGTTTCACCCTTTACTCCCTTATGGGTCTCAATCGAGCACTCATTACTTGCTCCTTTTTCTGTTAAGGAAATACTCGCTTTCACATCAAAGACCAATATCACGGCACTTCCACTTCTTAAACATACTTGCTCTTTGTTGAAACCCCACTATCAATTGGCCATTTCATCTAGGGAAGCTTTTCTTCAATCTCCTCTTTGGTATAATCGTCTGATTACTATTAAGAATAGACCTCTTTGTTGGAAATCCTGGAGACTTAAGGGTATCATTTGGGTCAGGGATATGTTTGATGGCTCGACCCCTTGCTCCTTTTCCCAATTTCGGAATAATTTCAACTGCCCTGGCTCGTTCTGGCACAAATTCTCATCTCTTATGGAAATCATTCTTGATGTGTTTTATTCTCTGCCCTCTAAGGAACCTACACCTTCAGTTGATCCACTTCTCAGAATATTAACTATGATACCTAAGGCCTCTTTGATCTACAAGTCTCTCCTTACGCCTGATGTTACACGTGCTAAATCTAAGTTGGAGATTGCATGGGAGGCTGATCTGGATTGTGACTGGAGCATAGACTATTGGAACAAACTGTGGGATAGATCTCTAAAAATCTCTAGATCTGCTTCCACTACTCAGTCCCTGTTCTTTTTATATCATAGATTATACTACACACCCTTATCTATAGCTAAATTCACGCATACTAGCGATAATCAATGTTGGTCTTGTCTCTCTCCAATGGCTGACTTGATACACTTGCTTTTTTCTTGTTCTAATGTGTCTTCCTTTTGGGAAAAAGTTTGGAAATACATCTCAAATATTTTTAGTCTACACACTCCTTTATCAAATATTATTCTTTTCACAGGTAGTCTTTCGGAATCTTTGGGATTGTCTGTACATGAAAGGGGTTTATTTGACTTGATGTTGGCTTTAGCTTTCCAGCAAATCACTCTTAATTGGAAATGTTCATCTAATCTCTCAGTGAAGTCTTGGTGGAACAATGTCTGTCACTATCATAGATTGGACACTGCATTTGCTTCCTCTGTTAAACCGTATGTAAATAGAGATTTGTTTTGGTCATCATTAACCAATTATTTAAATAATATTTCAATATCTATAATACGTAACAGCTCTGAGAATTTCCGACCTCCATAAATTATGTTTGTCTCTGCTCTCCCCTATATACCATTTTATTTCTACTACCTTTAACTTTAGTTCTACACTTGTGTTATTCTATTCCTAATCTTGGTTCTTTTTTATAATTACTCTACATTTTGCCTTTTTCACTCATGTATTTTAGAGATGCATTATTTCTTTCCCCCTTTCTTCTCTCTTCCCTTCCCTTTCTTTCCCTTCCCTTCCGTTATAGATAAAATGTAAACAGCTTTCTACTTTGGTTTAATGCCTATTTTTCTTCTTCAATTTTATTATAGCGATATGGTTTTCATGGCCTATTTTATTTGTAACAGTTGTCATTTAAATAAAGCTTTTTAAACATTAAAAAAAAAAACATAGACTTATGACATGAGCTAGCATAAGATTCACATATGCACAACCAGCTGACACACTACTCAGTCACCAAGAGCTGCTTTGATGGGATTGGCACAAGGATAGCAGCTGGTAAACTGAGTAACAGGTCCAGTGCTTAATTTGAAAAAGAATAAGAACTGGGCCCCAAAGTTTTGCTAAGAAGCCGGTGACCTGCGCTATTGAAGTTTGGGTGCTGAATGCCAAGACTGCGTAGTCTTCATTCCACCTCAGGCCTCTTTAACCCACCACCAAAAACTCCCTATCTCCTTACCTCACTCACTTCTATTTTTCATCCCTGCTTTCTCCTTATGTCTCTATTTTTCATCTTGCTCTTCTTCCTTCCTTCTCCCTTTTATGTTTTTTTCTCTTTTTCTCTGGATCAAAGTCTGTCGAGGAAAATGCCGGTCCCCAAAAATGAGTGCTGGTGGGCCTCACCAACAACCACCAGCTCAAATTCAGCACTGAACAGTTGTAACATCACAGCATGGTTATTCTCATTTCTTACAAGGACTATGACATGGTATTCTTGCAAGGTAAGATCAGTTTGATGGTCTACAGCTAGCCATGTATTTGCAGAATTAGGTGGTTGATTGGTGCAATCCTCGGACCACTAATTACACAATTTAGAGGTCTCCCGTAAAACGAAACTATGATTTTGAAAATGGGGGCTAATTCAGTTATCATAAATGTGTCACCTACCAGCCTCTTGTTTCCACTTGCTAGTGCCACTATCGCCGTACATACAGTGAATTGCAGCTCCTATGGCTGAAACTTCCTTATTGCACAGAAGAAGGTCTCAACTCCTTGATGGGATAACTTTCTATTTAGAGCATAGGAGCCTGAGACCCAGGGCACAAAAGAGATGTTTTCTATTCCTTTGAAAAAGTTTATTTTCGAACACCAGGATTCTGCTCACTCTCCTTCTGAAGGAGCAAAAGCCACCTTTACAGATGAACAGGAAAGCTGGACTCAGCATGGCTTAGACAATGAAAAAAAAATTTCCCATCTGACTCGGTGACAAGACATACCTATTGAGCACATTCTGAGGCAGATCTATCAGCACTTTGCGCTGTTGCAGTCATAAAAAGTCACATAACCCAGTACAAATTGGTGAGATGGTATTTACTTCCCAGTACAAATCTGTATTTGCACTGAAGAGAAGCCTTTAAGTAACATAAATAGTGCATTGTGCTACTTTGCTCTCCTTTGATTTTGCCGCAGCTCCGCGCTCCGTAATTTCCTTGTAAATATGCCCGTAAGAGTGCTAAGTGGCTTCAAAGTTTGGAAACCAGAAAGCTTAATTTACTTTTTTTGTGCCCTCGGACCGGTTTTCAAAAGACAAACATGAGTTTGTGTAAAATCGTAGAGAGATCATGTGAAACAAATAGGCAGGGCCACTGATAGTATGCACCAATGGAGGACCATATTATACGGCCTGGTTGAATAAACTATGCAGGATAAAAAGGCAAATTGTGAAGAATAATGTTGCACATTCTTTGGCAGTATTACTCCAATATCTTTGTTACCTTCAACCATGTTAATACTGTGTAGGCAAACTGTTCACCTCATTAGTACCAATTTAACAGCAGTCCAGAGAAACCATCACTCAAAAGGTGACCAGCAAATCTTTGTAAAGGGTCAACCACTATACAACAGCACTTTTTTTTTTTTTAGTAACTTTTGATCCCTTTGTAACAGTTTTGTTGGATATGCAAATCATTTATCATATGTTGAGTTATGTGACAAGTGAGTAAAAACATACTTATGTAGAAAACACCGGGGAGGAAGAATCACATCATTCCAGTGGCCCTGTAAATAGGATAGCTTCAGCTTGAAGTTAATGTAGGGTCATTAAGCATTCCCAATTATGTTATGGGTGGGTGATTCCACTTCAAGATGTCTTCTTTAATACTATTATTACTTTATTACTATTAACTCTACTGATAGAAGGTAAGTCACTGGGTACTATAATTCCCTGATATTATTTGGATGCAGCCTATAATGTAAATTGACATGCTATAACTTTAGCTCTAGCGTTAGTAGATAAAATAGGCCTGAGTTCAGAATTATTAAGGCTAGAATTCCACCCAGAAACGGAACCACAGTCATGCAGCAGTGCCAATACAACTGGGATCATTGATTTCAGATTAGAAATGTATAACAAAGCATCACTGCACAGAGAGAAATGTTAATTGTGAATTCCTCACATTTAATTTAATCAATAGAGTCTAGCTGTCTAAACTTTGATTGCCAGTTTGGGTCACATGAGAAGGATTGACCACCCGTGCCTCGTTCTGGAGTTTAGAAGTTGAGCCTGAACGGTGCAGAGAGACGCCCAACAGTGAGGATAAAGGATGGACGAAGATGATACAAGAGCTTCCTGACTTATGTGAAGTAAAGTTTTTGAGGAGATTAATAAACCCAGTGTGGGCGACTGTTCTTTTGGAGGTGGGGCCTAAAGTGCACCATAATACTGAACAAATATTTTATTCAGGGTCCGACCTATGGCAGAAGTGGACAAGAAGGAACTTTAGTATATACATTATTCCCTTGGCTAAATTTAGTTGTGTTTTTGGCCAATTTATTTGCTCACATTTTTCATACTATGGGTAGACACGAACCACCAAACATTGGCTTCTTTATTTTTGGGAGTCATAAGGATTTACTTAAAGGGTTCTCACCATTATTTACAGATGATTCCCAGGCATCAGGTTAGGTGGGTACAAAGATCCGATACTGCCAGAGTATGGTGAAATGATTTGTTGAAGATGCTTCATAGAGAAAAAACGTCTTGAATATCAAATAAGGAAGAAGGTGTTAGTGGTTTTAGAGAAGAACAGAACAATGTATCTGGTACCCTCTTTTTTCTTTGTGCAATTGCTATTGTCGTACATGATGCACATTTTTAAGTATTGTGAATTGTTATTTGTAACTTTTGGCATACAAAGTCAAATACGAATTCACGAGTTATCATAGCGCTAGGAGAAGTATGGTCCCGATTTAGAGGTAGGCAGATATCCCATCCACCTTATCATAAGTGCCATAAGGTATAATGCACTTGTAATAAGGTGAGTATCCATCTTTTTTGTGATGGAGTAAACTCTAAATCCGGCCCAAATATTTTAAAACTCAGTTGGTGTCTGTTAATAGTTGCAAAATTATGCATTTCCGTGATCTCCTGTATTACATAATTAAACCAGTCTTTCCTATTTACCTTTTTCAATTTTCTACATCATTCTCACACTCCATAAACATTTGTCATTCTAAAAAGAAAATTAAGACAAAAAAGACTTATCCATATGTTAAATGGTGAATGCCATGCAAGTTGCATCCCCACCACACCATTTATCTCTGAATTTAACTATGGTGAAATAGCCATAGCAGGGTCATTGTTAGTTCAATATGTTAATAATTCATTCTTACTTGCAAAGGGTAAATACCACCTCTGTAACAGTTTCTGAAACACCTGGTAGGCTAAGGACCTCGTAGGTATGCCTTACACAGGAGCACACTGAGTTTAGCTTGTTTTATACATCACCCAGAGCATTGTGTCTTTCATTCAGTTGGCCTAACCCATAAAGCATTGATGATGCTGTTTGAATAATATTGAATATTATTCTTTATACCATTCAAAATATCAAGGAAAATACTACTCAGTGTATTGTAGCTGCGAACCTGGTGCTCCCTAAAATAACATTGTTTGTCTTTGCAAAACATAGGCAGTGGCGTAGCGTGGGTGGGGCCACAGAGGCGGTTGCCCCAGGCGCAAAATTCTTAGGGGCGCAACATTTTAAAAGAAAACAAATTGTACTAGAAGCTTTCTCTGATTTCGACATATCATTGAGGATTCTTTTTTTCCCCATGACAGGGCATAACGTGATTCGACCAGGATGGTGTGGACACTGCGACGTATGAACCCCCTAGACTTGTGTATTGAAGCTGTAGACTGCATGCCCTGCCCTGGACACCCTTGTCTGGAAGCCTGTCCTTGCGTTAGGTGGGATACGCTGCTGTGCTTCCCTTCCGAGGCCACAGTCTGGACTAGACAGCTGGCAGCGCTCCAGGGTGTCCCTTCTGCGCCGGTGTATGGACTGCACATTTGCAGTTGGCGGCGCCAGAACTAAGCGGATACACCTAAAGACGTTCTTTAAAGACGCCCGGTCAGTAAAGCGGAGGAGCAAGTGCGTGCTGCTGGGGCACAGGGCGCGTGCGGGGCGCTGCATGTGAGTCACAACTTGCTTTTTTAAATTCATGCACTTAATGCATGCGGCCGGGTGCCGAGTTTATCTGGGCAGGGGGCATCTTTACATCACTGTTACCAGGTGAACATAGGTCAGGTGCCACAACCCCCCGCAGGTTCAGTTTTATAGTCAATGGAATACATTCTGGGATTTGTAGTTTACCAGATCCTATTCTGGGTGCACTTTAGTTCCAGTCACCACTGTTACTTGGCATGCAGCCCATGTCTAATGAGGAGGACCTTTGACTCCCAATTTTATTAACCTCCACATTCAAGAGACACTGGAACTCTGCCCGAACAGCTTCCTGTGCCAGTTGAAACAGCAGTGGAGCACTAGAAGTTCCCCTTCAGGTGCAGTGCAGTGGAAGGATGGGGCAGTGCCCCCTCCCCCTCCTAAGTCCACCAGGTGTAAATTAGGTGTAAATGTTTGACCACATTCCCCTGCCCTCCACTCCTGTGAGGAGATGGCAGTTCTCTCTGTGGAAAGTGTTCTGTTATATTTATTTATAAGACTGCACTGTTTGATATCACAAAACAAAAGTGTGTCAATAGCGAGGGAATGAAAAGTCCTAATAAGAGAATAGTGGCCAGTCCACTCACCATTAAAACCTTGTTTCAATAGCCATTTTTAGGTCGAGCTTAGTGGCAGCGCGCATGCGCTGCTCGCTCTGCGAGACTGCTGTAGTAGAGTATGGGAGAGAAGCCGCACCCACTCTCCACCCATATTTTTCATTGGCTTGTGTCATTGTCTTTCGTAAATGCTGCCTTCGGATTCGTTAATAGGCTTGTTAGTCCCTCCTTAGTACGGCCTTGTCTTCATTTGGAACCTACAAACAACAAGAGGGTCCAAGGGAAAATGTATAGACCTTAAACGGATTTGAATCCCCTATTCCATTACTCACAAAAACATCCATATAATCCGTGGTCTCTTATGCTAACTGTTTATCCCAATGTATGAATCACCGAAATGGAGCTATGTGCTTAGTAATTATAAACCTAAGTGTCACTAAAAAGAATGTGAAAAGTTATAAGATGAAATAACCCTTCAGGATTATAGGAATCCCATCACACACCGAAGTGAGCCTTTGTCATCATTTGGGTTCCCAACCAACCTTCCATCTATCCTCTTGATCATTGAGGAATACTGGATAGATTGTCTCCTTTAGGTCTTTCAGAAAAGAAGAAAGACACAATAGAAAATACAAGAGTAATCTCCAATAGAAAGAGTGCAGTGCAAAAAATAAAATACGTGATTAAAATAGGATTTGCCAAAAGAAAAAGAACTTAATCTTCAGCCAATATCTAATGCAATCCTAATTAAAACCAGTGAAAATAAGTGGGGGAATTATTTCAGCAGTTCAAACAAATTACTGCTTTCAAACGGTCGACATGTTTCAGCCAATTGGACATCCGGTCCACGGCTTTCGTCAGGACCTCACCATAAACTTATCTGCTACTGCATTATTCCAAAAAGTGAAAAAATAATTTATACATACATCCTGGTTGGATTTGATACAACCTCTGATATTTTACTGATCCTCTGTATCTACCAGATGTGTAGGACATCTGCAAAGCACAAAGGATAACATTAATACTGACAACATAATCAAATGATTCACATCACCCAGTCAGCTCATAGATCAGAAAAACTTTTTTATATATCTAATAAATAGACACATATTCTCACCCGTAGAATACGAGGACTTGACCTCACCTCACCCGGCACCAACTCCAGTCAAAGAGACCCCGCTCTACCAGGCGTAGCCCCAGAGCCCAACATGGAAAAAACGGGGGAGGAAGGGAAGGGGGAAGGTTTTGTTTAGAACATGCTTGATATGTCGACATGTGTTATAATCACATGGATCACATTTTCTCTCTTACATTGTATTTCTGAGAGAGTGTGTCTTATAAGTATACACATTGGGTAAAAACATTATCGCTCAATGGCACGCTCAGGAAAGAACATATTAATGAGCAGCCAGCATACACAGTCTCACTCGTAACTGCGCTTCATACTGTCATGTAAGATGGACTTTCTATAACTCGATACTGAATTGCATATGGCCAATGTGAAAACTATTCACACAGATATTAAAAATCATCGCTGTTCTTTATCTAACTGACACATATTACACAGAAGTGCTCACACCTATTCTTCTTCTGTTTGTATCTAAGACTGATACCACTAAACCGCTAAACCGAATAGCGTTGCTACTTGTGTCTATAGCAAATATAATCATCATGCGTAATTGACTACATGTGCTTATACTGTATGGACCTTGCCCTTCTATAGCTTCCAAACTTAATCTAGCCTAAAGAAAAAATGAAGGGAACTTTCTCAACCTTTTTAAACTTATCATCAGTTCACTTTTCGCCATGTAAACGTTCAAAAATTATCAAAATGTACTGCAACTGGGTATTAGCGAAGAATTGCTTAATCAAGCCTTACCTGTCCGTCATTGCCTCGTGCTCCGACTGAGCTAGGAATGGAGGTAACGAGACCAGGACAAACAAGGCTCTTTATAATGTACACGTCTTGCAGGTGAAATGTATTAATGTTAGTACGTCGCGATTCGATCGCATCATGCAAGACTACACCTTTACGTCAGTGCTGATGGGAACCGTAGTTTTTTCTTGCAGGACTACACTTTTGCGTCATTGCTGATGGGAACCGTAGTATTTTCGTCAGTTAATTCTTAAATATCGGCGACGCATTTGAATCGCGTATCCCTTCTCCGTCCTAACAACGTGAACAACTAATGGTCTATTGACTCTTGTAGTCCTGCTCATGCCAAAACAAAATCAACTAAATTAAAGATCATTTAACAGTGACATAGGTTGCCTGAGCGGCGCGATGTACCTCGTCGCTGTTGATTACAAAATGACGTCACTCGCCAGGAAATGGTAGTTTCCTTTTAAATATCGACACAGTGATAAGATCTTATTGAAATATCTAAACTGGCCAATCAATATTGTGTATGTCTATATTTCGATCTCTTATTGTAATAGAGTCACAAAACTCCAACATCTGGACAGTAATCTGAAGATGTTATAATTGTAAGTAACTAAATTAACTCCCAATAAATATCAATAGCCACAATTGTTAGGTTTATCTGTATTGATCCAAACATTTTGTATATAGTGGAACCAATCTCCAGTCTGATCTAGTCTATTGTGTAATTTCATTTATTCAACTTCAAAACTGGTCCATACGTCTCTCATCTGTTGCTGACATCTCTATCTATGAAGCGAAACCCAAGGTATCGCGTCGTTCAAGCCCAATGTGTCACTAGAAAGTTTGTATACCCATTTCTGCTCTCGTAGAAATTGAAAGTTGGATATATCGCTAATATGTGAAGGGATATATGGTTTTTCTAGTACTGTCCAGACGAAATCTTCTGCATTATGAGCTTGATCAACAAAGTGTCTTGTCAATTTGGTTGTTGTTTTCTTACATCTGAACGTACTTTTATGCTCCAACATACGCAACTTCACTTTCCGAGTGGTCATTCCCACGTATTGGGACTTGCATGGACAAGTAATCAAATATATTAAATTTTCACTATTACAATTAGTGAAGCTTTTTTGAATCCATGGTCTATTAGTCCCAATATCTATAGATTTCGATTGTTTCGTTTGAGGGCAGATGGCACAAGATCCACAAGGAAAATGTCCTTGTACTGCGGGAAGATCCCACAATGTGCCAACCGCACGTTGTTTCTGGCCTGCTGGTCGTGTATGGACTAATTTGTCTCGCAGGTTTGTACCTCTTTTGAGCGAGAACAGTGGCAGGGGTATTTTATCTGTGCAGCTATTCAGAATTCGCCAATGTTTTCTGACACATTTTTGTATGCCATTTGTCAGGGAGCTAAAAGTATTGACAAACGTGAGGCGACCTAAAGGCGGTTTGACCACTGGAGGTTCAAGAAGTGCCTCTCGATTATTATTGGAAGCTCGCTTCTGTGCTCGTTTGATTAGTTTCTTTGGATATTTCTTTTCTTTTAGTTGTTCAACTAAGCCTACTGAATGCTCTTTATATTTATCCATTGTGGAACAGTTCCTCCGAACTCGGAGGAACTGGCCGTAAGGCAAATTTTCTCGCAAAGATTTAGGATGTTGGCTATCAAAGCGTAGCAAAGAATTACGGGCCATTGGTTTCCGATATAGTTCACTCTGTAGACCAGTTGAAGTTGTAAAAATTGACAGATCTAAAAAGCTATTTTGTTTTTATCTGCTTCAACTGTAAATCTAAGGAAATCATTCCTTGTATTTAACCAGTTTTGAAATTTTGTTATAGAATCAAGATTGCCTCGCCATACCACTAACACGTCATCAATATATCGCTTCCATAAGCGAATTGACTCAAAAAAGGATTATTCAAAGAAAGAACATGCTGTTGTTCAAATGAGTGGACATATAGGTTCGCCAGACTTGGCGCAAAAACACTGCCCATACTGGTCCCTGAGACCTGCAAAAAGATGGTGTCTTCAAATTTGAAAAAATTGTTTTTCATAGCCAATTGGGCACATGACATTATAAAATGGACCGGTGTTATGGAGTCTACACCTGTATCTGTTAGTATCGTCGAAATGGTCTCTAGAGTTTCATCTTGCGGAATTGACGTGTATAAAGATTCGACATCGAAGGAGACCAAATAGTCCTGCTCCGTGTCAAATTCAACTGTTGGTAATAAGCGTAACACATCTTTCGTGTCTTGTAGGTAAGTTGGCATTTTCTTTACTATTGGTCGTGAAAAGTGGTCTACAAAGGTGGATAAAGGCTCCAAAATAGAGCCAATGCCAGATATTATAGGCCTGCCCGGTGGTGGTCGTTGTGATTTATGTATTTTAGGCAAGCAATAGAAGTAAGGCATCACTGGATGGATTGTTTGTAAAAAGATTGCTTCCTGTTGAGTAATCCAACCAGCATTCATACCTTCTTCTACCAGATCACGAATTGTGCTTCTAACTCTTTCTGTTGGATCTTCTTTTAATGGTCGATAGAATTTTCTATCTGCCAATTGTCATAAACATTCATTTCTGTACACATCAGTATCTTGGATTACAATTGCACCGCCTTTGTCTGCAGGCTTGATGGTAATTGTATGATCATCTATTAGGCTGCGCAACGCCAACTGTTCTTTTTTGGTAAGTTGTTAAACGACTCTTTTACATTTTTGTTTTTACATATGGTCGCCACCTCTTCCAAAACAGCTTTTTCAAAAGTCAGGACTTTAGGAGGAACACTTATAGTTGGAGGATTAAAAGTGGAACGTTTCTTTAATCCTGTAATCTTTTCTTCTGTTGAATGAGGTAAAACCTCCTTGTCCCGAAAAAAATAGAAAAGGCGTATTTTGCGAAAAAATTTAGCCAATTCACAATTGACTTGGAAAGCATCTCCTGAGTTAGTTGCCACAAAACCTAAACCTCTATTGAGAACCAAAATTCATTGTCTGTCAGTTCTCTTTTACTGAAATTGACAATTAAGTTTGTTCCACACTGGTACCCGGTTGAGATGGATTCTTTTTCGTTTGGCTGCGAGTACCCATATGTGGTGGCATTGGTTGATTCCAATGCACTTGAGGTTCTTCATATTCAGGTTCTAGCTCAGATGATAGTTCAAGTGATGCAGAGACCACCACTGAGAATAGACAACAATTTAGAGGGCGAGGCAGGTACACCAGGTCAAATTGGCGACGTGGTCAACCTACACCACAATTCCAACAGTGGTGGCCTCCAACACCTTGGGGTTATCCACCCACACAATTCCAGCCCCCTATGCCCCATTTTCAACCATACCAACAAGAATTCCCTAATCAGCCTTTTTAGGGTTTGGCCCCGGATGATCAAGGGGAAAACGGAGAAACGCTCAACCTCAAGTGCATTGGAATCAACCAATGCCACCACATATGGGTACTCGCAGCCAAACGAAAAAGAATCCATCTCAACCGGGTACCAGTGTGGAACAAACTTAATTGTCAATTTCAGTAAAAGAGAACTGACAGACAATGAATTTTTGGTTCTCAATAGAGGTTTAGGTTTTGTGGCAACTAACTCAGGAGATGCTTTCCAAGTCAATTGTGAATTGGCTCAATTTTTTCGCAAAATACGCCTTTTCTATTTTTTTCGGGACAAGGAGGTTTTACCTCATTCAACAGAAGAAAAGAATACAGGATTAAAGAAATGTTCCACTTTTAATCCTCCAACTATAAGTGTTCCTCCTAAAGTCCTGACTTTTGAAAAAGCTGTTTTGGAAGAGGTGGCGACCATATGTAAAAACAAAAATGTAAAAGAGTCGTTTAACAACTTACCAAAAAAGAACAGTTGGCGTTGCGCAGCCTAATAGATGATCATACAATTACCATCAAGCCTGCAGACAAAGGCGGTGCAATTGTAATCCAAGATACTGATGTGTACAGAAATGAATGTTTGCGACAATTGGCAGATAGAAAATTCTATCGACCATTAAAAGAAGATCCAACAGAAAGAGTTAGAAGCACAATTCGTGATCTGGTAGAAGAAGGTATGAATGCTGGTTGGATTACTCAACAGGAAGCAATCTTTTTACAAACAATCCATCCAGTGATGCCTTACTTCTATTGCTTGCCTAAAATACATAAATCACAACGACCACCACCGGGCAGGCCTATAATATCTGGCATTGGCTCTATTTTGGAGCCTTTATCCACCTTTGTAGACCACTTTTTACGACCAATAGTAAAGAAAATGCCAACTTACCTACAAGACACGAAAGATGTGTTACGCTTATTACCAACAGTTGAATTTGACACGGAGCAGGACTATTTGGTCTCCTTCGATGTCGAATCTTTATACACGTCAATTCCGCAAGATGAAACTCTAGAGACCATTTCGACGATACTAACAGATACAGGTGTAGACTCCATAACACCGGTCCATTTTATAATGTCATGTGCCCAATTGGCTATGAAAGACAATTTTTTCAAATTTGAAGACACCATCTTTTTGCAGGTCTCAGGGACCAGTATGGGCAGTGTTTTTGCGCCAAGTCTGGCGAACCTATATGTCCACTCATTTGAACAACAGCATGTTCTTTCTTTGAATAATCCTTTTTTGAGTCAATTCGCTTATGGAAGCGATATATTGATGACGTGTTAGTGGTATGGCGAGGCAATCTTGATTCTATAACAAAATTTCAAAACTGGTTAAATACAAGGAATGATTTCCTTAGATTTACAGTTGAAGCAGATAAAAACAAAATAGCTTTTTAGATCTGTCAATTTTTACAACTTCAACTGGTCTACAGAGTGAACTATATCGGAAACCAATGGCCCGTAATTCTTTGTTACGCTTTGATAGCCAACATCCTAAATCTTTGCGAGAAAATTTGCCTTACGGCCAGTTCCTCCGAGTTCGGAGGAACTGTTCCACAATGGATAAATATAAAGAGCATTCAGTAGGCTTAGTTGAACAACTAAAAGAAAAGAAATATCCAAAGAAACTAATCAAACGAGCACAGAAGCGAGCTTCCAATAATAATCGAGAGGCACTTCTTGAACCTCCAGTGGTCAAACCGCCTTTAGGTCGCCTCACGTTTGTCAATACTTTTAGCTCCCTGACAAATGGCATACAAAAATGTGTCAGAAAACATTGGCGAATTCTGAATAGCTGCACAGATAAAATACCCCTGCCACTGTTCTCGCTCAAAAGAGGTACAAACCTGCGAGACAAATTAGTCCATACACGACCAGCAGGCCAGAAACAACGTGCAGTTGGCACATTGTGGGATCTTCCCGCAGTACAAGGACATTTTCCTTGTGGATCTTGTGCCATCTGCCCTCAAACGAAACAATCGAAATCTATAGATATTGGGACTAATAGACCATGGATTCAAAAAGCTTCACTAATTGTAATAGTGAAAATTTAATATATTTGATTACTTGTCCATGCAAGTCCCAATACGTGGGAATGACCACTCGGAAAGTGAAGTTGCGTATGTTGGAGCATAAAAGTACGTTCAGATGTAAGAAAACAACAACCAAATTGACAAGACACTTTGTTGATCAAGCTCATAATGCAGAAGATTTCGTCTGGACAGTACTAGAAAAACCATATATCCCTTCACATATTAGCGATATATCCAACTTTCTATTTCTACGAGAGCAGAAATGGGTATACAAACTTTCTAGTGACACATTGGGCTTGAACGACGCGATACCTTGGGTTTCGCTTCATAGATAGAGATGTCAGCAACAGATGAGAGACGTATGGACCAGTTTTGAAGTTGAATAAATGAAATTACACAATAGACTAGATCAGACTGGAGATTGGTTCCACTATATACAAAATGTTTGGATCAATACAGATAAACCTAACAATTGTGGCTATTGATATTTATTGGGAGTTAATTTAGTTACTTACAATTATAACATCTTCAGATTACTGTCCAGATGTTGGAGTTTTGTGACTCTATTACAATAAGAGATCGAAATATAGACATACACAATATTGATTGGCCAGTTTAGATATTTCAATAAGATCTTATCACTGTGTCGATATTTAAAAGGAAACTACCATTTCCTGGCGAGTGACGTCATTTTGTAATCAACAGCGACGAGGTACATCGCGCCGCTCAGGCAACCTATGTCACTGTTAAATGATCTTTAATTTAGTTGATTTTGTTTTGGCATGAGCAGGACTACAAGAGTCAATAGACCATTAGTTGTTCACGTTGTTAGGACGGAGAAGGGATACGCGATTCAAATGCGTCGCCGATATTTAAGAATTAACTGACGAAAATACTACGGTTCCCATCAGCAATGACGCAAAAGTGTAGTCCTGCAAGAAAAAACTACGGTTCCCATCAGCACTGACGTAAAGGTGTAGTCTTGCATGATGCGATCGAATCGCGACGTACTAACATTAATACATTTCACCTGCAAGACGTGTACATTATAAAGAGCCTTGTTTGTCCTGGTCTCGTTACCTCCATTCCTAGCTCAGTCGGAGCACGAGGCAACGACGGACAGGTAAGGCTTGATTAAGCAATTCTTCGCTAATACCCAGTTGCAGTACATTTTGATAATTTTTGAACGTTTACATGGCGAAAAGTGAACTGATGATAAGTTTAAAAAGGTTGAGAAAGTTCCCTTCATTTTTCTTTAGGCTAGATTAAGTTTGGAAGCTATAGAAGGGCAAGGTCCATACAGTATAAGCACATGTAGTCAATTACGCATGATGATTATATTTGCTATAGACACAAGTAGCAACGCTATTCGGTTTAGCGGTTTAGTGGTATCAGTCTTAGATACAAACAGAAGAGGAATAGGTGTGGCACTTCTGAGTAATATGTGTCAGTTAGATAAAGAACAGCGATGATTTTTAATATCTGTGTGAATAGTTTTCACATTGGCCATATGCAATTCAGTATCGAGTTATAGAAAGTCCATCTTACATGACAGTATGAAGCGCAGTTACGAGTGAGACTGTGTATGCTGGCTGCTCATTAATATGTTCTTTCCTGAGCGTGCCATTGAGCGATAATGTTTTTTTTTTTACCCAATGTGTATACTTATAAGACACACTCTCTCAGAAATACAATGTAAGAGAGAAAATGTGATCCATGTGATTATAACACATGTCGACATATCAAGCATGTTCTAAACAAAACCTTCCCCCTTCCCTTCCTCCCCCGTTTTTTCCATGTTGGGCTCTGGGGCTACGCCTGGTAGAGCGGGGTCTCTTTGACTGGAGTTGGTGCCGGGTGAGGTGAGGTCAAGTCCTCGTATTCTACGGGTGAGAATATGTGTCTATTTATTAGATATATAAAAAGTTTTTCTGATCTATGAGCTGACTGGGTGATGTGAATCATTTGATTATGTTGTCACTATTAATGTTATCCTTTGTGCTTTGCAGATGTCCTACACATCTGGTAGATACAGAGGATCAGTAAAATATCAGAGGTTGTATCAAATCCAACCAGGATGTATGTATAAATAATTTTTCACTTTTTGGAATAATGCAGTAGCAGATAAGTTTATGGTGAGGTCCTGACGAAAGCCGTGGACCGGATGTCCAATTGGCTGAAACATGTCGACCGTTTGAAAGCAGTAATTTGTTTGAACTGCTGAAATAATTCCCCCACTTATTTTCACTGGTTTTAATTAGGATTGCATTAGATATTGGCTGAAGATTAAGTTCTTTTTCTTTTGGCAAATCCTATTTTAATCACGTATTTTATTTTTTGCACTGCACTCTTTCTATTGGAGATTACTCTTGTATTTTCTATTGTGTCTTTCTTCTTTTCTGAAAGACCTAAAGGAGACAATCTATCCAGTATTCCTCAATGATCAAGAGGATAGATGGAAGGTTGGTTGGGAACCCAAATGATGACAAAGGCTCACTTCGGTGTGTGATGGGATTCCTATAATCCTGAAGGGTTATTTCATCTTATAACTTTTCACATTCTTTTTAGTGACACTTAGGTTTATAATTACTAAGCACATAGCTCCATTTCGGTGATTCATACATTGGGATAAACAGTTAGCATAAGAGACCACGGATTATATGGATGTTTTCATTTGGAACCTCCCATGGATACTGGCCGCTTTACTTGGTTGTTACACGGTACGTGTACTATCAGGGCCGGACTGGGAACCGAAACCGGCCCTGGCAAACTGCTCGGCCGGCCCCCCCTGTGCTGAGGGGGGGTGCAGCCGAGCAGTTTGCGAGGGCCGGTTTCGGCCGATTTTGTTACAAGGGGCTGATATTGCCGACCCCCGGTAACAAAAATGCCCCCCGAGGGGCCCAAAACCGGCCCCCACCCTAGCAGCCCACCAGGGAAATGCCCGGTGCCCGCTACAGCCAGTCCGGCCCTGTGTACTATTTACTTTATTGAGTTTCTCCTACATTAGGCATGACAACGTGCTTTGTTTACATTCAGCGGGCTATGCCCGCTTTCACTTTCGAAGCAGTAGGGACAATGGCGGCCACTTGTTTGTAATGCCATAGGTCTCGCATCTAAATGCAAGACCTATAGCATTGCCAATATTTTTTCACTCCAGCGGTCGCTTTGGTAATGAACTGATAGCAGCCCAGATGCAAATCCCTCGAAAGAGAGCAGCGCATGTGACTTCTGCAGGGGGGGCAGCAGCAGCCAGGGTTGCCGCCAACCAAGGGGGCACACCACAGAGCCAAGGTGATGGCAGCCCTGATCGGACTGTAAAGTCGGGGGTTGAGGGCATCTGTGGGAGAGCCGGGGGTGGTCTGCTTAAGATGGGGTTCCGCTGTATGGTGTGTGCGGGGGGGTAGTTGAGTGTCGAGGGTGGGGGTCTACTCCGTGCAAGAGCCAATGTCGCTGCCAGCCCAGAAGGGCCCCCGCTGTACAAGGCCGGGGGGGGCTGTTGGTCCTGCCAGCCGAGTGGGCCATCCTTACAAGAACCAGGAGTAGTACTGCCAACTTAGGGGGCATTCGCCGCAGAGGCGGAAGTGTACCAGCATAGGGGGGCAACCACCGCAGGGCCAGGAGCACTGCCAGCCGGTGGCCGACGGGAGGAGTGTCTCCGGTGCTATTTAAGGGAAGTAGGGGAAGGTACAGGCTGAAGAGGGCACCCACCCTCTGCAGAACCATGGATCGTGCAGCGCGACTAGTGATCAGTCCGGGGAGGGCGGGGAGGGGGCACTGCAGAGCCACGGATGTCGCAGGCCAACGAGGCATTCTCCGCAGAGCGAGTGGAGTTGCCACCAAGTCAGAGGGAGGTGGGAACCCTGATTAAAGGAAGCAGGGTGTCGTTGAGGCCGAGAGGCATGGATAGCTTAGGCCGAGGAGGGCACAGGCCCGGGGAAGGGGGCACCCACTGCAGAGCCAAGATGGCGCAGACCGAGGACCCACCCGTCGCAGTGCGAGTGGGGCTGCCAGCCGGGTTGGTAGACACTCCGGAAGTACTTTGTAAAGTTAATTAATGTGCTGTCAAACCTCTATGTTGCTCAAGAAGAAGATGCTAAGCAGCTTTGGGGGCATCCTTCCCATAAATTTTTTAAGCTGTATTCCTAAATATCCCCCGGAAGGCCAAACAGTCAGATACAGCTTCTATGCCATCCATCACATTGCCCTCTAACTTTATTTGTCAGCTAACTGCTTTGTATGCTTATGATGAGTTGAATTCAGTCTGAGTCTATCTATTACATTATTCACTTTCGGGGTTGCCACAATTGTATTTTTTTAAGATGTTTCCACAATGTTCAAAACATTTCATAGTAGCCAAGGTAATTTAAGATCAATGCACTAAATGCCTGGGTTAGAGTAAAAATCTCATAGACATCTGTCCTAAATACCACCAATTTTCATAATTTATGATCTACAACCTTTGATACATGCATTGTAGGGGAACCTGAAATCTTCATGTACAAACGAAATTATATTGTGAAAGCTTTCTGTTGGATCATGATCATTTTGAGTCACTGCATGCATATTATAAGAACATAAGGTATTTTTTTAAATGTTTGTCTTGTTAGAATTCAACAATAGTACATGAAAATCTGCAACTGTGCTCCGCCACATTCAGTCTGTGTATCATTATTCTCATTTCCTCATGCAAGTATAACTTCTGATGATGTGACCTTATGTCTGGTGAGTGTGTGACCAGTTCAGTTCTACTGATGGGAAACAATGTGAAAAAATCCTCTGTTTCAGTCATTCGGCATGGATTTTTTTGTATCAAGGAACACTATACCCATCAGCTGAGCTTGGAACACCAACTTCATGAAGTATGCACTTACCATCCCTGACCTAAGGAGAAGTACAAGTAGGGATAACAAGGTTTAGATTCTTACAGATTGGCAGAAAATTAAAAGTGATCTTATTTTACCTCTTAATATAATGCTAGGTATTTGCTATCTGTTCACATTTCTAATATTCATCTGTGCCAATGTTTTACTATGAGAGCCTTGTATTGTTCATGGTCTAGATTAGTGTGAAATAAACACTTGCCACGGTGGGCAAAAGGAGCAGCCTGGGCCTACTGAGCGGCGCACATAATTGGTGGTCCTAGGATTGCCGCAGGGGCCAGGAGCCATGCCACATCTCTGCTGATGGATGAGCGCGGAGCCCAGATGGTGCCACTGGACTGGATGCTCTGAGTAGTGGGCCCCCCCCCCAGTGGATTTCCCGGCAGCCGGGCAGCTCTGTGAGGCTGTGTGCAGCCTCGGAGGCCGTGAAGTGAGGGCAGCCTGGCGCACCTCGAGGTTTGCTGCTCCGGCCTCAGACAGCTGTGGGAGGCGGCATCAGCGGGGCCGTCTCAGAGTGGTGCAGACGCCTCGGGACCTACCGCTCTTGGTGGATCCAACAGATGAGAGCTGGCGGGGCCGCACACTACTGGTTTGGCCCTGTCCTCTACTCCTTCTTTCGTTCCCCCTTTACCCTGCTCTTTTTTTTCCTTTGGATCGGTTTTCTCTGGGACATGGCAGCCTGGCTGCGGCCTCCCAGATAAACCAGCCTATAGCCGTCAGCATCACTGAGGGCCCAAGTGCTATGCAAAACTCTCTTTCTGCCCCTGTGACTGGACCTGAGGGGGTCATCGCTGAGTTATTTGGACCACATCTTTCATCTGTGACAACGTGGTGAGACTGAATGCTTGTGCTTCCAGGATGGTGGACAGACCCATGTGCAAGTAGGTCAATGATCCTTTTTCCCCAGGGGCCTTCCCCCTACCCTCTCAGATTGACCTGGGCTGTGCACTTGTTCTACTTTGGAGTGTGAGGGACACCAACCCTGCTCCGGTGCAAAAAAGGATTGATAAATACACAGCCCTACCGCCCCCGCATCGAAGCAGGTCAATGTGGAAACTCCCCCCTTCTTGCTCGTAGGCCAATGCCATAGACATCCTTCTAGCTATCCAGGCCTCCCGGTCAGCTTTGGAGACTAGGATTTGGGAAGTCAGAGTGGATGTTGCACCCCTGAGCTAGGACCTCTGCAACATCACGGAGCACGTGGCTGGCATGGAGGGACACATCTCGGACCTCGAGAATTCTGTGTCCACGCTGAAGGCGGAGGTGGCTCGTCTGACTATGGCATCTCGTAGCCTGGAGATCTGGGGCAAAGAGGCGGAGAACTAGACCCAGTGGAACACTGTTTGCTTTGTGGGCTTCCCTGAGGGGGTTGAGGGGTGAGCTCCTGAGAGCTTCTTCGAGAAGTGGATCCTGTCATAGATCCCTGAGGGCCTCCTGTCTTCATGCTTTGCTGTTGATTGGGCCCACACATGGCTGGTGGCCACTACGCCACCTGCCCCCCACGACCGATGATGGCACAAATTTTCAATTACAAGGACAGAGATGTTGTCCTCTGTTATGCTCACGAGCTGGCCCAAACGAACTTGCAGTCCATCAAGATCCTAATCTTCCCTGACTCTACTCATCTAGAGCAGTGTTAATGCAAATCCTTTGAAGCGGTTAAGCAAAAACTGCGAGCGATGAACTTTGCAATGTATGCTCCTCTTTCCAGCCCGTCTCCGAGTGATCCACGCAGCTAAGTCCCTTTTTTTTTTACACCCCTGAGGCCGCGTAGAAATGGACAACGGAGAACTGGTACTTGCGCAGCCACTCACCCCCTCCATGGGGGGGGCAACCCCTTGAAAAGGCCATTGATAGTGGGGCCCGCCGCAGCAGCCACAACAGATGACAGGGTTCCAGGAAACACCGAATTTGGGCAGTGGGTCTCCCGCCTCTTACACCACTGACGCTTCCAGTCCTTCACGGAACAACGGTGGTGGGGCTGCTGTTTCTGATGGCCCCTCTCCTGGCAAAGGCTTGGCAGCTCGGGCTGGACTGAAAGTTTCAGCGCTCTGTCCATCATCTCCTTGTGTTTGCTTTGTTCGCCCTAAGTTGGCAGTGTATGCCCAGATGTGGGTCCCTTGCTCACTTTGCCACTGGATTCAAGCTAGCCTGGCTGATGAGGGGTGTTACCCCGAAACCGGTCCAAGGATGCTTGTTTCTGGTCCATAGAAGACCTGGCTTGGCAGTTCAGGCTGGACTGTTCCCATGAGGCACAGGGTCAAGACTGATTTGCATATAGCTGGGTCTGAACTGGGGTGGCAAAGTGAGCTTTAGAACGATGATGAACTCAACCCAGATCATTGACTGGGGGTGAGTGTCTGAAAAGTTTCAGCGCTCAGTCCATCTTCTCCTTGTGTTGGCCTCGACTTCTACTTCTGAGGAGGGGGTTGGCGAGGATTGTGCCTGAGGTGGCTCTCATGGCTACCCATTTGATTCAAATGTAGCACTGAACCAGCAGCATCATATCTTCTTCAATGAATATTTCCGGTGGGGGGATGTGGGTTGTATTGCTCCAAACGTTGTTTTTCTGATATTTGTGACTTACATTGTTGGGGCGACAGATGCTTCTAGGGTAGAAGTGAGGGGTGGGGGAGACATTGGAGGGTTGGGTTGGGGTGGTTTGGCCCATTTGGCCATGTGCTCACTCATGTTTCGAGCAGGCTATGATGCTGAGGCTCTTCTTTCCGGTGAATGTCCCCACGAGTATTACCCAGACCCGTATGCCTAGCCCCAAGCCTGATGGCTCTTAAATTAATGACATGGAATGTCAATGGTTTAAATGATCGCTTCAAGGGGAGTCCAGTGAAACGTCATGCCCACGATGTGCTCCTACTGCTGGAGACACACCTTCATGGTACCCAATGCCCCTCTCTGGCCCGCTATGGATATTATCAATTATACTATGCTGGCTACACCAGGGGATCTCTTGAGGTAGCCATCCTGATCCACAAACACTTACCGATGGTGGTTATCTGTAGTGTGACGGACCCACAAGGCAGATATGCTGCAGTGGAGGGGGGCAGTCAACGGTGAGGCCTACAATTTGCTGATTGTCTATGCTCCTCCCCAGTTGCTGTGCCCTATGCTGGATGCGATGAGAGAGGTGTTGGCGGACCTTCCCAGGGGTGTCACCATAGTGGTTTACATTACGATGTCCCCAGATACTGACTGCTCGAGGGCCTCGGAAGGTCTTCGGCCTGTGGCTTTCCGCCTCATGGACTGGGCTTCCTGCCTTGATCTTTGTGATATCTGGCGCACCTGGAATTCTCACACACATGCTTATACTTGCATCTCCACTGCACGCAAGATCAGGTCAGACCATGTCATTAGTGGCAGCTGCTTCGGAACGGGGGTGGTGAGTGGATTAAAATAATCAAATAAACGTACCTTCTCTGCCGCACGCCTATCCTCCGCATGCTGTGCTGGAAGCACCCAGGCTTCCGGACCCTCCCAGCCAATCACGATGCTGCAGGAGCAGCGTTGTGATTGGTCTGAGCGTCCTGTGTGGAAGCTCGGCAGTGCCTGGGGAGGCTGGGCATGTACTCCACGGGCTGTGCAACACAGCTCAATGGAGAACATGCCAAGTGCGCATGACGGTTTGGCCTGGCCTAGGCGGCCAGTCAAACCGTCATGTGCACTTAGAGAAGTGCAAAACACTCCTCCCGCGCAGAGCCCAGCCCGCCCTGACTCCAGCATAGAAAAATAAAATGATAATAACATCCTGTTATTATCATTTGATTTTTCTTTTTTGCACTGCTGAAATAGCAGTGGGGCAAAGCTCCTCCGCCTTAGCGGAGGAGCAGCCACTGCAGGTCACACATTGGTTATATTTTCATGCCCGCCCTGGACCTGCTTCTTACCACGGGGTCGGATATCCTCCATAGGGATATTTCAGACCATGCTCGAGTTACTTCTTACCTGGGTGGAGGTACCCAAGAGGAGTGTCCAATTTGGTGCCTCAATGCTTGGCGCTCTGTGGACAGTGATGCGGTGGAATTTCTGTTGCAGGAACTCAACACCTTTCTGGAGCTCAACTTAGATATGGTGGACTCCTCGGGGACCCTTTGGGCTGCCAGCAAGTCATTCATGTGGGGAGTCAGTTGCACACATTTCCTAGCCCGAGACCAGCAGAGATTATCTTAGATTGAGGGACTGGAGGTCAGCATAGCGCTAGCAGGAGAACACTCCTCTGCAGAAGTGGCATCACCCAGTGACTGTGTGTTTCTGTAAAGTTTAAATATGTTTTATATATATATATATGCCAAGGTGTTTTGAAGTATGAGTGGGTGTATGAGTGTCTGAATATATGATTTAGTAGGTGCGTGACTGACTGTATAAGTGAGCGATTAAACGTGTCTTACTGAATGCATGGGTTAGTGAGTAAACTGTGTAAATGTCTGTATCAGTCTGTCAATCAATCAATCAATCACGGCATTTATAGAGCGCGCTACTCACCCGGGAGGGTCTCAAGGCGCTGGGGGAGGGGGTAAGTTACTGCTCGAACAGCCAGGTCTTGAGCTGCTTCCTGAAGGCGAGATGGTCCTGGGTTCGCCGAAGGTGAGTGGGGAGGGAGTTCCAGGTCTTGGCCGCCAGGTAGGAGAAGGATCTTCCTCCGGCGGTGGTTCTGCGGATGCGTGGTACGGTGGCGAGGCGTGGCTGGTTGATCGTAGCTGGCGTGTGGGCGTGTAGAAGGACATGCGGTCGTTGAGGTACTTTGGGCCCAGGTCGTGGAGGGCCTTGTGTGCGTGGGTGAGGAGTCTGAACGTGATTCTCTTGCTGACGGGGAGCCAGTGCAGGTCTTTCAGGTGTACGGTGATGTGGCTGTGTCGGGGGATGTCCAGGATGAGTCGTGCGGAGGCGTTCTGGATGCGCTGGAGTCTCTTTTGAAGTTTGGCTGTGGTTCCGGCGTAGAGGGTGTTCCCATAGTCCAGTCGGCTGGTGACGAGTGCCTGGGTGACGGTCTTCCTGGTTTCAGTGGGGATCCATCTGAAGATCTTGCGGAGCATGCGCAGGGTGTTGAAGCATGAAGATGAGACGGCGTTGACTTGTTTGGTCATTGATAGGGAGGAGTCCAGGATGAAGCCCAGGTTGCGTGCGTGGTCCGTTGGCTTGGGTGCGGTGCCCAGGGCCGGGGGCCACCAGGAGTCGTCCCAGGCGGAGGGTGATGAGCCCAGGATGAGGACTTCCGTCTTGTCTGAGTTCAGTTTAAGGCGGCTGTTCCTCATCCAGTCGGCGACGTCTCTCATCCCGTCGTGCAGGTTGGCTCTGGCGGTAGTGGGGTCGTTGGTGAGGGAGAGGATCAGCTGGGTGTCGTCGGCGTAGGAGATGATGTTGAGGTTGTGTCGGCGTGCGATGGCTGCGAGGGGCTCATGTAGACGTTGAAGAGGGTCGGGCTGAGTGAGGATCCTTGTGGAACGCCGCAGATGACTTCGGTGGCTTCGGATCTGAACGGGAGAGGCGGACTCTCTGGGTTCTTCCGGCGAGGAACGAGATGATCCATTCCAGTGCTTTCTCTCGGATTCCGATGTTGCTGAGGCGCTTCACTAGGGTGCGGTGGCAGACGGTGTCGAACGCCGCGGAGAGGTCCAGGAGGATGAGGGCAGCTGTTTCCCCGTTGTCGGTTAGGGTTCTGATGTCGTCGGTGGCTGCGATAAGGGCGGTCTCGGTGCTGTGGTTGGCCCGAAACCCGGACTGCGAGGGGTCGAGGGATCCATTTGTCTCGAGGAAGGCGGCAAGCTGTCTGTTGACGGTCTTCTCGATGACTTTGGCCGGAAACGGAAGGAGCGAGATGGGGCGGTAGTTCTTGAGGTCGGTGGGGTCCGCCGTTGGTTTCTTCAGGAGGGCGGTAAGCTCGGCGTGCTTCCAGCTCTCCGGGAAGGTGGCGGTGCGGAAGGAGGAGTTGATGATGTCCCGGAGATGGGGTGCGATGGTGGCGTCGGCTTTGTTGAAGACGTGGTGTGGGCAGGGGTCGGTTGGTGATCCGGAGTGGATGGAGTTCATCGTGCGGGTGGTGTCTTCGGTGTTGATCGGGGTCCAGTTGCAGAGGGTGGTGGTGGCGGGCATTGGTTCGGCGGTAGGGTGCGTTGTTTGTGCGTTGAAGCTGTTGTGTATGTCGGTGATCTTGCGGTGGAAGAACGCGGAGAGTGAGTTGCAGAGGTCTTGCGAGGGGTGATGTCGTTGTTTCCGGCGCTGGGGTTGGAGAACTCTTTGACGATGCTGAAAAGTTCCTTGCTGTCATGGGCGTTGTTGTCCAGTCGTTCTTTGAGTGCCGACTTCTTGGTGGCACGGATCAGCTGGTGGTGTTTGCGGGTGGCGTGCTTGAGGGCGGTCCTGTTGTCTGTGGTCTGGTCGAGTCGCCAGGTTTTCTCGAGAGTGCGGCAGTTCTTCTTTTGGTGTGTAAGCGGCTGCATGGGTTGGTGAGCAGCTACATGAGTGTCTATATGGGTTATTGATTGGTTGTCTGAGTATCTGTATGGGTGCCTGAGTGTCTGTGTGGGCGGGTGGGGGGTGTGTGACTCTGTGCATAGATGTGTGAGTGGATAATTCACTGGGTGTATGGGTTCAAGAGTGCATCTGTGAAGGGCTGTATGGGTGGGTGAGTGTGTGTATGGGTGTGTTGGTGAGTGAATGGGTGTCTCAGTGGTACATGTGTGAGTAACTACGTATGTGAAAGGCAGTATATGTGAGTGTTGGAGTATATAAATCACTATATGTGAGAGTGAGTGATTGTGAGAGTGGCTGTATGGATGAGTGTGTGCTTGTATCAGTGATTGTATAAGAGAGTAAGTATGTGTTAGTATCTGTATGAATAAGTGAGGTGGTGTGTGTATAACTTTCTAGGTGAGTAAATGGGAGTGTGAATGATTCTTTGCATGATTAACTAGGTGTGTGAGTAACTCTATGGATGAGTGGGGATGTGTGAGTGTCTGTATAGGGGTATGAGTGCAAATGATAGTGCTGTATTGATCAGTGACTGCATGTATGATTGACTGTATGGGTGAATGAGTGGACGCGTGTGTAGACCTAGGAATCAGTGAGTGGGTATGTAATAACTGGTATTGGTGTGTCTATGGTTTCGAAAATGGTAGTCTGTATTTTAGAGTGGGTAGATCAAAGGTTATATTAGGGTGTGAGGAGGTGCATCAGATTATCACGTGGATGATGTCATCAGTGATGTCATCAGTGATGTCATTTGAGATGTCATCAGTGATGTCATCAGTGATGTCACTGACCATGTCATGAATGATTTAATATGTGATGTCATCAGCAGTGCATTGTGGGGGCGCGAGTTATAGTTAGCTCAACTAACTATAACGGCCGAATTTCTCAGGTTTTGTACGAGTGAAATGTCCAACTAACTATAACGTCCCTGAAACCTATGGTTTTTTCAGTGAATTTCAAAGGTTTTTTAAATGCTAATTTCTAACTATAACGTCCCTGAAACCTATGGTTTTTTCAGTGAATATATATATACCTGACGCTATCACAGCTTTGGAGTGAGGGTAAACGAGGCAGATTTTTATCATGTTTTCTGGGCGTGTCCTATCATACACGGGTACTGGTTCCGATTCCTGGGTGTTCTGTTGAGGATATTGGGAAGGCCGGTGGATTTCTCACCCCAGGTTGCTCTCCTGGGATTGCTGGACCTAGGTGAGACACAAAAACAACCCACAGAAAAATGAGTCCTGGGCCTGAGTGAGAAGCACACTGAGAGGTATCTGGTTGGTCTGTGGACTCTGCTTGCCAAGCAAAATATAGTCCAGAACTGGACCTTGGCTATCACTCTGGACTTGCAGGCCTTGCTATGGACTAGTGTGCTAAGATGGAGGAGCCAGTGTATGAAGCATGTATTTGCTCTCACAAACATCGCAATATATGGAGCATTTGGTGAGACTACTTTAGGCTCCAGGGATTGATCTGAGCATCCTGGTGTTGGCATGTGGACACAAAGTTGTGGCTGGTTGCTGTGCACTGTCTTTCATGTTTAACATGTTTAATGTGTTTCAAAAACACAATAAAAATATCTTATAAAAAATAGAGCAAAATGGAAAGGGCCTTTGGCTAAGGTAAGTAAAACTGCATTTAAATGTATGTTGTGTGCGTGCTTGTGGGTGAGTGTGTTTATGTGAGAAAGTGTGGGCATATGGGAGCACGTGTGAATGTATGTGTATACATGTGTGTGCGTGTGTGAGAGCGATTCAGTGACAGATAGTGGGTGAGAATGTGTGAGACTGAGTGTCAGTAAGTATGAGTAAGTCATAATGAGTAACTGCAAGTGAGTGAGTATGAATAAGAAACAGTATAAGGAGTGTTAGAGAGTGTTAGTGAGAATGAATGAATGAGTAAGTGTGAGTTAGTGAACGTAAGTGAGTGTGAGTGACAATGTGGTGTTATGCTGGCAAGTCTGTTGTTATCCAAGGCCTACTGAAGGTAATTATTGTCTTATAAAGACACTCATGGTAAAATACCTTTGCTGGCATTCTTGAGGCCTTTCTTAGCATGACTGACACCTGTGACAAAATACTGGCATATTGGAGATAATTCTTGACATAATAGACACCCATGATAAAATACAGGTAATGGAAAACTAGAGGTAATCCTTGGAAAATTGCAGTTTTACAACATTTCTTTTAAAAAATATTTCTAAGGGTAAAAGCCCCTTAGTAGTGGCTTGGCTTTCTCACTTGAGTTGCTCACTATAATTCATAGCAAGTGTTACATCCCAGAACTTTCAATGATCAAATCATCAGAATTATATAGACAGTGTCTAAAATAAACCTTTGTCTATGTATGTTGTTATATTAATCATGTAGTTATAATGGAGCATCAGCATTGTCAAGTATTGTGATGTCATCAGGGTTATGGTCATGTGACATGGCTCTCTGGAAACAAATCAGGGACAAGAGTCATATGACATCACTTCCTGTGTTGCCATTAAGGTTAAAAAGGGTATGTGATGTCACTTTGGCTACTCCTGGAAGTTTGGTGAATTGACACCAATGTCCAAGGCTGCAAACTCCTTCTGCAAGCCAGTGCTCCATGATTGTTGGTCACCTATGGGCAATCTTTTGACTGTCCGTGGCATGTCTACTTTTGTGTGCTGTCCCGGTTTGCCTTCTTCATTAGGAGAGAAAATATTTTGCAGCCCGCATTGGTCAATCTGATCAGTAGAGATTTTTTGACAGGGATAGAATTGGAATATGTGCTAATGGTGATGAGACCTACTTTATAGGTGAGCAATATTGCATCTTCGTAAAACTAGGGGTGGGTAGAACTCGCGGAGTTGAACTCCACTGACTTCCGGGGAGTCACATAAAAACTCTGCTTGATTCTGTGGAGTTCTGCCCACCTTGCGATGTTCCTGTATTGACTCATTGCAATCTCCCTGTACTGCTCCACCAGGTCTCTGCTCAACAGTGTGAGAACACTCAGAAAAGTCCCCAGTGTGCGCTCCCCCGTAGCCTCTTCGCTACAGCTGCTTTTGTCCTTCCTCCCCTCCCCTTCCTCCCTCCTGTGTCCTCCTCCCTCCTCTATGCATCTCACTGCTGCCAGTCTCTGGCTGCAGTACCAGTAAACCTCATGGTCTCCTGGAGTGAGTTTATGTTGATTTCCACACTCATGAATTCGTGAAAAGGTAGAGTTTGCACCTTTTAAATGCTGTACCCACTTACCAGAACCACCAATCATTCAAATGTAAAAGGTTTTGAGTAGGTACATCCGGAACAATTATATTATCAGTTATCTCCAGGATGTATGTGGTACAAATCAGGGACAAGAGTCATATGTCATCACGTCCTGTGATGCCATTAAGGTTAAAAAGGGTATGTAATTTCACTTCGGCTACTCCTGAAGTTTCCACGATGTATGTGGTACTTATGTCTAGCTGAGTACGATTGTCTGGCCTCTGTACTAAAAATTAAATGCAGTCTCATACATAATCATAGTCTTAGCGCGAGTACACTCCTTGTCAAAAACACGAAGGAATGCTTTGCATTGTTCACTGCCTGAATGGAGTTTCTCAGCATGGGGTGTTTCCCATCTACTCTTGCCTATGGCGTGGAAATACATGTGTCTAGCTAAGTTTGGCTGACAGGTCTCCAGGCTACAAGTCAAAAAGAGACTGATAAATAATCAGTGAACAAGTTCATCTCATATCAAAACCACAGAAGAGTACTCAGTTTCACTCACTGCCCGAGTGGCGTTTCTCTGCATGGGGTGCTTCCCATATCTGGTTGTGTATGGCATACGCAGTGAGCACTATTTTGGAGACATAAAAAGCCCATATTAGAGAAGGGACTGCACGTATGGAGCCAATTCCACTATTCTGATCATATACACCATCTTTCAGCTGTGACTAGACTCAGTAACTAATCAAAGAACCTACAATAAAAGATATTGTCACATTCCAATCATAACTACCATCAAAACAGATAAGTATAACCCTCATATCCCTCTAATGTAACTCCAAGCTCTAGATGGGCCTATATCATGTTCAATACACCTCTGTCCATCCCTGACGTGTCCATCACCCCAGCCCTCACCTCAGCCCACCTCTGGCCCTCTGCAACTCACGTACCTCTAGCCTATGCCTCATGTCATTAGTCATTAAAGTTGCAGACACAGTGGCAGATTAAGTAGACCATGACTTACGGGATGAGCTGCAGGTGGTTCCCCATGTGGCTAGGTACAGGGCTCCTATTCTGCTCTCTGTTGACAAATGTCGACATCTCTCTCTGCCACTCGTCTCCTCTGTCTTCATCTGCCTGCCATTAATACAAGTTACAACAACTGCAGCATGATGGGAAGGGGCTGGCACAGTGGAGATGGAGCGGAGGATAGAGTGTTGCACTCGCCTCACACCAAAGAGAGGAGAGCCGCTAGAGCGGGCAAGGCCACAAGGGAACTCTGCAGTCTGCACATAATAATATTAACCTGGGTGGGCAGTAAACTCCGCCATGTGGTAGCTGGTGGAGTTTTTACCAGACTCCACGCTCTAAGCCCTAAGTGACAAAACTCTGTAATCTCTGCAGGCGGAGCGGAGTTTACCGCCCACCCCTACATAACATATTTGTATTGGGGAGTCAGAAGCACAGAGAAATAAGAGAAAAACAAACAATAAGAAATTAATAAGAATTATGTGATAATACATACTTTATCGCAGTACATTTTACAAAGCCACTTGTTTGAGTTGATTAAAGTGAAAAATTAACATGAAGTTTGGAGCTGGCATGAAAAAATATGCAACAACTAGCCTAAGTAAAACCCAGGAAGCCCCCATTAGAATAGCAACTTGATGCCAAGTAAGTCTAAAGAGGTACTCACTTGGTTCCTCCCCGCATTCACCCTCTTTTCCACAATACCAATTCCAAAAAAATAACAATCAATTACCATACACCATCATTTATTGTAATATAAGATCAGACGTCATAAAGTGCAAGGCCAGTATAAGCTGAGCTACAGCCATAGTATTTAATATAAACCCGTGGTGAGCAAAAGAACGATGGATTAAACCCAGATCTTTGTGAATGGGGGTGAATGTTTGCATTGTTCTAACTCCGTCCATCATTTGTTCCTTTAACTTTCTAACAGTGGCATTTTCAGAATTGCAATTTAAAATCCGACTTCACCATAAGTTAGGATTTCAAATTGTGATTCCAGAGACACCAAACATGAACTGGTTATCTCTTCCCATTTGGAAATGACACTTATAAAAATAAAACATGGAAACTCCAAGGTTATCCAATGGGACAGATAAGCCTGGCAGTAGTAAAAAATAAATATAAGAGGTTTTCACTACCAGGACATGTAAAACTTAAGCGTACATGTCCTGCTTTTTCAATACATGGCACCCTGCCCTGTGGGCTGTCTAGGGCCTACCTTAGGGATGGCTTATATGTATTAAAAGATGCTTTGGGCCTCGCAAAAGGTTACCTTGCTAGGTCGAAATGGCAGTTTAAACTGCACACACAGGCTCTGCAATGGCAGGCCTGAGACATGTTTAAAGGGCTACCTAAGTGGGAGGCACAATCAGTACTGTAAGCCTACTAATAGCATTTAATTTACAGGCCCTGGGCATACGTAGGGCAATTTTACTAGGGACTTACAAGTAAATTAAATGTCACTTGGGTATAAGCCATTTCTACCATCTTTTAAGGAGACAGCACAAGCACTTTACCACTGGTTAGCAGTGGTAAAGTGCACAGAGTTCTAAGGCTAGCAAAACCGAGATCAGGAAACATGGAGAAGGAAGGCAGAAAGTTTGGGGGGGAGACCACCCTAAGGCTGACAGGTCCAACACCATGATGCGTAGCTTGGCTGTTTTTATGTTCTATGATTTCAATATTCTCACTATTATTTTTATTTACTTTGTTCCCAGACGTTGCTGACATGAAGGGATCTCCCAGTCAGCACTGATATTGATGGATTCCAGTTTTATGTTTTCTTTCACTACCCCCTCCGTTTTAACTCAAACGTGAGTGAGCAAACATCGCATTTGGCGATGCAGCGCGCGCAACGAAATTCGTTTTTTTTTTTTTTGTTGACTTACCTCAGTGCGGCCGAAATCCGTAGTTTACTACCCCCACCCTGCCCCTCCCCCGCCCTGCGTCACCGCCCGCCAGCACTCCCACCATGGGCCGCTACTGACCCCTAGTACTCCGTACGTTCAGAACATGTGCAATCAGGTCTGCTGAGGCTGATTTATAGCAGGGCATTCGTCCGGAGCTTGGGGATAGATTAGGCGTAGGCTTTGGGGTGTGGGGGGAGGTCAGGTAGGCCCTGTGTAGGATGCAACATTGTATATATTTGAAACAAGCATTCCTGGGGGCAGGGCCGGACTGGGAACCAAAACCGGCCCTGGCAAAGTGCTCAACTGGCCCCCCAGGGGATTGGGGGTGCAGCCGAGCTGGTTGCCAGGGCCGGTTTCGGCCGATTTTGTTACAGGGACGATATTGCAGCTATGCTGCAAAAACGTCCCTGTAACAAAAACGGCCCCCCTGGGGCCCTAAACCGGCCCCCACCCTGGCGGTCCACCGGGGAAACGCCTGGTGCCCGCTATGGGCAGTCCGGCCCTGCCTGGGGGTCTTGCCGGGGTATTCTAAGGCTTTAAGCCATTGTGAATCATGAAATGCCTGTCCTTGGGAATCTTTCTAGGAGCTCCCTTAACCAGTTTCACGGAATCCCTGTATAGCCATATCACCAGATGCTTGCCATGTCCCACCGAGTTAATAGATTTTATTAGCGGATCTTGGACTGGTTCTAGTCCCAGGATCGGCCAATGCTGTTGCAGTGTTGCTTTGAGCACCTCATATGTCAGGAAGGCTCCTCCAGGAAGATCATAGAGATCCTGGAGCTCCCAGAAGGACATTGCCAGTTGGCAAAAAGGTCACTGAATGTGATGGTGCCAACTTCCTCCCATATCTCCTAGGTGTGGCCAGGGAAAGTGCGGTCAGCCATCGGTAGCCCTCAGAGTGGCATGAGAGGAGAATAGGGACGAACGTTCCTGACCTGTGGAAATCCTTGCTTTAAGCATTCCTGAAATGTCAGCAGCAGGAGTGGGTGAGGGCCTCAACCGTGGCCAGGAAGTAGCAAGTGTCCTGTGAAGATGTTCGCTCAGGGGAGCACTGACTTGTCCATGTGATGTCCTGCCAGCCAAAGGACGACCCATTGGAGTTGAGCTGCTAGGTAGTAGTGTGTAAAGTTTGGAGCACCCATGCTGCCCCTAGATGGAGGGAGTTGCAGAGTGTGCAGCGCTAGCCTTTTCCTCTCTGCCCCTCAAATCAGAGTAAGCAACATGGCGTCTAGGCTTTGAACAGTATGTCTAGGGGTCGTGACCAGCAGATTTGAGAAGAGGTAGAGTAGTGGGGTAGCATCACCATTTTGGACAGGGCGAAGCAGTCTGACACAGACAGTGGTAGTTTACTTGGAACCTTAGAGAGCTTCTAGTTCCACCAAGATTTTCCTCCACAAGGTCCTCTTCTTTGTGGTACATTTGGACTCCCAGGTATTTAAACACCTGCATAGCCCAGGCCAGTCTATTGCTTCCCAATGGTATGATCATTTTGCGCAGATGCTCTGTGAACAGAAAGGTGAAGGACTTGGCATAGTTAACCCGAAGGCCAGAGATCTTGTCAAAGATATTCAGGATTCACATTAATTAAAGTCCCCGTAGACATCGCAGAGTTATAGGGCCAAATCATCTGCATATAATGAAACGGTGTGCACCTGAGGCCCCAGGGGTATGCCCCAGTCTTGACCTCTGGTTCGAAGGAGCACTGCTCCAGGGCAAGAAGGTATAATGGGCGCACAGGGCATCCCTATCTAGTATCCCTGGTCACCAGGTATGCCTCAGAGATGTGGCGGCCTGTCCTGACTCTGGTGGTGTGATGTATATAGAGTAGGTGGATCCAAGCCTATGAAGCTGAAGTGTCGAAGAGCCCATAACATATTATTCCAATTTAAGTAATCGAAAGCCTGTTCCAGGTCCCGGGAGAGACAGGCCGCATTAAGCCAATAACCTGGTGCTAATTCCATTTCCGATAAAGGCGTTGGATATTCAAGGAAGTGTTTGCGTTGGGAGATTGGTGCAAATTAGCATGGGTGAAAGAGACTGAATACAGTCCACAATGATTTTACGGCGGATTTTATAATCTGAGTAAAGGAGGGAGATCGGACGGTAAGAAGATAGGAGAGATGAGTCACGACCAGGTTTTGGGATAGGCACCAATAGGGTCTCACGAGCTGAGCTCCTTTGCATCGTGGAACACTCACAAAAGGCGCAGTATTAGGGAGGACTCATAAGTAGTATTGGATTCATGGGGCAGCCCGTCTAATCCATGTGTGTGACTTTTCAGAAGCATTTTAATCACTTCCTATATGTTCTGTCCATAATTGGGCCCTCTAGAGCATGCTGGAGCTAGCGCGTTATTTGAGGCAGATGTACTGCCTCCAAGGGCGGGTAGTGGGCATCCTGTGCCCCAGGAACCCTGTCCTTATATAACTCAGTATGGTATGTATGAAAGTTGTTGTTTATATGCCTCTGTGTCTGCCCTTGTCCCTGACAGTGTGAATCGGGATGTCCGAGCAGCACGGTGTGATCAGCCTAGCCAGGAGTCTGCCTGGCTTGTTGGCTTCAGCATGAGTGCAGGCTGTATGTGCTGTCTAGTCTAGGCATCTGAGGTATTCTATTAATGTCATATGGGTCTCACATTACCTGTCCAGGTTGCCTTTGAAAGTGAGGTCGGCTGTGACCCTACTCTCCAGTCCCCTCAGGGATTCTTCGCTGTCTCAGAGCCTCTGGCCTGTCGGGTACCCACTACAGTGTTGATACAATGCCCCTGGATGACAATCTGGAAAGCTTCACATTACACCCAAGAGGAGGTGGCGGAGCCTGCGCTGCTGGTGAAATAGGTCGTGATTATCTCTGCTAGTGTGGATTTAAATGCAGCACCTTCTAATCATAGGGGTTGTAATTTTCAAGTAGGGACGGGTGTGGGCACCTTTCCCAAGTGTATGAAGGCGTACAGCGAATTATGGTTGGAAAGGGTCTTACCTAAGTAGGATGTGTTTATGGTCAGTGTGATGGGGTCAGTGCAGCACTCAATGTGGTCTAGGCGGACCTGAAGCCTGTAAGGTGGAGAATAAAACGAGTATTACTTGTCGTCAAGGTGTTAGGTGTGCCATAGATCAAGCTAGGATGAATGTTGTAACCATTCAGAAAGAGCCTTTACATTGTGGGCCCCCGGGGTGCCCGAAAGGGAGGATGGGACCTAACCAATAAAGCGTCCCAGACACAGTTAAAATCAGCCCCCTGCAGCCAAAGTACATAAGCCCATTGGGCTGTAAGGATGGAGAGAGAGGAAAAGAACTGGTGTTGGTCGGAGTTGGGGGCATAAAGGCTCCCCAGTGTTATAGGGTGCCCATCAAGCCACCTATGTATTAGAAAATAATGCCTATTTTTATCAATGAGGCAATCGTCTGCAATGAAGGGGGCCCCTGGGCTCACCCATATCACTGTTGTGCCCCCATGGAATTGCACCCTCGTTCCTGCACGGTGTGGAATGCACGACATGGTGCATGCCACACCATGCAGGAACGTTCAGTAGGCTCTCTCTCCTATGAGCCTAACAGACAGCCGTTGTGACACTGCCCGCCTGCCCTGGATTCAAGTCATAATCTGGCAGTTGGGCTCACCATGGGCTTGGCGGTATTCCTGGGACTGCCGCCATGGCGGTTCCATTGGAAGACTGCCAAACTTGTAATAAGTCCCTTAGCGTTTGGCCCTTTGATATTCCTGATGTGGGTTTCGACTTCTTTGAAGCGTCCTCTCCCCTGTCCTGTCCTTTATCAAAGGGACAGTGTGCCAAAGCAGGACAGCTCCAATTTTGAAGGACTAACAACACAGGCCAGGGTGTTACCTGGTCTCATACCTCAGTGTCAGCCTCCACTGAAATATGCCTCACAAACGTTCAAAGGCCTAAACCTTCCTTTCTATCATGAGTCCCTGGGCCTTCAGTACAAACCTTCTCATACCCTCCATCTCGCTTTACAATGAGCCCAAGCCTCACCGACCAGTATGTCTTCCTGGAATTAGAGAACTGTTTGATGTGCACAGAGGATGCTCTGCTCCCCTTACTCTAGTGTGTGTTTATCCATCCAGATCTCAGGAATGTCAGCAATTCCCATTGCCTGTCTGGGGATTGCAGTCCTCACCTACACTAGCCTTTTGAAGCCCTGCACTACCAAAATGGAATCCACAGGCTTACATGTTCTGTACCCTGCACAGGCACACATACTTCCCAGCAGGGACATGTAGGTATCACGTGTTGCCTGGCACTATACACAGGCACCACATAGGCCAAGGGTGGTGCACCCCTTGCAGTCTAATAAGACCATGAGACAGGCTTAGGTCCTGGCGCACATGCATAATCCATGTTCGCGCATGACCAAAAATCAATACCATAGATTCAGAAATACATGCAGCTGGGGCTCTTAGGTCAGAAGTGCCTGTCTGTCACTATGCAGGGCACTTTTCCATCCCAACACATGATATTTTAACATACTATCACCTTCAGTCAGCCACAGTTCTTCTTCATTGAAACATGCTCTAGTGATATCTCCCCTCAAAAGCCTTCCGATGTTTGAAGAGTTCTCAGTAATTTCCACCCTATATCCATGCCGGTGTTTACATCTAAAATTCCCACTATTGGGATATCTCATTATCTCCTGGATGCAACACAGTCAGGTTTCTGACCTTTTCAAAGCACTGAGGCCACCTTACTTGCAGTCTCTGACAATCTCAGGCTTACCCTTTATTGAGACGACTCTGCATCCTTGGTAGTATTAGATATTTCAGCTGCTTTTGACACTGTTTCTCACTCCACTTTCATTACAAATATTTTTAAAATAGGAGTCCATAAGCATGCCTTTACGTGGCTTGGCTCCTTTCTCTCTGGGAGGATCCAATCAGCCTCTTTGGTGCCTTTTCCTTCTTCTGAAGCCCCTGTTACCTCTGTAGAATCCACTAGGGTTAATCTTTAAGTTCAACACTGCTCAATGTATACATCACTCCTTTGACCTCTCTTATCCATTTGGAATTTAAATTATGTTCACTGTCGACAACATGCAAATTATAGTCTCGATATCATAAAACCATTTTATCACCCAGAGTCTTTTCATGCAAGCATGCCCTTGGTGACCATCTAGATGAAGACGAACTGTCTCAAACTCGATGGTGACCAATCCCGAGATTTGATCTTTGGCAAGCAACCTTCAGTGTGGTCCTTCTCCAGGTGCCCTCACAAGTTGGGTTCACCTCCTGGCCCTGTCACATTAGCCAGGAACTTAGGTTTTACCATGGACAACAATCTTACTTTCTCTAAACAAGTTCAACATAATTTAGGCCTGAGTTTCTCCTTGTTGAAAATGCGGAAGAAAATCTTTCAGTTTCTGCCTTTGGACAAATGCAGAGCTGCAATCCATGCTCTGATAACTTCCAGTCTGGATTATAGAGACTCTATATCTTGAAATACTGACCTACCTTCTTCATCATCGACAGGTCATTCAGGCTGCTGCAGGTCATCATATTCTCTATCTTCTTCAACAAGCATCTATCTCCTCACATCCCAAAGATCTTCATTGTCTCCATATTTACAAGCACATCTTATTTAAATCTCTTGTTATGGTTCACAAAACTGTATGCAACCTTGGACCTACCTGTCTTGGAAACAAATGTACCATCTACCAACCATCTCATCACCTTTGGTGCTCTGTCAATCATCTTCTTATCACACACGTTTTAAGCTCTTCCATTCAGGAGGTCACTCTTTCTCTCGTTTTGCTTCTAACCTCTGTAATTCCCTTCCGACCCCAATCAAGACCATCACCTGTCAAGATATAATTCAAGAAGAAATTTAAAACATGGCTTTGCACACAGGTTAGTCAGCCTTTGTCATTCCATACCATACCACACCATAACATACCATAACATAACATAACATAACAAGACATAACATAACATTACATTACATTACAACGCAACATAACATTTAACATAATGTAACGTAACGTCACGTGACACATGAAACATTGATTCCCAATAGCACGGAACTGCGGACAAGTACCAGAATGTAAGCAAGTTAGCCCCATGCTGACTGCACCGAAGACATGCTTAGGTTTCCCTGACCTTCCATTGAAAGAGCATGGCAGGTGGTGACCAAAAATAGGGAACTTTTAAAGCAAGTGCGTTTCTACAATGGCCGTCTTCCAAGTGTTCTTTAAATTCCAATCGTTCCTATACAGCAGCGGCCCGTGCAGGTAAGAGTGGTGAGGCCGGGGGGGAGGGGTATTTCGACAGACGACAACAAGGATTTTTTTTTTTTTTACATTTTCCCTCGTGGTCGTCTGTCGAATACCGCCACCCTCCCACAAACCCGGCCCTACCGCTCTTAACTGCACCGGCCGTTCCTGTGTTTATAATAAGAGAGATCAGAATTACACTAACAGCAGTCACTCAGTGGAACTCATGTACTTCCTCAGATGTATGTGGACCCACCATAGTTACCACAGCCCCAGGCACTGGTAATCCATGGATGGTGGGGGGATTACTGAAGCACTCATAATGAGCTTTGCGTGCAATGGCGCTTTGCGATCTGAACGTTGAAAAGTAGGCCCATTTTTCAAAACTTGATGGTTGAAGGTCTACAGCAACAACTATTGTTAACTTCATTTTAGTGAGCAACTTGCAAGCCTTTGCTCAACAACAGCCTTTTAAGAAACCTACGCCCACCCCCGTCCATTTAGGCATTTTCATTCCCAACCATTCCATGAACTACGTTCGTGCAAAATGCTCTGCTCTTGATCGGCTGCTTCATGTGGCTTGTCTGATTATACCGTATCCCTTACAATACTTAAATATAGCGTGTTAAGAAATGTTGAACACAGTATGTAATTCAATAGAAGAAAGACTCCCAACTCCTTTTGTTTGTTAAAGAAAACGTAACCTATTATGAAGTAGACAAAAAAATAAGCTCTTAACAGCCATAAAACGCTCTGCCTCTGACTCACCTCGAAATGAGGATGTAAACGCTTCTTGGCTGCAAGTTGCTTTATGTTCAGTTAAGTGGGTATCATTTCTTCTAATGCTAGGAAAATGCATCATAACTTTTGATTACACCGTTATTAAGTATATTTGTTACAAATGATGCCACTCAAAGAGTGGCGCGTGCGATTCTCCGATCCCATTTCCTTTGGGAGATTTATAGCAAACGAGCAATTGAAGGAACGCACTTGTCTCTCGTGAATTCAGTTCTTGTGTCAAATATTCAAGGAGGCGGCGGAGTCCACCCACTATGCCGCACAAATGGATATCTATGAGCCACCGGAATGGAGAAGGGGGGGCTACTACAAGGGTCACTCATTTTCATTATAGTAATGAATGAATACACCATCTTTGTAAAGAGTGTTCCGCGCCTACTCCATGAAGTACCACAATTAAGTAAAGTTAAGTAATCCCGTCATATTCTGAAATCAAATGCAGGCTTTTTCTGTGTTTTTTCCTCTTTTGTTGTAGGATCATAAGGCTACAGGGTGAATGCTGGATGGAACACATTCACATTCATGACCTATTTAAAGATATATGCTCTTTTTACAAGCAAATATATATGTGTGTGTATATATATATATATTATCTACTGGCGGTCGCCAGTAGATAGTTATAGTTAGGACCTATTTTCCATAGGAAATCCGCAACATTCTATTTGAAATAACTCTTGCGTCGGTTGACGAATGTTCGCGAAATTTTCAAACTTTATGGCCCGCTCCGGTTCACTCCTACCCTGAAAGGTTCGGGGTGATTCGTCAAGCGGGGGCCGAGAAAAAAGGGGGGTCCCAAAACGTGTTTTCCCCATTCATTTTCCCATAGGAAACTTTAGCCACGGCTACAGCCCGAACTGCTGAACGGAATTACACCAAATTTGGCAAAGAGGTAGTTCTTGGTTCAGAAAGAACCCTTTTTGTTAAATGGTGTAAATCCGTTCAGTAGTTGCGGAGAAATTAAAAAATAAGAGTCAGAAAATCAATTTCCCATAGGAAACTTTATGCAAGGCTACAGCCCGAACTGCTGAACGGAATTACACCAAATTTGGCAAAGAGGTAGTTCTTGGTTCAGAAAGAACCCTTTTGTTAAATGGTGTAAATCCGTTCAGTAGTTGCTGAGAAAATCAAAAGTAAAAACACATATATATCTGGGCGGAGCCTAACCACACATGTCATCGTGAGATCTGATTGGCTGTCAGCACTTCATCCTGGAATTGCTGGCAGCCATCTTGGGACCAATATAAATGATAGTACCCCATTGAAATGCATTGTAGTGAATCGAAGATTTTGAGGGTTACCAAAAGGAGAACTATAAAGGGTGATAACAGACTTTAGTTACATTAGAATTCATTTGTTGATGGTACCATACTAATATCAGGAATTGTGGTGTGTTCTAAGGTGATTTTACCCTGTGAAAAACCTTCTGCTGGGATATCATGAATCATGTTTGAGAGAAAACTATTTTCACGTGCTTGTCCCATACAGTTTTGGAAGGTGCTCCAGAAGCTAAAATGAGAGCATATTTTCTGTAAATTCACATTATCTTTCTCAGTCATGTGAGAATGAAGTCTGACATTCTCAGTAAAACATGTACATCCAACAAGGGCAGAGACTGTCAGTTGATTCCTTTGTGTTCTACTGCAGCTTCCCAGAGTGTTCTAAAGAACAACTAGAGTGCTAACAGCCTTACTTATGACAAAAGTATGGCACACCTGAAGCCATCTTGATTGGAATAAACTGGTAACACTTAAAACATTTAATTTAAAAAGGAACAAAATGATGGGGTTCATCTTGTCATAGAAATTATGATTAGTGCTCTGGAAAGAAAAATTAGGACATGTTTCAAGTGTGATCTCAAATATCTTCCTGTTATATTTCAACAGGAGCAGCCTGTCAGTTGATGCCTTTGTGTTCTACTGCAGCTTCCCAGAGTGTTCTAAAGAACAACTAGAGCGCTAACAGTCTTGCTTATGACAAAAGTATGGCACACCTGAAGCCATCTTGATTGGAATAAACTGGTAACACTTAAAACATTTAATTTAAAAAGGAACAAAATGATGGGGTTCATTTTGTCATAGAAACTATGGTTAGTGCTGTAGAAAGAAAAATTAGGACATGTTTCAAGTGTGATCTCAAATATCTTCCTGTTATATTTCAACAGGAGCAGCCTGTCAGTTGATGCCTTTGTGTTCTACTGCAGCTTCCCAGAGTGTTCTAAAGAACAACTAGAGCGCTAACAGTCTTACTTATGACAAAAGTATGGCAGACCTGAAGCCATCTTGATTGGAATAAACTGGTAACACTTAAAACATTTAATTTAAAAGGAACAACATGAGGGGGTTCATTTTGCCATAGAAATTATGGTTAGTGCTGTAGAAAGAAAAATTAGGCCATGTTTTAAGTGAGATCTCAAATATCTTCCTGTTATATTTCAACAGGAGCAGCCTGTCAGTTGATGCCTTTGTGTTCTACTGCAGCTTCCAGAGTGTTCTAAAGAACAACTAGAGTGCTAACAGCCTTACTTATGACAAAAGTATGGCACACCTGAAGCCATCTTGATTGGAATAAACTGGTAACACTTAAAACATTTAATTTAAAAAGGAACAAAATGAGGGGGTTCATTTTGCCATAGAAATTATGGTTAGTGCTGCAAAAGAAAATTTAGTGCATGTTTTAAATGAGATCTCAAATCCTCTTCTATTTCATTAGAAAATTCTGACATGCAGACTGAAACAATCACTTTCAATACCAGCAGTAGACTTCCAGTTAACTCCTTGGTGAGCAGTAGCTTTACTACAGTGATCTAATGAACAACTAGAGTGCTAACATTCTGAATTTATGGCAAATGTGTGACACATCTGAATGCCTTCTTGATGGAATCAAAGTAAAAACTGAAAGCATTTCCTACTGAGGAGACTGTAGTAAACGAGGAAATTAGGAAACTTCTTAACAAATAAGTCTCCCAAGAAGGCCACCAGAGAAAAAAGAGCCCAAATGTAGCACAAATATCACCCAGAGGTAGCCCACGTATAGCCCAATGACAGAAGTGTGCAAAACACTTTTTATTTATTGTTTTTTGCAGTTTTATATAGTGCAGACTGGTCAGGTATTGGAGTGCTTTACATGAGCATTGGTTACATCACACAAGGACAAATTCATGTTGTTTGACCCCTACACTACCCAAACACCACTGCACTACCCTAAACCCTAAAACACTACCCCCAGCACGACCCCCTTCACTACCCAAACACAACTGCACTACCCTAAACTCAAAAACACTACCCCCAGCACGACCCCTACACTACCAAACACCACTGCACTACCCTAAACCCTAAATCTACCCCCTACACTACACAAATACCACTGCACTACCCTAAACCCTAAAACACTAGAACCCAGCACGACCCCCTATAGTACACAAACACCACTGCACTACCCTAAACCCTAAATCACTACCCCCTACACTACACAAACACCACTGCACTACCCTAAACCCTAAAACACTACCCCCAGCATGACCCCCTACACTACACAAACACCACTGCACTACCCTAAACCCTAAAACACTACCCCCTACACTACCCAAACACCACTGCACTACCCTAAACCCTAAAACACTACCCCCAGCACAACTCCCTACACTACACAAACACCACTGGACTACCCTAAACCCTAAAACACTACCCCCAGCATGACTCCCTACACTACCTAAACACCACTGCAATACACTAAACCCTAAATCTACCCCCAGCATGACCTCCCACACTACACAAACACCACTGCACTACCCTAAACCCTAAAACACTACCCCCAGCACGACCCCTACACTACCCAAACACCACTGCACTACCCTAAACCCTAAAACACTAACCCCAGCATGACCCCGTACACTACCCAAACACCACTGCACTACCCTATACCCTAAAACACGACCCCGTACACTACACAAACACCACTGCCCTACCCTAAACCCGAAAACACAACCCCCAGCATAACCCCCTACACTACACAAACACCACTGCACTACCCTAAACCCCCTACACTATACAAACACCACTGCATTACTCTAAACCCTAAAACACTACCCCCAGCACGACCCCCTCACAACACAAACACCACTGCACTACCCTAAACCCTAAATCGACCCCCAGCACGACCCCCTACACTACCCAAACACCACTGCCATACCCTAAACCCTAAAACACTACCCCCAGCATGAACCCCTACACTACCCAAACACCACTGCACTACCCTAAACCTTAAAACACTACCCCCAGCACTACCCCCTACACTACACAAACACCACTGCACTACCCTAAACCCTAAAACACTACCCCAGCACTACCCCTACACTACCCAAACACCACTGCACTAACATAAACCCTAAAACACTACCCCCAGCACAACCCCCTACACAACACAAACACCACTGCACTACCCTAAACCCTAAAACACTACCCCCAGCACGACTCCCTACACTACCCAAACACCACTGCACTACCCTAAACCCTAAATCTACCCCCAGCACGACCCCCTATACTACCCAAACACCACTGCACTACCCTAAACTATAAAACACTACCCCCAGCATGACCCCCTACACTACACAAACACCACTGCACTACCCTAAAACACTACCACCAGCATGACCCCCTATACTACTCAAACACCACTGCACTACCCTAAACCCTAAAACACTAACCCAGCACGACCCCCTACACTACCCATACACCACTGCACTACCCTAAAGCCTAAAACACTACCCCCAGCATGACCCCCTACACTACTGCACTACCCTAAACCCTAAAACACTACCCCCAGCACAACCCCCTACACTACCCAAACACCACTGCACTACCCTAAACCCTAAAACACTACCCCCAGCACGACCCCTACACCACCCAAACACCACTGCACTACCCTAAACCCTAGAAAAGAAACCCCCACCCCATGCCCAATCCCCCTTACCTCTCACTCCTCGTGGTTCCTCTCTCCTCGTGGTTCCTGCTTCACGTCGTCTCTGAGGGGCGGTGCACGTCGTTGTGAGGAAACGGAACAGCCTCTGTTTCCTTACAACGACATGGATCGTCTACATGTTTTTAGAACGCATGGTCATTTACCATACATACCTTTACAACAAAATCCGTTGTAAAGGCATGCGTGGTAAATGACCATGCGTTCTAAAAATGCGTAGTAATGACTTCGTGATGTACAACGCATGCGTGGTAATGCATGCGTTGTAATGGTATCGCAAAGTAAAAAAGTCGTTGTAACGGCTGTTTACCGATCGAAGCTGGCCCCTGTTCTTCAGTGAGACGTTTATTTGATTAATTAGGAGGAAGGAATGTGTTTTTTTACCGAAAAGTGCATTCCCGGCTGTTGTATTGTGAAAGTGTCCGCGTGGCCTGGTTTCACTTCCGGTGAGAGAGTGGAAGAGTCTGTTTGGATCTAAAGGAGTTCTGTTGTTGGACGGGCCGGCGCGACATGTCATCAGAAAACATAGCTAATGGAAAGCGTCCTCCCTGAAGTGTGGAGCAGTGCCATGAGAGGTCAACGAGTGTGCGTCCCACCACAGTATGACCGTACCGCGTGACCCATGTGCCACCTCCAGGGTACGGGAGGCAGAAGCGGCATCGCAGGTCCTCTTGAAGACCGTTGTAGCACTAATTCTACATTTTGGTACTAGGGCATTTTAACTTCGTTGTTCCTGCCAGATACAAAGAGAAGATCCTGTGTTATTCAGTGCCCTCGTTACCTTTTTGTGGGTTGTGGTGCTTGTCACTTCGCTGCCCCGGCGGTGCACACGACTGGGCACCCCACCTCGTGTGCCATCTGCAGGGCCTCTGCCCTCGGATCACTGGTTTCGGTTTCTGGTGTGGCAACATAAACAGTTGCTCCCAAAGGACTAGCCTGAACACTTAGGTGAATATCCCCTGCACCAGCATTCCACGGAAATTCTTTCCTAGCTCTCCCACGTCAACGAGGACGTCATAATAGCACGGCTCCGCTCCCGACACCGTATGACGTCATCGGAGCCATAAGAGAACCTCGTCGGCGTGCTGACATCAGTTCCACCCATTTTTTCCGTGCCACCGAGGCAAACAGGGGACCGAGACATTTTCACATGTATACATAGTATAATAAATATATATATATTCACTGAAAAAACCATAGGTTTCAGGCACGTTATAGTTAGAAATTAGCATTTAAAAAACCTTAGAAATTCACTGAAAAAACCATAGGTTTCAGGCACGTTATAGTTAGAAATTAGCATTTAAAAACCTTAGAAATTCACTGAAAAAACCATAGGTTTCAGGGGCGTTATAGTTAGTTGGACATTTCACTCGTACAAAACCATAGAAATTCCCCGTTATAGTTAGTTCAGCTAACTATAACTCGTGCACTCCGCAATGCACTGCTGATGACGTCACATATTACATCACTCATGACATGGTCAGTGACATCACTCATGACATCACTGATGACATCTCAAATGACATCACTGATGATGTCATTTGAGATGTCATCAGTGATGTCATCAGTGATGTCACTGACCATGTCATGAGTGATGTAATATGTGACGTCATCAGCAGTGCATTGCGGGCGCGCGAGTTATAGTTAGCTGAACTAACTATAACGGGGGAATTTCTATGGTTTTGTATGAGTGAGATGTCCAACTAACTATAACGCCCCTGAAACCCATGGTTTTTTCAGTGAATATATATATATATATATATATATATATATATATATATATATATATATATTCAAAGAGATTCCCCTCCTCAACCTCCTCACGGCGATGAAGAAAGCGCGAACTCCACTTTTCTTGGCGTAAGTTGATTTAATTTTTTTGCACACAAAGTAGTCATAGCGCGTTTCGGCCGGAGAAACCGGCCTTGATCACATGTAGAAGCAGCGTTGCATTGACATAATTTGTACCACCTCCAAGTGTCACATGACCCCCAGCATAGACAAAAAGGAAAGACTCTTGGTCAAATCCAAAACTTCAATACATATAAGTCCAAGGCAGTAATAATCATTACATAATGTAAGAGAACATTTCGATGCCGTCCGGCAATTGAAAAAATTAATAAATAATATGAATGAAGATATGATGAGTATAAATACATTTATAAGAACACATGCCATACTGACAGATTAAAATTTGTGCAGAATTCTAGCATAAATGCGTTGAAGCTATAGCGAAAGAAGGTAATTTATATTCTATTCATCACAGCTTATTATTAGGGCCTAATGTCGGTATGTACATTTATACTGATTGTCATTATTATGAAGTCATATATATATATATATATATATATCAAAATTCAGAGTTTCCGTTTTCGTGAGATGCACTCGCTGGGCGGTTCCGCTGGTAACACACAAGCGCCTCCTGCATGGACACACACCTCCTGATATTCTGCCAACGCGTTTTGGGCTCACGCCCTTCTTCCTGGGCAGTTCCTACAAAGAATGGCAAGCAGAGACCACCAGTTACATCCCCTCATATTTAATAGCATATTGCACTCAGGTGCGTAATTTCGCTATGGTTCCTGGGACTGGTAGTCATGTTCCTACCCACGTGGGTTGCTGCCATTCGTTGTGTTACAAAACAAAGTTCTTTAAGGCACAAAAAAGTGTCCCTTACAGTCACACTTGCAAATAATCCAGCGCCACCCTGCTCCGCTAACCGCTGCCCCAATAAACAGCTACGGACCCACCAGGGTAATTGGCGGTGCAGTCTCGTTGCCCGGGCAGGACCACTAAATACCAAAATTCAGAGTTGCCGTTTTCGTGAGATGCACTCGCTGGGGGGACTGCTGGTAACACACAAGCGCCTCCTGCAGGGACACACACCTCCTGATATTCTGCCGACGCATTTCGGGCTCACGCCCTTCTTCCTGGGCAGTTCCTACAAAGAATGGCAAGCAGAGACCACCAGTTACATCCCCTCATATTTAATAGCATATTGCACTCAGGTGCGTAATTTCGCTATGGTTCCTGGGACTGGTAGTCATGTTCCTACCCACGTGGCTTGCTGCCATTCGTTGTGTTACAAAGCAAAGTTCTTTAAGGCACAAAAAAGTGTCCCATACAGTCACACTTGCAAATAATCCAGCGCCACCCTGCTCCGCTAACCGCTGCCCCAATAAACAGCTACGGACCCACCGGGGTAACGTGGCGGTGCAGTCTCGTGGCCCGGGCAGGACCACTAAATACCAAAATTCAGAGTTGCCGTTTTCGTGAGATGCACTCGCTGGGCCGTTCCGCTGGTAACACACAAGCTCCTCCTGCATGGACACACACCTCCTGATATTCTGCCGACGCGTTTCGGGCTCACGCCCTTCTTCCTGGGCAGTTCCTACAAAGAATGGCAAGCAGAGACCACCAGTTACATCCCCTCATATTTAATAGCATATTGCACTCAGGTGCGTAATTTCGCTATGGTTCCTGGGACTGGTAGTCATGTTCCTACCCACGTGGGTTGCTGCCATTCGTTGTGTTACAAAACAAAGTTCTTTAAGGCACAAAAAAGTGTCCCATACAGTCACACTTGCAAATAATCCAGCGCCACCCTGCTCCGCTAACCGCTGCCCCAATAAACAGCTACGGACCCACCAGGGCAACGTGGCGGTGCAGTCTCGTGGCCCGGGCAGGACCACTAAATACCAAAATTCAGAGTTGCCGTTTTCGTGAGATGCACTCGCTGGGCGGTTCCGCTGGTAACACACAAGTGCCTCCTGCATGGACACACACCTCCTGATATTCTGCCGACGCGTTTCGGGCTCACGCCCGTCTTCCTGGGCAGTTCCTACAAAGAATGGTAAGCAGAGACCACCAGTTACATCCCCTCATATTTAATAGCATATTGCACTCAGGTGTGTAATTTCGCTATGGTTCCTGGGACTGGTAGTCATATTCCTCCCCACGTGGGTTGCTGCCATTCGTTGTGTTACAAAACAAAGTTCTTTAAGGCACAAAAAAGTGTCCCATACAGTCACACTTGCAAATAATTCAGCGCCACCCTGCTCCACTAACCGCTGCCCCAATAAACAGCTACGGACCCACCAGGGTAACGTGGCGGTGCAGTCTCATGGCCCGGGCAGGATCACTAAATACCAAAATTCAGAGTTCCCGTTTTCGTGAGATGCACTCGCTGGGCGGTTCCGCTGGTAACACACAAGCACCTCCTGCATGGACACACACCTCCTGATATTCTGCCGACATGTTTCGTGCTCAAGCCCTTCTTCCTGGGCAGTTCCTACAAACAATGGCAAGCAGAGACCTCCAGTTACATCCCCTCATATTTAATAGCATATTGCACTCAGGTGCGTAATTTCGCTATGGTTCCTGGGACTGGTAGTCATGTTCCTACCCACGTGGGTTGCTGCCATTCGTTGTGTTACAAAACAAAGTTCTTTAAGGCGCAAAAAAGTGTCCCATACAGTCACACTTGCAAATAATCCAGCGCCACCCTGCTCCGATAACCGCTGCCCCAATAAACAGCTACAGACCCACCAGGGTAACATGGCGGTGCAGTCTCGTCGCCCGGGCAGTACCACTAAATACCAAAATTCAGAGTTGCCGTTTTCGTGAGATGCACTCGCTGGGCGGTTCCGCTGGTAACACACAAGCGCCTCCTGCATGGACACACACCTCCTGATATTCTGCCGACGCGTTTCGGGCTCACGCCCTTCTTCCTGGGCAGTTCCTACAAAGAATGGCAAGCAGAGACCACCAGTTACATCCCTCATATTTAATAGCATATTGCACTCAGGTGCGTAATTTCGCTATGGTTCCTGGGACTGGTAGTCATGTTCCTACCCACGTAGGTTGCTGCCATTCGTTGTGTTACAAAACAAAGTTCTTTAAGGCACAAAAAAGTGTCCCATACAGTCATACTTGCAAATAATCCAGCACCACCCTGCTCCACTAACCGCTGCCCCAATAAACAGCTACGGACCCACCAGGGTAATGTGGGGGTGCAGTCTCGTGGCCCGGGCAGGACCACTAAATATCAAAATTCAGAGTTGCCGTTTTCGTGAGATGCACTCGCTGGGTGGTTCCGCTGGTAACACACAAGCGCCTCCTGCATGGACACACACCTCTTGATATTCTGCCGACGCGTTTCGGGCTCAGGGCCTTCTTCCTGGGCAGTTCCTACAAAGAATGGCAAGCAGAGACCACCAGTTACATCCCCTCATATTTAATAGCATATTGCACTCAGGTGCGTAATTTCGCTATGGTTCCTGGGACTGGTAGTCATGTTCCTACCCACGTGGTTTGCTGCCATTCATTGTGTTACAAAAAAGTGTCCCATACAGTCACACTTGCAAATAATCCAGCGCCACCCTGCTCCGCTAACCGCTGCCCCAATAAACAGCTACGGACCCACCAGGGTAACGTGGCGGTGCAGTTTCATGGCCCGGGCAGGACCACTAAATACCAAAATTCAGAGTTGCCGTTTTCGTGAGATGCACTCGCTGGGCGGTTCAGCTGGTAACACACAATCGCCTCCTGCATGGACACACACCTCCTGATATTCTGCCGACGTGTTTCGGGCTCACGCCCTTATTCCTGGGCAGTTCCTACAAAGAATGGCAAGCAGAGACCACCAGTTACATCCCCTCATATTTAATAGCATATTGCACTCAGGTGCGTAATTTCGCTATGGTTCCTGGGATGGTAGTCATGTTCCTACCCACGTGGGTTGCTGCCATTCGTTGTGTTACAAAACAAAGTTCTTTAAGGCACAAAAAAGTTTCCCACACAATCACACTTGCAAATAATCCAGCGCCACCCTGCTCCGCTAACCGCTGCCCCAATAAACAGCTACGGACCCACCAGGGTAATGTGGCAGTGCAGTCTCGTGGCCCGGGCAGGACCACTAAATACCAAAATTCAGAGTTGCCGTTTTTGTGAGATGCACTCGCTGGGCGGTTCCGCTGGTAACACACAAGCGCCTCCTGCATGGACACACACCTCCTGATATTCTGCAGACGCATTTCAGGCTCACGCCCTTCTTCCTGGGCAGTTCCTACAAAGAATGGCAAGTACAGACCACCAGTTACGGTTGCCAGTAGATAGCTATAGTTAGGACCTATTATCCATAGGAAATTCGTAACATTCTTTTCCAAATAACTTTGGCACCGGATGACGAATCATCGCGAAATTTTCAAAACTAGTGGGGCGCTCCGGTCAGCTCCTATCTTGAAAGTGTCGGGGTGATTCATCAAGCGGGGGCCGAGAAAAAAGGGGGGTCCCAAAACGTGTTTTCTCCATGTTAATTCCCATAGGAAATTTTAGACACGGCTACAGCCCGAACTGCTGAACGGAATTACACCAAATTTGGCAAAAAGGTAGCGCTTGGTTCAGAAAGCGACCTTTTTTTTAAATGGTGTAAATCCGTTCAGTAGTTGCGGAGAAATTCAAAAAATAAGAGTCAAAAAATCAATTTCCCATAGGAAACTTTATGCAAGGCTACAGCCAAAACTGCTGAACGGAATTACACCAAATTTGGCAAAAAGGTAGTGCTTGGTTCAGGAAGCACCCTTTTTAAACATGGTGTAAATCCGTTCAGTAGTTGCTGAGAAAATCCAAAATAAAAGTTTCGATATTTAGAGGCACGGAGGATCCGCGCACCCTCCCGACCACGAGCTGCATGCTAATTGGCTGTCAACACTCCAAACCAGGAAGTGTTGGCAGCCATCTTGTGACTCGGTAGAACGAGTCACAAGAAAAGAGTAAAGCAAACGCGAAAAAAAAGGAAAGGGGGCAGGCTAGAAACACCCTGACCCCCTAGGCCTGCTTAGGGAATCCCACAAGGACCCCCAGGGCCCAAAAAAGCATTTTTTTTATTAAACAAAATCGGTGAGATTCGCGCACCCAGCGCGAATTTCGGCCGAAAAAAAAAAAAAACGAAGCACGGGCTCCCGCGCTTCGTGTTCAAAACCCCCCCGGGTGGGCCAAGTCCCGGGGGCACTGAAAATATGTGTGGGGGGGCCCCAATCCCCCACACTGCCCCGAGGACCGCCACCTCCCGGGGCTTGATTTATGAGTTGCGGGGGCGCACGCAGCCCCCGCAGCCCCGGGGACCGCCACCCCCAGGGCTAATTTTTAAATGTGTGGGGGGCCTCCAAGGCCCCCAAGCCCCGGGGACCGCCACCCCCGGGGCTTTCATTAATTATTTGCGGGGGCACATGGCCCCCGCAGCCCAGGGACCGCCACCCCCGGGGCTTCTTTTAAAAAAAATAAACCTGTGTGGGGGGCTCGAGCACCCCCACACGCCCGGGACCGCCACCTCCCTGGGGCACTAAAAATGTAAATTTGGGGGTCCGTTACGGACCCCGAGCCCCAGGGACCACCACCTCCCGGGGCTGTGCACACGATGGGAGGGGGCCGCGCGGCCCCCTCCTGGAGCCTGTGATGGCCCTGGGGACCGCCACCCCCAGGGCCGGCTCCTGCAGTGTCCCGGGGTGCCCACCCCGGGACACTGCTGTTTGCAATGACAGGGCGAGAGCCTCGCGGCTCCCACCCTGTCATTGCAAACTGCTTGCTTCATTGAAGCGAGAGCAGGAAACCTGCTCTCGCTTCAATGAAGCAAAGCAGATTGCTTTTCCACACGGGGAGCTGCATGTCAGCAGCTCCCCATGTGGAAAAGCAATGCCGGCTCCCGCATGACGCGGGGAGCCGGCGTGACCGTGGAGGCATTGGGGCTCCCCCCACGGTCCCCAACGAGAGGCCAGGCCCCGGGGGATGGGGTCCCCGGGGCTGGAAGTGGCCCGGGAGGGGGGCCACGCAGCCCCCCTCCTTTAGAAATAATAAAAATAGGTGGCCATGCCCCGGGGGATGGGTACCCAGGGCCGGAATTGGCCACGGGAGGAGGGCCCACACGGCCCCCTTCCCGTTCACATTTTTTTTTTTTTGTTAAAAAGGGGTCAGGCCCTGGGGGATGGGGTCCCCAGGGCCCAAAAAAGGAAAAAGAAGGGGGGCCACACAGCACCCCTTCTAAAAAAAAAAAAAAAAAGCGATCATGCCTGAGGCCCCGCCCCCTCCCTTCACCACTCTGCAAATGCGCCCTGTGGCGCGTTTTAAATTGCGTTGCAGAGAGGTGTAAAAAGGGGCGTGGCCTGGACCACCTCTCTGCAAGGCAGCCCTGTGGCGCTAACTGTAGGTACCTGGTGGGCTAGTTGGGCCCCAGGGACCCTCAGGATTCAAGGGGAGTTAATCCTGCAACTTAAAACGCACCACAGGGCGTGTTTGCACACATGTCACCTCAGGCCCCCCCTCCCTTCACCACTGTGCAAACGCGCCCCGTAGTGCGTTTTAAGAGGTAGTTTTAATCCCCCTGCCCTATTATGTACTAGGGCCTTACAGAGGAGGTCATGCTAATCACAGGGGTACCCCAACGCATAGTGTTCCCTAGTGTATGTAGGTGTTTTCACTGTATTCTAAGTGTCTTTTAGAATAGCACTGGCTCTAGGCCTGGTTATTCAGAGTCAGTTACCACCAGTACCCGTCTGAAAAAGTTGTGGGCACAGGATAATTTTGCAACAAGGCCTCTTTCTGCTCCTCTGTTGGTTCTTTCTGCACATGTTTTGCTTCTCCCTGCACTTTTCTTCGTCTTTGTGGACTTCTGTTGCTTCTTTCTGCATTTCTTTTGCTCCTTTCTGTGCATTTTTCTTCTTTCTTCACATGTCCTACCTCTGTAGGCATAGTTAGAAACTAGCATTTAAAAAACCTTTGAAATTAACTGAAAAAACCATAGGTTTCAGGCACGTTATAGTTAGAAATTAGCATTTAAAAAACCTTTGAAATTCACTGAAAAAACCATAGGTTTCAGGCACGTTATAGTTAGAAATTAGCATTTAAAAAACCTTAGAAATTCACTGAAAAAACCATAGGTTTCAGGGACATTATAGTTAGAAATTAGCATTTAAAAAACCTTAGAAATTCACTGAAAAAACCATACGTTTCAGGGGCGTTATAGTTGGTTGGACATTTCACTCGTACAAAACCCGTGAAATTCCCCGTTATAGTTAGTTCAGCTAACTATAACTTCGCGCCCATAATGCACTGCTGATGACGTCACATATTACATCACTCATGACATGGTCAGTGACATCACTGATGACATCACTGATGACATCTCAAATGACATCACTGATGACATCACTGATGACATCATCCATGTGAAAATGTCATGCATCTTCTCACACCCTAATATAACTTTTGATACACCCATTCTAAATTACAGACTACCATTCTCAAAACCATAGATACTCCAACACCAATAACTACATACCCACTCACTGATTCTTAGGTCTACACACACATCCACTCACTCACCCGTACAGTCACTCATACTTATGGTCACTCAGTACAGGACTATCATATGCACTCATACACCTATATAGACACTCACACACCGCCACTCATCCATAGAGGTACTCACACACCTAGTCAGTCATGGAAATAATTAATCACACTGCCATTTACTCAGATATACAGTTATACACACACCAGCTCAATTACTCATACAAAAACTAGCACATTCTTACTCTCTTATACAATCAATGATACAAGCACACACTCATCCATACAGCCACTCTCACAATAACACACTCTCATTTGTAGCCAATTATGTACTCCAACACACATATATACTACTTTTCACATATGTAGTTACTCACACATGTACTACTGAGATATACATTCACTCACTAACACACCCATACACACACTCACCCACCCATACAGTCCATCACAGATGCACTCTTGAAACCATGCACCCAGTGAATCACCCACTCACACATCTATGCTCAGAGTCACACACACCCCACCCACACAAACACTCAGGCACCCATACAGATATTCAGACAACAGTTCAATAACCCATATAGACACTCATGTAGCTATTTGCAAACTCATGCAGTTGCTTACACACCAACAGACACACGGATATAGACATTCACACAGTTTACTCACTAACCCATGCATTCAGAAAGATATGTTTAATCACTCACTTATAGAGTCAGTCATGCACCTACTAAATCATCCATTCAGACACTCACTCATTCTTCAATACGCCTTTCCCTATATATATTAAACATATTTAAACTTTACAGAAACACACAGTCACAGGATGATGTCATCAGTGATGTCATTTGAGATGTCAGTGATGTCATCAGTGATGTAATATGTGACGTCATCAGCAGTGCATTGCGGGGGCGCGAGTTATAGTTAGCTGAACTAACTATAACGGGGGAATTTCACGGGTTTTATACGAGTGAAATGTCCAACCAACTATAACGCCCCTGAAACGTATGGTTTTTTCAGTGAATTTGTAAGGTTTCTTAAATGCTAATTTCTAACTATAACGTCCCTGAAACCTATGGTTTTTTCTGTGAATTTCAAAGGTTTTTTAAATGCTAATTTCTAACTATAACGTGCCTGAAACCTATGGTTTTTTCAGTTAATATATATATATAATGTGTATTAGTGTTGTAAACACAGTGTGAAATTAGATTTTTGTCATACTGGATTAGCTACAACAGAATCCTTTGTAATTTTAATCACCTTACAAGGATTACCATGTAATATAGAAATCTTGTTTCAGTTGCTATTTCATTCTTACTGTCTTTTAGCCAACACTTATTTAGTATTTTTAGAACCTTTTTAGGAGTTTTTAGTTAACTTATTGGGGTTTTAGGTTGAAATGACTTTATGTGAATTTTATGAATTTTATAAACTCATTTTTGGGAATCAACCGTCCAGTACCTCTAGCATTACATCTTTAACTCCAAACTCAATGCAATCTTACTTGTATTTTAGGTGTCTATTTCGTCTCCGTCTTTTGTCTATAGGTCCCGTTGAGTTGTATATGACATTAGTCTTTCCACTTTGGCTGCTAGCAATTGTTTGCACATAGGCTGTTTTTGCACTAATATTGCATTATTTTGCACAAATAGGGAACTTGGCACGACTCGCACTTTAGTATTAATTTTATGGGGGTTCACATTATGCACTAAGTCACTTTTTTTAAAATATTTAATAGCAGTATATTCAGGCATAACTTTAAACCAGGACACGTATATTCGGAAATTGGGGTAATACATTACTTAGTATTTATACTTTTATCTTCCTTGTATAGAGAATACCTGTGTTAGATATAATGTGCCTCATCATGATATGGATTTATCCTGGATGAATTTTATACAAATTGTATATTATTAATGCATTTATGCTATGACTTACTTCCTAGTGTAGTATGTTTACTATGTCTATAGCTGCTATCACATTACACTTGCACTTTAAAAAGTAATCCCGCCCTAGGCGCTGACATGTGATCAAGGCCGTTTTTCCGGCCGAAACTCGTCATGGCGACATGGTGATTGCTGAATAAATCACTGCAACGAATTCCTGGGTCTACTCTTGCCTTTTTCGTGTGGATGAAGTGGATGAAGTGGTGGGCAAGCCTGTAACCACTATTACCGGATTGACCTCCTCCGGTCAAGTGGACCCCCTCTCCGTAAGCAGGCTCCGTGGTTGGCGGTCAACTTCTTTCGGGACTTCAGCATACCGGCGTTGTCAGTTTCGATAGCCACGTCGGATGTGTGGTTGCTCCCGGAAGTTCTTGCAAATTATTCCGGGACGGGAATCCACGGAGCCCCCTGTGTGTGCACTTGAAGAATGAGGAGCCTGCCGTAGCAACCGAACGCAGAGGAACAGTTCCAGGACATATCGGCAGCAACTCGGAGGAGTACAGCTGCCGTGTCGGAGATCACCCTGCAGTCGACGGCTTCTCTAAAGGTACTGCCAATAGTGTAACAACTCTCGCACAGGTGGGGAGGTATAAGCTTCAGTCTCCAGTCCCCTGAGAGATTCTGGTAGGGGGCTGGCAGCAATAAGCGTATCAATATCGTTATATCAGCAATCACCATGTCAGCCGCAGCGCTTAGAGACCGCGAGTCCGCAGCGGAGGAAATGTTTATGGATAATCCTCCTCAGAGGCAGCAGCCTAATGAGCATGGAACTGCAGATACAGCGGCAGGGACTAAGGGACTTAAAGAAAATTACTGCAATGTGGAAAAATTAATGCGTCAAGAAACTGCAAAATGGTGGGAGGCCAAATCTCTCCAGAAATATTTGGATGTTGGCAGAATACCGCGGGGGCTTAGACTAATGCTAGCCCCCAGCTACGACACCCCCAACCCACGCATGATGGCAGAGTGGGCCGAGTGTAACCTCGAATCCTCTCGCAGACTGGTCCAAATTTTGGTTAAATATGCGGAGGTGGACCGCATAGAATTGCAAAATAAAATTGATGTGCTTACAGTGGAAATAGAAGCACAGGGGGATCAACAGCTAAGGAAAAAATATCACGAGGAGATGATATCAAGGCTGAGCAAGGAGGAGGACAAGATTAAGCAGAGGAAAACCTACAAATTTCAAAGAGACAAGGATGACTACAGCAATGGACAAATTTTCACATTTGCACGAAAGTATGATGCTTTTAGAAATAAACCATTAAGGAGCAATAGATTCCCTCAAGAGCATAATGAGGAGCGGGGCGGAGCGACTTCTACCTCAGCGTCCGATCTCAGCTCGGCCATTGAGAGTGAAACCGAGGTGGAAAACATAAGGGGTAGACCAGCACTGGGGGTAGCTAAACCATCCCTGGGAGAAGAACTGGACTACCTGAGAAGAAGCCGCAGAGAAACTCTCAGGCCGAGGGCTGCCAAACCGGCAAAAAACGAAGGACAAAGAGCAGGCGGGAGCGAAGGCGGGCTGCCCGAGAAAGGTGGCAGCAGTGGAAATATAAAATCAACGAGAGGACGGGGAAAATGGAGAAAGTAACAGAACCATGCCCCACCACGCCCATTGATATTGATATGGAAGGAACAGCGAATATGAACAACACTATCATCAACTTAACAGATATCAGCCTCGGTGCGGCAGAACAAGAATTTTTATCATTGGGATTGTCATATTGCCCAAAAACAGATTTCAATTACACCAACACTCGTGCAGACATCTACAAGTTTGTTAGAAAATTAAAACTACAAAAATTTCACAAACTGAAAACAAGATCAGAGGGTCTCCTACTGTAACAGTAGTGCAGAATCAGGAAAGCATTGGGACAGAAGAATGTAACTTAACAGTCTCTGACCTAAGTTCACTTAAAGTTTTATACAATTTGGGCAACGAAGGCAATATGAGTAACAGTGCGAGTACAGATCAAGGGGCAGCTATGGAACTTGCAACACAGGACCTACTATCCCCACGATTTGAAACATGTGCCAAACCAACAACTAACTTTAAGGAAAAGTCCACGTTTATACCTATTATGCCCCGGGACTCCCTAGATCTTTTCAATGAGCATGTAGTGGCGGAAATCAAGCAGTTACATGTAGAAACCAACAAAACCCAACACAGAATCAAGAACCAAGTACGCAAATATCTACAATTGATGGATAAAATTAACAACAATAAACAGGTTGTGGTGAGGAGTGCGGACAAAGGGGAAATGTGGTGCTATGGTCCCTCAAAGACCATAAGGAGGAAACAACAAAGCAACTCAGTGATGTGGACTGTTACAGGAAAAGCTCAGTGCAGAAGTTCAAACAAGCGCAAGACAGCTTCTTCGGCAAATTATTGGCATGGAAAAGCCTGGGTTTGCTGAACCTCCCGGAGTATAAATATCTTAAAAAAGAAAATCCTACTATCCCCCTTTTATATTTTGTTCCCAAGGTGCACAAATCAATCGACAAGCCCCCTGGCAGACCTATAATCTCGGCTTGCGATGGCCCACTGGAAAATATGTCGATCTACATTGACTCGTTTTTACAAGAGCATGTGAAAAAACTTGATTCATATGTGCAAGACACTAGCGACTTCATCAGGAAAATTGAAAAAATCAAATGGCAGGAGGGCTATTGTCTTATAGCCCTGGATGTAACAGCACTGTATACCTGCATAAGAAACAATGATGGAGTAAAAGCAGTCGAGTATTTTCTGGCGAACAGACCTATGAGATATGCTAAACATAACCAAATGCTAATTGATTTATTGACATTCTGTTTGGAGAATAACCTGTTTTTGTATAAAAACCAAATATATCAGCAAATTCAGGGAGTAGCAATGGGGGCCAGCTTCTCCCCCAGTTACGCCTGTCTCTTTATGGGATGGTGGGAGGAGCTGGTCCTCATGAAACAATATTCTCGTATTTTCTCTGATCAGGTAATAGTTTGGTTAAGATTTATAGACGATCTCTTTATTGTCTGGGATGGCTCGAAACAAAGTGCACAAGAATTTATTGCAGATTTAAATAATAACAACCTGAATCTTAAATTCACATATTCCATCAGTTGTGAATATATGACATTCCTGGATACGAGGGTATACATTTCCAACAACAATCTGGCAACCACACTATATAGAAAACCTACAGCAGGTAACGCTATTTTGCAGGCGACAAGTGCCCACCCTCCTCACCTCATACATAGCATCCCCTATGGGAAGATGCTTAGAATAAGGAGAATATGTAGCGAGGACCTAGATACTCAAGTTAAACAACAAGAATGCAAACGTAGGTTCCTCCATAGAGGGTACAATACACACACTATTGAAGCTGCAATATCTAAATCTAGATGTAGGGCCAGAGATGACTTGCTTCATAATTCATCTAAACCCCAGCCTACATCAGGCCTAATACCTGATGTGCCAACTCGGTTGATCTTAGGATATTCCAGACAGGAAGGACAGATAAGGGCTATCATACGACGTAATTGGCATACAGTACTAACAGACCCTATTATAGGTGGCTCATTGCCTAAAAAACCTGCAATCACCTTTAGAAAAACACAAACCATGGGTAATGCTTTGGTGAAGAATAACCCGGAGGATGTTGAGTCTAGTATGTGGCTAACGCCAAGAACAGGTTTCTTTAAATGTTCCTCCTGTAAGGCATGCCAATACGGTATAAACACCACGTCGTATCAAACACCACTTAGCCAAAAAACGTATTCTATCAAAAAATATCTGTCCTGTAAAACCGAGTTTGCTGTGTATGTGTTAGTATGTAGCTGCAATCTGCTTTATATAGGCAGTACTAAACTGGCAGCACACAAAAGAATCCTTCAACATACACGAGCAATTGTCAACTATGATCCAAGCTATCCCGTGGCAAGGCACTTCAAGGATAAACATGAAAGTAGTCTAAAACATTTTAAGTATTATGTTTTGGACTCAGTGCCGATGGCCAAAAGAGGTGGAAACCGGGAGGCTAAACTCAGGCGCTTGGAAACCAGATATATTATAGAACTCAATACCAAGCACCCAGGGGGCTTAAATTCCAGTGAAGACATGTATACTTATCTGTGATTCTGTATTTTTGGTCATGTATTTTTAGGAGAATTCTTTAGGTTACTTTCGTGTATTAGTGTTGTAAACACAGTGTGAAATTAGATTTTTGTCATACTGGATCAGCTACAACAGAATCCTTTGTAATTTTAATCACCTTACAAGGATTACCATGTAATATAGAAATCTTGTTTCAGTAGCTATTTCATTCTTACTGTCTTTTAGCCAACACTTATTTAGTATTTTTTAGAACCTTTTTAGGAGTTTTTAGTTAACTTATTGGGGTTTTAGGTTGAAATGACTTTATGTGAATTTTATGAATTTTATAAACTCATTTGTGGGAATCAACCGTCCAGTACCTCTAGCATTACATCTTTAACTCCAAACTCAATGCAATCTTACTTGTATTTTAGGTGTCTATTTCGTCTCCGTCTTTTGTCTATAGGTCCCGTTGAGTTGTATATGACATTAGTCTTTCCACTTTGGCTGCTAGCAATTGTTTGCACATAGGCTGTTTTTGCACTAATATTGCATTATTTTGCACAAATAGGGAACTTGGCACGACTCGCACTTTAGTATTAATTTTATGGGGGTTCACATTATGCACTAAGTCACTTTTTTAAAAATATTTAATAGCAGTATATTCAGGCATAACTTTAAACCAGGACACGTATATTCGGAAATTGGGGTAATACATTACTTAGTATTTATACTTTTATCTTCCTTGTATAGAGAATACCTGTGTTAGATATAATGTGCCTCATCATGATATGGATTTATCCTGGATGAATTTTATACAAATTGTATATTTTTAATGCATTTATGCTATGACTTACTTCCTAGTGTAGTATGTTTACTATGTCTATAGCTGCTATCACATTACACTTGCACTTTAAAAGAAGTAATCCCGCCCTAGGCGCTGACATGTGATCAAGGCCGTTTTTCCGGCCGAAACGCGTCATGGCGACATGGTGATTGCTGAATAAATCACTGCAACGAATTCCTGGGTCTACTCTTGCCTTTTTTCGTGTGGATGAAGTGGATGAAGTGGTGGGCAAGCCTGTAACCACTATTACCGGATTGACCTCCTCCGGTCAAGTGGACCCCCTCTCCGTAAGCAGGCTCCGTGGTTGGCGGTCAACTTCTTTCGGGACTTCAGCATACCGGCGTTGTCAGTTTCGATAGCCAGCGTCGGATGTGTGGTTGCTCCCGGAAGTTCTTGCAAATTATTCCGGGACGGGAATCCACGGAGCCCCCTGTGTGTGCACTTGAAGAATGAGGAGCCTGCCGTAGCAACCGAACGCAGAGGAACAGTTCCAGGACATATCGGCAGCAACTCGGAGGAGTACAGCTGCCGTGTCGGAGATCACCCTGCAGTCGACGGCTTCTCTAAAGGTACTGCCAATAGTGTAACAACTCTCGCACAGGTGGGGAGGTATAAGCTTCAGTCTCCAGTCCCCTGAGAGATTCTGGTAGGGGGCTGGCAGCAATAAGCGTATCAATATCGTTATATCAGCAATCACCATGTCAGCCGCAGCGCTTAGAGACCGTGAGTCCGCAGCGGAGGAAATGTTTATGGATAATCCTCCTCAGAGGCAGCAGCCTAATGAGCATGGAACTGCAGATACAGCGGCAGGGACTAAGGGACTTAAAGAAAATTACTGCAATGTGGAAAAATTAATGCGTCAAGAAACTGCAAAATGGTGGGAGGCCAAATCTCTCCAGAAATATTTGGATGTTGGCAGAATACCGCGGGGGCTTAGAATAATGCTAGCCCCCAGCTACGACACCCCCAACCCACGCATGATGGCAGAGTGGGCCGAGTGTAACCTCGAATCCTCTCGCAGACTGGTCCAAATTTTGGTTAAATATGCGGAGGTGGACCGCATAGAATTGCAAAATAAAATTGATGTGCTTACAGTGGAAATAGAAGCACAGGGGGATCAACAGCTAAGGAAAAAATATCACGAGGAGATGATATCAAGGCTGAGCAAGGAGGAGGACAAGATTAAGCAGAGGAAAACCTACAAATTTCAAAGAGACAAGGATGACTACAGCAATGGACAAATTTTCACATTTGCACGAAAGTATGATGCTTTTAGAAATAAACCATTAAGGAGCAATAGATTCCCTCAAGAGCATAATGAGGAGCGGGGCGGAGCGACTTCTACCTCAGCGTCCGATCTCAGCTCGGCCATTGAGAGTGAAACCGAGGTGGAAAACATAAGGGGTAGACCAGCACTGGGGGTAGCTAAACCATCCCTGGGAGAAGAACTGGACTACCTGAGAAGAAGCCGCAGAGAAACTCTCAGGCCGAGGGCTGCCAAACCGGCAAAAACGAAGGACAAAGAGCAGGCGGGAGCGAAGGAGGGCTGCCCGAGAAAGGTGGCAGCAGTGGAAATATAAAATCAACGAGAGGACGGGGAAAATGGAGAAAGTAACAGAACCATGCCCCACCACGCCCATTGATATTGATATGGAAGGAACAGCGAATATGAACAACACTATCATCAACTTAACAGATATCAGCCTCGGTGCGGCAGAACAAGAATTTTTATCATTGGGATTGTCATATTGCCCAAAAACAGATTTCAATTACACCAACACTCGTGCAGACATCTACAAGTTTGTTAGAAAATTAAAACTACAAAAATTTCACAAACTGAAAACAAGATCAGAGGGTCTCCTACTGTAACAGTAGTGCAGAATCAGGAAAGCATTGGGACAGAAGAATGTAACTTAACAGTCTCTGACCTAAGTTCACTTAAAGTTTTATACAATTTGGGCAACGAAGGCAATATGAGTAACAGTGCGAGTACAGATCAAGGGGCAGCTATGGAACTTGCAACACAGGACCTACTATCCCCACGATTTGAAACATGTGCCAAACCAACAACTAACTTTAAGGAAAAGTCCACGTTTATACCTATTATGCCCGGGACTCCTAGATCTTTTCAATGAGCATGTAGTGGCGGAAATCAAGCAGTTACATGTAGAAACCAACAAAACCCAACACAGAATCAAGAACCAAGTACGCAAATATCTACAATTGATGGATAAAATTAACAACAATAAACAGGTTGTGGTGAGGAGTGCGGACAAAGGGGGAAATGTGGTGCTATGGTCCCTCAAAGACCATAAGGAGGAAACAGCAAAGCAACTCAGTGATGTGGACTGTTACAGGAAAAGCTCAGTGCAGAAGTTCAAACAAGCGCAAGACAGCTTCTTCGGCAAATTATTGGCATGGAAAAGCCTGGGTTTGCTGAACCTCCCGGAGTATAAATATCTTAAAAAAGAAAATCCTACTATCCCCCTTTTATATTTTGTTCCCAAGGTGCACAAATCAATCGACAAGCCCCCTGGCAGACCTATAATCTCGGCTTGCGATGGCCCACTGGAAAATATGTCGATCTACATTGACTCGTTTTTACAAGAGCATGTGAAAAAACTTGATTCATATGTGCAAGACACTAGCGACTTCATCAGGAAAATTGAAAAAATCAAATGGCAGGAGGGCTATTGTCTTATAGCCCTGGATGTAACAGCACTGTATACCTGCATAAGAAACAATGATGGAGTAAAAGCAGTCGAGTATTTTCTGGCGAACAGACCTATGAGATATGCTAAACATAACCAAATGCTAATTGATTTATTGACATTCTGTTTGGAGAATAACCTGTTTTTGTATAAAAACCAAATATATCAGCAAATTCAGGGAGTAGCAATGGGGGCCAGCTTCTCCCCCAGTTACGCCTGTCTCTTTATGGGATGGTGGGAGGAGCTGGTCCTCATGAAACAATATTCTCGTATTTTCTCTGATCAGGTAATAGTTTGGTTAAGATTTATAGACGATCTCTTTATTGTCTGGGATGGCTCGAAACAAAGTGCACAAGAATTTATTGCAGATTTAAATAATAACAACCTGAATCTTAAATTCACATATTCCATCAGTTGTGAATATATGACATTCCTGGATACGAGGGTATACATTTCCAACAACAATCTGGCAACCACACTATATAGAAAACCTACAGCAGGTAACGCTATTTTGCAGGCGACAAGTGCCCACCCTCCTCACCTCATACATAGCATCCCCTATGGGGAGATGCTTAGAATAAGGAGAATATGTAGCGAGGACCTAGATACTCAAGTTAAACAACAAGAATGCAAACGTAGGTTCCTCCATAGAGGGTACAATACACACACTATTGAAGCTGCAATATCTAAATCTAGATGTAGGGCCAGAGATGACTTGCTTCATAATTCATCTAAACCCCAGCCTACATCAGGCCTAATACCTGATGTGCCAACTCGGTTGATCTTAGGATATTCCAGACAGGAAGGACAGATAAGGGCTATCATACGACGTAATTGGCATACAGTACTAACAGACCCTATTATAGGTGGCTCATTGCCTAAAAAACCTGCAATCACCTTTAGAAAAACACAAACCATGGGTAATGCTTTGGTGAAGAATAACCCGGAGGATGTTGAGTCTAGTATGTGGCTAACGCCAAGAACAGGTTTCTTTAAATGTTCCTCCTGTAAGGCATGCCAATACGGTATAAACACCACGTCGTATCAAACACCACTTAGCCAAAAAACGTATTCTATCAAAAAATATCTGTCCTGTAAAACCGAGTTTGCTGTGTATGTGTTAGTATGTAGCTGCAATCTGCTTTATATAGGCAGTACTAAACTGGCAGCACACAAAGAATCCTTCAACATACACGAGCAATTGTCAACTATGATCCAAGCTATCCCGTGGCAAGGCACTTCAAGGATAAACATGAAAGTAGTCTAAAACATTTTAAGTATTATGTTTTGGACTCAGTGCCGATGGCCAAAAGAGGTGGAAACCGGGAGGCTAAACTCAGGCGCTTGGAAACCAGATATATTATAGAACTCAATACCAAGCACCCAGGGGGCTTAAATTCCAGTGAAGACATGTATACTTATCTGTGATTCTGTATTTTTGGTCATGTATTTTTAGGAGAATTCTTTAGGTTACTTTCGTGTATTAGTGTTGTAAACACAGTGTGAAATTAGATTTTTGTCATACTGGATCAGCTACAACAGAATCCTTTGTAATTTTAATCACCTTACAAGGATTACCATGTAATATAGAAATCTTGTTTCAGTAGCTATTTCATTCTTACTGTCTTTTAGCCAACACTTATTTAGTATTTTTTAGAACCTTTTTAGGAGTTTTTAGTTAACTTATTGGGGTTTTAGGTTGAAATGACTTTATGTGAATTTTATGAATTTTATAAACTCATTTGTGGGAATCAACCGTCCAGTACCTCTAGCATTACATCTTTAACTCCAAACTCAATGCAATCTTACTTGTATTTTAGGTGTCTATTTCGTCTCCGTCTTTTGTCTATAGGTCCCGTTGAGTTGTATATGACATTAGTCTTTCCACTTTGGCTGCTAGCAATTGTTTGCACATAGGCTGTTTTTGCACTAATATTGCATTATTTTGCACAAATAGGGAACTTGGCATGACTCGCACTTTAGTATTAATTTTATGGGGGGTTCACATTATGCACTAAGTCACTTTTTTTAAAATATTTAATAGCAGTATATTCAGGCATAACTTTAAACCAGGACACGTATATTCGGAAATTGGGGTAATACATTACTTAGTATTTATACTTTTATCTTCCTTGTATAGAGAATACCTGTGTTAGATATAATGTGCCTCATCATGATATGGATTTATCCTGGATGAATTTTATACAAATTGTATATTATTAATGCATTTATGCTATGACTTACTTCCTAGTGTAGTATGTTTACTATGTCTATAGCTGCTATCACATTACACTTGCACTTTAAAAGAAGTAATCCCGCCCTAGGCGCTGACATGTGATCAAGGCCGTTTTTCTGGCCGAAACGCGTCATGGCGACATGGTGATTGCTGAATAAATCACTGCAACGAATTCCTGGGTCTACTCTTGCCTTTTTTCGTGTGGATGAAGTGGTGGGCAAGCCTGTAACCATATATGAAAAGGTGTTTTGTGGTCGAATATGAGAACTGTGCCTAAACAGTGCCCACTCATTGTTCTCATTTTGTGTGCTCACAGACAAGCATCAATGGTGTGCTTCACCCCTGTAAGAGGGGTTATTTGCCCTTTTGAAGACTGGAAGAGACTGTAGTGTCTCCCTCAGTCAGACCCTAAACCAATATCCAGTTTAAGATGAGTCATGAGACTATATGGTTAAGAAGAAACAACTTCTCGGTCTGTGGTGGTGAGGCTGAGCATGGGGCTCCTTTTTATAAAAGTGGAAATGTCATTGATAACAGTTGCGTAATTCAGTACTGTTGTAAAATATGTAGTGATGGATAATTAGAATCCGATTAATTTTGAAAGCAAAGTATTTATTAACTGTGATAGCTGTAAAGTTATAAAGAGCAGCCATGCTTTGTTAGAGATGGGAGGGGCGTTTATGGAATGGTGGATGATGGCTGGTATCCAAGACTGCAGCAACAATCCTAAAGCAGTTCAAAGTATTTGGAAACCATCTTTTCCCTACATGCCACGTAGTAAGATCTGCCACCTTGAAGCTCCGCACAAGTGTCTCACATCAATTTTCAATTTTTCCCTCAAAGCTTACTTTGAGGAAAAAATCTTGACGCTTGGTTATGCTCGATAGCTTCCACCAAAGCAGTCCATTGGTTAAACAATAACGGTGTAGATTTCATTGCAGCTTGTCAGTTCATCAGCAAGCAACTCTGCTGTATCATGGCATTTTATGAAGATGGCAAATGCTTGAGGAGGTGTGAGTGGGAAATTTCTCGATGGCAGTTTCACGTAGTACAATAATAAATCACTTGCGTTTGGAGTGTTCATTAAAACTGAATATGTCACAATGTGTTTGGCATGAAATCTGCATTTGGGGCGTACGTTGTATGCTTTTTTCATCCATGGTAGCACTTCCAATATATCGGGAAGCCATACCTTTGCTTTCAAGTGCGAATTAAAATAATTTCTGTTCACAATTGACACAATCAAGTATCTGCTCCCTAACTATCTCTATTGATTCTCTTAATTTTTGCACTCATTCCACAACCTAGCCGAATATTACACCATTTGTACTCTCCAAGGACGACCATTTGTAAATGGTGTAAAATATCCAACTATGTATTTTAATGGTAAAGCTTTTAATTTGATTTCTGTATTTTTCCAGTGTTATACATTGTCATGCCATTTGACCTTTTTACTACCCTTTACTCAAACTACTTTTATTTTTACTTTGTTTATTGGCTTATGATTTTTTTGACTTTCTAATGGATGGTTAATTTTAGTTTTTGTTCCGTACAATCTAGTTTGAGTTTATTTCTATAGCCCAGCATACGTGCTTGCAATATTTAATTAATTTGTTTACCTTGCACTTTTGATCTATGAAAGCATATATTTTTTATCTCATTAAATAAAGTTGTCTGACTCTTCCTGCAACTTGGATATATTATACTTTAAGTTGCACCAAGTAAATAAATAAATCAGGGGCGTGTGTTATCTTGTATCACTCCTGCTTCGAAGGTTGCAAATCGAGTGGGCACTAGAGAGGTGTAGGTCTGTTTATGGTTAACTCCATTTTGATAGGGAGTGATACGTTCAGGAATTTACTCTACTGTAATGTTTCAGATACCAGCAGGAGTTGCCTTTAGAGTGACTTAATTTATGAGCGATCCATGTCATTATATTAATGCTATTCACTAACCTATGTGTAGAAGTCTCCACCTCTCTTATCTCTTATAAGTTATAGGCAATAAATATGTCTCTTGAGAATATAAAATTGCCTTATACGCAGATGGTTTGCCACTCACATTGGGGATCCCACATAGATCTCTCCTGGCAGTCCTTGAATACCCTAAAGAATTAGTCTCAGGTTACAAAATCAATTGTGAGAAGTCGAGGCTCGAATTTGACCCTTCCGGAAGTCAAGACTATTGACTTGAAGCAGAGGTTCTTGTTCAGATGAGTCGTGAAACATATTAAATATTTAGGGATAAAGATTACTCACTCTCCCAAAGATCTCTTCAATGTTAATTTCATCCCTTTAATAGCAGCAAATATATGTGACTTGGAGACCTGGGGGAAAGTGATGCTTTTGTGGATAGGGAGGATTAATACCATTAAAATGAATGTTCTTCTGTGGCTCTTCCATTTGTTTTAGACCTTTCCAGTTTGGGTCGATGGACTTTATTTGAAACAAATTAAGAAGCTTCTATTGAGGCACATGAGGGGAGGATCCACAGACTTCCCCATAGGCTTCTAATCCAATTCTTGGATAAAGGTGGGCTCGGTAAGCCGAGCATTTCCCACTATTCTGCAGTGGCCCAATTGAGAATAGCAATAGAGAGGTCTAAATCTGAATCTGAGAAGAACTGGGTTCACTTAGACCATGCAATAGTGCATAGGCCCTTCTGGGACTTGGGAGGTCATTACGATGCCGCCACCGTAGCGGTGAATGGGACCGTCCGCCATAGGAGCGGCAGTCCCGCCGCGAGTATTAGGATGCCACCGCCACGGTGGCATCCCCTATTCCCAACATTGTGGTGGGCGGTGTTCACAGCATCGCCCGCCACAATGCTGGGAATGCACGTCGTGCATTGGCATGCACAAAGTGACAGGCACCGCACGGTGCCTGCCACCTTGTCCATGCCAATGCAGGGGGGTACCATAGGTACCCCCCATGTGCACCCCCCACCCCCCCAACACTCTGGGGGCCCGAAACGGGCCCCCAATAGCGAGACCGTATGCCTTTCCATGGCGGCGTTGCCACCATGGAAAGGCTGCTCACCGCCACCATCCCAATATGGATGGCGGTGTCTTGCAGACACCGCCACCATATTATTGCCCTTTTCCGCCCGGTCCCCTGTTGGACCGGCGGAAAACCGGCGGACGGTCTTTCCGTCCGCCGGGCTCCCTCCCGCCATCGTAATGTGGCGGGGGGAAATGGCATGCGGGCGGAGGGGAATGGCGATCCGCCGTCATCGTAATGACCCCCTAGGTTTGGATTGAAAAGATGTGTAGACCAATGAACACATACTTGAGCTCCCCAGTCTGTAGTATATTTCAGGTCTGGGACAGATTTGTGGTAACTAAAGGCCTTATGACATACCATTCACCTTACACTCCTATCCATTTTACTGGAGAATTCTCTTTCACAGTGCAGGGTCAGTGGTTTCAGTGTTGGCAGAATAGAGGGTGCAGGATGATATCTGATGTATAGCGCTAATCTCCCTAAAACATTTAAGCAATGTAAAGCTGAATTTCTGCTACCAAATGGGAACGTCTGTGCTACACTCAGATCAGGCACCAACACATTAGGCATGCAGTCACTAGGGAATAAACAACTTTCAAGACACTTTTTCGTAAGTAAATAGGCTCTAAAGGCGGTATTTCTTTTTCTTTTTTTTTTTAATTCTTTTTATTAACTTTGCTCAAAAGACCATTGTTTACATGAATCACTTGTGTTTGTACATGGTGAGGTTTCAACATTACAGCAATAATATGCAAAAGAGGTAAGAGAATGTAGATCGTTAGTGGCTCCCAGGGCATACTTTTACAACAGGACATATTCTCCAAGAAAATGTCGAAGCCCGGTTCATCCCTTCCATCTACCACTCCGCCCGGCACAGCTGATACATATCACTCTCCCCCCAGTGTCGCTCTATGTCATTGCCATGGTGCCCATATTTTCTCCCATTTTTTAACACATCCCCTCCTCTTATGCACCATTTCTTCAGCTCGCTGGCACCAATCAAGATCCCTTTCCCACTCTCCCAATGACGGTGGCAAAGGCGCTCCCCACCCTCTGGCAATGTTTCTTTTGGCGATACCAGCTGCAAGGGCCAACCATATTTCTACATGTCTGGGCCAATCTCCTCTAATCATCAGAAGAAGCCATTTAGCGTCCATTGGAACTGTCACTCTTGTCACCCCAGACATAATGTCTGTGACTTTCTGCCAAAACCGGGCAATTTCTTGACACTCCCATAGAATATGTAAGAAAGTTCCTTCCTGCTGGCAACCCCTGACGCACAGCGCTGTTGGTGCCCTGCCCCATTTATATAGGTGCGTACGGGGATAATAGGTACGGTGTAGTATCTTCAGTTGTATTAGTCTAAATCTTGAACAAACTGCAAAAATAAACATTATTCTATATTTCTTTTCACTCAGAATAAAATCCTTAAATAAATGGGAATATCAGTGCAGAATAGAAAATAGCATCATAATTATAATTTACAAAAAATACTCACACAATAATATAAAAACACATAGATAAAAAAGTGCATAATGCAACAAAATAATATGACACGTATTTACAAAAAAACAAAATATGTCTATACACAATACAATAAAATATTCCAAACAACAAATAAATAAGATTTTTTTTAAATTGAATTTTGTAGCTAAAGTCTTTTCTAGAAAATAAAATATAAAAGAAAACATGTAATAGATCAAACGTTTAGAAAATGGAGCCCAAGAAATCCTTAAATAAAAAGAAAAAATATAATCTATCCAATGTAATCATATAAAATCCAGGGAAAACACCCAAAACGCGCACAATATTAAAACGACATAAATCGCTGTAGGAAAACCATGAACACGGACAAATAAAACTGATAGTTGTTTTAAAATTCCCTACATTTTTCATTGTAAATAAAAAATTAAACACATCTCGAGAACAAATACATTTACAAGAATAACACAGAATAACCCACCCTCAAAACAATCTTACCCCATGTAAATTCTAAAACACAAGCCAAAATGATTAAAAATAGGTTAAAATATAACAAACTTTCTTACAAGATAAAAAATATAGAAAAATGCAGAATTAGGGCTACTTATGCATCTCAAACAACTATGAAACCCCTACTCTAACTATAACTTAAAAATACATTTACTTACAAATAATAACATTACTAACAATCACCTACCTCCTCTCAGATGTCATAACTATTAAAAATAGTTTAAAATTAAACTTACGTTTACCTGAGAACCAGACCAGTGAGGAACTGCCAACCCGCAGAGTCGCCGGCATCCAAAAATGATGACTATAAACTACAAAATATAGAAGAAGTAAAATGAAATGACAGAAAAATTGAAAAGAAAAAAATACTTTCTTACCATACTGACCAATCCAATAAATAAACACATATAATATATTTTCTAAACAAACGTAAAAAAGTTCAAAAGTTATAAATACATGTTAAACTATTTACAAAAAATATCTTATATAAATATGTAATTATATCTAAACATACTTAAAAAATGGGAAATGATGAATTTGCTGAATTTTAAAATGTAAAAAAAGTAAATGAAAATTTAAAATTAATATGAAAAAGCAATGTGTTAAAAATGTGAACAACAGTATACATGTAAATGGACATAAAAACTTTAACAAAATATTTTATACAAATAAATGTATATATACATTACGGCTACAAACTTTCTTTCCCCCAAATTTCTTTATTAGTATTTTGTGGTAAGCAAAAACAGTACAGTGCAAAAATCACCGGGCTGAAACCCGTAGCAATAAAGCAAAATATTTGCAGCATAGTGTCCCCCCAACCTGCAAAGGATCCTCAAAAGGGCACACTCAATATATGACACCTCGGAACTAGCGCTGGGACACCAGTTGCGCGAATACTCATAATAACTGAAGGGCGTACATTTTTTGACAAGCTGTATTAATATGTTTAAATTTTTTAAATCATTTTTAACTTTGTATTAGAATGACAATTTTACTATCCAAATGTAATTTTAATCTTTAAATATTTGTTGTTCTCAGTCGAGAACTAAATCAAATAAACTTAAACTTGAAACTTGACAAGCTGACAGGGGAAGGACAGTGGTGGGGAGCCATCAGACATCCAGCACTCTCAGGCTTACTGACTCGATCTTGTCACAAAGCTCCATTAAAAATGTTCCTTACAAAATTTAAAAAAATGTTTTTTGTTTAATTAAAATTGCTATAATAAAATAATTTATACTACTTTTTATTTGAAAGCAAGTTTAATTATGTGAAAAATTTTCAAAAGTTTGTATTTTTATTAAATAAATTGTAAAAACATTTAACTCCAAAGTTACAAACATAGCAAAACTAAACACAATCTTTGAAAGTTACATTAACTATTAATACTCCAACCTTAACCATATTGAGGAAAAAGATGTAATTTAATGGGGCTATTTTTTACTATTCCCCCTCCAAACCTAACCACTTGGGGGAAAGTGATGGACTTTGATGTGGTTACATTTCCTATTCCCACCCAAACCAAACCACACTGGGGACAGTGCTGCACTTTGGGGGTGGGACCTAATTTTCTATTCCCCAGTGGTGGCTCCTCTGAGCTTAACTGTGAGGGAGAATGACAGTGAGTGTCACTGTGAGGAAGACTGAAAGTGAGAGTTACTACGAGGGAGAATGAGTGAAACTGTGAGGGAAAATGACAGTAAGAGTAACTCTGAGGGAGAATTACAGTGAGTTTAACTTTGAGGGACAATGACTGAATGTAACTGTGAGGGAGAATGACTGTGAGTGTTACTATGAAGGACATTGACGGGGAGTGTAACTGTGAGGGAGAATGCCACTGAATGTTACTGTGAGGGAGAATGGCAGGAAGTGTTACTATGAGGGAGATGACAGTGAGTGTAACTGTGAGGGAGAATAACAGTGAGTGTGAGGTAGAATGACAGTGAGTGTTACTGGATGTAAGTCACAATCTGAGTAAGTCAGATGAGTGAGACATTGAGAATCAGTGAGACTGATTTTGTCAGAGTGAGTCTGAATAAGTGGGGCTGAGTAGGAATTAGTGACAATGAATGAGACTATGTGAGTCAGTGAGATTGTATGAAACCGAGTTTGATTGAGTGAGGATGAGTGAAAATGAGAGGGACTAAGTGAGACAGACTGAGAATGGGTGAGACTTAATGAGTCACAGAGTGAGTGAGTCACATACTGAGCGAGATTAAGGGCCTTAAATATGAGTACAGTGGTCCTGGGACTGACTTACTCGCAGTGGCAGTCTGACTGCCACCACCGCAGCAGTCCGACCATCGTTTTACAGTGGTGTTGGTGGGCTTGCCACAAGACCGTTGCCTCTGCCTGGATTCAGGATCCCATGGCAGTGGTGGTGTGGAAAGGGGCTGTCATGTTGGAGGTGCCAATGTCGGCACAGCCCAGCATTTTACGACCTGCACTTCCAGCGCCCATTTCATGGCGAGGACCCAGCCATGAAAAAGGTGGCATAAATGCTGGTAAGGGGGCCCTAACAGTGCCCCCGGGTGACTCTGCCCATGGGAGTGCGTGCAGGGGGGGCATATGTTGTGCCCCCCTAGAATAGCACCTACTTTTATGCACTGTATTGCTTGCATGACACGATGCATGCCACACCGTGCACAAACGTGCTCTAGGCGCTGTCACAGTGGCGGTATGCTGTGTAGACTTTCCTTTGAGCCACTGTGACATCGCTGCAGCACTGCCCGCCTGCCCTGGATTCAACTTGTAATCCGGCAGGCGGGTTCACCACGGGTTTGGCGGTTTTCCTAGGACCACCGTGGTGGAGGTCCCAGGGGAGGACCGCAAAACTCGTAATAAGGCCCTAAGTGAGTCAGAGAATAAATGATACTGAGTAAGTCAGAGAATGAGTGAGACAGAGTGAGTCGGTATGAAAGGGACTAAGTGGAAATGAGTGACGCTTTGTGAGGCTAGGGGATTCAGAGTGAGATTGAGTTATAGTGAGTCATATTGAGATTGTTTTGAGTGAGAGTGAGTGGGGCTGAGTGAGAATGAGTGAGACTAAGTGAGTGAGTCAGAGTGAGAATGAGACAGAGTGAAATTGAGTGAGTCAGAGTGGGACTGAGTAATCCCCGTCAAACCAACTGAGAAGTCATGCTCGCTCACTGGAATTTGAGCCAAAGATTATGCCCCACCACTTCTAAATGTTACCAGCTGCCCTGCTATTCTCACTCCAAACTTAACCACACTGGGGAAAGTGTTGGACTTTGGTGGGGGCTAGACTTACTGTTTTCGCTTCAACCGTTCCCATATTGGGAAAAGAGTTGGATATTTGGGGATGGAGGTTACATTTACTATTCTGACTGCATAATTAATCATATTGAGGAAGGTGTTGGACATTGAAGGAAAGCAGAGGTGGAGGCTAGCTTTGCTATTCCCACTCCAAACTTAACCACATTGGGGACAGTGTTGGACTATCAGGAAATAAATGTACTATTCCCACTTTAAACTTAACCACAGTGGGGAAAATACTGAACTTTGGGAAAACTAAATCAACTTAAGCCATATTGGGGATAGCATTAGACTTTGAGAGAGTTTGACTCACTACTCCCACTTTAACATAAACCATTTCTTTAATAGAAGAACTTACAAAATATAGTTAAAATACTTATAATTCAATACAAAACATATAGATGAAAAAATAAGTATATAAATGGGAAAAACAATAAAACACAGTGGGGCCGATTCCGATCTCGGCCAGTAGGGCACCGAATCGGATTCGGCTTAACCGGATCCGATTCGGAGCCCTCTTCCCCGACCGATTCGTACGTGCGTCCGGCCGAGCGAGTACGATGCGCGCCGCGAGCAGCCCGACCGACTCGCGCCGTCCGGCTCGAAAGAGCAGTCGGAGCCGCACTTTGGGGGTCCGTGTCGGACCCCCCTGTACACGTAGCCGC